>JAZKJV010010712.1:0-600000 GCA_037367405.1 Ottelia alismoides | reverse complement strand
GTAGTACATACTACATACCACTGCCACAGCAGAGAGCTGCACGAGAACAAAGATGCTGGTCATGAGGATGAACCCTTTGGATAGGAATGGCTTGTCGTCGTTGGGGTCGAAGAAGTTGCTGATGATGATAGGCTGTGCTTGGTTTCCGAACGCCCAATATCCAGAGACTGCTACGGAAAAGAAGGTGGAGATGACCACAGCGTAGCAGAGACAGAGCCCATTTATCATCTTACCCTTCACAGGGGCTGCAACTGTCGCCTGTCAACAGTAGAAGATCATATGCGATTGAAATCCTACATATATATGCCTCCTACGATGTAATGAGCGTACAAGTTCACCTGGATCTCCGGTATGATTCCGTTGCCGTAAGCAGTTGCTATGAGAGATACTGCATTGAAGATGCCGAAGATGCGATTGATGCCACCGGAGGTAGACGGGGAGTAGTCCTTTACAGGTGCATCTGACAGTTTCCCTATGGAACACGCCCTCGTGTCAGTATAGAGATCGATGATTACACGCAGTACTGGTAACAGTGTTGTCTTACCGACATGGATGGAACCAGCAGTTGCGCAGGCACTGTAGGCGAGGCAAAGGATCAAGGAGACGAGATTGAGGTGCCTCAACGAGTGGAATGAGGGGATTTGCGCCAATATCAGCATAAAAGCTCCGAAGATGATAATAAATTGATAGAGTTGCATGCTTCCGTCAGGTTGATACAGAAGGTATATCGACTGCAAGCATATACATATGCACTCTCAATTCGTGTTAGAACTTAAATGATTTTGGGTAAATTACAATTTAGATTCCCATCTATGGTCCGATCCCATAATAGATCCCGATCTTAAATTGTAACGATTCAGGTCTCATGGCCAATAGTGTAAGGAATTTTATGGGGTTAATGATGAGTATGTCCTTGTTTAAAAGTTGGAACTCAACCTCCATTTCCTTCCCAACAAGGGCATATTCGTCATGAACCCAAAAAAATTCATTTCCTAAATGGTCTTGGGACTCGAATCGTTACAATTTAAAGATCGAGATCCATTCTGGGATCAGATCCATAGATGGGGACCCAAATTGTAATTTACCCAATGATTTTTTGATGTAAACAATCATAGCATCCTGCCCAACTGACTGACCATTAACTATAAAAGTGCTTATATTAATTTAAAAAAATTCAACCAGATAATTGAAATGCAGTGTTGCCATATGATTTCATTATATTCTATACTAAGGCTAAGGAAAGAATCTATAAGCACAACCTTTAAGAGTTTTAGCTTGGGTTGTACATATGGATCCTTTGCCTCCATTTTGTATCATGGAGGCTTTCCTGAAATGTCAAGTGGCCATACAATGCTTAGTTTTTTTTCAGAAACAATGCAACCTGGAAGTAGTAATAGGTTAAGTATTAGTATAGTTTATGGTGGCGATATACATATATGGGTTCAATAGGGCTGTCTTTCTGGTAATTTTTTTGTTTTTTTCAAAAATACTACCATGTCTTTTCATAATATATCCTTCAAATATGTCATTCCAATTTTGTCAGAAAAAGAAACTTCTATTCCTCCATCTAGAGCATGTCCATTACAACAATTCTAACACTACAAGAAAAACATGATTTGGCGAGCACAAAAGGACTAGGACGAGGAGAGCACATGTGCTCGCCATCGTTGGGCGAGCACCTTGCAAGCACCTGTCCTCGCCCATTTAAATTTCAATGTGTGATTTTAAATGGCGAGTGAAAATTTGGGATAGAGTACTTGGAGAGCACATTGGCGAGCACATGTGCTCGCCCACGTGCCTCGCCCATTTAAATTTCAATGTGCGATTTTAAATGACGCGTGAAAATTTGGAGGAGCGCACTTAAAGAGCACATTGGCGAGCACATGTGCTCGCCCACGTCTTTTAAACAGAACACTAGCGGACTCCCTGTCCTTCATTCCATATGAAACCAAACCACAAAAATCCTCCTCCGACGATTTTTAAGCGACATCCTCCACCTCCATCGACCATCATTTACCTTCACTATACGCTATTTTTTCTTCCATAAGGTATTTTGAGCACTCCTTTCTTGCTATTTTTATTTTGGTTGCATAGTACGGATATATTCAATGCTTTAGGGTTTGCAATTTTTTAGAGTAGAACATCATACCGTGTTTTTTAGAATCCGTTAACTTGTTTATTGTACATCATACGATTATATTGATGTATATTAGATGTTAGAATAGATTCGATTAGCTAATTCTATATGCAAATTAACATGTATGGAAGGTCTTTGATGAAATGTCTAAACCATTACCATTACAAAACAAGCATATTGTTCAATTTTGTTTACTTGTATATTGGACATTATACCATTAGATTACCATAGATTATATTTAGAATAAATTTTGTGAGGCTATTTTATATGCAAATCAACAAGTATGCAAGGTGTATGACATGCTAATGAAAAATTGAGAACTTCCATTGTTATATGTGATGTGATAATCTATACATAGACTAAATACTCATATTTTCCTACATTTTTAGGATTATATAGTAATGGTTTATTTTATATGTTCTTGTGGTATTTAAGTATGTGTGTGTGTGTTTGTGCATGTGTTAGTACATGTGTACATGTGTATGTTAGTATGCTAGTATGTGTGTATGAGTGTTTGTGTGTGTGTCTGATGTGTGTGCTAGAGAATGTAGAGTGTATTAATATAGTGTTGAAGGGGGTGGGGAAATTATTTATGTGAGCTATTTATGTATGTGTGTTATGTGTGCATGCATGTGCATGTATCTTAGGGAGTGTGTTAGTATATTGTATATCGGGGAGAGTGTGCATGCATATTAGAGTATGTGTTAGTATGTGTTAGAGAGTGTATTAGTTTAATATGCATGGAGCACGAGCTTATGAGAGTGAGGACATGCTTCTTAATATGTTGGATTTATTTTAGTGTGTAATATTTGTTTGTAAAGTTTCGATAAAATGGTCTTTAATTTTGATGTTATTGATGAAATACCTAAAGTTTCTACATGTAGAAGGCTACCATGGATATATATGTTAACCAAGTTTTATATTTTATATTTTTTATTACTTTGCAGATGAATGTGATTGTGAGGGTGACCATATATTATCTTATTTGTTCCTATTTTGGATATAGTAGGAGGAAGCTCACGGTATTATTGGTAAGTTTTATCCAAGTTTTATCATCCTACTTTTATCCATGTATATCCAAGTTTCAAACTTTGAACTAAAGTTTATAATTAAGTGATTAGGAAATGTTAGTATCCATATAAAATATGATGAGATCTACTATGAATAATTATTTACAATAAGATGATCATGCTATTTGTAAGTATAGAGTCATGTACATGCCTTTCTAAATTTCACGTACATGCAATTCTATTATATCACCATTCACACTTTGTCTTCATGTATTTACATTAATGATTTTGCAAGATGATTGATTGAGCATGCATGTCTAGAGGTCTTATTCCTTTTATTCTAGAAAAGTGTATTCACTTCCAATTTTTCAGAATTGCAGGATTTCGAGCCCTTACATTTGAACATGATCGTGAGTATGAACACGATTATTTTTTGAAAGAGTATGAACATGATCTTGAGGATGCAGAAGGCCAAATCCTACATCAATAGGTATGCTTGATTAAATTTTATCAACTTTCTTTGATACATGTATATTAAAGCTTCAAACTATTAATTTAATTTTACTTTGAGTCGACTAGGTAGAAGGCATGATCTATATAAAATATAATAGGAAGATGATAAGGAGGATGCATTTCACTAGATGTATGAGTTTAGTGCATATGATGATGTTTTACTTTTGTATTATGATTCATACTATTTCTTCATGTATTATTTTCATGTTTTTGCAAGATGATTTTTTGAGTGCTTACATGTTCGTATGTGTATTGTCTAGGTTCATGCGTATTTATGTGTGTGTTAGAGTGCTCGTATGTATATGCTAGTGCATTTATGTGTATGTGTTACATTATGTTAGTTTGTGTTATTGTTTGTATGTGTTACACTGTGAAAGAGAGGATGTGCATGTTTGGCTTAAGTTCATTTGTGTTTGTGTGTGCTTATGTGAATACTAGTGTGTATTAGTATGTATATATATTTTAGCATGTGAATGCAAGAGATATAGTGTGTGTATGTTTGTTAGTGAGTGTAAAGTGTGTAAATATAGTATTTTGGTTCTAGATATGAAGTGCTTGTATGTTAGTATGGTGTTTGTGTTAGTATACCTATGTGTGTTACTGATTGTGGGTGTATGTTATTGTGTATGCTTGTAAACTATAATGTTATGAATGTGAGAGAGAATGTGTATGAGAAATGAGGGCAATACTAAACAAAAGAAAGCAATGAAATTGAAGTACGGGTCTCCAACTTGCATAAAAAATGTTTATATAGTATAAGAGTTTTAAAATGACTTTATACTAGGTGATCAGGTTCAACGGGGCTTCGAAACCCCGAAAAACCTATATATTTTTTTCATGTTCTCCACAGTTGGCGAGTACATGTTCTAGGCAAGTCCTAGCTAAGTGCTACCTAATATAGAAGCTAGAGAGCACTTGGCTAGGACTTGGCTAGCACATGTGCTCGCCCACTTTTAATAGCAACCACATGCCCTCGCCAATATGAGCTAGCAACTACGGTTTTAACGAGCACAAGGTTGGCGAGCACATGTGTTCACCAAATGATTTGGAGAGCACTTTGAGAGCACCTAGGGAGGACATTTGTGCTCGACAAAAGCGCTTTTTCTTGTAGTGTAAGATCGTTAAAATTACATGTTCTGGATGGTGAGCATTAAAGTCTCTATTTTAGAAGAAATTGGAATGATATATTAAAGAGATATACTGATAAAAATACATGACGGTATTTTTCAAAAATATAAAAATATTTCGCTGAAATATGACGTAGGGACAACAATATTAAAGGGATATATGGATGAAAGTACACGGCTTTATTTTTCAATTTAGGGGAGTGATGTTCTACCTTGAGAATGTTAACGAGCATTGCATGGTGCTGCCTATCTCTTGGAATCTTGTGGTGTAGAATAATACAATTTAACATCTATCCCTTTTTATATAAATGAAATTTATAAATGAAATTGCTGTAGTGGGTCCCAGGTTGAGACTCCAGCCTTCTTTCTCTAAAAAATTAAAAAAAATTGACGAAAAATAAGACGAGAGCACACTCCCCAATTCATCCCTCAACTAGATCTTTCATCATTAATTATTCTAAATGCATGCACTAATACTCATTAATTATTCTAATTGTATGCTATAATATTAGTTTAATAATGGTTAGAAAATTATAAACAAATGATTTTTACTTGTGCCTTGCAGTTGTAGCTATGTAACAGATTGTTGTTTTTAAAAATACTAATAATAAAGACTATGACAATTTCCAACGTTACTTTCTTAAGATAATGAAAAAAATAATATTAATAAGAAAGAGATAATAAATTAGAACACCCGCAATTAGTTATTATAATTATCCATTAATTAAATTCAATTTATTATTATTAGTTATCTCACGGATTGTGCATATAAATATCACGGGACTCCAATGACTTCCCCACATATTGCCTTTGGGAGAGAGAGTCTAGAGAGAGAGAAGCCGGCGATGACATTCTTTCGTCGTGCCTTTTTCGAATTCAACATCGACAACCATCTTCGTCAACATTGGAGTTTTGATCCGATGAGATTGGAGGAGCAACAACGTCACCGACAATGGACCGGATTGGTGGAATCTTGATCGACGAATTTCTTGCGTCGACGAGGTATATGTCGATAATGTAGGATCGTTTAGTAGTATTTTGATGTTAACGTTTGGTTTAGATCGAAGAAACTAGGCCATATTCCATGTTATTATTTTTGACAATTACAAGAGATGACGAATGCATTAGGAACTTGGTATACTAAAACTGTCTTTATTTATTATCACTAATTCTAAAGCATATGTAAGTACCTCTAAATCTTGCATGATCCAATCATATGATCAAATATGTGAGTAATCATATATGTTGACCTCCAATCCATCCGTTTAGTTGTCTACTATATGCATATTCATGTTTTAAATTTTTGTCGCTATTAAAAGGTCGCCACAATTTCTGTATACCTTTCCAAATTTTGTGATGCAAACAATAGAAGTTGTTAGGATTATAGATAAGGCTAAACAAAAATAATAAATAAAGAATTAGACCACGGGCTGACCGTAATTAGGAATCTCTTAATATATGACTATTAAATCTCGTTTTATTTATTTCCAAACTACCCGTGAAGAGATACTTTTAAGGGTATATTTTAGATAACATGCCAGTATTAATTATTGAATACGAAATCGAAAAGATTGTTTTAACATGTCAATTATTTGTTAACGCACACATGCTTTGATTAGTTGTAGATTTTAAATTATCAAGTATATGTGTCCCGTTCAAACATATTCCAGCTTGCATGATACGAGTTTTACTTGCAGAGTTAATTCTATCTTTTACGAGGGTATTTAAGCATATATTTCAGTGTTTGAATGATAATCATAAGATATCCTGAAATACTCCTTTATTTATATGCACATATGTGATTGAATCAATAGTTACAATATTGATATTATGTAACAATCAAAGTGTACACGACCGATATGGATATGATGAATATTAAGAGAATGAAGTGTATAAAGTGAAAAGGTTGTTATGAATAACAAACAAATAAGTTAACTTCCTATATTTTTAAGATGACATTAAGTTATTGGCACTGACTCGAACTAAGGGGCCGTAAGGACCTAAAGGGCCAACGTCTCCCGGGATGTGAGACAAAAGATAAGTCCTCTACATTTGTAGCTATACTATCATGTTATATATTGTTTATGGACCGCTTGTGCCAGCGGTAAACCATCAAAGTTGCCTGATGAATCTACGTTTCGTCATCTTTATTCTATCATTTTGGCCATAAAAATCCTAGTAAATGCATGTAAATAGGCTTAATTTAGGCTTTTTATCATGCATGCATCATTGTGTAAATAGTATATAAAATACGGTTTTTAAAGCCAAAATTATAGAATAAAGAAAAGAAAAGAATAAGAATAAAATATTGCAAATATTTTATGACCCGAAAACCTGAGACCTAGGCATCTCTATGACTAGGTCGACAAGGAATAAAGTAGGGGGAGCTAAGGGCCAAAATATAATAAAAATTCCTTTTATTTAATTCATTCTTTATTCATTTTGGGACCAATTTTGGTTCCACTTTTTATACTTCAAATAAAGAAACTTTGTACATGAAAGTTGTAGATAATTAAATATAGAAAAATACAAAATTTATTTCACATAAAAATAATGTACAGATAAAAAGTTATGATCCGAATAAGTTTCCACAATACCAACTTCCCAGACGTGTTTCTCTCAAATAAAAACTCGAAATGTATCAAAATAACTTTAATTGTATATAACCTTTAATAAGCTATTTAATGAAGTGGTTTCATATTTTTCAGAGTTACAGTTTGAAAGTTGAGTTTTGGACCCCTTTTGTATACTGGTACTGATTAAAATATTCATTTTATTTATTATTCATTATTATTAAACTTTTATATTTTCATAATTTTGTAAATATTATTTATAATTAATGAGTATATTAAAATAGGAATAAAAATACAAAGAAAATACAAAAATAAAATACTTGTATACAATACATAGATGAAATACTTATACTTATACCTATACAAATAACACATCTATTAATTTAATTGTACATAATACATTAGAAAAAATAAAATAAAAATATATTTAAGTATATAAAATAAATTTGTAAATATATAAAATAATAAACTAAATTAAAAAAATTAAATATATAAAATAGAAATAAAATATTAAAATATATAGATGAATATACCTGTATATGAGCCCTTAAAAGGGAACTTGTAACTTCATACATCTAAAATATAAAAATCATAATAAAATAATTTATAAAATTATTATTATTATTTATTTATTAACCTAAAATTAATTAAATTATTTATTATTTTTAAATGAATTTACAAATTATTTTTTGTAGGATTTTCCTGGTTAGTCCACATAGAACAACCAGGGGGCCGAGAGTTGACCGCGGGTCAACTCTCCGACCCACTGCCTGCGCCTCTGACACCTTGGTTTTCGCCCGATTTCACGATTTTTTGAAGGTCTATCCTTTCAACCTTTTGTATCACATCCTTCTTGACTTTTTCTCCTCGAGCATCGGGCATACACGTCCAATGCTTTTCTCGGGGATTGTATTGCTGAAATGCCCGCTACACTTTGATCTTTGAGAGTCACCCGTCAACACATTCAAAAACCCCCACTCGACTTTCATTCGATTTTGATCGCTCTTCCACCCGAAAAGTCGAACACTAGGTTGTCCAACCTCCTCCTGGTGACAACTGAAGTCGAACCCGACGTCTAGGGACTCGCTAAGGTGTTGAATCGAATCGGATCCACTCGTTAGAGCGTCTCGTCGGAGCTATCCGCAGGCATCACCTCGATGAGATTTCCCCCTTTCTTTTGTGTACTTTTCAATCCCTTAGGATACCACTAGTCGATCCCCGCTCTTTGATATCATCGAATCACCCCGAATCATCACAAACCCCCCTCGATCTCTACCCGGTCGAGCGTCGCGTTGCCGACAGACGTTAATCGCTTCATACGGTCATTTCCACCCCTCTGCGGGGTTGAGGCAACTTGCCCTCGACCCTTTCACCTATTTTCTGCAGGTCCAGAGCCGAACAAGAACTTGGGGTTCATTTTGACCAATCGCCGGAGATACCTCGGAGCTTCTAGCTCCGCCGCCCCCCTACATGAACACCAGTGCCCTCCGGCGATTTGTGATGCCTCCAGTCTAGACAGTACCTGCAGGAACTTCCACAGTGATTTTGAGATTCCCATGACGTCAGAAGAGCAAGATCGGAGGCGGGGAAGGTTGCCCTTGCCGGCCTCCTTCCCTGTTCTTGCCGATCGTGTCTCCACCGTCAGATCTGCTATCTCCGCCCAGGTGTTCAACGATCGTTGGATGATGTAGTTCCAAATCCATCCGATCATCGACCTCGATCTAATCGTGGCCGGTCATCTTCGAATCGTCATCGACCGCTCGGATCG
Organism: Ottelia alismoides; assembly: GCA_037367405.1. NCBI lineage: Eukaryota > Viridiplantae > Streptophyta > Magnoliopsida > Alismatales > Hydrocharitaceae > Ottelia > Ottelia alismoides. The sequence continues at coordinate 590,872 of JAZKJV010010712.1, read as the reverse complement.
TGACACATGTCTAAGTGACGCAATTCAGTCGTCTGATCCGCCAGGCTTGGGTATTTTGCGTCATTGCCCCGCCTCTTTTGTATTTGATAATCAAGACTCAATCATTCATACGTTGTTTAATTATTTTTATAAACTTGCATCTAAACCCCCAAATATTTTGTAATTACATATCAATCCTGGCCACGTCACCTCACGTGACGCTTCACGTGAGGTGAAATTTTGTAACCGGGTCCTCGGGCATTTAGATATTTTCATTAAGTACTGAAACTTTGAGCTCAAGTTATAACTTTTTGGTTAAGTTGCAAATCGGCCCCTGGATTTTTGATAATTGTCATTCTGTCCCTGCCAGGTGCGCACGTGATCACCCACGTGATCCTTGGCGTTGTTGCAGACATACCCTCATAGTTTTGTGCACTTACTTTCGGTCCATTAATTTTTTGAGCACGTTATATATTTGTGGGAAATTTGCATGGTGGCCCTTGAACTTTCTGTTATTTACAAAAGATGCCCCTGCTAGTAGCGTAGTTTCTATTTGTTGTCTCTATTTATTTCATACAACTATAAAATTCGAAAAAACTAACAAAAAATAGTCATAAGCCCTTGTTGCATTGTTATTCCATGCCATAATTGTATTTTTCATTTTTGTTGCATTTTATTATTTATAAAAATTCAAAAACATGCATTTTTAACACTGTTTGCATTATAAAATACATAAAAATTAGAAAAGATTTTTGAAAAAATCCAAAAAAATATTTTATTTGTTTTTGTATCTTTAACCTTCAGATAAAAAATCAATAAAAATACAAAAGAAAACTCATAAAAATTGCAAAACCCTTAAAACCTTTATAAAGATTTATAAAATCCTTAAAAAATCAAGAAAGTGTGTTTTCTATTCCTTAATTTTCTCTATTGATTATCTGTAGTTTAAAATTAATTTGGAGAATTTTTGACACTGTTTGATATTTTTTATCTTCATTTTAATTTCAGCCATCAATTTTATTCACTGTTTTCCATACTATTGACTTTAAAAAATACCAAAAATATAGTAAAAATATAGAAAAAAACATTAGAAAAATTTAAAAAGGTAAAAAATACTTTATTTCATGTATTTTGAATATTTTTACCTATTTTTATCTCTCTCTTATCTATATTGTATATATACTCTTTATAAAGTTTATATCATTTTAAAAGAAAAAAAGAAAATATAAAAATATAAAAAAGAAAATACAAATCAGAAAATTAAAAATCATAATGTAAAAATAAAAAATAAAAAATAAAATAAAATATATAAAATAAAAAACCCCATGGAAAAAGGTTTCCATTTGGCTAAGTGTGTGAAAAGATATTGGGTGCGTGATTTTTTTATCTCGCTTGGTCTACGCCTTGCTTCCTATGTTCGACTTATACTTGCTTGCCATTATACAATTGTAGTAGGGTATAATAAATTTTGACTCTTGCTTTTAATTGATCAATTATTTGTGTGGGTTAATGAAAAGCGAGATTGCGAGGGCCGCTAAATAGTGGTCTGACAAATCAGACCCACTGTCGCTGATGCGACTACTCAAGCCTTCCCGTTCGTCAACAATTAACCCACACAATCAATCAATCAATCAAGAGAAAGGATTAAAATTTATTATTCCCTACTAAAAATGTACAATGGCAAGCAAGCAGGGGTCGAACACAGGAAACAAAGGTGCAGAGTATAGACAAAAGTCAAAGCCTAGGTCTAATAGACTACTTAGCCAATCTAATTTTTTTGTGGGTTTTAAAATATTTTTTATTTTTTTTATTTTGTATTTTGATTTTGTATTTTGATTTTTGATTTTCTGATTTTTATATTTTATATTTTTCTATTTTCTTTTTTTATATTTGAATATATAAGCTATATAATAAAAGAGGTGATAAAATATTTATAAAAATATGAAAAAATGGTCAAAATTCAGAAATAAAATCTTTTTGGTCTTTTTATAATTTTTTTCTGTTTTTGTGATTTTTGGTTTTCAAAATGTTTTTGATATTCTTAAGTAGCAAAATAAGGAAAACAGGGAATTAGCTACTGGCTGGGGACAAAATGGAAATTTAAAAATATCAAACAGTCGCCAAAATTTTCCAAACTAATTTTCAAATAAAGATAATAGAAAGAGGAAACTACAGAACTTGAGTTTGCAATTTTTGGAGTTTTCTACGATTTTTTAGATTTTTTGAAGTTTTTAAGTATTTTCTAATTTTTAGGGGTTTCCTTTTGCAATTTTTAGTGGTTTTTGGACTGACACTAGTAAATGACAAACACACAAAATATAATTTTTTTGGAGTTTTTCAAAACATTTTTATAATTTTTATGGGTTTTCTAATGAAAACAGTGAAATAAATGCATGTTTTTTATTTTTAATAAATATAAAAATGCAACAAAAATACAAACTAAAAATATAGCAAGCAAATGCAAGTTGACAGGAGCTTGAGTTAATTTTTATGGAATTTTTGGCATTTAAATGATGCGTGAAATAAATAGATCAAACACACAAAAATCCTAAGTCTGGCAGGGGTATATATGCAATTATCAAAACATCCAGGGGCTTAGGTACAAATTTCACCAAAATGCACACTCGGAACACGTGATCTGTCATTCACAGGGGCATATTTGCAAATATTAAAAACCAACAGGGCAAACATGCAATTATCTTTGTAGCGGGCAACAGGGCTAGGCCGCTTGACTGACTTGTCTGCAAACTGCAGAATCATCTTTGTAGGCTTGAGCGGTCCTAACTTGAACTCCGTGAGTAGTGAGGCTGGCATCAAATTGACAGATGACCCACTGTCGAGAAGTGTTCGCTCGAATTCCTGATCAAACATCTGGCAACGTACAAGAGGTGCTCCCATATCTGGCTTTTTATCCGGGAGGTTGCTGATGGTGTTAACTGTGGCCATTGTGAGAATGTGTTTTTCAGACTTGCCACCTTTGCTTCTGGAATTGTGGGGGTTTGGCCTGCGCTTGGTTGTACATGCCTCTTTAAGTTCTTTCTTCACGGCTGGCATGTACTCAACAGCTTTCATCAATGGCATATTCAATACCAAATTCTGAATGATTTCTATGATAGCAGGATCAGACAAAGCATTTTTCAAATTTTTCATTTTTTGTGTTTTTTCATTGCTTCAGGAAAAGGAATATTTACAAACTCTTCACCAATATCATTCAAAATAGTGTCCGTATCGTTGTTTACAGGTAGATGACAAAAAGGAATGGATTCATCTACAATTTGCGGACCAAAAATGACAGGCTCGGCTTCAGGTGCTGGCGTTGGACTCGCTGCAGGTGCGGTGCTCCTCCTGTCAGGAACTGGCTGAGATGCGGGTGCAGGCGTTTCCAATGCTCGCTGATCTCCACCGAGGTTGCTGCTATATTTTTGTGTTTTTCGATTTTCTTCATTTTTTTGTGGTTTTCTGGATGCTGGTGCTGCTCCCAAAATACTGGCTGGCCCTGATGTTGGCTGGACTGACGATTCCCCGTCAAATGCGAGATGCTTTCCCTTCGTCGTCGCCGATGGCCGGAGTGTCCTACCGCTCCTGAGAGTAACAGCATTAGATAAAAAACAATTTAAGTCACCTGATTCGGGTTGGACACTGCCGGCTACCTGCTCCTTGCGTCGGAAGTTGTTAGGATTAGCTTCAACCTGGGCTGGTATGACGGTTTTGGCTGCCGTCAGGTCGTCAATCTTCTGGTTCATCTCAGCCATGTTCTTCATCAATTGCTCTAAACAAGCCAGGGCTGGATTGACCGGTATAATCTCAGAGGATTCCCCCTGCTGGGGTCTAGAATGCTGGTATGGCGACTGAGATTGCGACTGATATCCTTGTGAGAATTGTTGAGAAGGAGGGTTGGAGGGGTACTGCGAGTTGTGCTGATTGTATTGAGCAGCCGGTTGCTGGTGATATCCCTGTCCACGATATCCGGACTGCTGAGGACCGTGCTGGTAGTTCTGCCTCCAAGTGTTCCCGTGTGATGGAAGCTGGTACTGGTAAGACTGCTGGAAGGGTCTCCCACCCTGTTGCTGCTGATGATAGGGCCTGTTGCCCATGTTCTGACCCTGAGAATGTCCTTGAGGACGGGTCAGCTGCGCTTCATTGTCCCATACACCATTGATTTCCTGAATCACTGGCGGGGGTGAAGAGAATTGCTCAGAGTATGCAGGCTGGGGCTCCGGTTGATACACAACCATCTGTGTCTGGGGCTGCAGGGGCTGCTCTGGGGCCTGCACGTAGTACACGTGCTGGACAGGTTGGGGCTATTGTGGAGTGGGCTGAGGTTGTGGCTGCATTGCGGGCTCTTTTTTCTCAGCATTCGACTCGACAGAAGTAGACACAGCGTTGCACATGTTTGCATTTAAAGCACAGACGAGCTGCTCCAGCTGCTGGGAAATCTGGTCGAGCTTTTCCAGACCTTGGGTCCTTTTTTCTATGACTGCCAGCTTTTCGAGGTCTTGTGACCTCTTCTCGATGATGTCCACTTTGGACAAGTGGCTCCCAATGATACTCAGGTTGGAGCTCTCATCCTTGTCCTCGGTGTGAAAAGCCATGTTAATTGGCTTGCTGATGGCGGTTGGTGGCTTCATGTAGATTCTGGACGAGGATTGGGCTGCTTCTCCCTCAGTCATTTCTTCGAAGACGTTCCATACCATGTCCTCGTCCTTGTTGAAATGTGAACCGCCGCAAGCTGCATCCACAAGCTTTTGGCTCTCAAATGATAGCCCCCCAAAGAAGTGTTGTACGAGACTGGTCTTTGGAATATCATGGTGGGGGCACTTCTCTTGAAGATCTTTAAATCTCTCCCACGCTTCATGGATGGTCTCGTGGGGCTGCTAGCAGAAACTGGAGATCCGAGCACGCATCTGATTCAACCGCCCGAGAGGATAGAATTTGTGGAGAAATGCGGACTTCAGCTCCTCCCAGGTCGTGACGACCTTCCCAAGATGGTCAACCCAATATAGGGCCTTGTCTTGAAGGCTGAAGGGAAACACGGTCATCTTGATTACCCCCAGAGGGATTCCGGGGTAATGAGCAGTGGAACAGATGCGGCTAAACTTCTTGAGAAAGATATATGGTTCCTCAGTGGTGTTCCCATGGAAGGTGGGAAGCAGTGACAGAAATTGCGGCTTCAGCTCGAAGTGGGCATGCATACGTGGAACTTGAATCCACTCCGTGATGCGTCCCGCTCCTGGATTGTATGTTTCCTTCAGAGTAGGCTTCGGCTGCAGTGGATCTCCTCCTACTACCTCAAATTCGGGTCTTCCAACTGAGAATTCGTCTCTGACTTCTTCAAAATTCTGCTCGTTGTTCGGATCATCCTCCTGACGGGCATCTCTTGCGTCGGCCCTCCTCCTTAGATTATTCAGCATGTCCTGGAAAGCGGTCTGGGCCAGGGCCTGATTGATGACCGCCCGAATGATAGAGGTAAAGGTACAGAAAATTATAGGTCGTTGCGACCTCAGTCACTCAGAACGTGTCAATCAAGAAAATGAACCACAAATGAAGATAAATCAACGAAACACAGAGAAGTGGTCCTGCTATAGGATTAACCTGGTATAGCTCCCAGGGTCGAACACAAGGAGCACGGATTGGCTAAATAGCCTACGATGTAGTCAGAAATCCGAGGGAATCTTTTAGTGGTTTTTATTTGTTTTTACATTTTTTTAGATTTTTTTTTAAATGATGAGAAAATAAAAGAAAGTAAATACAAGGGAACTTCAACAATTTATTAAACACACCAAAAATGATGCAAAAATTAAGGAAAAATTGTTTTTAAGTTTTTTAAGTTTTTTACTGTTTTTGGTGAATTTTTGGAATTTTATAATGGATAAATTATTTACTAAAAATCAAACAATGCAACAAAGAAGAGGTACTGTCCAGCAAGGTTAGAAACTCAAAAATAAAATATTCAAGAGTTTCAATCAACCCTGGAGGTAATTTTCCTGTAAACTATGAAGAATAAGGAAAATTTAGGCACCCTAATTATTGTTTTTGGATTTTTAATTTATTTATTATAATTTTTATGGGTTTTTAGGGGTTTTTCAATTTTTAAGGTTTTTAAATGATGAAAAATAGCCAAAATTGGCTAGAAAATCAAACAACAAGCAAGAAACAGTAACTAATTTTTTTAGAATTTTTGGTGGAGTTTTTATATTTTTTTGGTATTTTTTAATCTAGACAGTAGCAAAAATACGTGTTTTTGAATTTTTAAAAATAGTAAATGAAAATAAAAATGTCCTCAAAAATCACAGAAATTCCTACACCATGGCAGGAGCCATGTGTCAAAATCTCATTGGATTTGGAGGTCGGTTGATATTTATTCAAAAATGAAGAAGAGGGCACTATGCACAAGGACCAATGTGCAAATACCCGAAGACCTGGGGTCTCTGGTGCAAAATGCCCAGCAAGTCACGCGCGTGGCGCGTGGCTGGGGCACACAGGGACCAATTTGTAATAAAAACCAAGTCTCGGGGGCGTTTGATAACTCGTATCAAAAGCCCAGGGACATGGATGCAAAAACACCACTAAAATCCGCACATGCGCATAATCAAGGCTCACAGGGGTATAATTGCAATTACACAAAAAGATTCATGCATTCATTAACACTCCAAATCTACAGGACAATATATGTAAAAAGCCCAGATACACACGTGACGAAGCACGTGGTCACTCACACACAGGGGCATACATGCAATTAAAATAAAGCACAAGGTCCAGATTGCAAATAACCCTACGTGAAAAAGTTTCTAAAAATAATTACAGGACTAAAAAGAAAATAACAAACTACGAGGGGGACCTACGATATTTACCCCTTTATTAGCCGACGGCTAGATGCGCGCCACGTGGGTGATCTGACGGCTGGGAACGGATGGCGCGTTACTCCATCGGCTCTTGGGCTCGATCGACGGTCCGAGGGAGGCCACGTGGAAGATCAAGCGGTGCTGGGCTCCTGCGCCTCTCTCCTCGGCTGCAACGGTCCAGATGAGATCCTCAGATTGATCGACGGCTGCTGCTCCTCTACAGATCGACGGCTGGGATTAGAACTGGAGCGGAGGTCTCATCGGACGGCTCTGGAGGATGGTGAAAGAACTGATGGCCGGCGAACTTCGCCGGCCTCGTGAAGGTGTCTCCGCCCTCCTCTGCTGCGCCTGAAGGTCGGAGAAGATCCGGCGTGAAGTTGCGCAGCTGCTGCGGGTCTCCGATGCCCCAGCCGAGCCCTGGAAGGCTCCGGCGAGGTCGGCGAAGAAGAAGCTCCTGGGAAGATGTCGAGAAGCCTCAGACGGCCTCCTCTTGACCTGCAAAATAGTTCAGAAGCTTCGCGGGTCGAGGGCAAAGTGCCTCGACCCGGTTAGGCGGCGTGAAGGTGAAGTGTGAGTCGGAATGGCGAGCTCCGGCGAGGGTGGTCGGCGAAGGAGCTCGGTCCCCAGATCCTGTGCGATCTGGGTTGTGTGGAGGGGTGAAGAAGGTGCGGAGAGGTCTGGCGGAGATGATGGCGGTGTCGGGATGGAAGATGGGTGGTCGGAGGTGCCGGACGAAGGCGGCGGAGCTACGCTAACAGTAACTGAAAAATCAAGATTTACGCTATCCTACGGCCTAAGGGTTCTACCTGGGTGGTCGGAGAGACTGGGGAAAAGCAGGGGGTGCTCTTGGTCGTAGCCTCGAGGGTCGTCTCGGCCCGAGGCTCGATGCTCGACGCTGGTGGCGGAGCAGCGGCGGCGAAGATCGCCGGATCAGTGGATTCGCCTCCTCGCCTCGCTGCAACAAGGGCAAACGCTTGCTGTCACTCTCGCGGCGCCTATGGAGGTCACTGGGAAGAAGGGGAAGGTCCAAAGATAGGGCGTGGAGGCGGCGGAGGTGAGAATATATAAAGCGTCAGGGGCGATTAGGGTTGAGGTGCGACAGCTATAGAAGGCGTTGATTTCTCGGCGGAGTATCGGGCGAGGATGACGGATGATCAACGAAGAATCCGGGCATGGGGTTCGCGTGGGTGACAGCCTGGAGACACGTGGGAAAATCGGAGAAGGCGGGGCGGCGCGCGTCTTCCAGAAAAGGAAGGAGTCCGCGGGGGAGTTGACCGGGGTCAACAATCCCCCGTGGACCAGTCAGAGGCTGCCACGTGTATCCAATTTTTGTTTATTTATTTTAGGGTAGAAATAGGCCGAATTAAAGAAAACTCAAAACATGAAATATTTTTCTTTTATTTTTTTCTATTTTTTGGTGATTTTTAATTAATTTTTGGAAATAAAAATAGGGTAGCTATGTATATAGGTATATGTACACTATATGGATTTTTATTTTTGATTTTTTATTTGTTATTTTTATGTATTTTTATGCTCATTTTGTATTTTATTTATTTACATCATAAAATATGGAATAAAATGGTATTTTTATTTTATTTTAATTATTTATACACAAGGGTGAAATAAATAATTGTATACATTTATATACATGGTATTTATACAATGTATTTTTGTATTTTTAATTTTGTAATTTTTTTATTTGATTTTTGTTTTGCTTCTTGTTATTTTATGTATTTACAATATGTAACATAGAATATTTACAAGAAGTTTTAGAAAATAATTTTATTTATTTATAGGGTTAAATAAATAAAGGATGATGGTCTACACATGGTGAAAGGGCATTTTTGAATTTTTGATTTTTAAATTTTTATTTTGTTTTCTTTAATAAAATATACACACAATATGTACAAGCATATTTTTGGGTGAGGAAAATATATAGTTTTATTTATTTGCAAATATACATATGTGAGCCCCTATCTCCCTCTACTTGGCTTTTATGCGGTCAGGCCCATGCTGAGCCCTCCCTTGATTTAGGTTGCTCAATATTTATTCTAAATATTTCCCTCTTTTTCTTTTTGCTCTTTATTCTTTTTATTTTTGCACAAAAACATGCTAATTATAGGTTTTTACACAATGCATGCTTTTGGTAATTATTTGTATTTACACATATCTACATGTATTTGCAAAGGTTTTTGTAGCTAAAATAGAAGAATAAAGAGTGATGAATGGGTATTCATCACCCCCCTATGCTTAACTTTGCTAGTCCCTTAGCAAACACTAATTTGAAAAAGAAGTGAAAAAGAAAGAAAAAGAAAAAGAAAAAGAGGATGTACATGGATCAAGGTTGACTTATTAAATTTTCCTTCATTAAATTGAAATATGGAGCTCGATCAGATCTTTGGATTATTAATGTGTCGGAACCTTATTTGGACTTAAGCCTAAAACTCAACAGCCTCCAAGTTCCACCAATCTATGGGCAAGACTCCTCAATAAACCAGATCAGAACAAGTCTACATACACAAACTCTAATGACCATGAATCTTTTCCTTGCGGTGTAGGTGATATGTGGCTCCCCACCTCAGAAGTAACAAAGAAACAACCTCCCTCAACCTGGTAACTCTAATGCCTCAGTCTAGCAACTCTTTCCTCGAGAAGCGGGGTATTCCCTTCTAAGTTCAAGTGCAGCCGGCTCAAGGAGAGGGGGTAGAAGTATAGAGTTTTGGAAGCTTAGCCAGTGTAGCTAAGTCTCCCGCTGCAAGCTTCATGAGATGTAACATGGATACCATAAGCTTTTGCTTTATACTCTGGTGGGGTTATTAAATTTTCAATCCGACCCACCACTTTTTTGGAGTTCTTTTTGCATTTTTGCATATTTTTTTTTTCAAGAACTTCTGTACAACATATCTACATGGTGCAGCATATAAGAAATTTCCCCTTGAGCCAGTAGACTATCCCTCTTTTGAAGCTTTATTGCAACCCACAGCTTCTGTCTTTAGCTTTCAACACCACTAGACCAAGTTGAGGTGCACTTCCTTCACTATAAGAAGAAGAGAGGTTCCGCCTAGAAGTACTACCCTCATATGCTACCCCAAGCCAAAGGAAACTGCCTCCTCACCACCTCATCCGTGGAGAGCCATGTGTAAAGTGCAAGTGCAAGTGAAGCCATTGTCTCTGAGAGTCATGCGTGTGTTGTTAAGTGCTCTACTTAGGCTCATCAAGATGACATATGCTCATAGCCTAGTGGACTCAAAGAATTAAGCCCTTATGGACCTGAAAAGCCTTAACCCTAAGTCCTACAAGGTTCCTCTTGAAGTTAAGTGGATTAAGATCTTATTCAAGCTCCATTTCTAAATTTAATTCCAGGCTTAGTTTAAATGTCAACTCTCATCCAGGAAAAACTATATACATATATGTACACAAGATGCTATTTACAAATATTTTACAATCATGCAAAAATTTTTTGAAAAATGTTTTGTAATCATGAATGATGCATGAGGTGCAAGTTTTGCAAACTGATATTCACAATCTTTTACACAAGATTTTTGCAAACTTTTGATTTTCAAAATATTTTGGAAAAATTTTGTACTATATACATAATTTTGATACAAAATATTTACACAAGCTTTACACAAAAGATTTTTGAAATCATTTTTACAAAAATACTTTATACACTAGCTATGTATGTGCAAGAATAAAAGAGGTTTATGTACATGAAAAATTTTTAAATTTTGTGATTTTTAGCCATTTTATTTATTAACACACTCACACAAAGTACGAGTTATGGCTAAAGTATATATGAAATATATACACACCCCCCCTATACTTAGCTCGAGCGATGTCCTCAGAGTGATCAAGAGCGATGAAGATGACATAACTCGTGCTTAGTAAAAGGGAAGTGAAAAGGAATGTCTAAGTACAGGAACGAATAAATGAATAAAATGAGAGGAACTCGGTGGTCTCCCCCTATACTTAGGATTAACTAATCCTAAGTATAGAAAGCTGTACATGAAGGGAAAGCCGAGTGAAGAATATACAGACTCTGCCCCCCCTATACTTAGGGTAAAATATCCCTAAGTATAGGCAGCAAAAACAAGAGCAGAAAGAATGAAGAGACTACTCACAGGTCCGACATCCCCCCTATACTTAGGGTAAAGTACACCCTAAGTATAGCATAATCATAAGATGAGAGACGGGATGTGGGACTAAAGAATAGAATGATATGGACAACTGGATCTATACAGGCGGAGGAACAGTGAAAATCAGGCGTGAGATGTAAAAGATGTGAGTCAAAAGACCACATCTCACGCAAAATGAATAGCGGCAATAATAACGTCCCGCGGCTCATGATCTAGAAATGGTTTGAGCCGCTGGCCGTTCACTCGGAAGGTACTCTCAGAAGATAACTCAGATATATCAATGCTACCGTTATCGTGTACCTTTCTGACCAAATAGGGTCCTTTCCATTTGCTCTGTAGCTTCCCTGGAAATAATCTAAGCCTCGCATCAAACAGCCATACTTTCTGTCCAATCTCAAAATGCTTGTGGCTGATATGAGAATCATGCCACTCTTTGACTTTCTCCTTATAATGTAGGCTGCTTGAGAATGCTGCATCTCTAAGCTCTTCCAAGGCGGCTAACTCTGCCCTCCTCTGGTCTCCTATACCATCTGGATCCATCAATATGTCTGTAACTGCCCAAAGTGACTTGTGCCTCAGCTCAACTGGTAGGTGACAGGGCTTGCCATACACGAGGCGAAAGGGAGATGTGCCCAAAGGTGTCTTGAAAGACGTCCTATATGCCCATAAGACCGAGTCCAGAAGCTGTGACCAATTCTTTCGGTCAGGGCGGACGACTTTCTGCAAAATATTCTTGATCTCCCTATTCGACACCTCAGCTAGACCATTTGTCTGTGGATGGTATGGTGTGGCAACACGATGGTCTATGCTGAATTCGTTGGCAAGGGCCTTCACCTGGTCGTTGATGAAATGAGACCCCCCATCAGAAATCAGAACTCGTGGAACCCCGAACCGCATGATGATGTGCTTCTTCAAAAATCTGCAAACTATCTTAGCATCAGCGGCTCGGGCGGGGATAGCCTCAACCCAACGACTAACGTAATCTACGGCCAACAGAATGTACTCGAATCCCTGACTCTTAGGGAATGGACCCATGAAATCGATGCCCCATGCGTCAAAAACCTCACAGAAGTGAATGGGCTGCATCGGCATCATATCACGCTGCCCACAAGTGCCCATCCTCTGACAGTCAGTACACCTCTTCACGAACTCATCTGAGTCCTTGAAGAGGGTAGGCCACCACAAGCCGGATTGGAGCACTTTCTGTGCCGTTCTCCTCCCAGAATGATGTCCTCCTGCCTCAAGCTTGTGGCAGTAAGTGAGGACACTATGATGCTCTTCCTGAGGAATACACCGACGCCAGATGTTATCCCCTCCTTCGTGATAAAGGATGGGATCCTCCCAGTGGTAGGACTTGGCCTTCGCAAGGAAGGTCTCAAGCCTCTGCCTGGGCCAATCTTGTGGGACTTTCCCAGCAACGAGAAAGTTCACAATATCAGCGTACCATGGGAGTGAGGCGATAGCAAGGATCGCCTCATCTGGGAAGGTATCTCTGATCGGATCAATCTGCTCTGTCTCCTCAGGCTGCTCTAATCTGGATAAATGGTCCGCCACCACATTCTTGACTCCAGGCTTATCCTTGATCTCAATGTCGAACTCCTGGAGTAGAAGGATCCATCTAGTCAGTCTAGCCTTGGCATCCTTCTTTGCCATGAGGTACCTGATGGCGGTGTGATCAGTATACAAAGTCACTCTAGATCCAATGATATATGATCTGAATTTATCTAGGGCAAACACTACTGCTAGCATCTCCTTTTCTGTGACTGTATAATTCCGCTGGGCGGAATCCAATGTGCGGCTAGCATAGTGTATCGCAAATGGTACTCCATCCCTCCTCTGTCCTAGCACTGCCCCTACGGCAAACTCAGAGGCGTCCGTCATGATCTCGAATGGGAGAGACCAATCAGGCGGCTGAAGGACAGGAGCCTCAATAACACATTGCTGGAGAGTTTCAAAGGACGAAAGACACTTGTCATCGACAAGGAACTCGGTGTCTTTCGTCAAGAGGTCAGACAACGGTCGGGCAATCTTGCTGAAATCATGAATGAATCTCCTATAAAAACCAACGTGCCCCAGAAATGACCGTAACTGTTTCAGATTGGACGGCGGTGTGAGTTTCCTAATGACATCGACCTTGGCCGGATCAACCTCCATGCCTCTGTTGGAGATGATGTGGCCAAGCACCGTCCCTTGAGTAACCATGAAGTGACTCTTCTCCCAAGACAGAACCAAGCGGGTGTCAATACATCGCTGGAGCACTCGGTCGAGGCAGTCAAGACAGGAATCGAATCCGTCGCCGTAAACCGAGAAGTCGTCCATGAAGACCTCCAAACATTCCCCTACCATGTCCGAAAAGATCGACAGCATGCATCTCTGAAAAGTCGCAGGGGCGTTGCATAGCCCAAATGGCATGCGGCGAAAGGCGTATGTACCGAAGGGACAGGTAAAGGTGGTCTTCTCCTGATCCTCAGGAGCGATGGCCACTTGATTGTAGCCCGAGTACCCATCCAGGAAGCAGTAATGGCTCTTTCCTGCCAGTCTCTCTATGATCTGATCAATAAAAGGCAGGGGGAAATGGTCCTTCTTGGTGGCCTGGTTGAGTCTCCTGTAGTCAACACAGACCCGCCAAGAGGTGGGTACTCGTGTAGCAATCTCCTCTCCCGACTCACTGATCACAGTCGTGATGCCCGTCTTCTTGGGCACCACATGCAAGGGGCTAACCCACTTGGAGTCGGAAATGGGATAAATAAAATCTGCACTCCACCATTTTGATATTTCCTTCATAACAACCTCTCTTAGGTTGGGGTTCAGTCGCCGCTGGAACTCACGCGACGGCTTCGCCCCTTCCTCGAGATAGATATGGTGGGAGCACAATGAGGGACTAATCCCATGGAGATCTGCTACGCTCCATCCAATTGCTTTGCGGTTCTTTTCAAGAACCTCCATCAGACGGGATTCTTGTTCTCCAGTCAGATCGGCAGAGATGATGACTGGGTACATCTCAGACTCTCCCGCAAGGAATCTATACTTCAACGAAGTAGGGAGCGGCTTTAGCTCTGGACAGCTGGGTGCTGGCAAATCTGGCTTCTGAAGAAGATGTGTGTATGCGGACAATTCTGCCAAATCTACCTGGGAAAATGATAACGAACTCTCACAAACTGGATCTGGAGAAGGCGGGTCCTCTGCATTGTCTCTGATCTGTTCTGCCTCTACCTCCCCCTCTCTAGGCTCAGGTGGATCCAGATCTGGCATCTGATCATCACAATCTGCCCAATCAGATTCTGAATCCGAGGGATCTGTATCAACTGCGGTGGCATCAGTACCACCGTAGAGCAAGGTGGCCTCAGTACCACCATCACTGAAAATCGTGTCGCGATCAAGGTCCGATTCTGCCGACTCAATAGTGTCCTGAACCAGGGTTGTGCTCTCCAGACTATCCTCTGCTATCATCTCTGCATCAGCTGTGTCTGAGTATGAGAGGATAGTCTGTGCTGCAGGATCTGCCCAAATTGCCTCATCATCTGTGATCACAAAATCACAGTCCTGGTGGATGTCTGGCTCTGCGTCTGTCAGCTGCTCTGAATCTGTACTGCCATGTGAGCGGGATCTATCTCTGGCTCTGTGGTCCTTAACCGTCTCTATTTGTATACTCTCGCCCTGGACGCGAAAGAATACCTTCCCATTGTCATGGTCAGTCACTGCCTTGGCGGTGGCCAAGAACGGGCGACCGAGGATGATGGGGGAATCGGTCAACGAGTCAGGGGTCTCCATGTCTAGCACGACGAAATCCACGGGGAATTGCAAACCCTGAATCGTGACGACAACGTCTCGCAACAACCCCTTTGGCCTCTTGACAGACCGATCAGCAAACTGAAGGTATGTCCTGCTCTGTCTAAGAGTGCCCAACTCTAAGTGGTCGAGAAGGGCTGCCGGAAGAAGGTTGATCGACGATCCGCTATCTAAGAGAGTACGGTCGAACCTCTGCTCACTAATCTGACATCTGACATACGGGGCCCCTAAATCTGGCCTCTTAGTCGGCAGATGGTTCTGGATCGCGTAACACGTGGCTTTTGTTAGCACATGAATTTCTGCGGTCTTGTTCCTCTTCTTCCTCCTGACTGTGGTCCTGTCTCTCAAGGATCGCTGAAGAAGAGGGATGTGCTGCAAAGCCTCATTGAGGGTCAGCTGGATGTGAAATCGGTCTATCATGCCTTGGCTGAACTCCTCCTGCTCTCTCTTTTTTGGATCTTTTTCTTTTTTCTTCCCCTTCCCCAACTCAAGGGCTCTAGGAAAGGGGATCACAGGGTCCTTCTCAGATGAAGGACTAGGAATAGGCCTAGACGGTTCGATGACCGGATCCTCACAAACATCATTCACCACAGTGGGATCAGAAGAAACTAAACCTTTTCCTTTATTCAAATTAGAGTTCTGAGATACATTCATGCGAGGAAAGACAACATTTCTATTAGAATAGATGTTGGTGGCCTCAGTACCACCTCTAGCTGGCTCTACATCTAGACGTCTTGCGGCCTCAGTACCGCGGGCTGGCTCGGCTCTGCTGGTGGCGTCAGTACCACCGTCACCATGATGTGCGGCTTCAGTACCGCTCTCCTCTTCCTCATCTGGCGCTCTAGATGATTCCTCGTGTTGTCGCTCAGATGAGGCGCCTCCTACTGGTCTTCTACCGCTCCTAAGTGTGACAAAATCAGCATCAAATAGATCCGACGAGATAACATCAAATGAGTCACTAGAAGTGGTAGGCTCAGTGTGAACTACCTGCTCAGATTTCCTCTTCAAGTTATTCGGATTAGGCTCGATCTGTGCAGGGATGGCGGCCTTCCCTCTCATCAGGTCCCGCATCTCCTGGCGGAACTCGTCCATCTCCCGTCTAAATGTAGCCTGCTGCTCTGTGAAGAGGCGGGCTAAATCATCCATGGCGGGGCTCTCATGGGAGCCCGACGGGTTGCCTCTCTGATAATGAGGCTGCTGGACCTGGTGCTGTTGTGGCTGAGAGGGGTAAGAGGAATGATGCTGCTGCTGGTGAGCCTGCTGCTCACGTCTCCAATTCTGTCCCTGCTGCTGGTAGGGACGAGGTACGAAGGATGATGGCTGGTATGCTGGGGGTTGCTGGTGATCTCTCTGCTGGGAGTACTGCCCTCCCTGACCGGCTGGCTGCTGTTGGGCCTGGTTACCCCCATTCCCCCACCTGAATCCGGGATGATCTCTTCGGATTCCAGGTTGAGGGCGGTCATACCAAATCCCGTTGACATCCATCAACGGTTCCGCATCGTAAGGGGCTGGTGGGAGTACATCCAGAGGCTGATTCGGCTGATATACCACCATCTGTAAGTCGGGAGATGGTGGTGACTGGTAAGAGGGCTGCTGCTGCTGGTACGGCTCCGCCTGCACAAGGTGAACTTGTCTAGGCTGCTGCAAGGAGCTGGAGCGCTGGGACGAGCTGCGGCTGCCACCGGAATCGCCTCGCGACTGAAGACGGGGCTGAGAAGCCGTCTGTGCCTCTTGGAGGCACAAGAGATGGGTCTTCACGTCGCTCAGAGTTTGTGCCATCTGCTCCATCTGAGTTATGCCCTGGCACTGCTTCTTCTCTATTATTTCCATGCGGTCCAACTTCTCGCTGATAATCCCCATGTCCGCAGCGGCCGACTCTGCCTGTGCGGCTGCAACTGTGGACGAACTGGATGGACCTGCATCAACCCGTGCTATCCGCTGATACTGCACGGGTCCTGGCGGCTGCTGAGATCTCTGTGTGTACAACCGAGTCTGGGACATCACCATGTAATTTTCTGCCATCTCTTCGTAGATGGCCCAGACTTGGTTGTGGTCCTTGGCAAAGTAGGACCCGCCGCAAGAAGCATTCACCAGACCCTGAAGCTCTGGTGTCATCCCACTAAAGAAGCTCTGAACTAGGTTCGGCTTCGAGATGTCGTGATGTGGGCATCTATCCAGAAGCTCTCTGAACCTCTCCCATGCCTCGTGAAATTGCTCGTTAGGGAGCATGGAGAAGTTGTTGATCAGGGCCCTCGCTGCATTCGTCCGCCCGAGTGGATAGTACTTGTTCAAATATTCGGTGCGGAGTTGCTCCCAGGTGTAAACAAACTTCCCTAGATGCTTCAGCCAGGCGGCTGCTCTATCTGCCAGTGAAAAAGGGAAGGCCATCATCCGAATCGTATCTTGGTCCACACGACGGTCGTGGACAGTGCTACAGATCATCAAAAACTCCTGGAGATGGAGGTGGGGTTCCTCAGTGGCGAGTCCGTGAAAATGAGGAAGCATCTGCAGGGTGTTCGGAGGGAACTTGAAATCCCCCACGATAGCAGGTATCACCACCCACTGGTGCATCAGTGTAGATCCGGGGTTGTGTAGCTCCCGCATCGGTCTTGCTGCGGCGGCGGCTGCCGCTGCTGCGGCTGCTGCTGCGGCTGCTGCCTCTGCATCAGCGTCAGGAATGTCCTCCGGCTCGCTCGGCTCGTCTCGCTCTGCTCGGAGCCGCTCCAACTCCCTCCTCATCTCTATCATGAATGCCCCCTGATCGCGTAACTGTTGCTGAACTGTCTCTAATGACGCGATCAGGGTGGAGTTAATCGCTCCCTGGTCTAAGACAAAATGTTCGGGCTGGCGATCGTCTGAACTGCCGGCTCCGGCCATAGGGACGTCTGCAAAATCAGATGAGCCCAACTCAGGTTCTGTCAAATTAATTCGTCTTTCCTCGGGCTCATGTCTCTCAGTAGCAGAAGAAAGGGGATCGAGGGGGAACAGGGTGGAATCGAACTCGGGCCCGGAGAGCTGGTCTCGACTCTCACGGGCCAACCTAGATGATGGAGTCGACGCGCCTGAAAGCGGTGCAGCCAGAGGCTGCCTAAGGGATCGTCTACCCATCATCTTGATCTGGCGAGTTGGGCGGATGGGATCTGGAGAAAATATGATCGCAAAGCAAACCCCCGGTTCACCAACGCAACACAATCTGAAGACCGTGAAAGATCGGTCAATTTATCTTGTCAATTTTATTTGGTGAACATGCAAGATATCAAAGCGCTTACGTGACCTGTTAGGATACCCGATGCTACTCCAACCGACTGGCCCGCACGGAAGAGTCGGTAGTCAGCTAGAAATAACACCGGAGGGTTCTACCTAGGGTACGAGTCACTCTCTCGCGCATCCAAACCATACAAGGAGGGGGTTGCTCTCCCCAAGACAAATTTTTAATGTGAGTGTCTTTTAGGGTCAATAATGTTATCCAGTCCCAATTTTTTTGTTTTTCTTTTTAATTTTTTTCAAAATAAATACAAGCGGCCTAACGGTTTTTCCGATTCTCCTGATGATTAAGCCAAAAACAGAGGGAGAAGATGAAAAAGCCGATGCGCGAAGAAATCAATGATGCATGCAGAGAAAGAAATGCGTACCTTGTCTCCAGCACTCTACATGCAAGTGATCCGCGCAGAATTTAAAGACAGAACAAAACTACCTAAATGGTGCAACGGGAAAAACCGGCCTTAGCCAAGCAACTTCTATTGATCGTGAAGAACAATAGTTAGCTAACCGAATCGAGTCCGGAGTCCGATCTTGGGAGTCACTCGGTGCCCGCCACAACGGGTCCTGCCAGCGCTGTATGTGACTCCTCACGGCACGTGGTCTCAAATCCAATTAAACTAACTTTTTCAGTGAATTTTATTAAGGTCCAATTACGTTCTATAGGAACAGATATTCTATTAGGTGTTGGGCCTTAGAAATTTACGTCACAAGCAAGAGAAATTCCTAAATCTAGGGGTTCGAGAAAAACCGCGTAAACACCGGAAAAGGCAGCTAGCTATAAAAACCACGATAAAAGCCGCGAAAATCCAAATGGGTCCCCCGAGTACACCGGTACTCAGCGAAACAGACCCGTTAAGTTACAAGTGTCCACAAATGTTCAAGTCCTAAATTATTACAAACATATTGTTCTCTCAAATAAATGACATTCTTCTTCTTCTCCCTGCTCTTCTTCCCGTGCGGGTCCTCAAAAAGTGTACTCCAAGTTCTCCACGCAGTACCTCGCACAAAAATTAGAAAGAGAGAGTGTCAGAAAACAGTTATAATGTAGAGAGACAATATGGAAAAATGACTACAAAGCCGTGCTCCCCGGCAACGGCGCCATTCTGATGACCGCCCGAATGACAGAGGTAAAGGTACAGAAAATTATAGGTCGTTGCGACCTCAGTCACTCAGAACGTGTCAATCAAGAAAATGAACCACAAATGAAGATAAATCAACGAAACACAGAGAAGTGGTCCTGCTATAGGATTAACCTGGTATAGCTCCCAGGGTCGAACACAAGGAGCACGGATTGGCTAAATAGCCTACGATGTAGTCAGAAATCCGAGGGAATCTTTTAGTGGTTTTTATTTGTTTTTACATTTTTTTAGATTTTTTTTTAAATGATGAGAAAATAAAAGAAAGTAAATACAAGGGAACTTCAACAATTTATTAAACACACCAAAAATGATGCAAAAATTAAGGAAAAATTGTTTTTAAGTTTTTTAAGTTTTTTACTGTTTTTGGTGAATTTTTGGAATTTTTATAATGGATAAATTATTTACTAAAAATCAAACAATGCAACAAAGAAGAGGTACTGTCCAGCAAGGTTAGAAACTCAAAAATAAAATATTCAAGAGTTTCAATCAACCCTGGAGGTAATTTTCCTGTAAACTATGAAGAATAAGGAAAATTTAGGCACCCTAATTATTGTTTTTGGATTTTTAATTTATTTATTATAATTTTTATGGGTTTTTAGGGGTTTTTCAATTTTTAAGGTTTTTAAATGATGAAAAATAGCCAAAATTGGCTAGAAAATCAAACAACAAGCAAGAAACAGTAACTAATTTTTTTAGAATTTTTGGTGGAGTTTTTATATTTTTTTGGTATTTTTTTAATCTAGACAGTAGCAAAAATACGTGTTTTTGAATTTTTAAAAATAGTAAATGAAAATAAAAATGTCCTCAAAAATCACAGAAATTCCTACACCATGGCAGGAGCCATGTGTCAAAATCTCATTGGATTTGGAGGTCGGTTGATATTTATTCAAAAATGAAGAAGAGGGCACTATGCACAAGGACCAATGTGCAAATACCCGAAGACCTGGGGTCTCTGGTGCAAAATGCCCAGCAAGTCACGCGCGTGGCGCGTGGCTGGGGCACACAGGGACCAATTTGTAATAAAAACCAAGTCTCGGGGGCGTTTGATAACTCGTATCAAAAGCCCAGGGACATGGATGCAAAAACACCACTAAAATCCGCACATGCGCATAATCAAGGCTCACAGGGGTATAATTGCAATTACACAAAAAGATTCATGCATTCATTAACACTCCAAATCTACAGGACAATATATGTAAAAAGCTCAGATACACACGTGACGAAGCACGTGGTCACTCACACACAGGGGCATACATGCAATTAAAATAAAGCACAAGGTCCAGATTGCAAATAACCCTACGTGAAAAAGTTTCTAAAAATAATTACAGGACTAAAAAGAAAATAACAAACTACGAGGGGGACCTACGATATTTACCCCTTTATTAGCCGACGGCTAGATGCGCGCCACGTGGGTGATCTGACGGCTGGGAACGGATGGCGCGTTACTCCATCGGCTCTTGGGCTCGATCGACGGTCCGAGGGAGGCCACGTGGAAGATCAAGCGGTGCTGGGCTCCTGCGCCTCTCTCCTCGGCTGCAACGGTCCAGATGAGATCCTCAGATTGATCGACGGCTGCTGCTCCTCTACAGATCGACGGCTGGGATTAGAACTGGAGCGGAGGTCTCATCGGACGGCTCTGGAGGATGGTGAAAGAACTGATGGCCGGCGAACTTCGCCGGCCTCGTGAAGGTGTCTCCGCCCTCCTCTGCTGCGCCTGAAGGTCGGAGAAGATCCGGCGTGAAGTTGCGCAGCTGCTGCGGGTCTCCGATGCCCCAACCGAGCCCTGGAAGGCTCCGGCGAGGTCGGCGAAGAAGAAGCTCCTGGGAAGATGTCGAGAAGCCTCAGACGGCCTCCTCTTGACCTGCAAAATAGTTCAGAAGCTTCGCGGGTCGAGGGCAAAGTGCCTCGACCTGGTTAGGCGGCGTGAAGGTGAAGTGTGAGTCGGAATGGCGAGCTCCGGCGAGGGTGGTCGGCGAAGGAGCTCGGTCCCCAGATCCTGTGCGATCTGGGTTGTGTGGAGGGGTGAAGAAGGTGCGGAGAGGTCTGGCGGAGATGATGGCGGTGTCGGGATGGAAGATGGGTGGTCGGAGGTGCCGGACGAAGGCGGCGGAGCTACGCTAACAGTAACTGAAAAATCAAGATTTACGCTATCCTACGGCCTAAGGGTTCTACCTGGGTGGTCGGAGAGACTGGGGAAAAGCAGGGGGTGCTCTTGGTCGTAGCCTCGAGGGTCGTCTCGGCCCGAGGCTCGATGCTCGACGCTGGTGGCGGAGCAGCGGCGGCGAAGATCGCCGGATCAGTGGATTCGCCTCCTCGCCTCGCTGCAACAAGGGCAAACGCTTGCTGTCACTCTCGCGGCGCCTATGGAGGTCACTGGGAAGAAGGGGAAGGTCCAAAGATAGGGCGCGGAGGCGGCGGAGGTGAGAATATATAAAGCGTCAGGGGCGATTAGGGTTGAGGTGCGACAGCTATAGAAGGCGTTGATTTCTCGGCGGAGTATCGGGCGAGGATGACGGATGATCAACGAAGAATCCGGGCATGGGGTTCGCGTGGGTGACAGCCTGGAGACACGTGGGAAAATCGGAGAAGGCGGGGCGGCGCGCGTCTTCCAGAAAAGGAAGGAGTCCGCGGGGGAGTTGACCGGGTTCAACAATCCCCCGTGGACCAGTCAGAGGCTGCCACGTGTATCCAATTTTTGTTTATTTATTTTAAGGTAGAAATAGGCCGAATTAAAGAAAACTCAAAACATGAAATATTTTTCTTTTATTTTTTTCTATTTTTTGGTGATTTTTAATTAATTTTTGGAAATAAAAATAGGGTAGCTATGTATATAGGTATATGTACACTATATGGATTTTTATTTTTGATTTTTTATTTGTTATTTTTATGTATTTTTATGCTCATTTTGTATTTTATTTATTTACATCATAAAATATGGAATAAAATGGTATTTTTATTTTATTTTAATTATTTATACACAAGGGTGAAATAAATAATTGTATACATTTATATACATGGTATTTATACAATGTATTTTTGTATTTTTAATTTTGTAATTTTTTTATTTGATTTTTGTTTTGCTTCTTGTTATTTTATGTATTTACAATATGTAACATAGAATATTTACAAGAAGTTTTAGAAAATAATTTTATTTATTTATAGGGTTAAATAAATAAAGGATGATGGTCTACACATGGTGAAAGGGCATTTTTGAATTTTTGATTTTTAAATTTTTATTTTGTTTTCTTTAATAAAATATACACACAATATGTACAAGCATATTTTTGGGTGAGGAAAATATATAGTTTTATTTATTTGCAAATATACATATGTGAGCCCCTATCTCCCTCTACTTGGCTTTTATGCGGTCAGGCCCATGCTGAGCCCTCCCTTGATTTAGGTTGCTCAATATTTATTCTAAATATTTCCCTCTTTTTCTTTTTGCTCTTTATTCTTTTTATTTTTGCACAAAAACATGCTAATTATAGGTTTTTACACAATGCATGCTTTTGGTAATTATTTGTATTTACACATATCTACATGTATTTGCAAAGGTTTTTGTAGCTAAAATAGAAGAATAAAGAGTGATGAATGGGTATTCATCACTGATTAGTCAACTGCTGCTGAATGGCTTGAATGGATGCCAGCAGCTAACTGTTAACCTCACCCTGAGTGGTGTACTGCCCTTCCCCTGGATTGCCTTCAGACTCTAATTGGGGCTGTGGTCCCTTTCCTCTTCCTCCTGCCATCTCTAACTGAACTGGAATTTCTGAATCGTGATCGGTTGGGGAATCTGCATGACGGAGTAAACCCTGATCAGTATCTTCCTGGGCACCAGCTGTTGAGATGATTCTGGGATTAAGGTCAATCCCAGAATGTTGTGAATGGAGCATATGATATTGACTGAAATCGATCTCCATCCACAAGGGGTTATTTCGGGGACAAGAGTAATCCCGGTTTAGCTGAAGGGGAGGAGCTAATTCGGGTTGCGAGTCCATCCCGAATAGCGGATTTATTGGAGAAAGGCAGGGATTGAAAGAAGCGAGAATAGGGGAGTCCAAGGAGACGTTCGCAAGATCCGAATTAACTTCTTGGAGATCACCCCTCCTTATTGAAGATGTTGTCGGCACGGAATCGATGTGGGCGTCGGCGAGGTCCCGACTAAACCATCCGTGTGACGTCATCTTGAGAAGGCCAAGAGGACAAGATGTTGGATGAAGAGCACAATGGTAAACAAGAAATAAAAGGATTGCAAAACAGTAGAAGGCTCACAATGAGCAAGGGTCAAGTAGAAAGAGAACAAAATTTTGCGCAAAGGCGCGATATTTTTGATCTTGACCTAAATGCAACTAGCAAGCAAACACAAGGCAAGGGGATTCACCAACTCAACACGTGAAGCCGTGAAGGTTCGGCTTTTATCTTTGTAATTTTTATCTTGAATTCAGGAAGTTATCTTTTAACGAGTCCTTAGAGCGCTACGCCTATAGGAGCGAGAGTACTGCCGGAAAAGTATTCCCGTACTTGTCCTCCCCCTGTGTAACATGTAGTCTGCACTTTTTAAGCTCCTTGTAACCCTTCCTGGATCCCTACTCAGCCAAAGAAATAGAGAAAGGAAGCCAATAGGCGAAACCAATACTTCGGAACTCGCTCGCAACGGAATCACCCGTGAGCGTGCAAGAACCTACTCGGACGCAAGACGATAAGACAGACACCCCCGTGAAGGCGTGGCCTAGGCTCGATACTTCGGACGAGGTCGATGCTCTGCACAATAGAGAGTCACCAATGTTGACCAAGCCCTACTCGTTCACGTACGATAGAAGCGCCAATACTTCGGAAATCCAGGCGATACACAAGGCAGCCACAGACTGGGTTTTGGGCTCTAATCCTTATGAAGCACTCTGCTCACTTGGAAAGAGACCTTCCCATGCAACCTGAATACAAGTGAGGGTGTGACTCTCCCCAATCAATGAGTTCAATTACCAATTTTATCTAGGTCAAAGTTTTCTTAGCAGTCCCTTTTTTAATTTTTTTGTGTTATCGCTTCTTTTGAGTGATTTCAAGCAAGCGCCTAACGTTTTTTGTGTTTTCTTTATCCTACTTTGTCCAAAAACAGAGGGAGAATAGAGTCGGAAAAGCCAATGCAAGTCGGCACCAAGATGGAGATCTCACCTTTGTGCCTAAATGATGGATGTAAAGTAAGAAGACTTACAGCGAATCCCAGCTCTCTCCATGCGGGATGCAAAGCAGAATTTGTAAACCTAACTAGATGCCGGTATGCAATGCGGAAATTGTCCTAAGATGGGCAACTGCTAGCGTGAAGAACCACAAGTTAATCACCAATCCTCGATCCTAAGAGTCCGGTCTAGACCCTCCCATCCTCTTCTCAACACATCGAGTTCAGGAGTAGCGCTTTATGGGGAGGGCTCGCGGCGCGGCGGATCTAAGAAGATGAGTTAACTGTTTAATTAAACTAAGTCCAAAAACGGTCTATAGGTACATGCAAAGGTTATTAGTGTGTTTGGACCTAATCTAGACGATCAAGCAAAAGCCTAAATCTAAGGGCTCACTCCACAAAAGAAAGTGAAAATGAAATCAAAACCGGCAAATGACAGTCGGCAAAACACGAAGAAAACAGCGGTGAGCCCCCGGGTGAACAAACACCCGGAAATTAGGCCCGAAGTGTTCAAGTATCCAAGTCCTGTATTATTACAATTAGTCAAATCTCTCTCACACAAAAAGTGAAAAGCAACTATCTCTCTCTCTAGCCCTCCTGCTCTCTCCTGTCGGCTAGGGTAGAATAGCCGGCTCCTCCTCCCAAGGTTGCTCAGGATCCCCTAGGCGATCCTCCTCGGTCAGCGGTCCGGGGCTCGCAAGAAAACAAAAGAGATGTCAGACAGTTCCAAATAAATGATGCACAAGAGACGAGTAATCAAAAATGGCTAAGTAAATAAAAGACCCAGACGGTACTCTACAAACCGATGCTCCCCGGCAACGGTGCCATTTGAAAAACGAGATTGCGAGAGCCGCTAAATAGTGGTCTGACAAGTCAGACTCACTGTCGCTGATGCGACTACTCAAGCTTCCTCGATCTTCAACAATTAACCCACACCATCAATAAAGCAATCAAGAGCAAGGATTAAAATTTATTATACCCTACTAACAATGTATAATGGCAAGCAAGTAGGGGTCGAACACAGGAAACAACGGTGTAGAGTGTAGATAGAAATCCAAACCCTAGGTCTAATGAATCACTTAGCCAAACTAATTTCTTTTTGTGGGTCTTTATTTTTTTTAATTTTTTTAATTTAATTTTTAATTTTTAATTTTTGTATTTTTGATTTTCTGATTTTTATAATTTTATACTTTATATTTTTTTATTTCTTTTTCAATGTTGGAAAATAAAAACAAGGGAATAAAAGGCAAGGTAACTATTTGTAAAAATGCACAAAAATAACCAAAAATTCAGAATTTAAATGTTTTTAATATTTTTATGATGTTTTTACTGTTTTTGTGATTTTTGGGGATTTTTCAAAGTGTTTTTGATATTTTTAAAGGCTGATATAAGAGAAATCAGTGGAAAATGTGCTGGCTGTGAGCAAAAGGAGAATTCAAACTAATAATCAGCAACCAAAATTTCTCACACTAATTTTCAAATAAAGGAAACAAAATCTAGGGTAAACAGGAACTGAGTTTACTATTTTTGGAGTTTTCTTTGATTTTATATATTTTTTTGAAGTTTTGGAGTCTTTTTAAATTTTTAGTGTTTTCCTTTTGATATTTTTAATGATTTTTGGACTGACACTAAAATATGATAAAATAGACACTAGGAGATTTTTTTGGAGTTTTTTGGAGGTATTTTAATATTTTTTTGGCATTTTTTAAGCTAGACAGTAGACAAAAAGCATGTTTTTGATTTTTAATAAATGTGAAAATAAAATAAAATCAAAAACTAAAATGATAGCTTGGAAGCACAAGTATCCAGGAGCTTAACCCTCTTTTTGTGGAATTTTTGGACTTAAAATGATAGGTTAAATAATTAGAACAAGCATCCAATCATTAACAGGCCTGGCAGGGGTATAAGTGTAATTAATAAAAGCCAGCAGGGCATACAGGCAATTTATCCACAAAGATATTTAATTAACTATGCACAGGGACGGAATTGCAAATAATGAAAAGTTTTGGGCCTAGTAAGCAAAATACCCACAAGTCACGCGCCCCAGTCACGTGAGGTGACGTGGCGTGGACCAAAGTGCAAATAGTGGAACAGTGAGGGTCTAAGTACAAATGTTACAAAACTATTTAAACTTCAAACGAAAGTTTTTGGACTAAAGAGTAAATACAAAAAGTTGTGGGTTAAAAATGCAAAATACCCACGGGGCTCGATCCTGCGGCCGATGGCGTCCCACTTGTCCACGTGGTGCGCATCTAACGGTGTGTACCCCTTCGTCGTGGACGGCTCAGATTAGATATTTAAGGCTCGATCGGACGGCAGGAGGCGCTGGCGATCGGACGGCGCGCGTGAGTCTGGAGGAGGTGGTCGATCCAACGGTAGGGAAGGGTTCACGAAGAACACCTCTCCGGCGAACTTCGGGCGACGATTGCGGCCGACACACGGCAACTCCGGCCCTAGGATCAGAGGCAAAATGATCCTTGGGCCCTTCCGCGTCAGCAGGTGGTCTCAGGCGAGGCAGGGACGGCGCGAGGTGCTCGGACGGCGGAGGCGACCTGGGCGGCTGGTCCTGGGGTCGTCGAAGGTCGATTGAGCCTTCTCTTGGGCTCAGACCTGCAAGGTTAGGTGCACAAAATCCAGGGGAACAAAATGATCGGGTTTGATGGGTCGAATGAGGCGACAGGTGGTGTGGGGTGAAGAGCTCCGGCGAGCGGCGGAGAGGGGAGCTCGATGGCTCGATCTGAGCGAGATCGAGGGATCTGGAAGGGTGCGGCGTGATGACGGAGTGGAGGAGAGAAGGATGGAGGTGTTTTGGATGGCGGAGGATCACTGGAATGGTCGGAAACGTCGGGCGGAGCTCGGCTCCGTCGTGGCTTCGATCGAGGATTCTCGGCGATTGGATGAACGGCAAGCTAAACTGTTATAGACCTAAACTAGCCTACACTACAGCTACAAGAAGACGAAGAGAAAGGAGGAGGGGACTCACCAGAGGCGACGGGCGATGAAGCACAGCGGAGCTCCGGCGAGGGACTGAATCTCTTCGATTCTACACCAACCCTCACAAATCCAAGCTCGATTCGACGCCTGCTGTCACCAGGAACACGAAGGGCTAGGGGTTTGAGGGGGGAAAATGGCAGAAGAAGGATTAAAATTCGAATTGAAGTCGGGGGTCCTCTTTTGTAGAGTTGACGAACGGCGGGGAAGACGAGGGTCCAGCGCCTCGATCAATGGTCCTCGGCCCAAGGAATCACCTGGGCGTGATTCACCATAGATCGAGGCACAAAAATGCAGAAGACGTCGACACGATTTGGTGCAAGGTTGGACCTAGAAATGGCGAGACAATGGGACAAAAACCTATCTGACAAGTCTGGAAGAGGAGGTCAGACAGTTGACCGAGGTCAACTGTCAGACCAACCTGGTTGGTCCACGTGGACCAACCAGGAAAATCTTCAAGAAATTATTTCAAAAATCGAAATAAAATAGTAAATGGATGAATTTCAATTTGGTTAAAAAATAAAAATTGTTTATTAATTTATGAAGTATTTTATTATGAATTTTATTTATTTTTATGAGGCTTATTTTTACAAGTTCACTTTTTACCCCTTCATAGGTATACTACCTATATACTTTATTACTTTATTTTTCTTTTGTGTATTTTAATTATATTACTTTTATTTATTATTTTCTAAAATTACAACATACTTTTATATATACAAATATATTTTTATTTTATTTTTCTGATATGTTTTGTGTATTTAATAAAATAGAAATATATTTAATATAGGTATAAGTACAGGTGTAATACCTATGTACCAAATATGTATATATTTTATTTTGAGTTTTATTTACATTTTTCTTCTGATTTTAATATTCACAATTATTATAAGTAATATTTACAAAACTATAAAAAATATAAAAAATGAACAAATAATGAATAAAGAATAAATTGAATATTTTATTCAGTACAGGTGTACAATAGGGGTCCAAAACTCAACTTTCAAACCGTAGCCCCGCCAAATGCGAAACCACTGCCATTAAATAGATTATTTTATTCTATATACAATTAAAGGTGAGTATGCTGCATTTGGAGTTATCGTTTGTGAGATACGGGTCTGGGAAGTTGAGATTCTGGATTCTTATTCAGACCATAACTTTTTATCTGTACATTATTTTTCTGTGAAATCAATTTTGTATTTTTCTTTATTAAATTATCTACAACTTTCATGTACAAAGTTTCTTTATTTGATGCACAAAAAGTGGAACCAAAAATGGATCCCAAAATGAATAAAGAATGAATGAAAACTATAGGTATTTTATCTGTATTTCTGACCTTATCTCCCCCTACTTTATTCCTTGTCGACCTATTCATCAAGATGCCTAGGTCTCGGGGTTTCGGGTCATAAAATATCTACAATATTTTATTCTTTTTCTTTTCTTATTTATTCTATAATTTTGGCTTTAATTACAGTATTTTATACACTAATATGATGCACATGCATGGATGCTAAGATGATGAGTTTAATGCTTTTTACATGTATTTGCTAGGGTTTTTGGTGCCAAAATGATAGAATAAAGATGATGAAATGTGGATTCATCAAGGTCGCGGCGGAGCTCCGGCGAGGGATGGATCTACTTCGATTCGACGCCAGATAACTCAAACCCAGGCTCTATTCGACTCCTGCTGTCACCAGGAACACGATGGGCTAGGGGTTTTCGGGTGGATTTGGCGGAAGAAGGATCAAAAGTCAAAGGGAGGTCGGGGGTTTGGTTTTGAACTATGGTCGGGGCGTGATGTTCAAGGAGGGTGTTAGCCTGATGCGGTGCTCCACAGCCCAAGGAATCACTTGGGCGTGATTCACCATTGTCCGAGGAAGAGATTTCATGAAGAGGCCATCACCAAATGGTGATCGAGGCATCCTCGAAAAATGGGTGAAACCGGAGTCAACACCAACTTCTGACAAGGTTCAGACCTCGGTCAGAGAGTTGACCGAGGTCTACCAATGGCGTTCTCTGGTTGGTCCACGTGGACCAACCAGAAAATTCCTTGGCAAAAAATCTTATAAAATCAATTTAAAATAGCTAATGAATTAATTAAATTTTAATTATTAAATAAAAAGTATTTGTGATTTTATGAAGTATTTTATGGTGATTTTTATTTATTTTTATGAGATATATTTTTACAAGTTGCTTTTTACACCCTATATAGGTATATTACCTATGTATTTTATTCTTTTGTTTTTATTTTGTGTATTTTAATTTTACTATTTTTATTTCTTATTTTATATAATTATAAAATGCTTTTACACACATAAATATATTTTTATTTTATTTTATTGATATGTTTTGTATATTAAATAAAATATAAGTAGGTATTGTATAGGTATGTATATAGGTATAATACCTGAGTATTCTATATACATTTTTTAATTTTGAGTTTTATTTGGGTTTTTATTCCTGTTTTAATGTACATGATTATTATAAATAATATTCACAAAATTATAAAAATACAAAAATAATGATTAAAGAATAAATTGAATATTTTAAGCTGTACAAGTATACAATGTGGGTCCAAAATTCAACTTTCATACCGTATCTCCGTCAAATGCGAAACCACCAGCATTAAATAGATTATTTTATTCTATATACAATTAAAGGTGAGTTTGCTGCATTTGGAGTTTTCATTTGTGAGATACAGGTCTGGGAAGTTGGGATTCTGGATTTTTATTCAGACCATAACTTTTTATCTGTACAATATTTTTCAGTGAAATTAATTTTGTATTTTTCTATATAAAAATATCTACAACTTTCATGTACAAAGTTTCTTTATTTTATGCACGCAAAGTGACATCAAAAATAGGTCCCAAAATGAATAAAGAAGGAATGAAATAGAAGGTATTTTTATTGTATTTTAACCCTTATCTCCCCCTACTTTATTCCTTGTCGACCTATTCATCAAGATGCCTAGGTCTCGGGGTTTTGGGTCATAAAATATTTACAATATTTATTCTTTTTCTTTTCTTTATTCTATAATTTTGGCATTAAAAACAGTATTTTATACACTTTTACACACATATGTATGAATGCTAAAATGTATGAATTAATCCTATTTACACGTATTTACTAGGGTTTTTAAGGCCAATATGATAGAATAAAGATGATGAAACGTAGATTCATCAGTTAATTGTTGATCAACATGAGGATTGGAGTAGTCGCCTTAACGACAGTGAGCATGAGTTGTCAGGCCATTACTTAGCGACTCTCGTCTTTTCGTTTTTCACTGCCTAAGAAGTAACAATCAAGACCACTCTAAACATGAAAAATATCATGGGCATATGTTCTATATATGTTAACATTACGTGCATATATGCAATTATGATATTGTTACGGACATATGTTAAGTTCTATTAAAGTTAAGTGCATGTATGCAATTTATGTTAATGGTATGTGCATATGTGCCATTTATGGTAATTTTAAGGGTACATGTGCAATTATGTTATTGTTAAGTGCATATGTGCAATTTATGTGAATATTATGGGCATACATGCAAATATAGTAAAACCTACGAGTATATGCGCAAATATGTTATGTGATTCATGGTTATGAAGGGAATTTAGTTATATGCATTAAATAAGTTGATTTATGATTCATATGATAATGGCTTTTGTGACTTGTTTTATACGCTAGCCGGCTTGACCCTAACTCAGCACATACTGAGCGTTAGGCTCATAATATGTATTGTTACTCTTTTTTAGGAGAACGTGAGGATCAAGTTATTTACGATTAAAGGGAGACTTCACCGTCTTCAAAAAGTAGAATCGATACGGGACTACCATTGGGTCGGTTTGGAAGGATATCATTATGCCCACTGGAATAAGGAAATCGTAGATGTGATTCATGTAGTTTATTTATCTTTTGTTTTATTTAAGAAACTCTTGGACTCGTGTCCTTATTAATAGTGTGGAAAGGAAGTTTTTTTAAGTCCATTCTTTACTGCTCTTATGTTATGATTATTGCTATGAGTAATGATCCTGAAATGTCCGCTGAATTCTCGCTTCCGCATCATTCTCAGACGTTCGGGTTCGTTACAAATTATAACTAATCTTATGCATTTAAGCTTAATCGCATCAAACTTGTGTTGTTATAATGTAGATATGGAAGTTGTGGCAATCATGTACATTGTTTGTACTAGTAGCAATGACAACTATAGAAAGAACATTATTGGTTACGAACACCATTGTGATGGAATGGGAGATGAATGCTAATTTACTCAGATACATTGCAAGAGAGATATTTATATTCTACTAGTAATAAAAACCTTACGAGAATACCAATATGGATAACATCAATTGCGTATATAAAACTTTTTCACTACTTTCTGAACTGTTTTTGATATTTTTCTGCCTAATATATCTTGAAACGTGAGATTTTGTTTCTTCAGAGTCATTTTCTTCATAATAAAATGATGTAAAATTTGACCACTGCATTGACATGAACTCCCCTCCTATCATAAAATCCTAAGTCAGCTCTAATTTTGTGAATAATCATGTGGTAAAAAAGGTTTAGTGTTGGGAAGGTTTTCTATAATACAATTTCATTGGAATTTCATAAATTAATTATAATTCAACTGTTTCATGCGATATAGATTTTTTTTGTTTGAGGAGGAGAGAGAGATGATGTGAGTTGATTGAAGAGAGAAAGATAGTACAAGTTAAACTGGTAGAGGGGATTTGAGTTGGTCTACTACCACTATCATTATCCCTTATACTAAAGAAGAGTTGAATGAGAGGAAACTCGCTAAATAATAGGCAACGCCGAGCCTAACAATCTATGGGTCTTAGGAAAAAGAAAAAAAGGGCCCTTACACAACTTTTTCTTAGTAAGAGCAAATTGTCCATACTATGTTTACCATCAAGTATAGATTTTACTTTTAGAGAAAAATCTGTCCTTATATAATCTCATTAATTTCGATTTTAGCATTGAGTTGTTCACCGGAAATTCGAATCTATAAGAGCATATTTTTCGGTGAGTTTTTCCACTGAAAATTCGATTCTATAAGGACTTATTAGGGCAGATACTATTTTAGTCCTAAACTAAAAACCCGGATCATAAATAAAGCTAAGCCCCTGAACCTAATGGGATATGAGTAGTTGCACATCAAAACTATGCTCAAGATCGACCCTAATAGTAGGATACCCATCATCCTAAATGAGCCCTACTCTGTCATTTCGAATTATGCGAATTATCTACTCAATGGAAAATACTAAAAATGAATTATAAGATAGTTATGTAGATGAACACATAATAAAGAGGAAGAGGGAAAGAAGAACAAGTGATGTACCTTCATGGTTTGCCCACCCAAAAGGCTCATGCCAACCACAGCTCCA
Organism: Ottelia alismoides; assembly: GCA_037367405.1. Taxonomy (NCBI): domain Eukaryota; kingdom Viridiplantae; phylum Streptophyta; class Magnoliopsida; order Alismatales; family Hydrocharitaceae; genus Ottelia; species Ottelia alismoides. The sequence continues at coordinate 558,172 of JAZKJV010010712.1, read as the reverse complement.
TAGCAAACAAGAACTTGGATTGGAAATATGTAATATCGACCCCATTTTGGTCCTACATATATATCACATATCCACGCAACCATTTCCACATGAATACAATAACCAAAAAATTAGTGATGACGACAAACATTAAAGTTTCGATTATTTTTTTTTGCAACATACAAACATTACGAAGATGAAGTATAGTTACTTCTGACTAGAATAAAAAAATCAAAAATAAATATTGGATGATTCTCATAGATTAATTATCTTCTATTTTTGTTGAACTCCTTTTTTAATGGTACACCGGCAGAAGTAGTGACTTCCACTTCAATAAGATCGGGTTCGTATCCCTCTAAATATCCTTTCTACCAATAAAAAAAGGGATATTTACACTCATAATCTTGAGTAATTTCATAATTACCTCAGGAATCCTCGATAATAATGAATTACACTCAAGACCCTGAATAACTGTTCCATTTTACATTCATAACCTTCCATTAATTTACTTCATTAACTCAACCAATTGACAAATAATGTTTCTCATAACCTTCCATTAATTTACTTCATTAACTCAACCAATTGACAAATAATGTTTCTCTGACAATTGGCAAATAGTGCAAGTTTACCGAGCAAATTTAGATGTTTATGTAATGGCTTAATGTTAATATGTTCAACCTAACCAATTTTCAAATCAAGTAATATGTACCTTGGTTGGGAAATGAGACAAAACAAAATTTCCTTTGCTAATCTCTATTGATTTACCATATATATATATATATATATATATATGATTGGAAATTAACCAATGTGTTATATATTTTTTTATAATGATATTCTAAACGTAGTTGTCATAATCTAAGATTCTTCATTGATGGTCTCATCCGTCCATGTAATTTAAAGATGTAACCCATCCTTTTCTGTTGCTCCTCCTTTCTTTAATTCATAGATTTATGTATTCTAAGATCTTAAATCAAAACTACTCAATTAAATCCTCTCACCCAATTTGATACGTACTTATATTATCTATGTAAGTTGTTTTTTTAAGAATTTATTTGATTGAGTAAATGAATAAGACGTATAAAACAACAACAATGTATATATACATATTATAGAAATAGATATGACAAAACAACTCTTACCTTTTGTAACCCATAATTATATTGGAATTAACTTTGTTGGGATAGTTTGATGCAATTTGATGGTCAATATCAAATTGTATTAATGTATCTCAATTTCTGGAATTCAATGTTTTAACCCTGTGGGATGTGTTTAGTCCCACATCGTGGAGTGTCAAAACTGGCACTTGATCTTTATATGGGAAGTACTGAGACAAGTTTGGAAATAGACTAGAAAGGACTTTGGACCACCACACACGCACGCACGTGCCCACCCGTGCCACGCCGGGCCGGGCCGGCCAGGCCGGGCGTGGCTGCGGCATGAAGATCATGTCAGCTTTGTGTAACCGCGCGTTTGAATTCCAAGGGATATATCCCTTTATCCTCTCACGATGTGTAACTGCCCTGACAGCTTTAAGTATCTCTCAAAGTCGTGGGCAAGGGTTACGAATATACACAACTCTCATTCCCAACGCCTCTCCTTTCCCTCTCTCGATCTCGAGCTTCGTCTACGGAGGTGACTTTCAAGGACACTCGAGCACGATGTGCACCTCAACAAGCGTGGAACCGTCAGACCCTGTGAGCGGCACGTCAAGGCCCTGTACGTCGGTAAAGTGGGGGACGTTGTCTCTCTAAGGAGAGTCCTACAATAGGACGCTTCGGTTGTGATCTCTAACTCTCTCCTTTTCTTTGTTGCATTGTTTGTGATGATGGTTGTTTCCGAATTTTTCCCTTGCTTTAATATGCACATGCCTTTAAAATGGATATTTTTCTTGTCAATGATGATATGGATGCATACATACATTGACTTTAACTGGAAACCTGTTGAAAATTTGATTTATGTATGTATGTTGATGACGCTTTTCGCAACAAACTAAATATATACGAATGTAAATAAAGGTGTAAACGGATCAAACTTGAGTGAACCTATAATTTTTAGGTTTGGTTCATTTATTTAATCGAGCTTAAACTTATGTTCAGGTTTGTTTTGTTTATTTTTGAAGTGAACCTCTATTTAATCGAATCGAATCTAAGCGAATATCAAACTTGAGAATAATCTGTTAAGAGGGAGTGAAAAGGAAAAATGGAAATATAAATAATTAAAATAACTATTCATTTAATTTGTCTATCTAAATCTTCTTCATCTTTTGAAAAAATGCATCAATAAAGATTCATCTCTTTGAAAAAAAACATAATTATAGTACATTTTTATATTCGTTCAGACGAGGGATAAGGAATAAGGTGGGGGTAAAGGATAAATAAGATTTTATACTTGTTCTGTTGATTTGAGGGATAAGGAAGAGAAAAATACTGGACATATTTTTTTTGACTCAAAAGTACTGGACATATAAATAAGGGGTATTATAACCGTGATGTGACCATTTATCTTGGAATAGTTTATACCGAGATAAAGTCTACTTATCCCACAAATATTCAATTATCTCTAGACAAAGTCCACTTATCTCAGGACAAAACCAACTTATCCAGAAATAAGGTTCACTTATCCAGAAAAAGGTTTGTAAATAGGTGTATATCGAACTTTTAACAAATCAAACTTAGCGAACCTACAATTTTTATTTTTGGTTCGTTTATTTAATCGAGCCTAAACTTGTGTTCGTGTTCGGTTCGCTTATTTTCGAATCGAGTCTGAATCGAACTTTTAGCGACTCGAAACTGAGTGAATATCGAACTTGAGAATTTTCTGACAATCCTAGATGCAAAGTACGTATTGCATGCATTAAGACTAATTGTATAGATGTTCGTTTCAGGAATAAGGATGGAGAATAAAGAGAACAAGGGTTTATTCTCTGTTCGGCTGGAAAAATAGGAATAAAGAGAATAATGTGGAATACGGATAGGTAAGGTATGGAATAAAAATATGAATAATGGTGGAATAAGGTGAAATAATGGAATAAAGATTGGAATATCCGTACTCTTGAAAATTACACCGGTTAGGAATTGACCCCGTATCCCAGTACTTATTCTCCAAACGAACATGGCCAACAATAACGCTGAAGATAATCACCCACCAACTCACTGTCTAGGAATAATATATATATTTATCCTCACTTAATCCAATTGAAATGTGTGCGCATGGTATACTATGTATTATTAGTTCTTACAGTAAAAGACGTCCTGGTTACATTCATCGGATCGATAATTAGAATGTTGAAATGAACTATTACTGTTGTTGTGATTATAGATCAATCTTACTCCATCATGATATGTAATGTCAAAAGAGAGTATTAAGGCACAGACTCGTAAAGAGTTACATGGACGATCGAATCAAGGTGTCGTGTTCGCTCAAGGGACAACGCTGCCAAGGAACGTATGGTTTTCAAGGAATCATAGAGGTCAGAGCTAAGTCCTTTACAGATGTATCTACATTAACATGTCATGTCATGAACCACAAGTACCGGCGTTTGAAAATGTATCAAGATAAGTAAATAAAAAGTTACACAAGAAAATGATTTATAAAGGTAAACCATTACGATTTATGCAAAATAATAGTTTAACTGGAGATAAACCATTACAAGTTATTAAAGAAATGATTTAAGAAATCATCAAAAGTCATGCAAAGTCATACGAGGGATTAACATGCAAGTATATTTAAAATGATGAAAGATACATGTACATAACATGATTTTCATGAAACAAGCTCCACGTGTTGATAAATGATAGTTGATCTAATTTAATGTATATTACATGTGTATGGCTTATTTATTAATGAAACCAATATACAACATGTTAGAGTAGAGATCAACCTAGACATGCATGGGATCATCTAAGCATGTAATGATGTTTTTCCATGAAAATTCAAGCACATGCAATAAAACTTGTTAAAAAACCGTTAGAATTCCCTTGCATGGACCGATGCAAATTGGATATTGTGCTCATGAAAAATTATGTTGGTTAATTTCAGGTGAAGAACAAGTTTGACTAAGTACCCGTGATCGTGATACAGACTCATTGAGGTAATTGGCATGGTATGATTCGATATATATAGTTGTAGAGGATATCTACATGCTTATTGGAAGAAATGACATACTACTTTATTCTCTTTTTTTTTTGCTAATTTACCCATGTCAGAGTTATAATAATGGAACTCTTAATTGAATGGATAAGAATGATATTTTTCCCACTCATTGAACATCATTCATGTTTTGATAACGAGTTGGTCGTGTGAATTTAAATTGCACGCCTTCGATCAGTCAATTGTTGAATTATTCTCTTAACTATGTGGTTTGGTGGGTAAGGAAATCAAACACGCAGACAACCCCACAGAAGCACGAGAACAAGAAGATACATAATAAGACAGTGACCGTTCATTGCCTTTCGTAATCATTGGACAGAAAACTCTCTCCCTCTTTCTCTCTCTTCTCTCGTTTGATGTGGTGTTTTGTAATACGATCGCCGTAATCTAAGTAGAAAACCCATAATCTTTTTCCTACAATGACTGTAATATGATGGTGTTTAATCCAGTGGATGAAGGGAGATATTCGAAGTAAGAGTTATCGTGGGAAAAGGGCAAATATGTAGCTCTCGATTTGCTTATTGCAGCCTAATTAGACTAATGAGAGAGCTTAAAAGGAGTGTAAAGACGTAGTCAAGAGATTGAAAAAGCATGCATACCAAGAACGTGGGACGCCATTTCCCGGAAGCGGAGGAGGCGGCGACCTTGCTGAGCATGGTGCTCAAGCACAAGAGACAGTAGATTGTAGGAGTAGAAGGTCACGACCGCAGCAGACGCGAGGCAGAAGATGCCGCCTCCCCATCCCAAATATGCGAAGGCCAGCGGCAGACTCAGCAACGGCGGCGCGACGATCGACGTCGTCAGGTGGTAGCCACAGTGCAGCCATGACCCTGCACTCACTCCTTTCAATTGTCCATCGATCTCTGATAAGCAAGAAACCGGTTTATTTGTGCAAGAAAATACCTTGGGATTTAAGAACAAAGGCGGCTCCCGCGTCAAGCTTTGGGAGCACCTCTGCTTGTGCGTGGTTGCCATTAGCGGCCCTCTCTTGGAGCCACATACCCTCCTTCACAACACAAATCGATGGGAAGAAGAAGAGGAGGAGGATAGGGGTGGAGGCGTTCTTCTTTACCCTCAGCCCGCCGTAGACTTTTCAATGCGAATTGACTGTATATTTGCGTCCCGTATTAGAGATGATCTTCTGTTGTGGTGTTGTGTCTGTTGTAACCGTGGGAACTGCTCGATCTTGATCGAGCAGTTCGCACGATTTTACACAGTACGTATCCACAAAAAGTACAAAATTGTACGTTTGATCAAGATCGAATGGTTCCCATGACCACAGCAGAATCTGTTGCATTTTGATCCACAGCGGTCGATCCAGTTCCCGTTCAAAAGTCGTGCTCCCGGACCGCATGGGATGACTTCGAGTTCGAGGTACAATAAAGTCTCCATCGGACCCCATTTATTGCGATGCTATAGTCCAATCGACAGCTCCGGTTGGTTTTGTATAATTGTCTTCTCAAGTCAAACCTTTGGAAAATACATTTAAAAAAAATCTGCCATGGTTGAAGCATGGATATTTAATTTGACAAGGTTCAGACCCTTTGGATCAAGTAGATCCCAATTATTTCGATGCATACAAAGATGTATTTAAAAATAAAAGAAAGCTGTATAATCTTTTATTTTTTACCCGGCATACAAACATGCTTGAATGAAAGATGTATTAAAAAATAAAAGAAAGCTGAATTTTCATACAAAGACAGGCACTACAAGAAAAATAAGTTGTGATCACATAACTATGCTCACGGATGTAGGGTTTGTGGCTACAAAATCAAGCTCTGGTGACAACACTTTGTGGCTTGTAGCCGTAGCTACAAGTCTCGTCGCGAACGAATATGATGTGGCCACTACAAGTAACCACAGAAGTTTCCATGACCACAACTCTAGTATGAAGACTTTGACCACGGAATTATAGCTACTAGTAACTTATGACCACACAATTACCGCGACCACAAGTTTTCGTAACCACACTATGTGGCAACAAATCATTTTTCTTGTAGTGGCAATTGGAGAGCAACACCAGACTTCAACATTCTGGTGGGAAGAGGTTCCTTCTAAGAAACCTAAAGAAGGAAAGTTTAAGGGGACGCTTAGCAGAGATTGTGATAAAAAAAAGTCATTGAAGAAATATAATTCGATATAGAATTGAAACCATTATTAATAGTTTTACTGATTTTTTTGTCCAGCACACCTAAACAATATAGGAAGTTCACAAGAAACTTTAAGCTTAAGCCTGATGAGGAAAGTTAAGTGATAATTTATTCTTGATGATCTTGGTTTAGTTAAATCATACATTTTGATTTGTCAGGTCGTGAAACTTTTGGGCCCGTTCGGTAGGAGAATAAGCAGGAATAATGATGGAGAATAAGGGGAATAAGGGTCTATTCTCCGTTCGGCTGGAGGATAGGAATAATGATAATAAGGTGAAATAAAAGTAGGTAAGGTGGGATAAAGATAGGAATAAGAGTGAAATAAGATGGAATAATGGGGAATAGTCGTACCACTGGGAACCGTGTCAGGAGGAGAATTGGCCCCTTATTCAAGGGTCTATTCTCCTACCAAACAGGCCCTTAGAATCCGTGATAAGGTGTGTCTACTTTAGTTGAGGTGCGCTTTTTATGGATTTTGACTTTTAAGTACTTATTTTGGTTTTTATTTCCATATGAGTTTTATATACTAATGAGAAGGAATGAATTGGTAAAAGATTTTTGTTTTTATTGATTTTTGGATTTTATATTTATATATTTTTAAATTTCAAAATTTAATTTTACTTAAAATTTCAACTTTATGGATTTTTATTTATTTTTAATTGGAAATTTAAGAAAACAACTATTGAACATGGAAAATATAGGTTTTTTATTTGGTAGAAATTAAGGAAAAGTAATATCTAAGCACCTTGTATTTTTACTAGAAGCTATTAAAAATAAAATGAAGGTATGCTATATATCTTCTGAAATTTTAGTCTATGTATGTTTTCTAAATTTATGGTGTTTTTGTGTTTTAGAGTCCAAAAATAAAGTTTTGGTTTCAAATTTATTCTATAGATATAATGCAAAATATAGTATTTTTATATTTTTAAATAGTTATTTCTTTTAAAAATTATTTTTCTTATTTTGTGATTTTTATTATTTTTTTCCTTTTATGAACCCGGGTCGTTTAAAGTGGAGGCACACTGCTCTACCACCCGACCACTCCTTGGGTTCTTTGTGGTTTTTATCGGGTTTTGATGTCCCTATGTAATTTACTGAATTGCTTCATTACTGAATTGAAAACATTACTCCTTTGGTTCTTTGTGGTTTTTATTGGGTTTGATGTTAAAAATACTTTGAACTAAAATATAATTTTGAAAATTAAAATTTTTACTAATAGTATATAAGATAGTATACGTATGGTCTTTTTGTTCATTTTTATGTGTTTTCGTTAATATGGATTTTTAAGTGTTTTGATATTTTAATTATTTCAGGAACAAAAGACAAAATTTCGGGTTAAAAACGTTTTGCACTACATATATAGTATTATAATGTACCTTAATTTCTATGGAATTTAACATTACCTATATGAATTTTTATGAATCAAAATACAATCCAAGCAAGCATTTTTTGGAAATCTAAAAAGGAAATAAAAGTATTTCAGAGATTTACAACAAACAGTCTTGGGAAGGGGGACATGCATTTACTATAATCCTCTTTATTTGATTCAAGAATTAGAAAAAAAGTTCAGATTATTTTACTTAAGTTATAGGGATTAATGCCCATTGAAGGGGTTAGAAAACAACGGTATGCATGTTCATGAAGAACCTTATTCCAAAACAAGAAACCCAATTGGTGATTCATGTAATTTGAACATGGCAGGGGCTTATCTTCTCTACACCGAAAGCTTGATGTTGTCTATGTAATTTACTCAAAATCTAATGCGGCAAAGGAATTAATGTGCAAATATATGAAGATCAAAGTGTGTATGTGCAATATGTCCTTGGTTGACCAAATTTGACCCACCATGAACGAAGCGACTCATTTGAGCATATCGAGAGTTACTTTTCCCCTTAGAGACGTTCGATGGCGATCGGACGATCCTCATAGGAAGCCCACTATCCCCAACCCCCTATGAGGGTTGAATGATCCCCATCGAACGGTCCACTGTAATACCGCACTTGTTGTATTAAGGATCCAGATTGCCCGTGAGAGGCGGCTCTTCCCCACCGGCAAGGTTGTTGCTCAACACCCCCCCCCCCCCCACACACACACACACCCCAACATCGTGCGGAATGGTTGTTTGGCCCTTGTAGCGTCGAGCTCTCCCCAGATGCGGGTTGATGTTGCTGCCTCTTCCCTACCGCAGTAACGCGATACTCTCATCCTTCTCGTGAAAGCTAGGGTTTCCCTGCACCCTCGGTGCTCCGTCCACCGTCTTTGGCTCTTGTCTGCATCCATCGAGTGCTCTGTATCCCTTGCGGAGCTATGCTTCCTCCATGATTTGTGGGAAGCTTGGGCTCTGACAGGCTTTTGGTGGCCTGTCCATTTCTCTAAACACTAGACACACCCCCTCATGATTAGATCATTGATGATGCATAGCACAATTACCTCTTAGTTTCCAGGGATATGTAGTGAAGACTACAGTATATAAATACATACATACACACACATGATGCATACATATATACTATGTATGTGCGCTTGTGTGTGTGTGTGCGCGTATGTGTGTATGTGTGTATGGAATATCTCTAAGCGGCAGCTTATTGTGGAAGTCACCATCGAGCCACTTTACCTAAAGTTTGCGGGGACCTCCATCACTTCCATCGACGAAGTCACCATTTGGTTCTATTGCTGATCACCATCGTTTGGAACGAAGCGCATCCAAGAAACCACCCCCTACTGGCTGGTAGTACTGGGTTCGCCTCTACACCACTGATACCCTGTATGTTGAATAACCATGTCAATAGGTTTGGGAAACTGCTAGCCTTGGAGATCCCACACATGTCTGAAGACTATGAGGACGCCTCCTTAATTGATACTGAGAAACTTATTGTGCTCATATCTGAACAAGAGATTTTCGAGGTTCTTCGCAATCTTAAATTCTTTAAAGCCCCTAGGCTGGATGGTTGTATCCTAGAATTATTTAAAAAAATATTGGTTTACAATAAAGTGTGACTTTATGGCAATGATTAGCCATCTTTTCTCCATGCACTTCACTTTAAAAAAGGGTGACCCACAAAATACTAGCAACTATCATCCAATAAGCATCATCAACTTGCTCCTCCGAATCATTTCCAAGATTCTTACCAATCGATGGTCCCCTAAGGGTGGCAAACTAATGCCCCCTTCACAATGTGCCTTCCTCAAAGGAAAGAGGGGTTTTTGACGCCTTCGCGGTCACCTCCGAGATCCTATCCCATTGGAGACTAAACAACACTAAAGCAATTGTGTTTAAGATCGATCTCAAAAAGACTTTCGATTCGGTAGATTGAGTGCAATGTTGAAGGCTCTTACCCTAAGGGCTCGTTTGGTAACCGGGTTATCCCCGGGTTACCCCGAGGTAACCCGGTTTACCCCCTCTTTTCATGGAATGGAATTCTATCATAAATCATAGTGACATCACATCACATTCTTTATTCCAACCATCTCCAACCTTCATAACCATTCCAAACAGCTACTATTCCAATCAGTTACCCAACCCAGCAACCAAACAGACCCTAAGTGGATGTCCCCAGTAATTCGTGAAGTGGATTGACAGTGATATCACTTAAGATGAACAACTCTACCTCTAGCTTTTTCAAACCATCTTGCGTGTTCGCAAAGGTGACCGTCTTTCACCACTTCAGTTTATTAATACAATTAACATACTCTAAGCCATGTTACAAAACCTCACAAAGGCGAATCTCATAGAGAGCTATCGTATCCTTGGTGACAATATGATTAGTACCGATACGCTTTTCGCATATGATATTTCTGATCTTCCTTAAGTTAAATGAGTGCACCATTAAATGTATCAAGTTCACCTTAAAGGTTTTTTTCGAGCTTTCTGACCTTTGTGTTATTATTGAGAAGCCCTTTATACATTGCCTTAACCTCTCGTATTGCGCCCTCAACCTTCAATTGGCAAATAGCTTCCCAATATCATATCTTTGAAGGATATGGTTAGATCCTCAAGCGCATCACGGAAGCGTGAGCGTCGCATCGAATACGACGAAGAACGACTAGTCGCACTAGTTGTTCTAAGCAGCGGAAATAAAAAAAATTTCTTGCGACGAAACCACATGATCCAAGAACACTTCTCGGATCGTTTCGTCTAAACCACAAACAAGTATTAGGTTTACCTCTTGAAGCGTGGTTGCGATCAAGTCTCTAAACGAAGAGACCTCCTGTCTCAAGTCCGATCCGTCGGAGGAGACGCTTGCGAGCGCGGGGATGAACCGCGTGCTTCTCGCAATCCATGTTGATGATCCAAGCGGCGGATCTCCTGATCTCGACACACGAGATCCGATGTCTTCTTCACGAGCGGGGCGCACCGAAGGAGACGGAGATCCACGAGCAAACCATCGGGCAGCACAACGACGATGTCGCGGCGATGGAGAACCTCTCTAGGGCATCCATGGTGGACGGCCACATGAGAGAGATGGAGAGAGGACGTATAGAGAGAATGAGAGAGAGAGAAAGATTTGTTGCCTCAACTTATGTGTAAAGAAGAGCAATGGGGTGCCTCTCCTTTTATAGGGTTTTGGGATCCATGGATCTCAATCCATGTGTCAACACAAATCCAATGGTCCACATCAATTTGTGTTTCTTTCAATGGTCATGATTTGTTGCTAAAAACACAACAACAATTAATTTAATTTAAATTAAATATATGTTGATAAATCAACACAATTTAATTACAAAATTAAATCATCAATACATGGAGATAATGAAAGGAGAGAAAGCCTCCTTCCATGTGGAGAGGGGGGACGGCCTCCCTTTCCTAATGGGAGTGGTGGCCGTCCACCCTCCTCCATTAGGAAGGTGGCTATTTCACCTTTTATGTAATCTCCATTATTTGCAACAACTTTTGTTGCAAATTATTTCACAAAAAATAAATCCAATTTATTTTGTGAACATTGCAATCATGCCATTGAAAAAATTGTGAATCACATTCACAACCCAAAACAAAATGTAAATTACATTTTCAATTTGATGTCCAATGTGAATCCAATTCACATTAACATTTAATTAACAAATGTAAATTACAAATAGCTCTCTCTTATATATTATAAATCACATTTATAATATATATGACTAATATGGATATTGCTATCCACATTATTCATATCCATGATAATTAAATCATATTTAATCATCTTAGATCTCTATTCTCTTGTGTCCAAATAATATGAATCACATTCACATTATTTGCATCTTTGATAATTAAATCTCATTTAATTATCTAAGATAACTCTCTTTATAATATGAATCAAATTCATATTACTCATGATAATTAAATCACATTTAATTATACATTTTTTTCTCAATGCTCGGATACATATATCAACAATAGAATTATCCATGAACTCCTTCAAGGATAATGCGCTTTCTCCGCAGATACTTGGAGATAAGGACAGGGCGATTGTATTGTTCCACGTATAGTGACATGGATATTGAGATCGTATCTCAAATCCAGATCGCGGGCCTCCCATAGATGCTTGATTAAATCAAGACCGTAAATCTAATCTTCTCATTGTATCTGAATCACATCCAGATCAATGTCCAATACTTGGACCAAGATCAGATCACTTCTCTACTGAGAGGAGTCACTAAAATCCAGACCCGTTTCATCACTCCCTAGGAATGGAAGCGTCATGGTTATACAATCGTTTATGATCACATCACCCTCAGGTATTCCCAATACCTGTACATCCTGCATACTGGAAGACTCAGACTAAACCCGAAGTATTCGATCAACTTTATACTGTCTACTTCATGGTTTTATCAGTAAGTTTCTCATTCGATCATTGGGAGTCGGTATCGATCATATACTTTCCAAAAGCATATATCATACCTAGGTCTTGATCATATATTTTCCAAAAGTATATATCAAACCTACAAATTCAGTCAAGCTTCCAAAGCGAGACGACCGTGCGCACGGAATTTGATTCTTCCCAATATCTCATGAGTGAGCTCATGTCTTCCGGTTCAGTAATTGAACCTGTATGATCCCTTTGAGAGATCGTATTACTCATATGCCCTTATATGCACACCAGCGCGCCGGTGTGTAGACCTTGATTAGGTCATCAACCTATTGGTCTGCCAAATGTACATACTTAGACACATAGCAACACATCTGTCTCCGGTCAGAGGATGCGTGCCTATATCCTGACAGCATATGATATAGGACTTTGGTTATCTCGATCTCGTTAAGTCAACTCTTTGACCTAACTAATCTGACACCTCCGAATCTCTATTCCTATGCAGAGGACCTGCATCAAGAGGTCGGTCAGATATCAGCCTTCAGAGATAAGGATTGCCATCTCCTACTCAGGCTGGAGATCATCTCTTAACAATCATTTGACGGTGCTTGATGAGTCCTCAATCTAACTCTTTAGATATTCACCCAAGCACCAGCCTCTATGATTCAATAGTTGAATCAACAGCTGTATGATCATCAAGATGGCCATGGTACATAACCCTAATTGTACTAAGGGACCTATTATGCAAATTATGTATTCTTCATTTCAGATTAAGGAGTGAATTGCAATAACATTTATTGCATAATGGCTCGCCGTGGGCTCGCATTTCCAATAATCTCCCACTAGCCCAAAGAGCCATTAATGGGCTAATCGTTTAAACCCGCACTCATGTGACAATCATAGGCTATTTAGAAAATAGCTAGGTAAGCTGATCAGTCACTCTGTTCTCGCGAGACTATGCCAAGTCCTTTTACGGCACTTGCATATCCCCAGTAACAGTGCTCGCATCTAATGCGAATGTTGCATCTCATGCAACCAATACTCAATCTAGTTGGTTAGAGTGTCCCTAACATCATAACCGGTATCCCCATAATCCTTATAAGAATACCTTCATTCCCGGAGATCTCTATCTCCTAAGGTATCTAAAGTTTAGACCTTTATAGATCACTATCTACATGGTCTTAAACTTTTGAAGATAAGACTTTGAGATTACTATCTCAAAAATCTCCTCATCTATGAAGATTTTGTTATTACTGCAATCAAGTGTTTTATCTCTACAGTAGGATTAGTAACAATTTACTACTCCCACTGCATGACAGACATCTGGTATTTGTACACTCTAGCATACACTCAGCTTCTCGTAACTAATGCACAAGTGCAAGTAGTTGTAGCATTTACTTCCTCAACTCTTTGAGGTGCTATCCTTTAAGATAGGTCAGTACCATATCTTAAGGGTTAGAAGCCTTTCTTGGAATTTCTATGAATAGAATATGTCCAAGGTATACTATAAATGTGACAGTCCAATTATCCTCTTCTCTTGGCTTCTGAACAACTTCAGAACTAAGATCTAAGAGGTATCTTTGAAATCATATTTCAAGATATGGAATAACCAGATTATAAAACACTTATTATTATCCTTATATCATTTTAAATGATCAGGATATCATCTATATTTAGCGCAATGAACACATAGGCACTCCCACTAAGCTTCACATGGCTCATCAAGATTTTATTTGAAATCATAACATTTATAATTTCATCAAATCTTATGGTCCATCTCAAAGAAGCTTATTTGAGTCCTTAGATGGATTCCTTATCTTGCACACCTTGCTTTCCTCAACCATGAAGCCCTGGGGCTACTTATGTGAATATCCTCAGAGAGATATTCATAGAGGAATGCAATCTGGACTTACATCTCGAAGATGCAATAGTCAAGTTGTGTAGCTAAGGTTAGCAATATTCTGATGATTTTAAGCATGTTCACCGAAAAGCAAGTCTCATTGCAAGCAATGTCTTCTCTTCCATGTGTAGCTCATTGCTACGAACTATGCTTTGAAGGTATGTACCTTCTCATCAGGTTCCCTTTCTCTTGAAGATCCATTTACACCTTTACGGGTCTTACCCATATAGGTGGATCCTCGAGGGTCCATATACAACACTTGTACATGAAGTCTACATTAGACTTTTATTGCTAACATCTATCTATCCATGCTGTGATCTTCAGAAGCTTCATCACATGAAGTTCGATCATTGTCAGATTTCTCTGACACATGGAATCCATCCTCAAACTTATTTGAAGAGGTTTTAGTGTTTCATCTTCAATTATCCTTTTAGTTTCCAATTTTAGGAGCCTCATTATCTTTTCAAGATTAAATGAGTTCCTACACTTCATTTTCATCTTGATTCTCAAGAGTCTCAACCTCCAAGAATCACATTCTCAGAGATGAGATATTTCAAGAATCTCAAGGTCATAAAGTAGGTATCCAATACCATCCTTTATTTTCCTAATGAAGCAGCACTCTCAAGTGCTAGATTCCATCTTGCATGGGACCTTATTAAGGATATACATTGTAGTCTCTACTACACATATATACCTGGAAACTAAGGGATAATTATGCTAAAATTCATCATTGATAAGATCATGTCACACATGATCCAATTGTATCTACCTATAACTCTATTGAGTTAAGGTGTGTTAGGAGGATTGAGATAGAAGCGATATTCATATCTCTATAAGGTATTCTTTGAATTTATCTAGTAGGTACTTGCTACCTAGATTAGATCAAATTCATTTTATCTTCCTTCAAACTTTGGTTCTAAACCAAAAATAATGAAATCTTTGAACATTTCAAAGGTTTCTTAGGTGAAGAGAAGAAATCTCATATCATACATAATCATCAACAGATATCACATATCCATAATGTTTACTATGATATAGATGATCTACATACATCAATATGTATGAGATCCTGAATACCTTGACATCTTACACCTTTCTTTAAGAAGGGTGTATTGGACATTTTTCTTTGAATACAATATTCATAAGTATGTAAGTTTTGAAATTTTAGACATTCTAAAGTTTCATCTCTTACTGGTCCATCGATCAAATCAATAAACAAATGTCCAAAGCTTGATGCTAGATCATTGTCAAATGATCTTCATCCTCATATTGATCTTAAGTTTTAATTTCAACATTTAGAAATGTTAATGAGCCATTCATCAATTTTTCTAATTTAGTGGAGTCCAATAGATTTTAGATTACTATCTGAAATATCTCCATCATAACTTTTTATGATAGTTCTACCTCAGAATTCATGTTTATTTCCAACATTTAGAAACAAACAATGAGTGTATTCTTATATCTAGGTCATAGAGACATTCTCTAAGACTAAGGACTCTCCCACTGAAATTAACAAGTCTATCAATCCAACAAAGATTGTTGCAACAATTGCATCAATATCCATGTGGATAACTATAAACCTTTAAGATCAAATTTTCCAGTCTTCTAAAACATATGCAACCTATTGCAAATGTCATCAGAAGATTGAGATACAATTATTTGACTTTATCTTATCAATGATTTATGTAGATTAATCTGATGCTCCATCCGAGTCCTTCTCTAAGGATTCTAGATAGACTTGATAGTCATACTATCAACACATCAACTTATTGCAGTATTGGCATTCATCCAACTCTTCGGATGACATATGGAAGTCATAGATGTATAGTCAACTCTTTGACCATACTTCTTACTCGGGTCCAACCCATGCTTCCACTGCGCTCCCTTTATCTATAAGCAACCATTGCTTAAGACTAAGGATCTCTTATGTAAGAGCATTTCAACATTTATACATGCTTCATTAAATTCATACAATATGAATATTATGAAGCTTCATGAATGACCAGAGTATAGATAGTAGAATGATGACACTCATCATCTACATCCATCTAAACTCTTAAAACATAGGTTCAGGTAGGTACTCAAACAATTTGAATACACCATCTCTTATAGAGCCACCATTCTGCATGATGCAGTGAACCATCTCATTCATGTTAAATGTCAAGAGCACATATGTATGCCCGAATATCTTCATAAATTTTATAAGGATTATTTGACAATTGCGATCATCATCGACATGTCACTTCCAAAGTACATCCGATGAGAGATCAAGACTATAGAGACATACAAACCCTAGGGTTGTAGTCTTATTATCTATTTAATTGTCATTCCTCATTATTATGAGGAAACTTGCTCATTGCAACCACATACATTATGTGTCCAACTGTAAGTACAATATCTGGATCATGAGTCCAATCCAAGATATTTCACTGGTTATTATTGAGCATATCATTGAGTGGGTTTTAATGAAGGATTATCTGAAATAAGAAATTTGCATAAATATATAAATATATATATTTTACTTTGATTTAGGATTTTTTATATCAAAGTTGTCTTGTCTTGTCAACACTGAAAGTTCATTCCCTTAATCACTTTCAATGTAAGAGATATACTTACCATTATATCTCAACAAGATCTGGGATCTCCTTCCTTATCTTTGTTACATCCCAATAATATGAGAATCTGCAACTCGGATAAAAAGAAGAGGGAACACATTCCGCTTTGCAAGTCCAACTTGCATCTCCCAATTCGGTCTTTAACACCCGAGCCCACCACCCCTAAGGCGATGTTGACCCGTCGTTAATTGAACCAACCGTCAACAGGAATAGTACTCGCTATACGCAATCCAATATCGCCCCAATAATATGAGGATCCGATATTGGGGTCACTACGTATACGGCCTTACTCTTTCGAGAAGCAAAGAGTCCGATCCAGATGCGCTTGCATACAGGAGCTGTCACTTCGGACAGGCGTCTCCCACATACAATCCCTGGCGACGGAACCCTTCGCCTTGACGGGAGACCATGGATGTCACTTATGGGATCCTCCACCTCATATTCAAATTTTAATTAATTATCGTGAATCACATTCACATAATTAATTCTTCCAAGGGAATTATTAACTCTAATAATATTAGAGTATTTCACTCTTAATTGGATTCCAATTAATCTAATCATATTAAATTAATGATCCAATTAATATCCAACAAACATTTTAATAGTTACTTGAATAATGGTATTATCTCAAATACGTATTATTTCGAATTTTAATAATTAGAAAAATACATCTTAATCCCTCGGACATTATCCCGGCCCTACCCGCTGTCATGGCCAGTACCGACGAGAGTGGGACGAACCACATACGTTGCAACCCGCAACCCCAATGCTCTCCGACTAGGCACCATATCCGCCTCGGGAAAGGATAATGCCAAATTGATTAATTTGTACTTGAGATGATCATCGGTTCTTCAACCGAAATTGTACCATATAATAATAATCAAAACATTTTTGATTAACATTATAATGAGATTTGCTAAACAAATCCCAAGTCCTATTCAAGCAACATGTTTGTTGGAATGTTGATCATGTAACCAATCTTGATCTAGATCACATCTAATCATTTGTTGGTTAGGGCAAAGTCATTTAAGGGCATAATTATCATTAAATATTTCACAAATATTTATGCATAATTATTCCAGGAAATTAAACAATTTAATTTCACTAATTAATTAAATGACAATCACTAGGTTCTTGATTAGGAAAGTATTTTCAGCAGTGACCCTAACTTACTAAAAATATCATATCTCAATCAATTTAAATCCAAATTAAGCAAAGTAAATTTCTAAAGTTTGCTAACTTGATTTACAACAGAACCCAAGTGATTTGCACGCATTTCAAGGAATTTCAAATCCGCAATTAACATCTTAATTACGTCATGATCCGCAGTCCCCGAAACAGTGGATACATGTTCACTAAAATGAGCATATCTAGAGCAAACGGAATCGAAATCACGCAAACTCAGATCCTACGGTTTCCTTATTTAATGGGGAATAAAATCCAAATATTATTTTCGTGTTTAAACAATTTAAACAGTGCCGAAAATAATATCAAAACAGAGATGCGAAAATGAAATGCAAGAAAACTTTCGCAAACCCTAATGAACCCAAGTCGTCCTCGGTTTATGGATCGTATCCAAAACCACCGACCTAAGGCTCTGATACCACTTGAAGGATATGGTTAGATCCTCAAGCGCATCACGGAAGCGTGAGCGTCGCATCGAATACGACGAAGAACGACTAGTCGCACTAGTTGTTCTAAGCAGCGGAAATTAAAAAAAAATTCTTGCGACGAAACCACATGATCCAAGAACACTTCTCGGATCGTTTCGTCTAAACCACAAACAAGTATTAGGTTTACCTCTTGAAGCGTGGTTGCGATCAAGTCTCTAAACGAAGAGACCTCCTGTCTCAAGTCCGATCCGTCGGAGGAGACGCTTGCGAGCGCGGGGATGAACCGCGTGCTTCTCGCAATCCATGTTGATGATCCAAGCGGCGGATCTCCTGATCTCGACACACGAGATCCGATGTCTTCTTCACGAGCGGGGTGCACCGAAGGAGACGGAGATCCACGAGCAAACCATCGGGCAGCACAACGACGATGCCGCGGCGATGGAGAACCTCTCTAGGGCATCCATGGTGGACGGCCACATGAGAGAGATGGAGAGAGGACGTGTAGAGAGAATGAGAGAGAGAGAAAGATTTGTTGCCTCAACTTATGTGTAAAGAAGAGCAATGGGGTGCCTCTCCTTTTATAGGGTTTTGGGATCCATGGATCTCAATCCATGTGTCAACACAAATCCAATGGTCCACATCAATTTGTGTTTCTTTCAATGGTCATGATTTGTTGCTAAAAACACAACAACAATTAATTTAATTTAAATTAAATATATGTTGATAAATCAACACAATTTAATTACAAAATTAAATCATCAATACATGGAGATAATGAAAGGAGAGAAAGCCTCCTTCCATGTGGAGAGGGGGGACGGCCTCCCTTTCCTAATGGGAGTTGTGGCCGTCCACCCTCCTCCATTAGGAAGGTGGCTATTTCACCTTTTATGTAATCTCCATTATTTGCAACAACTTTTGTTGCAAATTATTTCACAAAAAATAAATCCAATTTATTTTGTGAACATTGCAATCATGCCATTGAAAAAATTGTGAATCACATTCACAACCCAAAACAAAATGTAAATTACATTTTCAATTTGATGTCCAATGTGAATCCAATTCACATTAACATTTAATTAACAAATGTAAATTACAAATAGCTCTCTCTTATATATTATAAATCACATTTATAATATATATGACTAATATGGATATTGCTATCCACATTATTCATATCCATGATAATTAAATCATATTTAATCATCTTAGACATCTATTCTCTTGTGTCCAAATAATATGAATCACATTCACATTATTTGCATCTTTGATAATTAAATCTCATTTAATTATCTAAGATAACTCTCTTTATAATATGAATCAAATTCATATTACTCATGATAATTAAATCACATTTAATTATCCATTTTTTCTCAATGCTCGGATACATATATCAACAATAGAATTATCCATGAACTCCTTCAAGGATAATGCGCTTTCTCCGCAGATACTTGGAGATAAGGACAGGGCGATTGTATTGTTCCACGTATAGTGACATGGATATTGAGATCGTATCTCAAATCCAGATCGCGGGCCTCCCATAGATGCTTGATTAAATCAAGACCGTAAATCTAATCTTCTCATTGTATCTGAATCACATCCAGATCAATGTCCAATACTTGGACCAAGATCAGATCACTTCTCTACTGAGAGGAGTCACTAAAATCCAGACCCGTTTCATCACTCCCTAGGAATGGAAGCGTCATGGTTATACAATCGTTTATGATCACATCACCCTCAGGTATTCCCAATACCTGTACATCCTGCATACTGGAAGACTCAGACTAAACCCGAAGTATTCGATCAACTTTATACTGTCTACTTCATGGTTTTATCAGTAAGTTTCTCATTCGATCATTGGGAGTCGGTATCGATCATATACTTTCCAAAAGCATATATCATACCTAGGTCTTGATCATATATTTTCCAAAAGTATATATCAAACCTACAAATTCAGTCAAGCTTCCAAAGCGAGACGACCGTGCGCACGGAATTTGATTCTTCCCAATATCTCATGAGTGAGCTCATGTCTTCCGGTTCAGTAATTGAACCTGTATGATCCCTTTGAGAGATCGTATTACTCATATGCCCTTATATGCACACCAGCGCGCCGGTGTGTAGACCTTGATTAGGTCATCAACCTATTGGTCTGCCAAATGTACATACTTAGACATATAGCAACACATCTGTCTCCGGTCAGAGGATGCGTGCCTATATCCTGACAGCATACGATATAGGACTTTGGTTATCTCGATCTCGTTAAGTCAACTCTTTGACCTAACTAATCTGACACCTCCGAATCTCTATTCCTATGCAGAGGACCTGCATCAAGAGGTCGGTCAGATATCAGCCTTCAGAGATAAGGATTGCCATCTCCTACTCAGGCTGGAGATCATCTCTTAACAATCATTTGACGGTGCTTGATGAGTCCTCAATCTAACTCTTTAGATATTCACCCAAGCACCAGCCTCTATGATTCAATAGTTGAATCAACAGCTGTATGATCATCAAGATGGCCATGGTACATAACCCTAATTGTACTAAGGGACCTATTATGCAAATTATGTATTCTTCATTTCAGATTAAGGAGTGAATTGCAATAACATTTATTGCATAATGGCTCGCCGTGGGCTCGCATTTCCAATAATCTCCCACTAGCCCAAAGAGCCATTAATGGGCTAATCGTTTAAACCCGCACTCATGTGACAATCATAGGCTATTTAGAAAATAGCTAGGTAAGCTGATCAGTCACTCTGTTCTCGCGAGACTATGCCAAGTCCTTTTACGGCACTTGCATATCCCCAGTAACAGTGCTCGCATCTAATGCGAATGTTGCATCTCATGCAACCAATACTCAATCTAGTTGGTTAGAGTGTCCCTAACATCATAACCGGTATCCCCATAATCCTTATAAGAATACCTTCATTCCCGGAGATCTCTATCTCCTAAGGTATCTAAAGTTTAGACCTTTATAGATCACTATCTACATGGTCTTAAACTTTTGAAGATAAGACTTTGAGATTACTATCTCAAAAATCTCCTCATCTATGAAGATTTTGTTATTACTGCAATCAAGTGTTTTATCTCTACAGTAGGATTAGTAACAATTTACTACTCCCACTGCATGACAGACATCTGGTATTTGTACACTCTAGCATACACTCAGCTTCTCGTAACTAATGCACAAGTGCAAGTAGTTGTAGCATTTACTTCCTCAACTCTTTGAGGTGCTATCCTTTAAGATAGGTCAGTACCATATCTTAAGGGTTAGAAGCCTTTCTTGGAATTTCTATGAATAGAATATGTCCAAGGTATACTATAAATGTGACAGTCCAATTATCCTCTTCTCTTGGCTTCTGAACAACTTCAGAACTAAGATCTAAGAGGTATCTTTGAAATCATATTTCAAGATATGGAATAACCAGATTATAAAACACTTATTATTATCCTTATATCATTTTAAATGATCAGGATATCATCTATATTTAGCGCAATGAACACATAGGCACTCCCACTAAGCTTCACATGGCTCATCAAGATTTTATTTGAAATCATAACATTTATAATTTCATCAAATCTTATGGTCCATCTCAAAGAAGCTTATTTGAGTCCTTAGATGGATTCCTTATCTTGCACACCTTGCTTTCCTCAACCATGAAGCCCTGGGGCTACTTATGTGAATATCCTCAGAGAGATATTCATAGAGGAATGCAATCTGGACTTACATCTCGAAGATGCAATAGTCAAGTTGTGTAGCTAAGGTTAGCAATATTCTGATGATTTTAAGCATGTTCACCGAAAAGCAAGTCTCATTGCAAGCAATGTCTTCTCTTCCATGTGTAGCTCATTGCTACGAACTATGCTTTGAAGGTATGTACCTTCTCATCAGGTTCCCTTTCTCTTGAAGATCCATTTACACCTTTACGGGTCTTACCCATATAGGTGGATCCTCGAGGGTCCATATACAACACTTGTACATGAAGTCTACATTAGACTTTTATTGCTAACATCTATCTATCCATGCTGTGATCTTCAGAAGCTTCATCACATGAAGTTCGATCATTGTCAGATTTCTCTGACACATGGAATCCATCCTCAAACTTATTTGAAGAGGTTTTAGTGTTTCATCTTCAATTATCCTTTTAGTTTCCAATTTTAGGAGCCTCATTATCTTTTCAAGATTAAATGAGTTCCTACACTTCATTTTCATCTTGATTCTCAAGAGTCTCAACCTCCAAGAATCACATTCTCAGAGATGAGATATTTCAAGAATCTCAAGGTCATAAAGTAGGTATCCAATACCATCCTTTATTTTCCTAATGAAGCAGCACTCTCAAGTGCTAGATTCCATCTTGCATGGAACCTTATTAAGGATATACATTGTAGTCTCTACTACACATATATACCTGGAAACTAAGGGATAATTATGCTAAAATTCATCATTGATAAGATCATGTCACACATGATCCAATTGTATCTACCTATAACTCTATTGAGTTAAGGTGTGTTAGGAGGATTGAGATAGAAGCGATATTCATATCTCTATAAGGTATTCTTTGAATTTATCTAGTAGGTACTTGCTACCTAGATTAGATCAAATTCATTTTATCTTCCTTCAAACTTTGGTTCTAAACCAAAAATAATGAAATCTTTGAACATTTCAAAGGTTTCTTAGGTGAAGAGAAGAAATCTCATATCATACATAATCATCAACAGATATCACATATCCATAATGTTTACTATGATATAGATGATCTACATACATCAATATGTATGAGATCCTGAATACCTTGACATCTTACACCTTTCTTTAAGAAGGGTGTATTGGACATTTTTCTTTGAATACAATATTCATAAGTATGTAAGTTTTGAAATTTTAGACATTCTAAAGTTTCATCTCTTACTGGTCCATCGATCAAATCAATAAACAAATGTCCAAAGCTTGATGCTAGATCATTGTCAAATGATCTTCATCCTCATATTGATCTTAAGTTTTAATTTCAACATTTAGAAATGTTAATGAGCCATTCATCAATTTTTCTAATTTAGTGGAGTCCAATAGATTTTAGATTACTATCTGAAATATCTCCATCATAACTTTTTATGATAGTTCTACCTCAGAATTCATGTTTATTTCCAACATTTAGAAACAAACAATGAGTGTATTCTTATATCTAGGTCATAGAGACATTCTCTAAGACTAAGGACTCTCCCACTGAAATTAACAAGTCTATCAATCCAACAAAGATTGTTGCAACAATTGCATCAATATCCATGTGGATAACTATAAACCTTTAAGATCAAATTTTCCAGTCTTCTAAAACATATGCAACCTATTGCAAATGTCATCAGAAGATTGAGATACAATTATTTGACTTTATCTTATCAATGATTTATGTAGATTAATCTGATGCTCCATCCGAGTCCTTCTCTAAGGATTCTAGATAGACTTGATAGTCATACTATCAACACATCAACTTATTGCAGTATTGGCATTCATCCAACTCTTCGGATGACATATGGAAGTCATAGATGTATAGTCAACTCTTTGACCATACTTCTTACTCGGGTCCAACCCATGCTTCCACTGCGCTCCCTTTATCTATAAGCAACCATTGCTTAAGACTAAGGATCTCTTATGTAAGAGCATTTCAACATTTATACATGCTTCATTAAATTCATACAATATGAATATTATGAAGCTTCATGAATGACCAGAGTATAGATAGTAGAATGATGACACTCATCATCTACATCCATCTAAACTCTTAAAACATAGGTTCAGGTAGGTACTCAAACAATTTGAATACACCATCTCTTATAGAGCCACCATTCTGCATGATGCAGTGAACCATCTCATTCATGTTAAATGTCAAGAGCACATATGTATGCCCGAATATCTTCATAAATTTTATAAGGATTATTTGACAATTGCGATCATCATCGACATGTCACTTCCAAAGTACATCCGATGAGAGATCAAGACTATAGAGACATACAAACCCTAGGGTTGTAGTCTTATTATCTATTTAATTGTCATTCCTCATTATTATGAGGAAACTTGCTCATTGCAACCACATACATTATGTGTCCAACTGTAAGTACAATATCTGGATCATGAGTCCAATCCAAGATATTTCACTGGTTATTATTGAGCATATCATTGAGTGGGTTTTAATGAAGGATTATCTGAAATAAGAAATTTGCATAAATATATAAATATATATATTTTACTTTGATTTAGGATTTTTTATATCAAAGTTGTCTTGTCTTGTCAACACTGAAAGTTCATTCCCTTAATCACTTTCAATGTAAGAGATATACTTACCATTATATCTCAACAAGATCTGGGATCTCCTTCCTTATCTTTGTTACATCCCAATAATATGAGAATCTGCAACTCGGATAAAAAGAAGAGGGAACACATTCCGCTTTGCAAGTCCAACTTGCATCTCCCAATTCGGTCTTTAACACCCGAGCCCACCACCCCTAAGGCGATGTTGACCCGTCGTTAATTGAACCAACCGTCAACAGGAATAGTACTCGCTATACGCAATCCAATATCGCCCCAATAATATGAGGATCCGATATTGGGGTCACTACGTATACGGCCTTACTCTTTCGAGAAGCAAAGAGTCCGATCCAGATGCGCTTGCATACAGGAGCTGTCACTTCGGACAGGCGTCTCCCACATACAATCCCTGGCGACGGAACCCTTCGCCTTGACGGGAGACCATGGATGTCACTTATGGGATCCTCCACCTCATATTCAAATTTTAATTAATTATCGTGAATCACATTCACATAATTAATTCTTCCAAGGGAATTATTAACTCTAATAATATTAGAGTATTTCACTCTTAATTGGATTCCAATTAATCTAATCATATTAAATTAATGATCCAATTAATATCCAACAAACATTTTAATAGTTACTTGAATAATGGTATTATCTCAAATACGTATTATTTCGAATTTTAATAATTAGAAAAATACATCTTAATCCCTCGGACATTATCCCGGCCCTACCCGCTGTCATGGCCAGTACCGACGAGAGTGGGACGAACCACATACGTTGCAACCCGCAACCCCAATGCTCTCCGACTAGGCACCATATCCGCCTCGGGAAAGGATAATGCCAAATTGATTAATTTGTACTTGAGATGATCATCGGTTCTTCAACCGAAATTGTACCATATAATAATAATCAAAACATTTTTGATTAACATTATAATGAGATTTGCTAAACAAATCCCAAGTCCTATTCAAGCAACATGTTTGTTGGAATGTTGATCATGTAACCAATCTTGATCTAGATCACATCTAATCATTTGTTGGTTAGGGCAAAGTCATTTAAGGGCATAATTATCATTAAATATTTCACAAATATTTATGCATAATTATTCCAGGAAATTAAACAATTTAATTTCACTAATTAATTAAATGACAATCACTAGGTTCTTGATTAGGAAAGTATTTTCAGCAGTGACCCTAACTTACTAAAAATATCATATCTCAATCAATTTAAATCCAAATTAAGCAAAGTAAATTTCTAAAGTTTGCTAACTTGATTTACAACAGAACCCAAGTGATTTGCACGCATTTCAAGGAATTTCAAATCCGCAATTAACATCTTAATTACGTCATGATCCGCAGTCCCCGAAACAGTGGATACATGTTCACTAAAATGAGCATATCTAGAGCAAACGGAATCGAAATCACGCAAACTCAGATCCTACGGTTTCCTTATTTAATGGGGAATAAAATCCAAATATTATTTTCGTGTTTAAACAATTTAAACAGTGCCGAAAATAATATCAAAACAGAGATGCGAAAATGAAATGCAAGAAAACTTTCGCAAACCCTAATGAACCCAAGTCGTCCTCGGTTTATGGATCGTATCCAAAACCACCGACCTAAGGCTCTGATACCACTTGAAGGATATGGTTAGATCCTCAAGCGCATCACGGAAGCGTGAGCGTCGCATCGAATACGACGAAGAACGACTAGTCGCACTAGTTGTTCTAAGCAGCGGAAATTAAAAAAAAATTCTTGCGACGAAACCACATGATCCAAGAACACTTCTCGGATCGTTTCGTCTAAACCACAAACAAGTATTAGGTTTACCTCTTGAAGCGTGGTTGCGATCAAGTCTCTAAACGAAGAGACCTCCTGTCTCAAGTCCAATCCGTCGGAGGAGACGCTTGCGAGCGCGGGGATGAACCGCGTGCTTCTCGCAATCCATGTTGATGATCCAAGCGGCGGATCTCCTGATCTCGACACACGAGATCCGATGTCTTCTTCACGAGCGGGGTGCACCGAAGGAGACGGAGATCCACGAGCAAACCATCGGGCAGCACAACGACGATGCCGCGGCGATGGAGAACCTCTCTAGGGCATCCATGGTGGACGGCCACATGAGAGAGATGGAGAGAGGACGTGTAGAGAGAATGAGAGAGAGAGAAAGATTTGTTGCCTCAACTTATGTGTAAAGAAGAGCAATGGGGTGCCTCTCCTTTTATAGGGTTTTGGGATCCATGGATCTCAATCCATGTGTCAACACAAATCCAATGGTCCACATCAATTTGTGTTTCTTTCAATGGTCATGATTTGTTGCTAAAAACACAACAACAATTAATTTAATTTAAATTAAATATATGTTGATAAATCAACACAATTTAATTACAAAATTAAATCATCAATACATGGAGATAATGAAAGGAGAGAAAGCCTCCTTCCATGTGGAGAGGGGGGACGGCCTCCCTTTCCTAATGGGAGTTGTGGCCGTCCACCCTCCTCCATTAGGAAGGTGGCTATTTCACCTTTTATGTAATCTCCATTATTTGCAACAACTTTTGTTGCAAATTATTTCACAAAAAATAAATCCAATTTATTTTGTGAACATTGCAATCATGCCATTGAAAAAATTGTGAATCACATTCACAACCCAAAACAAAATGTAAATTACATTTTCAATTTGATGTCCAATGTGAATCCAATTCACATTAACATTTAATTAACAAATGTAAATTACAAATAGCTCTCTCTTATATATTATAAATCACATTTATAATATATATGACTAATATGGATATTGCTATCCACATTATTCATATCCATGATAATTAAATCATATTTAATCATCTTAGACATCTATTCTCTTGTGTCCAAATAATATGAATCACATTCACATTATTTGCATCTTTGATAATTAAATCTCATTTAATTATCTAAGATAACTCTCTTTATAATATGAATCAAATTCATATTACTCATGATAATTAAATCACATTTAATTATCCATTTTTTCTCAATGCTCGGATACATATATCAACAATAGAATTATCCATGAACTCCTTCAAGGATAATGCGCTTTCTCCGCAGATACTTGGAGATAAGGACAGGGCGATCGTATTGTTCCACGTATAGTGACATGGATATTGAGATCGTATCTCAAATCCAGATCGCGGGCCTCCCATAGATGCTTGATTAAATCAAGACCGTAAATCTAATCTTCTCATTGTATCTGAATCACATCCAGATCAATGTCCAATACTTGGACCAAGATCAGATCACTTCTCTACTGAGAGGAGTCACTAAAATCCAGACCCGTTTCATCACTCCCTAGGAATGGAAGCGTCATGGTTATACAATCGTTTATGATCACATCACCCTCAGGTATTCCCAATACCTGTACATCCTGCATACTGGAAGACTCAGACTAAACCCGAAGTATTCGATCAACTTTATACTGTCTACTTCATGGTTTTATCAGTAAGTTTCTCATTCGATCATTGGGAGTCGGTATCGATCATATACTTTCCAAAAGCATATATCATACCTAGGTCTTGATCATATATTTTCCAAAAGTATATATCAAACCTACAAATTCAGTCAAGCTTCCAAAGCGAGACGACCGTGCGCACGGAATTTGATTCTTCCCAATATCTCATGAGTGAGCTCATGTCTTCCGGTTCAGTAATTGAACCTGTATGATCCCTTTGAGAGATCGTATTACTCATATGCCCTTATATGCACACCAGCGCGCCGGTGTGTAGACCTTGATTAGGTCATCAACCTATTGGTCTGCCAAATGTACATACTTAGACACATAGCAACACATCTGTCTCCGGTCAGAGGATGCGTGCCTATATCCTGACAGCATACGATATAGGACTTTGGTTATCTCGATCTCGTTAAGTCAACTCTTTGACCTAACTAATCTGACACCTCCGAATCTCTATTCCTATGCAGAGGACCTGCATCAAGAGGTCGGTCAGATATCAGCCTTCAGAGATAACAATCATTTGACGGTGCTTGATGAGTCCTCAATCTAACTCTTTAGATATTCACCCAAGCACCAGCCTCTATGATTCAATAGTTGAATCAACAGCTGTATGATCATCAAGATGGCTATGGTACATAACCCTAATTGTACTAAGGGACCTATTATGCAAATTATGTATTCTTCATTTTAGATTAAGGAGTGAATTGCAATAACATTTATTGCATAATGGCTCGCCGTGGGCTCGCATTTCCAACAATCTTGGGATACCTTTGTCTCCCAAACCTTGGAAGTGAAATGAATGGCTTCCTATCTTTGATAAATTTGAAGAGAAACTCCTTGGATGAAAATCTAAAATGTTATCCTTGCCATCAAAAATATTCTTGCTAAAGTCATCCTTGACCTCACAAATTAACCTTGGTCTAGCAACATTTAAAAAAAAAGAAAAAAATATCCTCCTTGAGATCGATAAGATTAGGATATGCTTTCTTTGGAGTGGCACATCTATACAATCTCCCATCTGTTCGTGTGGTATCCTTTTACTTTCTATGCATTTACCCTACTAAATGTTTCAAAATGTTGTGGGAACCTTGACGGTTTTTTTAGCATCGCAATTCACACCCGTATTCATCATCCCATTGTCAGATATCCTCCATACGAGCATCGATTTGGTGGTTGACTTGAAAGGAGAGATGTACAAGGATATAACAGGGTACTTCTCACCCCCACCGATCGTATTGCTAAAGAGGCGTTACTACTCATCACTCATTCTGCTTACCTTACTATTCCCCTTCCTAACTTGTTATCAGTTTGCTAATTTTAATAGCTATTAGTCATTAATCTCTTTTTGCAGCAAAGTCTCGCCAGCTCTATGAGTCTTTGCCCCTGCACTCGCCGATC
Organism: Ottelia alismoides; assembly: GCA_037367405.1. Lineage (NCBI taxonomy): Eukaryota > Viridiplantae > Streptophyta > Magnoliopsida > Alismatales > Hydrocharitaceae > Ottelia > Ottelia alismoides. The sequence continues at coordinate 528,795 of JAZKJV010010712.1, read as the reverse complement.
GTTAGCAAGCAGGAAGTAATGCCTCTCCCCCATCCCCCGTCGTCTGTAGCTGATCATTAGCGTTCTACTTGGAAGCATGGTCTTCATTTTTTTGTTATAAAAAAATCGTCTTTTGCTTCACCTACAGTAGTCTTTGGTTGTACTAAGACCCTGTTTGGTTGGAGAATAAGCCCTAGAATAAGGGGTCAATTCTCCTCCCGACACGGTTTCCAGTGATACGACTATTCCCCATTATTCCATCTTATTTCACTCTTATTCCTATCTTTATCCCACCTAACCTACCTTTATTTCACCTTATTCTCCTTATTCCTATCCTCCATCCGAACAAAGAATAGACCCTTATTCTCCTTATTCCCCATCCTTATTCCTTCTTATTCCTGAACCGAACGCACCCTAAATGCCAAATCCACACGGGATCAATATTCTTTTTTTGCGGTGTGTGCCCCACCTGATGGGCTTGTTGCACTCTTCACTATCTTTTTGACTAATGGAATTTGATCATTTGTCTAGAAAAACTAGATCCACCCCTCTCGATTGCCATCATAGATCGAACTCTTAGCTTTCACATGTTTTTCATGCTTCTCTGGTAAATCGAGAAAGAAAGATGCAACAAAGTTTTTAGAAACATTTTACCTAGGAGTAGCCAACGGCCTGCTCCCATCCCCATTTTCTCTCCATCACACACACAGACACACACAGACACACACACGCACCCACACACACACACACACGCACACACACGCACACACACGCACACCCGCACGCACACCCACACACGCACCCACACACGCACGCCCCCACGCACACACCCACGCACGCACGCACACACACCTGCGTATGTACGTACGTACATACATACATACATGCGTACGTACGTACGTACCTGCGTACATGCGTACATACATACATACATACATACATACATACATGCATGTAACATACATACATACATATACACACACATTCAGGATAACACAATGGGTGTCATCTAGATTCAACCGGGTTAGAAATGGCCAGCACAGATGATAATAAGACTCACAGTAATATGTTCATGCATATGGATCCCAAATGTCAGGTAGAAGGTCAAGCTTCTGGAGTCCATGCTCATTTTCTTGTTGTTTACTTATCCTGAAACAGCGGTATTTCGATGACGGCTAATAGCCAAAAAAAAGGCGATCCTCGTATAAATTTACAGAAATGAGGATAAAAAAGCTTCGCTTAGCATTTGCGGAATTGCTGGTGTACTTGGGAGAAATGTTGTACTGTAACATTTGTACTTGCATATTAAGGAACTTCTGTACCTTAATTTGTATAATAAACTACTGAAAAAACAAACAAAGTGAACCATACAAAATTCCTGACTGACTATGCATGTTAGAAGGTAATTTTAATCCTACGTACTAAACTTCTCATGATAACTGTAGGCAAGGTGTATAATATGAAATTTTGGATGATTACTAGCTAATTTTCCCACCCTTTTTTTCTTGGACATACAGGTTCGCAATCTCAGCTTCAGATCAATTTTATGGCAGAATATCATGTCAAAACACATTGTCAAAGTATCCCCATGATCCTGAATTGATCTTACCTGGATCGCAAATCCCAAGTTTGTCTATAAAAAGCTGATCTGAGTGTATTAGTTTCTATAATTGATTTCTTCTGTGTAATACAGGGAGCCTGCTGCTGGAAGCAGGCAAGCTCCTTGCTGTTTACTTTTTAACCATTCGATGGAAACAACCACTGCCGTTGGATGGTGAAGAAATCAAAACCTCAATCCGCCCACTCCCTCCCCAGCACGGCCAATTCCTCCGGCTCCCCTCCTTCCCCATGTGCTCCTCCCTGGATCCCGTCCTTCTCCAGCCGGGCGCTCTCTAGCATGTCACCCTCCCTTCTCTTTGCATGCTCCTCCAATGCAGGGTCAAGTTGAGGTCGCCCATCACTGCTCACTCACAAAAACCCAATCCTTCTCACACCCCCTCCTCAAATGGTCTTCTTCCCATGCAAATGGTTTTCTTCTCATGTATTGTGGACAACAACCAGAGCTTCACACCTATGGTTCAGACCCTTCATTAAGATTAAATTTGGTCCACAGCGGGTGGGATTTTTGTGAGTGAGCAGTGATGGGCTGGAGGGGTGACCTCAATGCGACCCTGCATTGGAGCATGCAGGAGAGGAGGGAGGGTGACAGGCTAGAGAGCACCTAGCTGACGGAGGGGCTCCAGCGAAGATCGCACGGGGAAGGAGGGGAGTCGGAGGAATGGATCACGCTGGGGAGGGAGTGGGCGGATTGGGGTTTTGTTTTCTTCCCCATCCAATGGCAGTGGTTGTTTCCATCAAACGGTTAAAAATAAGCAGCAGTGAGCTTGTCTGCTTCCAGCAACAGGCTTCCAACTCACAGACCAATGGCGATCTTATTTCCAGACAGAAGTGACTAAGAATATGCCAGCACCAAACATCTACATAAACTCAACCTAGGTCTTAATTTAGAAAATTTACATACCATTGTCATAAATACATTTTCATGTATGTCTCCATCAGATATACAAGATGGAACCTGTTGACAAAGAACATAAAGGCAGCACGGAAAAAATTATCTACAAATCGGGGGATTGGAGCACTTAAATATGCCAGAAGCAGCCGGCCCTTTGTAAGCTACAATGCTCTTGTCATCTATGAGTCGTACCTCCCCAGGGCTAAATTGAAGGTCCCAATGTCTGAAAAGTTGCAATCACAAATGCAATTGATGTAAGCAAGTTACAGGCATAGGATTTTAAAAAAGTACTACAAAAGTAGACTTAATGAACTTTTGGAGTGGTTCAATCTTCCTACAAATACAAATAGTATCATGAGCATCACAGGAACCTCTGACTTTTTTTAACAGAGGTTCCTCTCCAAACAGTCTTGGATCCTCCTCATCGGAACCAGTAGACCTCTATTATTCCTCTTCTTCTGCTTATACGAGGCACCAAGCTCCCCAAGGATAGAGACTGTGTGTATTCCATAAGGACCTCAAGTTAGGTGCCTTTTTCTAATTAAAGTGTGAGCACCCACAATAGTCTGCATGCAAAAAATACACTAAAATGTCGAAGCCTTCTCCTACTATAAGTAGAGTTGGCTACGTGGATTCTTGCTCAAATCCATAATGAAAGATTCGACTATTTTTTACATTGGTTGTCGACTACCTAACCCAACCCCCATAAGAAGGATTTGAATTATGGTCTTTTGGGTGGTAGGCACATTGCACTACCACCAGACATTTACTAATTGCAAATTAAAGTTGCAATTACCAGAAACCACATCTTTTACATGAAGCCTCTGAAAAAAGAAAACCACTGCAGTTGTAGCTCATCACAAAGCAGACTAAAGCCAAGGTTTAGATCTCTACAAGTGGACACCCGTGACTCCGAGACAACCATGAATGCAGGCGGTGTCGACACGTTCTACAACTTTTACATTTCCATTACTTGAAAGGCCACTTAATGCAAGGAGTCCTATTTTCATTGGAATGTTCGATCCCTTCTATATACGAATTTTCAATGTATGCCCCTTACAAAATTTGCTTCCATTCCCTGTGGAAACATGAATATGACATCCCTTTCCTCCAATAAAAAAAAATACCCGCACAATTTTTCCTACGCACTCATTCTTTTCTTGAAAATATATGATACACATCATATTTACCACTGCAGAGAACTGTCCAACCAAAATGACATTTGAAGCGGTAAGTTAGGATGAGTTCGTATATTTAAAAAGGTAGTGCATGTGTAATGGATACGAGTCGGTTACAAGTAATAATGTATTTTTTATAGAATAGCTTTAAAATAGACGTATTTATAGAAAATGAGAACATAGAAGCGTATCAAAGATAAAGAATAAAGAACATAAAGAACAATGTGATTTTACATGGAACCCTACTCCATAAGTAGTGGATGAAAGCACAGGAGAACCGCCTCAAAGGTTTAATGTTTATATTCAACTCTCTCAACTATTACAATGGGTGCGAGCAAGGATGCAAAAAATAGTCTAAACGGTCATTTAAACGCAAGCGACCCTCAACCACACCGACTAATCAAAGTCAGTTCATTTTTTTTTTGAAAGCTCAAAAAAGGGGGAGACACGCGATGGTGTTCACCCCAGTATATTATATTAAAAAGAACAAGATACTTACATCGTGAGAGGGGGAAGAAGGGAGGAAGAGGGAGGGACCAACGCAAAAACAAGGAATGCGACAACCGGCCCCGAGGCCCAACTAAGTAGACCAATCAGCAATTAGGAAGGTAGCCGCGGCAGTTACATTCTCCTCGTAGAAGCGCGCGCCCGCGAAGATGGAGTCGTTGCGAGCCCTCCAGATCGACCAAAGGCGCGCCAAGGGGCCCAGCAGATGCGAACGGGGACGCCTTCTGTTGGCCCAAAGGATATTGCAGAAGTCTTCCGTATCGGCCGCACGAGCCCAAGCAACCTCGTCCCAAATCAAAGTCAGTTCATATGCAGGTGGGCCGCAAAAACAGCGTTAAACAGTCATTTAACGTCTACTAAAAATTTAAAAAAAAAAGTCGAACAAAAAACCTAACCCTGCGAAACAACCGACTCACTCATTCGACCCCTCACTCTCGAGTCCTGACGTTGCAAAAACCCTAACCCCTCCCCCCCTCCCCCGCAACAGCCCTCACAGGGGCGACGACATCATCGCCTCACACGTAGCCCCTACTATTGAGGCCCCCCTGTCGTTGTTGTAGCGCCTCCTCGTGGTCATCATGATCATCGCCCCTATTGTTGACACCCATCATGATCACTGATCATCGCCCTCCCCCCTCCCCTCCCAACAACAGACCAACCCATGCCCATTGAGTTGGTGAGCTTTTTTTTTTGATAAGTTTCAAATTTGTTACACCAGTTTATTTTTCAATTGTGTTTCTTGCTAGTATTGTCCCTTCTCCTTTGTTCATGTGTATGTTCACACATTTTTCCCTTACAGACGGCATTCTTGCTCCACAAGGAGCTTGTTCTCACAGTATTCCACATTTAAAGTTTTTTAACGCTAAAAAGGGACCCAGCCCATATATTACTCATCATTTGATAGTAGGTTTTATGAATGACACTTATACATGTTTTGATTATAAACGATTAACATCATGATGATAACAACCAATGTTATATTCGTAAAATGGTGTTTTAATGGGTTTATATCATCTCATTTTGTATAATGATGTTTTTAAGAACTTTTATATTTACTATATTTATTGTTCAGTGATGTCTTCGTTGTTATATTGATATTCATGATGATATGTATATTAGTAATATGTAATATTGGTGAAAAGGTGTAGCCCTTGAGTAAGGGATGCACACTTTGTCTTCTGATCCTATGATAGGTGATGGAACGAGCATGGATGCCATGTGTTTTATTCCACAAGGATCTACAGATCCAAGATGGACGTTTGGCTAAATGCTTACAAAAGATGATCGGAATGCAATTGTTTGTGAACTTTGTGGCAAAACCATCAAGGTGGAATTTATAAACTCAAGCAGCATTTGGCTCATATTTGTGGACAAGTCTCTTCTTGTCCCAAACTTGATGAAAAGATTAAGAAAGAAATTAATGAATATTTGGATGGAATATCAAAAAGAAAGGCCAAAAAGATCAAGGAAATCGATGATTTTCGGAATGATGTTGATGTCATGCGAGGTGATATACCAACAATGTGCTCAGCAAAAAAGCCTCGCATGTCTGGGTCAACCAATGAGACAATTGCTCAACGACAGACTACAATCAAGAATGCATTTTGTAATGATACAAAAAAAAGGCCATCGCATATGTATGGCATTGGGCTTACAAAGCAAACATTCCTTTCAGTGTATTTCAAATGAAAGACTGCCACAAAGCATTTGAAGCAATTGGGCAATATGGTACAGGACTCAAACCTCCCACTCGTTTAGTCACTATAAGATGTTCGTTCCATAGTTGAATAAGGCGGTTAAGGATATCAACTATGCCTTAGCACCACAAAGAAATGTGGAAAAGTACGGGATGTTCTATCATGACCGATTCATGTACTAATATCCGTGGTAGAAGTATCAAGTATTATGAATTGTGTCTGAATTGTTCACTAGATTTATCCTTTGAGGTCTGTAGACTCTTCTGAAGAGCCCCATACCGCTGAGTACATTTTTCAACTTGATAGATGAATGCATCCAAGAGGTTGGAATTGGAAATATTGTCCAAGTTGTCACAAATAATGCATCTGCAAATATGGTTGTAGGGAGGATGATGGAGGCAAAGTATCCAAAAAAGATTTGGAGTTCATGTGCTACCCATTGTCTTGATTTGGTGTTAGAGGAGATGGGGAAAGAATCAAAGGTGAAAAGTGCAATCTTTAAGGCATGGACGCTTACGATTTTCATTTATAGGCACACGAACACTTTAAGTATGATGAGTAAATTTACATAAAAAAAGACATCATCATACTTGGGCAAACTAAATTTGCTACCGCATTTCTTACATTGCAAAGTGTTCTGAAGAAGAAAGAAAAGTTGAGGCTCATGTTCTATTCAGATGAGCAGAGAGATTGTAGATGGTCGAAGATTAGGAAAGGAGAGGCGGCAACATCAATTGTCTTGAGTCCAACATTTTGGAATCAAGTTCATCTTGCATTGAGGATTTTTAATGCATTGGTTCATCTTCTACGCATTGTTGATTTTGATGTTAATCCATCTATGGGGTTTCTGTATAGAGGATTAGTGGAGGTAAAGAAAGAAATAATTGATTCCTTTAATGGAAATGAGTTGTCCTATAAGCATTTCATTGATGCAATTTGAAGACAAAATGACGGCTTGATTCTCCTCCATCTTGCAGCGTATTATTTGAACCCCTACTTGTATTACATGGATCATGTTGAGAATGACGTTGTGAAAAAAGGTTGCATTGAGAAGTTATATCCAGATTTAGAGCAACAAGACATCATTCAAAGAAAGGAGTTGGTGATTTACAAACATGATCAAGGATCGTTTAGGATGCCACAAGCAATTAAGCAAAGATCAGTAAATGATGATCATTTTGATCCACGTAAATCCCTCTTTCCAATATGATTTTACAGTTCATATGATGACATATAATTAATATTAAAAATGAAACATCTCATTGGTGGTCGTTACATGGAGGTGAAACCCCCAATTTGCAAGCAATAGCAATGAAAATTCTGAGTTTGACCTCTTCATCATATGCAGTGTTGTAATAGTCGACTGACTATACAGAATAGTCAGTCCGACTATGCGATGCGGGGGGTCCTCGACTGAACAATAAATAATCACCCAATAATCAGCTTGACCGAATAGTCAATCTGATTATTTAGCCGAGTGGCCAACTATTCTGATGACTATTGGCTGACTGATGAATTTAAGTTATTTTTTTAAATTCCGAATGCTTGTTATTTATAGTAATATTGCTAGAAATATCAAAGATTCATATATGTATCTCGTTAATTGGTACTTTTATCTTTGATTCTTGTTAATTGATGGTCATATATGTATAAATATATAAGAATATATGTATCAGAAGTAAATCTTATATTTAAAATAATTAAGAAGTATCACAAAGTAATCTATCTATGTTTTAAATAGGCTACTCTTATAAGTAATTAAATGCCCCTCCCTCTTCTTGAATGGAGTGTTTGTTATGAAAAAATATCATAACCCGTTACAAAATCCAGAATGACTTTTCCCTCTTAATTTTTATCCCGAAACCTGAAGCATCCTTCCTACATGTGCATTAAAATCTCCACCTAAGCAAATCATCTCTCTTTGTGGTATTTCTTGCATAATCTTATCTAAATACTCCCAAATAACTTGTTTTATCCATTCCTTTAAACCAAGTTGCGGTGAATAAACTGAGATGATAACGATATTCAGGATTTCTTCTTCAAGCACCAATTTTAGCAAAATAGTCCGATACTCAAATCTTGGCACCTCAACAGCACTATCCTCAAAATCCTTGTGAAGAACCACTCCAACACCGTTTCTACCATTCTCTTTACCTGAAGATCATAATTTAAAGCATGTTTTATCGACCTCCCTTGCTTTCTCTTCAACCTATTTTGCTCAAAGCCGACTATTTTACGTTGGTTGTCGGCTACCTAGCACAACCTTCCTCTTTTACCCGGACTTGGAACTAACCATGGCTGAGTTTAATAAAAATCCTAATTGAAAAAAATAAACAGATAACAAACCTTAATTTTATCCCCAATTCCTAATCATGTGCTGCATCACTCCTAAATCCCAACCTTGTCGAAACATTCTCCCAACCCCAACTCAAATCCATGACTCATGAGTTGTTAAAGTGTTTCAAGGCCTTGGGGGGTAAGACAGAGAAAGACATGGTTTGAGTTTAATAAAGAGCAGCTATTTTATTCGAAAAAGTTTCTTTTGATATTGTTGCTAAAGACATACTAAGAGAAGGACATTCTGGTAAAAAAAGGAAAGCTTTACGTAGGTATATTTGCAAATATTAAGTTCTCAACGCATTTATCTAATATTGCAACTTTAAGGGGACATATGTAAAAGCTCATTATTTTAAACCGAGCAGAGGCATCATTCTGATAGCATGACCATTAAGAGATCCCGAATATCTTACTATCAATTTCTCTAAATTGAATAACACTGCATCTTGAAAGAACTGAAGGAATCATAGTGTTACCTTCGAAGATCTAAGCCTACTAAACCTGCTTGTAGGATGGATAAATTGTCAGAATCCGGTGATACGATAATAAGAGTATCGCCAGAATATTGAGTCTCTACAACTGACATAAGCTGTGTAACCCGCACAAATACATCTGTAACACTTTCATTTGGTGTCCCATCATAAGTTCTGGGAGGTTTAATGTCCGGAGAGATGTTATCTGCCGCGTATATCTACAAGAAAAGTGATAGTCTATCTTGCGTTAGAATCAAGGGATCCAGAAGTCATCTTCTATAAAAGTACAAAAAAGGGGGAAATCGTTAAGGTCCATATATATCTGTAAGCATAATGCTGTGTTATTTTCTAGTTAATGGAACAAGCTTATGAAATCAAAGAAGCACACATATATGAAGTGTGTTCACAGAATATTATGGGATTCCAAAAACATTCATCAGAGAATAACTCGGTTTGTATGTAAAAGTGCCTAGAATTCTCACTGTGCAATATATTCATTTGGGGTCCACTCAATGGATGTCGTGTTTCCAAACCAGTAATACTTCAAAGAACAAACAAAGTGGATATATTACACCCTCAAATGTTATCGATGTGACCCAGGTTACCTCTTTGATGGAATCCAACATTCGCCCCTCGTACGCCCCCAGCCCTCTAGCATCCAGAAAACTGTACTCAGGTACAATACGGCTGCAAACAGATTGACACTTTCACTGATCTTGGTAAGCAAGATCTGTTAAGAATCTTAACACCCGAATAAGATGCTCAAAATCAGCAATGTTAACTCAAATTTCCCATATGATTAAACAGAAAAATCCCACTTTCAATTTTGCAAAAGGTTTGTACATATGTAGGAATTAAGCAAGCACCCTCAAAGCTCTACTTGAGCAGTTAGATAGTGCAATCCCACTGGAATTAGGCTTCACCTTATCGAATTCAAATGTCAAGGCTTTTTTAAAAATCTAATAGTTAACCTTGCCATCAGTGTTCTATATAACTTTCAGAAGCCAAAGGATGATCATTAGTGATTACTAAATATCATCCAGAATTCCAACTCGCAATTTTTTTAGGCCAATGGTGGCATGCAGATGAACTATTTTATAAGCAACAAATATTGTAATTATCTTATGCCAAATATTCCCGTTACTTATCATACAGTATCCGTTACCATCAATACAACATTGGGAATTAAGCATTCAACAACAACAACAACAACAATGCCTTATCCCATATTCGGAATTATGCATTATGCAGAAAAAACTTCCATATATTCAACTAAAGTACATAGAGCTGAACTTTCAGCCTGAGTAAAGAAGAAACACTTGAAAAGATACGATTCTAGACAGGTCATTTCTTGCTCCTTGCAGCAATTTGGTTTCCTTCTTTATTTGTTTATTTCAGGTGCTTATATGTAACTTGACCGCCTGTCGATTACATAATAAGGATCTATTATATGATAAGGATGACAAGGTATTTGTGACAGCAAAAATCTAAAGGCGGAAAATTATTTTTGCAAGCCTTTTAACGTTTACAAACTTCCAAGATCACCTTCGGGGAACTGCAGACTCTGGGTCACACTTGAACCATGCTTTTTATCAGCACATTCAAAGGAGTGCAGTGGAGGAAGCTTCAAAAATGATGAGAGCTATGAAAGAAAAGGATCATATACCATTCATGTGGATATTTCGAAGATGTTGGAGGGAGATATTAACTGGCTTATGAAGTTATCCAATATTGTTTAGCAAAGAGAAAATGTCAAAACGACTAGAGAAAATATTATGATACACTTGTAAAAGAACAAAGGAGACATATTGAACTGGTGCAAACTTAGGTTTACAATGAAGTTGCGGGAGCGGGTGATTTAAAGGAGGTCAAGACAATTCTAAACAGTTCTAAAGAACCAAATTGGTTCTATAGATTGTATGTTTAGAACTGAGTTTATGAACCTCATTAGGTGTTTGACAGAAGTTTAAAGCAAAAAGAAAGACCTTTATGTGGACCGCGTTGATTTGGAGATAGCTTATGCTATTATACTAAGAGGAATTATGTGGAGGATTCTATATACCAGAGGGTGCATATTTTATATATTGACCTCATAAGAAGTATGAATGACCAAACAGTAGCTTTCTGAGAACATATGGGGTGGCAGATCATTTACGATGTTAGTACCCGAATCCACCAATGTTAACAGATGACAGGCACAGGGAGGTACCTGGTTTATGTTGTTTGCAGGTGACGTTTTCATGGATGAGATGAGATAGAGTTGACTTGTGCAGTAAAGGACAACTCTACAGCGTATTTCGACCAAGTAAAAATTTAATATAATATCTACAATGCACTTTTCCAAAATCGACGAGATAACCACCCGAGGTGGATAATCAACTGAATTTCATTAAAAATAACTAGTGTGTACCATGTGCATTACACGTGTAGAAATTATATTTCAGAAAATATAATATAAAAGGTAGCAAGTTATCACTGTAATACTCCATAATATTGGTATTTCCAAAACACAACTTAAATCAAGAAAAATAAAGAAATGGTGTTCAAATATGGGGAAACTATGTTAAAAAAATAACGTAGTTCTTAAGTACATTTTTATTGGGTGAAATTTTTTGAATTTTACATGAAAATATAGAAGCTTTTTATGCTCGTTTATGTGTATAATATGTCGTTGTATATGTTTGATATTAAATTTTGAATGCTATATTATTCAACCAGATTCATTTTTATAGTTTGATAAATGAACATTTAGAAATGTAACTGCCTCATAAAAAATTGATATGGACAGATCCGAGCCTAGAAATATATCTAATCTTATATTCAGATCTAGAAAACTTGTCAGAAATGTCAGATCATATCAAACAGTTTACATAATGGTCCGTCATGAGCTCACATGTCCACCCGTCATCTCTATATGTTGCACTTACATCCCTTAGCAAGCCATTTCGCAATAACTGTTATAGCAATTTAATATCATCCATATCTGAAATAAGACATCTTTGTGTTTGCATTATTAAAGTTTCTTAGCACATTGCTTCAAAAAAAGGTCCCTTAGAACCATAGCCACTTTGAGTATCACAAGGCCGTTGATCTAATTGTTAAATCATAGAGGTTGATGGGTAGTTGTACATCTATGGTGATAGATTGAGGACACAACTCGCATCATAAAGTGATATTCAAAGAGGATCTTCAATCTGAGAAGAGATGGCAATATTCTCTTAAGACTAACATCCGATTGACACTTGTATATGTTGTGTTATGTTATTTTGTACTGTTTCATATTTTTTGTTTTCTTTTGGACTCTTGATGTAATTTACCCATAGGCTACTCTCCTATATAAGAGAGCCTAGGGCGTACGGAACAAACAAGTCTCTTATTTTTCCCAACATGGTATCAGAGCGACGGTCCTAGACCGAAGTTCTCGAACCAAACCCTAACCCTAGCCTCCACCTTCGAGACCTCCGCGCGCGCACACCTCCTTGACTCGTGTCGCCCCAGGCTTCGGCCCTACTCGGCCCCGTGCGCCGCGCTAGGCCCTGTGCTAAGCCCCGCTCTCGGTTCCAGCCTCGCCGTTCACGCTAGGCCACCAGCCCCGGTGCTCTTGTGCGTCTGTGCGCATGTGCGCCTGCTCGCGCTAGGCCGCAAGCCCCTGTGCGCGCGCTTGTGCACACATCTTTGCGCATCCCTGTGCGCACATCTGTGCGCGTGAAGCCTCTGGTTTGCGTGCATCCCTAGGTCAGCGCGTGTGCGATTCCAACCCTCGTTCCGCGTGCGCGCCTCCAAGTCAATGGGTTCGGTTGCTTGAGTCTATACATGCAACTAAACCCGTTAATGTCCGTGTAGACGATCATATCTTCAGTCTACGACCCTAGTCTTCTATTATCATGTCAAAAAACAAGGCAGGCATCCCATCTACAGGCGCCTTCAGAGGTCCAGCGCCTATTGTGAAGATGGATGGGTCAAATTACGAACTGTGGGCAATGCAATTCATGAGTATGATGAAGTCAACCGGTAACAAGCACATTCTTACCGAAGAAGAGCTTGCTGAGAAGACTGGGGTCAACGCCTCATGGGAGGCAGATGATGCATATGCCAAGATTTGGCTATCAAGAATCCTGGCAATTGAGATTGCCAATGATATTCTCCATCAGCCCACTGCAAAAGCAATGTGGAATATTTTGGCTGTTGCATATTCACAGGCAAAGAATGTGACGAAGATTTTGCAACTCCAGCATGACATCTTTACCATCAAGCAGAATGGACGGCCTCTACACTCATTGTACACATCTTTACGAGGAATGTTTGAGAAGCTTTACAGCTTCATGCCTCTCACAGCCACTCCTGAGCAACAGAAGACCTAACGGAATGCCACTATGGTTGGTGTATTTCTGACGGCTCTAGATCTAGAGTACGAGGCAGCACGTTCTCAGATCTTGGCAGACTCCACCATTCCTCCGATGGAGGAAGCATTTCACAGATTGAGTCGTATTACTGTTCCTTCATCCACTGCAAATCAGACCGCCTCGACCATGGCAGCGAATCGAGGTCGTGGGGGTCATCATCAGTTCCGTGGTCGTGGACCTCGGGGCAGAGGGGGTCCTGCTTCCGCACGAGTAGCTGAAAAGATTGAGCCCCTATCTGCTTCATCTTTGGATCAGCATTTTGATGATCTTGTAGCCCATCTGAGGGCCATATTCCTCCATCCGGTCCCGTTGCATCAGTGCCTGCGTCAGATAGTCACTCTGATATTGTTGCTTCTGCATCCACCAGTACCTCAGGTAGCATTTATGCATTCACTAGCAATAGTGGATCAGGTACTTTAGAGTGGATGATGGACTCTGGTGCCACACATCATCTGTGTGGTGATCAAGGTCTACTTACAGCCTACAGACAGGTTCCTTCAGGCCGTACTGTGGTTATTGTCAATGGGACGCATTCCCCAATTACTGGCAGGGGGAGATTAGCCTGACACCCTCTATGTGCGTCAAGAATGTGCTGCAAGCACCTGATTTTTCTATGAACTTGTTAACCATTAGTCAGCTTACAAAGGATCTACACTGTCGAGCAATTTTTTATCCATCTTCTCTCATTTTTCAGGACATCCTTATGGGCAACGTGATTGGGCGTGGCTATGAGCAGGGCGGCCTATATTGTCGCAGTCGAACCCCATATACCGGAAGTGGTGGCTGAAATTTTTAAAGAGCGTTGAAAGTATATGATCGAGTTGGGAGGACAAGTCTGACGAGGGGGATGAGCGAGAGGAATGATCCAGCTCAGTGGTTATTTATCATCTAGAGCTACAAGAACACGCTTGATCCGTCTAATATAAAGGTCGAGTGGGCGTTCATGAGGGAGGAGTTAGGAATGTGGCATATGACATTCAACCAGAGGGTAACATCAAATGCTTTGCCTTACTGTAATGAGAAAAAGGAATAGAAGTTGTGCCGATTTTGGAATCCAGAAGAAAGAGAAAGAGCCGACATATCGAATAGTTGTGAAATCTCTCAAAAATAACATATTATGAACCATCCCATTAACTTGTCAATTTGATTTACGAAGGATGCTATCATAGGTATCCAATGTACCGCTCTTTGATTCCGAAGCACAAAAAGTCGGGGCAAGTTTGACCCATAATGTAACCTATCTCTCAAGCAATGAACACATCAATCCCTAAACCAGCCTCTTTCTTTGGTTCTAAAGCAAAAGGCCTTTTTTAAGTCAAAAAGGAGGGAAACACACATAGGTGTGCGTCCCATTAGATTAATGTAAAGAGCTAGATGGATAAATTAATTCTTCTTTCAGTTGAAGGGTTTTTTATTATAGTCAAAGAATATATTTGGTATGTTCCTGAAGTTTATTGTAGTGAAATTAAAGCTCCAAAGTACTAACAATAACACACAATGTCAGATATAACTTCAAGTAAACGATTTTCAGAACTTGGCAAAGGATCTTATCACACAGATTAGGAATTGGATACAAACACGATATGCATATATCTTATATTTCTAGGAACAAATGAGATTATAACTTTTGTACTGAAGATCAAAACAGAGCATAGCTCTACTGATTTTCCGAATACTTCATTGTCTCCGTCGAGCATGTATCTCCACACCCGTGTCAACAGCTGCTTAAGGGGTATGGAAGAGAGCTAAGAGGAGTATAAGAACGTAGGAGAAAAATGGTGTGCTAACGGTCTCTTTAATTGTTGGATGCACAATCTAAAAAACTTTCCTTTTCTCCTTCACCACTCCGAGCTTTCGGGCACAAACTTTTCATCCTATTTAGCGATGAGCTATTACGGAAAAAATCCACATGATGTTGCAAGATTTAGGAAGCACGTATCGTAGAAAATCTCGTAAACTACGAGGAATGCGGACACAAACCAAGGATAAAGTGCTAAGAGCGACTTTAAGATGAGGGGAAGAACGGCGCAAAAACAGAGAGGTGGTGATCGGACGACAAATGCTCTGGCAAGAACTGAGAGACGAGTGGTTCGCCGGTCCATCTTAGCGCAAACCGTTTGCTATTTTGATATTTACATTTGCTGCGGCAAATGATTTGTCCATATCGACAGACCACATATGCCCTCGTCGAGGAAAAGCCTACTCCAATCGATATCATCCTGACCTGCGATCGATTCCATTAACGGCGGCGATGATCTCGGCGACCTGATACGACCTCTGTGTAATGGAAGGCCAAATCCAGCAGCTCCGATCGCAGGCCCCCATCCTCTTCAGCTCGAATGCCGACCTCACGGCCTGCCTCCGCCCCTCCTCCGAGAGGCCACTATCCACCGACGTCTTAGCCACGGGGTTCGTATTGACGATTCCGATCCTCTCGTACTCCGACTCGCCCGACCTCACGAGGAAGTAGCGGTTGCTGAGACGGGAGGGGGGCATCTGGAAAAGGGCGGCGGAGGAGGGGAGGGTGGGGAGGAGGAGGGGGAGGGCGGGAAGGTGGATAACGAGCCTGCGGCTGAGGTTAGGTGCTCGAGACGGAGGGAAGAGGGGGGGAGGGGCCGCTGCCGCCATAACGGACATTGCTTATGGGGTGAGCAATTGGCGTAAATAAATGTGATCGGGGAAACGCGGGTTTTTCTTTGAGTAAATTACAAAAAAAATCTCTTAACTGTACTCTTGATTTGAATGTCATATCCTAACTTCAAAAATTAACAATGTGATACCAAACTTTAAGATCTATCTCAATGTGATCCTTGAGTGTTGAAATTTGGTTGATTATCTTGTCTTTCTGATCTTAAATTTCAATAGTTAGATATCACATTGAGACAAACCGTGAAGTTCATATACTACATTGTTGCCTTTTAAAGTCTGGATACGACATTGAAATTAGGTGTATAGGTCAGAGATTTTTTTCAATGGAAAAGCATTTCGTTAAAAGTATAATAATAAGCATTTTTTGGGTTTGGTTTACGTTGATGGTTCTTTTAACGGTCATGTATGCACAAACTTTATGCAAGCATGACTCTACTATAAAAAACGTCATCGTTCTACGCATAGGTTATGGCTTCTAATTATGATATGACTGATGCCTACATATTACCACATTCATGTAGGTCATCAAGCCCCATGGAATACCCATATATATCTTCATGTAACCTCGACCAAGAGGCAATGATGTGAGATCGGCTCTCACAAACCTCGTGGCATCCCCAACTACATATGTTTGTATACGTACTAAGAGATGAGTAAAAATCGCATATTTTGATCCGAAGATCTGTATAAGTTTGTAGTGACCAAATGGATGCATCTTGCTAGAAAAAACATGGAAAAAACTAATTTTGATCTTATTGGAGCGTATGGTACTTTATTGGACGTATATCATCTTTGAAATCTACTGCATCCAAAAAATCACAAATCTGACATTGGACTAGTGAGATATGGTTATTTTAGAGACGAGGTGTCAAGTCTGGATTTACGATAGGTATTTTTTGGTGGGATCTACCTAAAAATCCAGTCAAATTCGATTACATGGGAGATAGAAGCCACGTTCTCCTTTTTCGTTCTTTTCACTCGCTTTTGCATATGCCGAGTTATGACCTCTTTTTCTCTTTTTGGTATCGTGATGACATAATACAAGCGAAGTATATGGGGTTGTGTATATATTATATATCTGTGTATGTATCTACTTTGTCCATAACTTGTACTTTTATGTGTTTTCCATATAAAATCCACGAGAAGTGGGTGTGGATAATATCTATTTAAAAGTTATTTATTAAGTATTTATGGAAGCATGGTATAAGTAAACTTATGTAAAACATTGTTTAAATTTGGTTTTAAAAGGTGTATCCAAAAAATGTATAACACTGATTTTAATTCCTATTTATTAAAATGTGTAAAAAGAATGACTTAATATTAATATCCTATATTAAAACTGTGTAAAATACATCGGTTATTTAATCAAAATAAAGTATTGGTGACTTATCATTTAAAATTTGTAAAGTACGGATATATACATAAAAAAGTAATAATTTTGTAAAATTTTAAAAATATAAAATATTAAAATAAATAAAATGGCAATATTCTTAAATTACATAAAAACGAGCAAAATTCAAAAAAATGAACTCATAAAAACATTGTAGCATTTCCATTTTTTAGGATAAATTTGAACTCTCAAACCATGGATTGGAAATAGTTCAAAGGGTTGAACTTATGACCCTTAACCTTAATTCTAAGGAGCCTAGTTAGGAACTGAAATTTAAAATTTTCAAGTATCTGACTTTAATCTTTGGGTTCCATAAGATCGTATTTGGAATTCAAATTAAACTTGCCTAAGTAGGATACTTGGTGTCATCCTTATAACCCTTCAACAATTGACCAATTTTGGACTCATGCACTTCGCACTTAGATCGAATTGCACGAGATTGTGATGGGCAATTCATTTTAGTGGTGCAATTTCATTATTGTCTAGTGACACAAACGTCTAAAGATGGGAGTTGTAGAGTTGAAATAAAGCTTTGGGTGAGGAATAATCTACTAGTGTAATTTTTGTAAGACCCCAAACACATGGGCGGGAAAAAAGATTCTATATACATCGGGCACACAAGAATGCAAGGCAACCCCAAACAATGGATGGAAAAAATATTCTATATCTGTCAGGGCGATTCTTAAAGTACATTTTCGACCAAAATGGTCCAAGCTTCAGATATCTAGCATATTTATGTGGAGACTTGGCTAAATTGGCCAAGTTTTCATGGGAAATGTGGGTACACTGGTCACACTCCAATTCTTTTCTCGTTCTTCTAGCTTCTCCCCCATTTGTTGCGAACTAGCACATACCTGAACATAGAAGGAAATACCCCTCTCCTCGAGGATCGAGTAGCTGGATGAGGGAGTCGTGAGAGTGTGTTATCGAGGTGGTATGTTTCTTCATCTCCATATGCAGATGAGCTAATACCTTTCACACGGTACAAATTGACTTCAAGGTTGAAAGAGTTGGCATGATGGATGAGTGGGTCTGAGTTGGTTGTTGGTGTGAATCTGAATAGGGATTTGTGGAACTTGAGGACTATAAATAGTAAAATCTTAATCCTCGTGTAGGCTACGACAAAATGATTGTTCTAAGACCTCATCATGCTCTTTCCTTTCTTTATTTCCATGAATTGATTAAGGAAATCAATTCATTCTATTTTTCCCCTTATTCTTCGAATAATTGTTTGCCAAGGGGCCAGCAAAGTTTAAGCATAGGGAGTTGACAAATTCGTGATTCATTAACATTCTCTATCGCATTCTATCTTAAAATGATTAACAAATACATGTAAATATGCACTAATATTCATTTCTTATCAAAGAAACATTAACGAATAAGAACTTGTTTTTTTATGTACTAAACAGACAAAAAAGTGAACTAAAAATAGTAATAAAGAAAATAAATATATTTATATTGTAAAGTATATATAGATATATCTATAAGATATATAGATATATTTATATAACTTAACCTTGAGATCAAGTTAGATGAATAGGTCGCCAAATAATAGAGTAGTGGGGGGGATAAGGTGGAAAATCCAAAAGATAGTCAATAATTTACATATCACATTAACTACACACAATAAACATGATACACATGTACATATCTCTCATAAAAAACCTTTACATGTGTGTAGATAAAAATATGTATAGAAATACAAAAAATAGAAGATTCCAACATGTATATATATGTCAAGTAATCATGACTCTAAATTATCTATTTCCCAACTTCTGAACTTCGTAACTTCACTACACAAACTCGAAATCCACTCTACCCACCTTAAAGTTCAAGATATATAATTATTCTCTAAATAATGAAGTGGTTTCATAGAGTCTATTTGCAAAAGTCAAATTTTGAACCTAATGACAACGAGGTTTCTGGGTTATTTAATTTATTATGTATATACTATCTAAAGTGCAACCACTTTAGGATTTTTTATTATCTTTTTGATATTGTAGTTTATGCATAAATCAAAATAAAAAATAACATCCTCATTTAATATTTTAAATCAATTAAACAAAAAAGGATTAAAAATCAACTGCATTGAACTTACCTATTAACCATGCAAATAAACAATATTAAAATCCATAAAAAATTATATAAGTTTCATTCATTATCGTATAAATTTACAAAATATAAAATAGTACTTTATGTATTAAAATATTGAACGAGACATTAGTAAATCAATGCATAACGTTAGTAACCAAATGTCAAACAAAAGGCATTAGCAAATCAACGAATTATGTCAGTATTGGAACATCAGTGACATGAGTAATCGATGCTAGTAATTAGTACACTTAAATAAAGTGATATTAAGTAAAACAATAACAATAAAAAATATTACTAATTCGAGGGCACACATTATTAAAAATTCGAGAATTGTTACTTAGATGATTACGAGAATTATGAAATCTCTAAAAACATCATAGATTAAGGTTTTACAATAATAACATTTAATAATCAGCGATGTATATTAAACATTGAGATATATAATTCAAAGTACTCGACAACCTACAAAAGACGATGATTTCATATGATTGAGATGTCTTCAAACGTTAAAAGGAAATGGAAAGCGAAGAACGCGTTAATGAAGGAAACAATGTCTCTATTGTGTACAAGACATGCCTGTGAATGGTATTTTTTATTCACAAAATATGAGTTGAAATTTTATTTCAGAATTTAGACTGATACGAAGAATGATAAGATAATAAACAACGGATTTACATATCATGCGAACCTCGACACCATTTATGACAGAAGATGAAACTTCTCTCCATTTTGGAATATATTTCAATGTCGTGTTTCCTAAATACGGAAAACACGATTCAAAATATCGGAGATCAATGCTTACATGGGCAGATAGAATTATACCAGAAAGAAATTATGGGATAAAAAAGAAAAGAGTTTGTTATAGGATATATGTGGATGATTAAAGCTGGACAGTTGATTGCACAAACCAGGAGTCTCATATCAAGATATAACAAACAAAAACGATGCTCATTATGATACTAACAGGGAAAGGACTCATTGTATAAAAATCATACATATATGAGGCTACTCCCACCACATTTTTTTGTTTTAAGTTTTTTTTGAAAACACATAGAGGTATAGATCACTATATTTGGCACAAATGGTTACATTCAAAATTCAACTCAATTTCAAACTCTCATCCCACTCCCAAAACTGTCAAATTTTCACGATCTCAGAATTGATGAAATTGATCCTAAATGGACGGGTAAGAAATGTCTTTATTACCTGATATTTTAACTACAATATATTGTTATTTAGTGGACTGAATCCCCCATGCGTTTTTAGAAAATATGCCAGGAAAAAGATTTGCGAGCAACACAGTTTGCTACATCCGAGATCAAGTCTTATATAAATAGATTGGTATTACGTTGATTATTTTACATGCTCTAACAAATTAGACAACATATGAGTTAGATAGAAAACTATCTTTTATTGTTTTATAAAGGGTTTAACGATGCTGTCCCTTAGGGGAAGCTAACTTGGCTCCCCCGCTCCATTTTCCTCATTTTTTTAGAGATTTCTTCCGTGAATATTCATCACTATATCCTTATATCATGCTATTCAAATTTTGTACAAATCCCACGGCCTCCATTCAGACAAACAATTTTTAATGGTTACAGAATTGCTAAAAACGATCCCGTCTGGATGGAACCCGTAAGAGTATCTGTTTTGTAAAAAATTTGAATGACATAATATAAAGATTTAATGATAAATATTCACGGAAAATTTTTTGAAAAAAATTTAAAAATGAAAAAATAAAGTCAAGAGATCCAATCAGCTCCCCACAACCCTATTTTTAATAAAGGAAATACCACACGTGCATGAACAAGAGTGCGCCGAAAGAACTTCCTCCAAAGTCCCCAAAATAAAATGGATTGCAATTAGATTCCACACCCCCGTGAAAACCGAGCGAGCGAGCGAGAGCGCATATGGACTCCACCAGTCCGCGGAGGCTGACGGTGACGCAGCTGGATCAGCTGGCCGTCGAGAGCAGAGTAGCGGAGATCTACCAAGTGCTCAATGGCGCTTCCTCATCGACCAGGGCTTTGATGTATGAAGCACAAATCTTCTCCACCCTTTTCATTACCATTCCCGTCTGTATCAATAATCGAGAGGAATGCGACTCTCACATCAGGATGGAGCTGTGGCGGGATAAGCACGTGGATTACCTAACCAAAGGACTCGGGGTGCTCGCCCCGAGCTTCAAAGTCCTCGATGCGAGGTGGGTTTCCCCAAAGTCGATATTTTGTCCCACTGGGTTCTTTTTTTCCAGAATCGATACAGACGTTTGCACGAGAGGGGCGAGATCTTGACGAGAGGATCTGTGTGTTGTGCGTGCGTGGTACAGCCGACCCTGGATGTGCTACTGGTTGCTGCATTCCCTTGCGTTGTTGGGCGAACCCGTCGACGATGAGCTTGAGGAGAATATCGTCGACTTCCTTTCGAGGTGCCAGGTCAGAAGAGTCGATGGGTTATTTTTGGCTGCAACTTAATCAAGTACACGGGGGATTTCATCTCTCAGAAATTACCTTATTTTTTTTGTAATGTAGGTTACTTCAGTCAAATCATGTTGGTTTCATGAAATTGTAAAATTTGACGGCTAGTTGATCCTTGCGCTTTACATTATAATTTTAGTTGTCACGCCCCTTGAATGACGGAATTGAATAACACCAATCAATCCTTTTCGCACTTTAAGTAGGATTGACTGCATGGATTCTTTGCTATGAATAGATTGAATTAGAGTCATTGATCCAATAACATCATATTAAAGCTTGCTCTGGAGGTTCTGGAGGTTGCGGACAGTAGATACACGTGGAGGAGTTCTTCATTTCGATCGCGCATTGACTGCATCCTTCTTTCCATCGAAACGCTGGAGATGTTTATCCTGCCATCGGTCACCTCCCTTCCGAGGTCCAGATCAGACCATACACATTTATGTCTCGATTCGTGCAACAAGGCTGGTCATTCATCGTATTTCATATTTGAGAGATGTTGGCTGTTGGAGGACTATCGTGACATGGTCAATATGTTCTGGACAGAGCTGGCAGTGGAGGGGTCGGCCACGATGAGGTTTGCTTTGAAGCTTGTAGCTTTGAGGCACAAATTGTTAGTGTTCAAAGGGCGACTCGCGCTACGCTCGAGTTCGAGGAGGAGTCATGCGCATGAAGAGCTGGTCATGCTGGATTTGGTGGGAGATATCAGGTTTTGGACAAAGAGGAATTGACGAGCCGAGGGGTGATTTGGATGATATTGGAGGCGAAAGACCAGAAGCATGACCTTGAATGGAGGCAAAGATCTTGACAGAAGTTGCTGAATGAGGGTGATGCTAACATGATATTTTTCCACATGGTTGCAAGTGGTTGAAGGTGGAGAAACTTGATACATTCGGTGGAAGTGGGGGGAGAAGAATTTCGGGGGAGGGGGAGGTAGCAAGGGCGGTCGCAGATTATTTCAAGGCATGAGCAGATGTATCACGGTTCGTGTTAGCTGGGCTTAGGGGTAAAGCATGTTGCAGAAGCTGACGCAGAGGATTTGACAAGGCGATTTGGGACGTGCTAGAGACCATCACGAGGCACTTTTTTCTGGTCATCATCGGGGTAGTCAAGTGGCTTCGATCTGGTGGATTGGAAGTCTGTATCGTGCCCAAAGGAAGAAGGGGGTCTTGGAGTGAGGAGCTTGGAGGAGATGAACAAGGCCTCGCTTGGCAAGTGGGTCACACAGATTTGGGGGATTGCGACAGTTTGACATGCAACCGTATTCAGAATATTTATGGATCGGGACTGGCGTTCCATGCACACTGGCACCCTCATATTTTTGGAGGGGCATTTGTAACATGACACGAGAGATACACCCATTTCTTTAGTCAATGGTTGGGGATGGCATGCACTTTTGTTTCTGTACTGACGACTAGAGTGAGGGCGGGATCTTGGTTGCAAGATTCCGAAGGTTAATAGCGATGGCGGAGCTCCTAAACTCTTCAGTGGCTGAGGTCCAAGATGGGCAGTCTTTCTTCCCATAGTTTAGGTCTGTTCTATCTGACCAATGTATGGAAGATCTTTTGGACTTGCTTGTAGAGCTCGATGGGGTAGCTGGCCTCACGGACAGATGAGACTGCTGGATCTGGCGAGATGGACCCTTCTCTATTGGGACGACCTACATGATGATGAAGGGACCGTAGATCTTTGACCCTGGAGGATGTGCGGTGGATTGCAGATGGATATGGAAGTGGAAGATCCCTGCTCGAGTGAAGGTTTTTATGAGGATCCTCAGGAGGGGAAGGTTGTTGACGAGGGACAAATTTGCACATTTCATTTAGGGGACGGACTCGATTTGCGCCAGATAGCTGGAGGTTGTGGAGGATGCCGTTCACTTACTCTTTACATGTGGTAGCTTGGTAGAGGTTTCGAACCGAGTCGGGAACCAATATGTGGATACCGGCGGTGTCTCTAGTTTTGGGCTCAATTGGGGCAGACTGGAGTGGCACGGAGAAGGAGAGGTTGCGATGTATGGCGATCATTTGGCACTATGATTTGCTTGAAATGGGGTGATATTTAGCCAAGCTCGCTTCTATGCTGAGAATGTTGTGGCGCATGCGAACATGATGACAGAAAGTTGGACCATGTAAATTGTACCTTCTTTCCTTTTTCGAATAGACGGTAATAACTTTTGGCGATAAATGGTGAAGTTTTTGGGCATACACATATACTGTACAAGTCCTTTTTTCTTTCAAGAAAAATCCTTCAAATACTTCTATAGTTTTCCTTAGCCCCTCTGACAATGCTATCCTTCTAACGTCTTACTCCACCTAATTGGAGCACCAAGCACTAGATTACACATTTGCATGTTTCCAAATCACTTTGGTCAAGTTCTCATTTTATAAACTATTAGTGGCACACCAACCTTTTGTCGGATACTCACATTGCAAACCTGATCATTCTTTATGTGACTACTGTTGTTGTTAAATGGGTGAAACATTCCAAGTCGCCCGGGGGTTCAAATGCACATGGCACTAGGCGCTCACGTGAGAAAATCAAGTGATGAAACTATAAGATGAGGGCAATGATGGCTCGTTATTTGGCCTAGCGGTCTCGTGATGAGGTGCTTTTACAATACATGATGGTGGAGAGAAATGAGCAGTATGTTTCGAGGTGTTTACAAAGAGCTAGGCTTTGTTCTTGAAAATGCGACTCCCCTTTTGTGCCCTGTGCTTGTGGATGGCATGTCATTTCTGACACTGGAATGGCGGTTAGATTTATGATGGATTGCTTTACAGGTACAGGTTGAGGCTGTTTCTCTGGTTATGGTTTGGATGGGGATGGTTGACAATTGAGTGCTCGAAAAATTCTGAGTGGGTAGGAATGAGGCTCGTAGACTCCTATTTTTTCTTCATTGTTAGCAGATCAGAGATTTTAGGATTTCTTGGCATCGATGGAGGTGTTGGACTTTGTGAGTGCCCCTATTATGTTTGAGAGATCGTTAAGTGTTGGGGGTGGAGGGTACTTCACTGTGAAGAAGGCTTGTAAAACACTTCACTGTGACCCAGCCATTGATTAAGTGTTGGGTGTGGAGGGTACTTCACTGTGAAGAAGGCTTGTAAAGCACTTCACTGTGACCCAGCCATTGATACTATCAGGAGTTACTATAGGTTAATCTGGGGCCCAAAAGCAAAGTTGAGGGTAAATATCTTCACGTGGTAGCTATAGAGATCACGAGTATTAATATAGATGCTCGGAGTTTGACTCTTTGCTCCCAAATTTATTAAGTACACTTGATATCAAAACGAGAGTAAGGGCATTGATCATTTGTTTTTTTTGTCTTGGTGTGTTACGGAGAGGTGGAAAGGTGGAGGAAAGGGGTGACATGGGTGGACAGATCTTGTTCCGAGGGTTTCTTGCTGAACTTCAATGGTGAAACTTATTAATCTGAAAAGGAAGGAGGAAACATCTTTGTATTCTTATAGGTTTTCTGGCCAACCATGATCTTTCTCAGAGAGCATTTCTATGTGGGGGTGTTGTAACTCAGGCAAGATCTCTAGCTATTTTGTGGATATTGTTTTTTTTAATTAAGAAAATATTACTAGGTGATCACTTACCTAATCACCCATTACGTTCCAAAAAAGATATCTAAAAGGAGAGATTTATGTGTTTGAAATCTATATTGTCTCTTTTCTAGGCATTGTAATATGCAACGAGCTTGTAACATTCTCATTTTTTATTGTTTATTAATACATTGTTAATTTTGTGATTCAATAGGATAAAACTGGTGGATATGGTGGAGGACCAGGTCAGGTATGTTCTTTTATTTGAATGGCTGCTACCTTTTCTTTGAAAGAAAAATAGGGAGAGTCACCCAGTGTTCTTGGCGACCTCCCTGAAATGGCTACTACTATTTATATGATCGTGCTTCTTTATTTATTTATTTGGTTTGTACTTCTCTACCTATGAAAGTTAGTCATTTTACTTTTTTTAAAAAATAACTCCAACATATTCTAGTATGGGAATGGAATTGTTTTGTAGAATTCATAAATTTTGCTTCTGTCTAATAACCATGTATAGCCTCTTCTATTTAATAGTAAATTACACAAAAGTCCGTGAACTCTAAACCTAACCTCCAAATCATACCTTCACTTTAAAAGGTAATAATGTGGCTTATGTTCTCCATAATCTGTTTCAACGTGGTCTAGAATTAATGGAATTAGGATGACCTCATTATCTTTCTAGCCTAGTAACATTGATGTAACAGACCTTAACGATTTATTATGACGCAGCTTATGTTACAACCTTAAACCATATCATAACAAAAAGTAAAGAACATGTACCATGTTGTTACCTTTGAAACTTCGCGTACAATATTTAAATTGGGTTTATGGTTTAGGAACCTTTGTGTATTTTCTTTTTATATACTTTTTTGAATATTTAGATTTAAATTAATAGCATAAGGCTTATTCAATCATAGCATGAGGATTTATCTTTTGTTATTCTCTTTTGTTGGTTCTCGATATAATTATTCATATGTTTAATTATGTAAGAGGTCATACGCTGTTCCTTTCCGGTTTATAATATCGATTCCTATTCTTCTACATAGTATTAGAGCCCGTGCAGACCCTGCGGGCTCATTCTCACTACCTAAGGCACCACCTCTTGTCTTTGTGCCACCCAAGGTCTCCCAACGACCTGATTTTCGGTAGCTTCCGGTCAAATCAGATCGTTGGATTCATCCATGTGCCATAGAGCGCTCCATCGATTGATGGGAATGATTGTGGCATGAGTCTACACACTCAATCAATTCTCTATATGTTCGTGTAGACACGTTTGCTTCAGTCTACAATCCTAGTCTTCGTCCTTTTCCAACACCATGTCAGAGAACAAGGTCGGCATCCCATCTTCGGGCATCGTCAAAGGTCCAATACCCATTGTCAAGATGGTTGAGACCAACTGTGAGTTGTGAGCCATGCAATTTGAGTCTTCTCAGTGCAATTGGAAGAAGTATAGTCTGACACAGGAGGAGTCAGCCGACAAGGTTGGGGCTAATGCCTCTTGGGAGGTAGATGACGCATACACACGTGTTTGGCTATCCGGTACTATGATCGTGGAGATAGACAATGACATCCTGCATCGGCTTGCTGCCAAGGTAATGTGGGGCATCCTCATTGCCACCTACTTTCAGGTAAGGAATGAGACGAAAATACTACAACCGCAACACGACATCTTTACGGTTAATCAGATTGCCCCTCCTCTTCATACTTCTCTTAAGGGCATGTTTGAGAAGCTTCACAACTTCATGCCTCTGATGCAACTCCGAAGTAGCAGAAGGCGTATAGGAACACCACCATGGTTGGTATCTTTTTGGCGTTGATCTTGAGCATGGTGTCGCACAATCCTCGTTATTTGCGGATGCTACAATACCTCCCATGGAGGCATACTGCAGATTCAACAATATCACTGTCCCTTCGTCGACCTCTCAGACCTCCTCGGCGATGGCCACATGTTGCGGTAGAGGAGGATCTTCTCAGTTCGGAGGACTCAATGCTTGTGGTAGGGAAGGTGCTCGTCCACGTCAACCATGCACTTATTGTCACCACTCTGGCTACTCTGAGGATACATGATATTCTAAGTATGGTTTTTGGCCTCTGCTTGTACTGCTGAGTAGATTGAAACTCATGCTGCTCCAGCTACTTCTACTAAACAGAGATTTGATGAGTTAGTCTCTCGCTTGAGGGAGATTGAACCTCCCACTTCTGGCCCCTCTAGTGCTTCATCAAACCTGTCTAACGTCACCGCTTCAGCTTCTGCCAGTACTTCAGGTATAGCCTATGTCTTTATTAGTTGTCACAAGACATCCATCTCAAGAGTGAATCATGGATTGTGGTGCCTCTCATCACCTATGTGGAGACATAACATCGTTCACTTCCTACAAATCTGTCCATTCTGGCAGATCGATTGTTATTGTTGATGGGATACATTCTCCCATTATATGACATGGGAAGATTCGATTGATATAGTTTGAGTTTTCAATGAATATATTATCAATTAGTCAAATCACCAAAGATTTACATTGTCATGCCATCTTTGACTCCTCTTCCCTTGTGTTTCAAAATATACTAACATGTATGGTGATTGGATGTAGCTGTGAGCAAGGAGGTCTCTAAAGTTTGGTCCGGTCTATGTATTTTGGTGCATCTTCCATTCCCATTGGGTTAGTTTTCCACTACATGTGGCATCTTCTTCCACTACACGTGGCATCTTCTGTTCGATTATTTTCCTGTGCAAAAGTTGTGTAGAGTTCTCCCTCAGATTCTGTTTTGATCTATTTTTCTGTGTGATGCTTGCCAGCTTGGGAAGCATCAGTGTTCTAGTTATCCTGGTTGTCAGAGTCATAGCAGTAGTTCTTTAATGAATTGGTACATTTTAATATTTGGGATCCCAGTCGTGTTCCCGACCATCAGCGGTCAAGGCCTTAAATGTCGGTTTCGGTCACCATTTCGGTATCGACCAAAACAGAATTTCGATGGAATTTCGGTTGAATTTCGACCGAATTTCGATGGAATTTCGGTTGAATTTCGACCGAAATTTCGATCATTTAGGTCATTTTTTGTACTAGGACCCCCATATTTCGGTCATTTCGGTCGAATTTCAATTTCGACTGGTTATCGATATTCGACAGAAATTCGACCGAATTTCGCTGAAATTTGAGGCCATGTCAGGGGTACATTATTTCTTGTAGTTGTCGATGATTACTCTAGTTGTCATGGATTTTCTTTTGGAAAACTGAGGTTGGGCCTTCATTCAACCTTATATTTATGAAATAAATAATATTTTTTCTACAATAGTTTTTTTAATGGAAATAGAGGGTAAGCTCCCAAGGTGGGAGTTACCGTGAAATGGCATTGATAATGAGCACAGGTTACAAGTTACATTAACGGGATGTCTAGCTGTGTAGCACTTTACAATGGTTAACCACACTTTCTGAGTAGAATCTCTGGATGTTGAAAATCGTGTATATATGTTCTTCCTGATAATTCTTTGGAGTTTTGTACTACTCAATTATCCCGGTTCTCTACATCAGACGTCTTGCCCTTGCACTTTTTAGTAGAACGGTGTTGCACACCACAAACACTACCATCTTCTTGATATGACCAGGACTCCTCTTATTTAGAGTCGCGCTCCCTACGTTTTCTGGGATGACGCCATTCTTACTTCCTGTTATGTGGTTAACTGGATGCCATCCGTTATGTTAGGTAAAAAGGTTTTCTTTTCGATTGCATTTCTCATATAAGGATCTTTTCTCGTTAATACCTCGTGTCTTTGGTTAATTGGCTTTTATTCGCCGTCTAACTCCTGGCCGTGACACGCTTTATCCTAGAGCTGACAAGTGTACCTTTGTGGGATACTTCCGAACTCGAAAAGGGTATCGATGCTTTGATTCGGTTAGACAGAAATATTATGTTAGTATTGATGCCACTTTCTTTGAGTCGGTCATGTACTTTACTCCCATAGGTGACATGATGACCACATCTGACTCTGATGCGGAGGTTTACATACACCCTCCTCCTACGTTACCGCCACCTTCTCCTGTTGTTTTTTGTAAGCCGCCACCACCTCCACGACCTCTACCTCCCATCGCTAAACTCTGACCTTACTTTTACACTCACAGACAACCGACTGTTCCCCTCGCTCATGAGCCTTCCCCATCATCTGACATGCCGAGGTAAATTCTAAACACTTGTTTTCTACTGACGACATTAGTGATTTGTTTGTTCCACAGGGGAAATTTGCAGGCTGAGCAACTTCCATCACATGTTATAGATCGTTCAAATGATCTGGATCATCCTATTGCTATTTTGAAGCAGAGGCGTACGTGTACTATGCATCCTCTTGGTGTGCATATTTCTTTGGGACATGTCTGCGTATTTCAAGAAATTGTCGTGGGTCTCTCAACCATGGAGATCCCACAAACATATCAAAAGGATATGCTAGATACTTAGTGGCATCTTGCTACGAAGGAAGATATGGTAGCACTACAGTCTCGGTACGAGGAGATTAGTTTCTGCTCCCACCGAGGCATCCATGGTTGGCTGCAAATGGTTGTTTACAATGAAGCACTGTACAAATGGCAATGTTGATTGCTACAAGGCTCGATTTGTGGCTCGTGGGTTCACCCAGACCTATGGGTTGGACTATCCTGACACTTTCTCTCTATTGGCCTGCCATTCTACTCTTCGGATCCTACTCTCGGTTGTAGTAGTTCGAGACTGGTCTCTATCTCTGCTGGATGTGAAGAATGCTTTTCTATATGGTGATCTACATAGAGGAGGTGTATATGTAGCAGCCACCTGGGTTCACTGTTGAAGGGGTGTCACAAGGTTTGCAGACTTCATAAGGCTATCTATAATCTTAAGTAGAGTCCTTGGGTATGGTTCTAGAAACTCTGGGAATTGCTAGAGTAGCAAGGTTTTGTGAGATCGACTGTAGATTATTCTCTTTTTGTTAAGAGGGCTCAGAGAGGTATCGTTGTCACTCTGATTTATGTTAACGGTATCATTGTTACAAGAGATGATATGCGGGGCATTAATATAGCGAAGGAGTTACTTGGACAATAGTTTGTCATAAAGAACTTTGGCGAATTACGATGCTTCCGAGGGCTTGAGTTCGCCTGGGACTAGCGGGGTCTTGTGATGATCCAAAGGAAGTATGTTACAAATCTCCTTTCAGAGACATGCATGACAGACTCTAGACCAGCATCTACTCCTATAGATGCTAGCATGAAACTATATATTGATGATATAGAGGAAGTGAACAAGCATAGATACAAGGGGCTCGTCGAAAAGCTTATCTGTATGACTATCACCATGCTAGATATGTCCTTCGTTATGAGCAAATTGAGCCAGTTTATGGAGCAACCGAGACTTGCCTATACGAATGCAGTTCCCAAGATTCTGAGATACCTGAAGTCTACTCCAGGTATAATATTGTTGTTTATCAGAGGAACATATCTTTCCATCACAACTTGTGTAGATGCAGACTATGCGGGATGCTCCGAAGACAGGAAGTCTATCTCGGGCTTTGCACTATTCATAGGGGATTCGTTGGTGTTATGTAAGAGCAAGAAGCGGACTGTAGTTGCTAGATTGAGTGTTGAGTGAGAGTACATAGCAACAGTGCATGGGAGTACTGAGATGATGTGGGTCGAATCCATTCCGAGAGACTTAGCTATTAATGCACCTCTTCCTATGTTGTTGCAATGTGATAACCATGCTGCTCTTTTCATTGCCAACAAACCAAGCACATTGAGGTAGATTGTCATCATACTCGTGACATGATTCAGTAGGGGTTTATCTCTACCTCCCATGTCAACTAAGGGGAAAGACAACAAATGTGTTCACCAAGGCTCTAGCCAGAGGACTATTCCATAGACGTTCCAACCTGAGCATGATTGACGTCTATGCTTCATATTGAGAGGGAGTGTTGATATATATATATATATATCTTTGCTTATCTCTCATGTATCGTGTTTTTCTTTGTCTCTATTATGTACTTTGCCCTCTAGGGTTTCTCCTATTTATATAAGAGAGCCCTATGGTCTCCATTCATAATTAATATATTATTCTTTTTCCACATCTCATTCTTCGCTTTTTTGTAGTTTCTGACAGTTTCCTCTATTTTATCCTTATACAAAACTTTGAAGCAAGCTCTTTTATTTTTAAGATTCTCTTGCACCCCTTCACTTATCTCCTTGGCTACTCTTTTGGATACACGATATTACTGCCTCCCACATCTCGTTTGCACTTCCGTTACACTATGAAGATAAGTCTTCTAAAACCTTCTCGAAGCTTGATTACTTCAATCGACGATTTCACCCTCTAGCTCTAATGATCTTGGGAACCATCATTTTCTTTACCAACCCTTTTATTTGCACATCCATGACTAGTAAGCTTTGTTGAGATGTCAAGCTCTATCCTGGGATTGGTTTGTAGTCTTTGCAATACAATCGATCTCTTCTCCTTATCAGGAAGTAATTTACCTGCATTTCTCTATATTTAATTTCGAAAAACTATCCAGGTTGAAAGATGATGTTGAGATATTTTCTATCTTTTATCTCTTTTATGCATTTTCTATTCTTTCCGTCTTCATTATATAATTACCCAATGGGTCTCTCCTTAGTATAAGAGAATCCTAGGACCTCATGAGAATACAATTCATTATTTTTCCTTAGCATGATATCAGAGCGACAGCCCTAGACTAGAGTTCTCGTACCCCACCGTGCCCTAGACCCCACCCGTAACCTCCTCCACATCGTGCGCCGCTGCTGCACCTCCTTGCAGCTGCACCGCGCATCGTCACCTCCCCTTTGGAGGCAGCCCAATGGCACCATGAGCAGCCTAGGGTGCCTCCGTGCAACTCGAAGGGCCCCAACGTGTCACCGCACCTCTGCACACTGCCACCAACCTGCTGTTGCGCGCTGTAGCACCTCCTCTCATGACTCTGTACGCCACCAACGATCCTCCTGATGGTTTTCTCTCATCTCCATTACCAAACTGCACTATGAAATTGTCTCATTTTGACCAGAAAATATGATTTCAGACAGATAAATCTCATTTTTCGACCCTAGCGAGGCTTGAGGAGTAATAAGGATGGTTTTATGAGTCTGCACTTACAACCAATCCTTTATATTATCATGTAGACTTGCTCGATTTGGTTTAATTCCCCAATCAAGTTCCGTCTTTCGATCTTCTTTCATCATGTTAGGAAATAAGGGTGATGTCTTCTCTTCATCAGATGCCTTCAGGGCCTGGCTCCCATTGTGAAGATGGATGGGACCAACTATGAGTTGTAATTAAGGAGTTTCTGACCCTTTTGCAGTGCAATAACAAGGAGCACATTCTGACAAAGCCAAAGCCATCGAACAAGATTGGAGACAATCCTTCATGGAAGCAAGATGACACATGCACATATTTGGCTTTCTGGGATCCTCACCATAGAGATAGCCGATGAGATCGTGAACCAGGCCAACGCCAAGGCAATGTAGGATATTCTGGCATCCACTTATGCCCAAGAGAAAAACGAGGCCAAGATTCTTGAGCTTCAGTTTGACATATACCAGCAAAGCAGAATGACCGTCCATTGCACACGTTCTACTCCTCGTTTCATCGCATGTACGAGAAGCTTCACAGCTTCATGCTGATTACGACCTCCACAGAGCGGCATATGACATACATGGATTCCATGATGGTTGGAGTTTTCTTGGCTGTTGTTGATCTAGAGTATGAGGCAACACGAGCACAACTCCTTATTGGGACGACCATATCTCCCTTGGAGGAGGCTTATAGTCGTCTCAGTAGGCTTCTTATTCTACCTACTGCTACCACACAACCTTCCTCAACGATGACTGCTTCTCGTGGCAGAGGAGGTTCTACTCAGTTCAGAGAGCGTAGGCCCCGCGGTAGAGGTGGTGGACGTCAGCGTGGTCTTTGACTCCCTGCACATGTTGTCATCCAGAACACTCTAAGGACACATGCTATCAGAAGCATGAATACCCCGCTTCTGCTCGCGTGGCAAAGCATATTAAGCCTTCAGACACAACAACTCCTCAGGCAGATCCACACCTTGATGGCATTGTCTCTCGTATACGGGAGGTCATGACTCTAGTGGCCGTCACTACCACTACAGGATCCACATATATTGTAGCAATAGTTAGGGTCACTTCGAGCTCCTCAGGTATCGCATACGCTTTTACTGGTTGTAGCAACGTATATATGACAGAGTGGATCATGGACTCTGGTACTTCTCACAATCTATGTGGAGACAAAGCCCAATTCAGATCTTACATGTCTATACCCCATGGTAGATGGGTCGTCATTGCAAATGGGGTTCACTTACCCATCACAGGACAAAGAGAGGTGCATTTGACGCCATCCATGCGTCGGCAGAATGTTTTATATGCTCCTGATTTTCAGATGAACTTATTTTCTGTAATTAAGATTACAATGGATCTACATTCTCGTGCCGTTTTGACCCTTCTTGTGTGTTTCGGGACATACTCACATGCATGGTGATCGGATGCGGTCGTGAGCAGCGAGGGCTCTACATACCGATCCAACCTCCTCATGCCAGTACCTCTACAATTCCTACTGAACTAGTCTCACCGTACCCGTGGCACCTTCGTTTTGGCCACCTTCCTCTACAAAAGTTGTGTCATGTCCTCCTACTTATCTCCACGCAATCTTCCTTCAAGTACAAGGATTGCCAGCTTGGGAAGCTTCTTTGTATGACCATCACCAGGCAGATATATCCTTTGCAGTGAGCAAGGTGAGTTATTCATGGAGCAACCTAGACAAGCGCATATGAATGCTGTCCATATGATTCTGAGGTATCTGAACGCTTCACCTGGTACTGGTATTATATCCCGCAGAGGTACATCCCTTGCCGTTACAACTTGTGCAGATGCATATTATGTAGGGTGTCCCAAAGACAGGAAGTCTATTTCTGGCCTTGCAATGTTCGTAGGAAGTTCTTTGGTGTCATAGAAGAGCAAGAAGCGGACAATGGTTGCCAGATCCAATGCAAAATCATAATACAGGGCCATGGCATATGCTAGCACAGAAATGGTCTGGGTTCGATCTGTTCTTACCGACCTAACTGTTGAGGTGCCTCTTCCCATGCACCTTCAATGCGACAACCAGACTGCTATCTTCATCGTCGACAACCCAACCTTCCATGAGAGGACTAAGCATATCGAGGTAGACTATCACTACACTCGAGACATGATACATAAGGTCTTATCTCCAGTACTCATGTTAGCTCAAGAGATCAGACAACATATGTACTTACCAATGCTCCAACCAGAGGGACTTACCTGAGATGCTGTTCCAAACTGAGCATGATTGATATCTATGCTCCAGCTTGAGAGGGAGTGTTGAGATATTTTCTATCTTTTATCTTTTATGCATTTTCTATTCTTTCCTTCTTCATTATGTAATTTACCCAACGGGTCTCTCTTCTATATAAGAGAACCTTAGGACCTCATGAGAATGCAATTCATTATTTTCCCCCAACAGATGATAATTGAGAAGTTTGCTTGAAGACTTTGTCAAAGGATAACGACTTTAGTTAATTTGATGTTAAGATTGCTGGAGTGGAAAATAGAAGGAAAACCGGGATAATGTATATCACCTATTGAGATTTTTGGTTTGTGTTCCCTACGTATTTTCCCCATCTTTTCCGATCTATTCACATATTTTTTGATTTTCATGCATGCTAAGATAGCTACCTATATTTCTTGTTCTTCACTGACATGGCTTACTATCACGTAATTGCTTCCAGTTACCTCATCTGGCAACAACTTATGCAGCTGTCAATGCACTTGTTACATTGGGAACTGAGAGGGCCCTTTCTTCAATAAGCAGGTTATATCTTGAGAATACATACCAAATAGTTATCTTAGCTGTTCATTTTCTCTTGCTATCTGTTAATGATTTTCTCATCTAAATACATCCGTGTACAGAGAAAAAACTTACTCATTCTTGTTGAGAATGAAAGACTCTTCTGGGGGTTTCAGGTATGATAATTACAGAATCCGTAATATCCTCTGAATTCATGTTTTATCCACTTTTAAAAGTAATTTTTATTAGCGGATTAGGTACACATTTGTGATTTATTTTTTAGCCGATTCATAGATGTTTAAAGATCAATATTGATTTTTTAAAATCTGAGTTAGAGATTTTTTTCAAAGAGGAAAGGGAGCCTACTTCATTAAGTAGGTAACCTTACCTACTCCGTGCCCATTTTTCACCACTTCTTTTTTTATTTTTTGGAAAATACCACCATTTATTTTCATAACTATATCCTTCTAATATGTTATTCCAATTTTGTCAGAAACATAGACTCCTATATCCTTCATCCAGAACATGTCGATTACAACAATTCTAAGGCCGTTAAAATTACCAAATCTAGATGGATGACTTATGAGTCTCTGTTTCTGACAAAAATCGAATGCCATATTAGAGGGAAATAGTGATGAAAATACATGATGGTATTCTCCAAAAAAGTGGCTAAAAATGGGCATGAAGTAGGCACTTCATGAAGTAGGCTCCCTTTTCTCTTTTTAAAAAATGTGCATGAATTTTTAAGAAAATTCATGTGCCCTTAGACGTTTTTAGACATCAGGGAAATCTCTATTTCAGTTAATAGAAATTCTCTCATTATGTTTAGGTTACTTGCTATGTATATATCCAGAAATTAATAAAGATTTATGCGTCTGCATGTATTGCCTGTATCCTCTTAATATGTGTCTGCGAGTAATGTAGTCATACTCCCCATTTTTAGGGCTTTGAAAAATCTGACCCTCTTTTAATTCTATTGGATCAAAACTCTTTCACATAAACTCGTGCTTTATGTAATTACATACTAATGCCTGAATTGCTTGACTGCAGATGATAACTTGTATACCGATTTTCTAATCAACATCGTACTTCTGTCATATATTTTTTTTTATTTTGAAATATTCAATTGCACCTTCCTTTCGTCACTATCAGATGCTTTATAGATGACTGCCTCAGCTCTGCTATATAAAATGTTCATTCCGTTTATTTTTAAGAGATGGCTCCCTCTATTTCTCCCCTTGCATGTTTGGCAGTATTTCGATATAATCCTATGTCCATACCAGTTCTTCCGCGATGTATATTATGCACTCATCATTTCCTTGTCAGTTACATTAATTTTCTATTTTTTTCCTTTGCATGCATTAGGATGCATGATGCTGGTGAAATGGATGTCCGTGCATCCTACACTGCAATCTCGGTGAGCAATATTAACTATTCATTTTCATTGTTATTTCCGTGTGTCCAGTGTTTATCTTATCTATGGTAGCAAGGTAAATGCCATATACATGCAATCAATTAGTGGAAAAACTCAACAAAATGAAGGAAAAAGAGGTTGGACCCTAACCTCGACCTGTCGAAGACCGTGCTTGTTTTCGCTATATCAAAAATAAAGGGTGGTAAAACTTATATAGATCCAAAGGAAAAAATGGATCCTCGCTCACAATTCATTTACCTAAAACAACTACAACTCGACACTTCCTGTTCGAGGTACCAAACATGCCCAACTTGCTTAGATTTTTCTCAAAGGTAATATTCGCTTCCCATCTCTTTACAAAGAGTGTATGATCCCATAATTTGCTGCAGAGAGTTTATTTTATTCTAAGCAGGTTTTGTAGGATCCCTTAAATCTTTAAAATATTCCCTGGAGATATTAGATATCTTAAGATATTGTTTGAGATATTCAGATATCTTTATTATCCCCGTGCGATTTCATTCTATGTTAATTTATTGATATGTTCTCTCTGTACCCATATATAGAGAGGTATAATATTAATGAAAATATATCAATACATCGTATTTCCTCACATGGTATTAGAGAATTTTGATCATCATTTGTATCTTGTTTGAAACACTAATATTAAATGATAATAAAAAATTCACAGGTTTTGATTATCAAATTTTAGTGCAATATTATTGCAATATATAAATCCCAATCAATCAAATTATTTATATATATTTAACCTAGTAAGATATGAATGGAGACGGATTATGCCTCGCACATCATGGAAGCGTGTGAATCGTATCATATCCGATAAAAAATGTCTCGTTGTTTGAGTCATGATACCAACGGAATAATAAAGAAATTCGATGGAACCACATGGATTGATAACCATTCTTAATACGTTCTGTCATCACATGAACAAAAGAACATACCTCTAAAGCGTGATTGTGGTCCTCAAGTATCTAAAGCAGGAGACTTCTCATCTCAAGTCTGATCCATTGGAGACAATGTAGACAATTGCTCGATCAGCTAGTTAGTCATTTTGTCCCGAGAGATTATGTCAAGTCCTTTTACAAACCTGCATATCTCCTGGTAATAGTGCTCCCATGTAATGTGAATGTTGCATCTTATGCAACCGATATCCAGTCTTGTTAAAGCAGTAACAATGCCTTACATTATGCGAGTTTTAGAATTTGGCACCATAGCTCAACAATTATTATAATCTGTCAGGAGTTTCTATTATCCTTATCAGAATACCCTTATAATTAGAGATATCCATCTCCTTAGACTAAGACATAGTCTTAAATCTTATAAGGTTTATGCATATTGGACTCATGGATAAGGCATTGTCTTAAGTCCTATAAGGCTTTTGTAGATAAGAGTCATAAGACTCAAAGATAACTATCTCTAAAGTCTTAAGTCTTTTTTCTTAAGTCTTTGAAGATGTTTTATTACTACAATCAAGTATTTTTTTATCTCCATAGTAGGACTAGTGATAGTTTACTACTCTTACTGTATGGTAAACGCCTAGCTTTTGTACACATCATGGCATACACTGTGCTTTCGATAGTTGTTGCACAAGGTATGCAATTGTAGTATTCACATCCTCAACACTTTGAGGTGATATATTCCTCTAGATAGGTTAGTGCCATATCTTAAGGGAATGAAGCATTCCTTAGAATTTCCCTTGTGGGATCTATCCAAAGTATCTATATAACTATATAAAGATGGATTTTTGCCCCAGCCACTGCCACGCGGATGGGCTATTTAGAAATTTTACAATAGTACCCCCAACTTTTGCAATAGCGGGCTGAAAACCCAGCTTCTGTTACACGTGTCAGACCCAACTGCCCCTTACTCCCTTTCCGTGCACTCTGGTCTCCTCTCAACCTCTCCTCCCCGACCTCTGCCCACTATCCCCATCCACGTTCTCTCTCTCCAAGTTACGATCTCATCCTTATTTTTTAATTGAAATATTTCAATTATGTCCTTAAATTTCATTTAGAAAAATCAACATATTGTTAAAAATGAAAATATTTGAATTATGTCCTCAAATTTCATTTAGAAAAATCAACCTATTGCGATATTTGTTTCCTTAATATGAAACTTATACGCCATTTTGTTTTTTATGTTTAATTTTTGGGATTTTTACCCCACAAATCTTAGAAACTCTTTAAATTACCTTTACGATATTTTGCACAATGTAATTACCACATAGACCCCGTAAATTTTTCTAAGAACCCGTACTAATTTCAAATAAGAACTAACAAGTTTACGTTGGGTCCAAGGGGTAAGAATTAACGAGTTTACGAGGTCGAGGGGGGAATTACGTTGTTTCAAAGGTCGAGAATGTAATTTACAAAGTTTATAGGATTCATGAGTTAAATATCCCTTAATTTATCATAGCGGGTTTCCTGCTATATGATATATTTTATCATAGGAGAATCTTGATTGATTAAAATTATTTTCGTCTTTTATGATACAAACATGAGTATAGTTATATTTTTGTTGGTAGTCGATATATTTTAATTATTAGATGAATTATGTCTTCAAATTTCATTTAGAAAAATCAATCTATTGCGATATTTGTTTCCTTAATATTAATATGAAACTTATACACCATGTTGTTTTTTATGTTTAATTTTTGGGATTTTTACCCCATAAATCTTAGAAACTCTTTAAATTACCTTTACGATATTTTGCACAATGTAATTACCACATAGACCCCGCAAATTTTTCTAAGAACCCCCACTAATTTCCAATAAGAATTAACAAGTTTACGTTGGGTCCAAGGGGTAAGAATTAACGAGTTTATGAGGTCGAGGAGGGAATTACATTGTTTCAAAGGTCGAGAATGTAATTTACAGAGTTTATAGGATTCATGAGGTAAATATCCCTTTATTTATCATAGTGTGTTTCCTGCTATATGATATATTATATCATAGGAGAATTTTGATTGATTATTTTTTTTCGTTTTTTATGATACAAACATGGGTATAGTTATATTTTTGTTGATAGTTGATAGATTTTAATTATTAGATTTCTCTATTGCATAAAAAATCTATTTTGGTCGTGGTGATTACTTTGGACATAGTTGTTATATTTTTTTATGATACAAACATGGATATAGTTATATTTTTGTTGATAGTCGATAGATTTTAATTATTAGATTTCCCAATTGCATAAAAAATCTATTTTGGTCGTGATGATTGCTTTGGGCATAGTTGTTATATTCCTCCTATTGTGGACATGAAATCTGCCATATTACTATAACTATAACAAAGGTGGAAAATTATTATATTCTTTTCAAACATCAACAAAAATATCTACTTTTTGAATTGGGTAATTTACACAAACATTACACCAAAATTGAAATATGATAACATATAATTTAATATTTATTCACACTTATGCCAACGATTAATCATATTGCAATGGTTTTTCATTGTATTTTCTTTTAAACATTGCAAAATTAGCAATAACTAGTTACAACTTTTAACAAGAATGGCAATTAATAATTATCATTATATGAATCTTTAGCAATCAATATTAAATTTATTGCATACTAAAACATAAGATAATTTTACATAATTTTACACTGGACTATATTCGTTTTTATGAATTTATCATTAGAAGATATAGTAACAAATATTTAAAACATTTACTCCCACACAATTACATTTTGTTTTATCTTATTGATAGTTATATTGTTTAGGAATGTAAATGGTTGGATGTATATATGAAAATGGATCTAACAATAGCCTTATCTACTTTAAATATGAATATGAATATCAAAACTAGCATATTCTTAATAACATACATGGATCGGAACATATTATAATACCCATTTATTGTATAACCAATATATGCATGTATGGATAATGTTTATAATTGAAAAATATATTATATTTATTTATTTCATAAACATTATTATATTGAATACCATGAAAGAAACTTACAGATTTATTATATATCACAAATACTATAATGAGATTTATTTCTCAAAATAGTACATGGTAAAAGATATTGATATATTTACAAATAACAAAGTTATATATGTATCTGAAATTTAAAATATATAGATAGAGATTTAAAATATCTACACAATATATACGATACTGAGTCCATAACTAATATAGCTATTCTTAGATGCAAAGTCCATAATTGTTATTTCAGAGATTAGTTCTAACAAAGACGAAATCTCTCCTTACACTAAAAAATCAACAAAATCCTTCATTTTCTAATGGATAGAAATTTATATTCATCCTATAATTATCGTACATTCTTATCTAATAAAATTAATGGGATAGATTTAAAAAAGTATATCATCAGATAATTCTCAATATTCATCGAGATATCAATTTTAGCATTTACCAATCCTTCTCACAAGATGGAATCAATGAGTTTCGAAAAGGTAAGAAAATTTGTGATAATTCACCACTAAGTAGTGGAGTTACGTCTACTATGTTTGTTTAATATAACAATACGTTAGTCTGACCCAACTTAGGGTACTCTTTTATATATTCCTTGCCAATCTTCTTTTAAACTGGATTTTCCTTTCTCTTGCCTTATCAGTTATTGCTAATTGGTGTACCATCATATCATTTGCAATAACTTTGCATTTATTGATTTTGCAAGTAAATTGGTTTCATTATCGGATCTGTTTTTGGACATTTACATAAGAGACATTATATGATTTAAAGTTTCCTTTCCTATACATAGCACGCATTGCTACTGTAATATTGTGCTGTGCATATGTATTTACTGCCATTGTCATGTCTTTATCACATATATTTAATTTAGGAAATGGAGGTTTAATTCAAAGAGTACTAGACAGTAATTAAGATGGAAGCAATGGTGAAGGAATCGAGGTGAAGATTGGTGACGATAACATTCAGAAGAGAGATTCTTTTAGATATCTAGGATCTATTTTGCAACATGATGGGAAAATTGATGGAGATGTTACTAATAGAATAAATGCAGACTGGCTAAAGTGGAGAGGAGCCTCCGCTGTTCTCTGTGATAAGAAAATTCCTTTAAAAATTAAAGGAAAGTTTTACAAAGCAGCCGTGAGACCTGCTATGCTTTATGGTTCTGAATGTTGGCCTGTGAACCATAGACATGTGCAGAGAATGACTGTAGCAGAAATGAAAATGCTAAGATGGATGTGTGGACATACACGTAAAGATCGGATTCAGAATGATGCAATCAGAAAGAAAGTTGGTGTAGCTCCGATCGAGGATAAGATGCGAGAAAACCGCTTAAGATGGTTTGGTCATTTGAAAAGAAGGTCAACTGATGCACCGGTTAGGAGATGCGAGTGGTGGGATGTTGAGCCGGCTAAGAGAGGGCGAGGACGGCCCAAGAAGTGTTGGAAAGAGACTATACGAAGGGATCTTAGTTTTTTGGATATAAGTCCGAGATTGACCCAAGATAGATCTGAATGGAGGCGAAGAATCCATGTAGCCGACCCTACTTAATTGTGGGAAAAAGGCTTTGTTGTTGTTGTATGCTTTTATTAAAATAAATTTCAAAATACTCATCTCATGATATATAAAAAAATTATGATGTGATAAAAATAATGTGAAAATAATTCATAGCTATATAATTTTTAAAAGCAAATAAAAAAAATATGAAACCTATGTATGGTTATGAATATTTTTCAGAATTAGCTAAATATAGCGGGTTTATAATTACAATGATTTTAACATAACTTCCTATGCAAATTTCCAATGCAAATACATGGCTACATTGCTGTATAAAAGATACTATTTTGGGAAAAAACTCATTCCTAACTCTCTTTGTTTAATTTTTCTCACATGCATAACTACGGAATAATTTTTTGATGTCTATAATTATCACGACAGTCGTTAGACTTATATTTTTTGAATACTTTTTCGTAGATTTAGTGATAATTATTTTAAGCTTTCGGCTTTAAGCTCCATTTTAGGTAGTCTTTTCTTAGAAAAAATATATAAATTTTCTAATATTTCATGAATGATATAATACCAATTGTTTATGTGATATATGATTGTTAATAACTGTTAGCATTAATGATTATTTCATGTGAAGGGATATTTCTCAATATTACTTACTTTCTTCTAAAAATATTATGTTCCCTTACGTATTCCATTAACTAAAATTATACTTTAAGATCCACTAATTTATATAATTTTGAAATTATTTCTAAATTTTCCTCCAACCCCGCTGCAGAGCGCGGGCAAATACACTAGTATCCTTAATATGACAGTCCTGTTGGCCTCTTTGCTTTGCTTCTAAACAAATTCAGAACTAAGAGTAAAGAGGCATCCATGAGATCTTTTATCTCAAAGGTATGGAACATCTGGATTATAAATCTTTATATCATCCAAATAATTAGGATTTAATATACATTTAGCACCAGAACATAATAACAGTCCCACTAAGCTTTTTATGGTTCATCAAGACTGTCTGAAATCATAACCTTTATAATTTCGTCCAATTTGATTACAAGTTTAAGAAGTTTGTTTGAGCCCTTATATATAGTCTAACATCCATCTCTCCATGTTAAGATCCTCATATGCTTCATCATATGAACTCGGATCATTATCAGACTCTTGTGACACATGAATTCATACACTCTAGGGTCCAACCACCTCGAACTCTTTTGAAGATGTATGTCTGTTTCATCTTCAATTATCCTTTTAGTTTCTGGTCTAGAACCTCATTATCCTTTTTGGATTTTATGAGTTTCTTTACTTTATTCATATCTTGACTCTTAAGGATGTCATCATATAAGAATCACATCTTTTGAGATGAAGACTTTAAGAATCTCATGTTCATAAAGTATGTATCCAATAGGGATGCAAACGATTACAGATATATTCGTATCCGAATATCTATTTTCGTATATAAATATAGTCAATATTTTATTTTAACTATATATAACATAGTTCTGTGCCTTCTTTTATCATATTTGTATAATTTTTATGATACAAACACATTTAGTAAATTTATATAATGTTTTTTCCATCCAATTCGTATGTATTTAAGTCGATTCTATAGAGTATTTCTAACATCATTCGTATGCAATCAGTATCTGTTTTACATATGTATCCATTTTTTAAGGATATGGTAAGATAGTTTTAATAACCGTCAATATCCATATCCGCATCCATATTCATATTAAAAAATAGATATGGATATGATAATTACCTATATTCGTACTTTATCCGTCCGTTTGCATCCGTAGTTTCCAACCATCAATTACATCTCTAATGAAGTAGCATTCTCTTGTGCGAGATTTCTGCATACTTGCATGGAATCTAGTTTATGATATATATTGTAGTCTCTAGTGCATATCCTCAGAAGATAAGGGGTAATTGTGCTATGAATCGTCATTGATGTGACCATGGCAAAAATGATCCAGCCATATCTCCCTACAACTCCATTGAGATGAGGTGTTGTTGGAGGAGTGAGATAGGGAAAATATTCCTTTCTCCACACGGTTTTCTTTGAATCCATCTGATTGGTATTGACTACCTTGATATGATCGAATTCTATTTTTCTTCCTTCCAACTTTGGTTCTCAACCAAAATTGTGAGATTTTTGAGAATTTCAAAGCTTTCTAGCAGGTAAGGAAAGAAAGCCCGTACCGCAAGTGATCGTCAATGAATATCATATATCATTAATATTTACTATAGTATGGATGATCCATATACATTAGTATGTATGAGATTTAGAATACCTCTACATTCGCTCCTTTCTCAGGTAAAGGTGTCTTAAATATTCCACTTTGAATACTATATTCACAAGTAGGTTAGTTTTGAACTTTTAGACAATCTAATGGTCCATCCATTACTAGTTTATTGATTTGTCGGTAGACACATGTCAAAGTCTGATGACATCAAACGATATTCATCTTTTTTTAATCTTTAAAGGCTTTAAATCCTGATATTAGAAATGCCAATGAACCATTCATTAATATTCTACATAGAGTCCTCTCGACGTTAGATTACATTCTGAAATATATTCGTCATAACACTTTATAATAGGTCTATCTCAGAATGTATGTCTATTTCTAACAAGTTTAGAATTAGACATCGATTCCTTTCTAATATCTAGGCCATAGAGACATTCTCTAAGATTAAGGGCTCTCTCAATGGAATGTGGTAGTCTATTTATCCAATAGTTA
This sequence comes from Ottelia alismoides, assembly GCA_037367405.1. Taxonomy (NCBI): domain Eukaryota; kingdom Viridiplantae; phylum Streptophyta; class Magnoliopsida; order Alismatales; family Hydrocharitaceae; genus Ottelia; species Ottelia alismoides. The sequence continues at coordinate 484,103 of JAZKJV010010712.1, read as the reverse complement.
TTGTTGCAATAATTGCATCAAATCCCATGTAGATAGCTATCAACTTTTAGATCAAGTTTATTAGTCTTCAAGAAAACATATGCAATCGATTGCAAGTGTTAGTAGACGAATCAGATATAACTTTCCAACTTTCCTCTCGTCTAACAAGTAAGTTGATTTCAATGATGAATTGTAGATGTAAGATATGTCGATGTCCTATTCGAATCCGTCTCTAAGGATTATAGATATTTTGAGTAGTCATACTTCCAGTATATCCGCTTGTTTTAGTATTGGCAGTCATCCATCGAGTCATCGACCTGGATGCGGATGTATCAGAAGTGTGGTTAACTCTTCGACCTTTATTCCTTCTATGGGTCGAACATGTTTTTCTACTACACTCCCTTTAATCCCCAAATAACCATTGATTAAGATGAAGGTTTTCTTTAATTGAATGTCTTCAACGAACTTCAATCCGAGAGTATTTTAACATTTATACTTGCTTCATCCCTTCATATAATACGAAACTATGAAGCTTCATGAAGGACTTGAGTAGAGATAGTAGAGCGATGACAATCATCATATCTACATTTATCTTGATTCTTTAGACTTTAGTTTCATGCATGTATACAAAAATTTTGAGTACATCTCGTATGGATCCACCATTCTGCATAATGCTGTGAACCATGTCCTTCGTGATCAAATATTGAGAGCACATATCTTTGCCAAACCAGCTTAATCATGGATCCTATCAATGATACTTGTTATGAATGAGTATACAATTGAGTGGGTTTTAGCGAAGGCCATCTGAAACAAGATAATTTGCATAATTATATATACTCTGATTAAGGTTATTAATGTTTTAAATCATAATTATATATACTAGTTATGGTGCATTTTTATTGTGAAAATGTCCGTTACCATTACAAGCAATTGCTTGAATCTTGTCTTTTGTAAGCATGTCTGTTTTTATATATTCTATTAATATAATGAGTCAGGCACCTAAGCATGATTTCCCCCTTTATTGATTTCAAAAAAAAGTTGTCTCGCTTATTATTATTATTTTGATAGTCCATTCCCTTTCTAACTTCAAAGCATGAGGTATGCCGACCTAAGTATCTCTAGCGAGATCTGGGATTTTCCTTCCACTTTCGTCGTACCCCAATAATATGAGAAAATGCAGCTATGGTGAAGGAAGCTGGGGCTTTTTCTGCCTTGCAAGTCTAACTTGTACTTCCAATTCGGTATTTGACATTCGAGTTCACCACCCTTAAGGTGATGTTGACCCGTTGGCAATTAAACCAACTGTCAACAGGAATAGAATTCGTTATGTGTAATCCAATGACACCTCTCATTATATGGGGGAATAACATTAGGGTCATTATGCATATGTCCTGTTTCTTTTGAGAAGAAGATAGTCCGATCCATGTGCACTTGTATATTAGAACTATGACTTCGCATAGGCGTCTCCGCAATACAATTCATGGTGACGGTACCCTATGCATTGACGGAAGAACATTAATGTCATCGTATGATCCTTCATATCTCGTTCAAATTTTGATTAATCATTTCAAATCATATTTTATGAAAAATCATTCCAAAGCAAATCTAGTCTTCCTTGATTATAGACTACGATTATTGGATCATATTATTTGACATATTAAATCAATGTTAATCCAATTTAACCAGCAAAAAATTCTTGTTTAATATTTTATTATATAGCATAAGCCCTCACAAGTACATCTTATTTCAATCTTAGTTGTTAGAGTACACATTGACCTTCTCATGCTATCCTTGAAACATGTTCGACCAGGTGTTGCTGAGAGGGAGGCACTTCCTTGCCTTGCAAGGTACTAATTACCAAACCAAGTCAACATACCCAACGTAAACACCTTCTCCGTTTCAATTCGAGACAACACAATTCTAAACAACTTGTACTTGCAGTTTTGTCAATCATTTTTGACCGGCATAATACTATATAATAATCTTTCATTAGAAGTTCGAAATTAAAACCATTTTTATTATCATATATTTCTAACATATCATGCAACCAACTGTAATTCGAATTATTCAGTTACAACAATTGTAGTTCAAATTCTGTTCCTATCATGAATTGTCATTCAAAAGTTGTCGGTAATTTAAATATTTCTCTGTTGACGAGTTTTATGTTATAGCATTGTTTTTATCTATTTTGTATTTCTTCTTTCCGCAATATGTAATTTACCCATTAGGGTTTCTCTATTCTATATAAGAGAACCCTTGAGCACTATGAATAAACAAGTTCTCATTCTACCACAACATGGTATCAGAGCGGTGGTCCTAGACTGGAGCCCTGATCCGACCTTCCCCACCGGTGTTCAGAAAAGCAGCCGAGTAAGCCGCATACTCGGCCGCATACTCGTACTCGGGGGCCTTGTCGTTCCGAATATGATGAACCGGCCATGTATGCAGGTTGACCCGCATACTCGGCCGAGTATACCCCATATGCAGTCGCATACTCGACCGCTTTTCTGATAGAACTTTTTTTATTTAATCTAAAACCAAATAACCTCACCCGCATAATAACATAAAACCGCATACTCCCCGTATAAAACCGCATACTCCTCGCATACTCTTCCGACTGAGGATATTAACATAATATTAAATATTATTTTATATTTTTAACAATAAAAAACACCAAACCGCATAAAACTGCATATTCCCCGCATACTCTCCCGCATACCGCATACTCTTTATGCAGTGACCCCTCCGACTGAATATCGCATAGCGCATTCCTGAACATTGTACCCCACCCTACCCTCCAGCCTTACACGCGCCGTTCTTCTTGTTCCTCCAGCCTCGCACATGCCACCCTAGCTGCTGCGGTAGTTCCCAACGCCGCTCACTGCCTTCAGTGGTCCCAACGTTGCCCTTTTGTGGTTGCGGCACCTCCAGCGGTCCCGCTGCAGGTGCAGCGGCAGTCCATCACCGTCTTTTGCGGCTATAACCGCCTCCAGCGGTGCTCACTGCCTCTCGTGCCGCCTCCCATCGGCAACCAGCCGCTTATGTGGCTTTTTTCACTACAGGTTAGGCCCGATTTCGCACTTTAGGGGCATTTTACCCTAATTTTTCTTCAAATCAGACCCTGATTTATTCATTCTATGTCTGCAATATGAATCTAAAAACACAATCGTGGTACATGATCGTTTAGATATCGAGTTTATTCGGTTTTTGAGTTCCTGTAATTGTTCGTAATGTCAGGATATAGCTTTGATACACCATCCAAGGGTGCCTTCAAGGGTGTCCCACCCATTGTGAAAATGGATGGAACGAACTATGAATTATGGGCCATACAGTTTAGGAATATGCTGCATAGTTATGGCAAGAAGCATCTTCTGACTCTGGATGAACCGACAGATAAGACATGGACCAATGGCTCGTGGGATGATGATGATGCATATGCTAAGGTTTGTCTACTTGGGACTGTTACTGTGGAAATTGCCAATGACATCCTAGGTCAACCCACCACAAAGGCAATGTGGGATCATCTTGCCGCGACTTATTCTCATGCTAAAAATGAATCCTAAATTTTACAGCTTCAGCATGATATTTTTACAACCAAATAGGGTGATCGTTCGCTTCATGCCTTGTATACATCCCTGTGGGGTATGTTTGAGAAACTTCATAGTTTCATACCCTTGACGGCCTCCCCAGAACAACTAAGGGCCTACGGAGATTCGGTCATGACATGTGTGTTCTTGGCAACACTCAATCAAGAATATGATGCTGCTCGTTCTCAATTACTAACAGATGCCACCATACTTGCAATGGAGGAAGCATATCGGAGATTGAGTTGGTTCAATATTTCCTCCACATCCTTTCATACATTGTCCGTTATAGTTGCCTCACATGGGCGAGGTAGATTTATTCGTGGAAGAGGTGGCTCCCGAGGAAGGGGTGGATCTCGCCCATCACGAACCTGCTCTTACTGTCATCGATCAGGCCATACAGAGGAAACGTGCTATTCAAAGCATGGGTACCCGTCATCAGCTAGGGTAGCAGAGCAAAGCCTAACTACTCTCGCTACTTCTGATCATCGCTATGATGATTTTGTTGCTCGGCTTCGAGAGATTATGCCTCCGACAATAGGCTCCACAAGCTCCCACTCATCAGATATTGCGGCTTCTGCTTCCACGAGCACATCAGGTATTACTCATGCTTTTTCTGGTCATTCCCGACCATACTCTTCAGAATGGATTATGGATTCAGGTGCATTACAACATCTGTGCGGGGATTGACTTCAATTTGGCACATACAAATCATATAAGCCTGGTCGATCTGTTGTTATTGCATGGAACTCAATCCCCCATTACTGGACAAGGGGAGGTTCATCCAACGCCAACCATACATCTACATAATGTTCTTCATGCACCATCTTTTTCTATGAATTTATTATCCATCAGCCATATTACAAAAGATTTCCACTGTTGTGCGATATTTGACCCTAATTCTCTTGTGCTTCAGGATATACTCACGGGAAGGGTGATTAGATGTGGCCGTGAACATGGAGGACTGTATCGATTGTCTCAATCCCCTTATGCATGTGCTATATCTCTCTCTCTGTAGGATCAATCTCTCCTTATACATGTCATCTCCGATTTGATCATCTTCCACTGCCGAAAATTTGTCGTCTTATTCCCGGAGGATCCGATAAATCTACATACATACTTGCACCTATACACATCCTTGTTGTAGAGTCATAATAAATTTTAACTCCACACATTATTTTCATTGTTTTATTATTATTGTGGTAAATTGTTGTTTGAATTGGGGTTTCATCTAAGACCGCTTCGACGATTGTTTATCTGCCTTGTGGATCGATAAGACCTTGGCAAAATCCTGTTCAACAACTGTCCTATCATCAACAGCTGCCGGATCCATCGTTAGCCGTCGGATTTTGTGAACATCAGTAGTAGGATCCCGATGAACACGTATTTGGCCTCTTTAATAATCGAGAATTGTAGTATAGGAGGCGAATATGAGTCGTGTGAACTCGAAAAACATCACGGGTCTAGTTTTCAAAGCCGTCAGAGTCGTACTAGTCATGGTCGTTTGATTTATTTCACCTTGATATGTGGGGTCCAAGTCGTGTATCTGATCACCAGGGCCACATATACTATCTTGTTTGCGTCGACGATTTTTCCAGATTGTCATGGGTGTTTCTTTTGAAGCACAAATCCAAGACCAGTATTGTTATGCAGAATTTTGTTATTGAAACAAAGAATGTCTTCTCTGCTTCAATAATGTTTATTCGTTTTGATAATACCCTTGAATTCTGTAGTACAAACCTGTCTCGTTTCTTCCACGTACAAGGCATTATCCATCATAAGTCTTGTCCCCATACTTCTAAGTAGAATGGTGTGGCTAAACGCAGACATCATCACTTTCTTGACATCACCACGACTCTACTCATCCAGAGTCGTGCCCCGCATTCTTTTTGGGACGATGCTGTGTTGACTGTATGTTATCTCATCAATATATTGCCGTCCACCATTTTAGGTGAAAAAATTCCCTTTGCCATTGCTTTTCATGATAAGGACTTATTCTCTCTTACCCCATATGATTTTGGTTGCGTGGCTTTTATCCATATATTACAACCTGGTCATGACATACTCGCTCCTCGAGCTATCAAATGCATGTTTGTTGGGTACTCACATACCCAGAAGGGATATCGTTGCTTTGATCCTGTTCATGGAAAATACTATGTTAGCGCTAATGTCACCTTTTTTGACTCCATCATGTACTACTCTCCTTCAAGTAACCACATGTGCTCCTCTGAGTTTGATGAGACTATTGTTCTTCCACCTCCACCACCACCACCACTACCACTTCCTCATATCCCTCAACCTGTTTTCCATGTTTCATCGCCTTCCCTTGCGTCCAGCACGCCCAGGTAAATCCTGAAGACTTGGTTATGACTGATGAAACTAGTGGTTTGCAGGATGCCAATTTAGGTATAGAGGTTGGGCAGGGACCACCGACAGAGAATGACCTAGGGTGGTCTATCACCTTACGAAAGACAAACAATCTTGTGCCTGATATCCCATGGCAGGTCAGGTTTCTCTAGAGCGGCTTTCTCAAGATTTCAGGAATTTTATTGTGGGACTTTCCTCCGTTACAATCCCAACACCTATCAGGAAGCACTCCAAATGAGTGAATGACGTCTTGCCATGTAAACATAGATGGCAACCTTACAGTCCTGTGGCACATGGAGTACAATTACAACTCCAACAAATGCATCTGTTGTAGGATGCATGCGGGTGTTCACTGTGAAACACCAGGTAGATGGTCATGCTTGGTAACTCGTGGGTTCACTCAGACCTATGGGGTGGACTACCAGGACTCCTTCTCTCTAGTTATTCGTCACTCTACACTTCGGGTTCTTCTCTCTGTTGCAGTCACGCGTAACTGGCCCCTTTACCAGCTTGATGTGATGAATGCTTATCTATATAGCTTATCTATATAGAGATCTTCAGGAGGATGCCTATATGCAACAACCAACATGGTTTGCTGCTGAGGGGGATCACAAAAGGTATGCAGACTTCAGAAGGCAATTTATGGCCTTAAGCAGAGTCCGAGAGCATGGTTTCAGAAGCTCTTCGATGTGATAGAACAAAAGGGATTTGTGAGATCTACTGTTGATCATTCTTTATTTGTCCAGAGGTCTTAGAAGGGGACTGCTGCTATATTGATATATGTTGATGACATTATCATTACAAGAGACAATGCACAAGGAATTAAATCAGCACAGGATTTCTTAGGTCAATAATTTGTGTCCAAGGATCTAGGCAGTCTACGCTACTTCCTTGGACTGGAGTTTGCTAGGAACCAACGAGGTCTTGTAATGACCCAGAGGAAGTATGCGATGGATCTATTTTCTGAGAGGTATGATAGGATGGCGAGGGGGAAGCAGGAAGGGGGGTTGGGGGTTAGGCGCCTCAAGTTGATCAATGATGCTTTCTTTCTTAAGTGGGCGAGCAGGGTGTGGGGAAGGGGTGGAAATTTCTTTGTTGATGTTTTGAGGGAGCTTCATGGGGGGGAATGGGCTGGGGAGGACAGGTTGGGGGTGGTGCGTGCGCGTTCTCCTTTCTGGCGTGGTGTTTAGGAGGTCTTCTTGAGGAATATGGCGTGGTTTAAGCCTGTCCTGGGGGACAGCCGTGCCTTCTTATTTTTGAAGGACAACTGGTTGGGGGGGGATCCCTTATATGTCCGTTTCCCGCAGCTCTTTGCGCTGGCGGAGAACAAGGATGCCTCCGTGGCTTGCTGCTGGGAGAATGCTTGTTGGTGTCCTCGCTTTGGGGGGAATTTCTCGGATCAGAGATTGGTTGACTTTCTTGCTCTGCTGGACGCCCTTGCTGATGCACCTACACCTTCCGTGGGCTTGGATCATTGGATTTGGAGGGATGGAGGCTTTTCGACTCGGAAGGCCTATGCTGGGCTACTTGAGCTTCTGCCTGCTCGCTCTGATTCTCTGGTGAGAGACTGTTGTCTATTCTGGAGGTTGGGCCTGCCCTTGCGCATTGTTTTCTTCTTATGGCTGGTCCGCAGAAAGAGGCTTCTGACGCGTGATCGCTACTCAAGGATGATGCTTTCGATCTCCAATCTCTGCATGCTGTGTGATTCGAATGTGGAATCCCTTGATCATATCTTCTTTGACTGCCTATGGTTCGGGGGCTTTGGGAAGACCCGCTTGTGGATTGGGTGCGTGCTTGTAATGTGGATGCCTTCTGTGATTCTCTCTTTGTGAACATGCATATGGATGAAAGGCGGCTCTTGACACCGGTGGCAAGATTATGGTCGATATGGCTTAGTCGTAACGAGGCCATTTTCTCAGCGCAACGCTTCTACATGGAGAACGTGCTCTGTCGCGCGGCTGGGTTGGTGGGCGACTGGAGTAGTAGTTGATTTTTGCTATCTTGTTGTTGTGTTTATCTTGCCCAGAACTGGACGTTTCTCGCTTCCTTTTCTGGGTCACTCGTTTTTGTGTTTGTACCTTGATACTCCTTCCTTTAATATATTGGGGTGAACACCACTGAGTGTATCCCCCTTTTTCTTGGCTTCAAAAAAAAAGATATGATAGGATGCAAGCCAACAACTACTCCCATGAACCCGAGTATGAAGTTCTGTGATGATGACTTTGATGAGGTTGATAAAAGAAGATACAGAGAGTTCATAGGAAAGCTGCTATGCAACCATCACCAGACATGACATATCATTTGCAGTGAGCAAATTGAGTTCATGGAGCAGCCAAGACAGACACATATGGATGCAGTCCATATGATTTTGAGGTACATGAAGACCTCACCTGGAACTAGCCTTTTGTTCAGTCGAGGAACATCTCTTGCTATTATAGCTTGTGCAGATGCTGACTATGCAGGATGCCCCAAGGACAGAAAGTCAACTTCTGGATTTGCAGTCTTTGTAGGGAATTCACTTATACCATGGAATAGCAAGAAATAGACAGTGATAGTACGATCGAGTGTTGAATCAGAATACCGAGCTATGACACAAGGTAGTACAGAAATGATGTGGGTTAGATCATTTCTGACTGATCTAGTAATCGAGGTGCCACTTCCCATGCATCTCCAATGTGACAACCGTGCTGCACTATTTATTGCCAACAATCCAGCTTTCTATGAATGAACCAAGCATATCGAGGTAGATTACCACTACACCATAGATATGATCTAGAAGGGTCTCATTTCTACCTCTCATGTCAGTTCTAATGAGCAGACAACATATGTGCTCACCAAGGTTCTAGCCAAAGGACCTTTTCAGAAATGTTGTTCCAAGCTGAACTTGATTGATATCTACGCTCTAGCTTGAGGGGGAGTGTTGAAGAGTATGTTATAGCATTGTTTTATCTATTTTGTATTTCTTCTTTTCGGAATATGTAATTTACCCATTAGGGTTTCTCTCTTCAATATAAGAGAACCCTTGGGCACTATGAATAAACAAGTTCTCATTCTACCACAACATTCTCAAAATATTTAATTCAGTAAGTAATCAAGGACAGGGATATCACATATTTCCATGATTTTTTTTGAATGATAAACATATAAAAATCATCATGAAGATGATCATATCATCTTCCAACCCTAATCCACAAAATATCACATATCTTGGACTACCATACTTCAAATCACACGAATAAAATCTTGCAGTTTGATGGTTTAATTTTTGACATTAATAAAGTATTTTTATCAAGTTTCATGACAAGAAAACAATAACTAAAAATTCATTTTTTTACCGTTACAAAATTCATGCAAAAACAAGACATATGAGAACTTTTTCTATACGAATCATGATCGATCATAGCCAATTATTAGCTTGACCTTTGGGGTCATATTTAGACTTCCAAACATGATTTAGTATCCAAAATATGTTTATAACAAGGTTTAGTTGCATCAACATCAAAATTGTGCAAAAATCAATTTGGAATCACATAATCATGGAAAAAAACAATGTTCCCGCAATCCGATATCCAAAGCCTCATCTTCTAGGACTCTGGATCATATCCAATACCTCCAACCAAGGATCTGATACCTCGTAAAGGGAGGTTTTTTAGGCCTCGGGTATCACAGAAACATGTGGATCGGCTCATATTCGATCAAAACTGACTCATCGTACGAGTCACGATAGTAGCGGAATAATAAAAATTTTGATGGAACCACATGGATCGGGAGCCATTTCCAATCCGTTCTATCATCACATGAATAAAAGGACATACCTTTGAAGCGTGATTGTAATACTCGAGTCTCTAAAGCAAGAGACTTCTTGTCTCAAGTCCGATCAGAAAAAGACAATACTTTTGGGCATGGGGATGAATCGTGCGCTTCTTGCAACATAGAGAGATGATATGAGACTTCTTTGTTCCTGACTTCGTCAAATAAAATCCTCCTTCATCGTGATCCTGAAGAATTAGAGATGAAGAATCTCTACGCAAGATCGATCATATCGATGTAGCAGTGCAATAGCAAGGTTGGCCACCATTACGGCTACCATTAATGGGCATGATCACTTAAGAGGCGTCCCTGGGGTAATGGGCAAATGACTACAGGGAAAGAAAGAGAGAGAGGGGGAGAGAGAAACTTGTTGATTCACAACTATGTGAATTGTTGTATGGAAGGCATGGCTTGCCTATCTTTTTATACTTTTTTACGACTATGTGAATTGTTGTATAGAAGGCATGGCTTGCCTATCTTTTTATACTTTTTTCGGATTGTTAGGATTGCAATCCTAATTGTTGAATCAATAGTTAGGATTAAAGGAGCTCATAATCACTTGTAGGATTGGAATAGCTCTCAATAACTTTTAAGATAGTTGGTAACAATTATTAATTTCATTATCTCATTAATCCTTTAACAAATCAACGGATAAATATATAGAAAAAGAAAAAAGGAGAGAAGGATAACAAGTGGTGGATGTCCACCGTGGTGGTTCCTACCATGGACATCCACCTTTATCTCTCTCTTTTCTTTTCTTTTATTCATTTACTTACATATTATTGATTTATTTAGAAAATGAATCATCACCGAGTAATTCTAAATTATCTAGAATAATTGCAAATAGCCCATTAATAAACATGAATCATATTTATATATCCAAAACTAAATGCAAATCATATATATATATATCACATAATGTGAATCAAATTCACATTAATAGTATTTTTTTTTGAATTGGAATAGCTCTCAATAACTTGTAGGATTGGAATAGCTCTCAATAACTTTTAAGATAAGAGTTGGTAACAATTATTAATTTCATTATCTTATTGATCCTTTCACAAATCACGGATAAATATATTAAAAAAGAAAAAAAAGGAGAGAAGGATAACAAGTGGTGGATGTCCACCATGGTGGTCCCTACCATGGACATCCACCTTTATCTCTATCTTTTCTTTTCTTTTATTCATTTACTTATATATTTATTGATTTATTTAGAAAATGAATCATCACCGAGTAATTCCAAATTATCTAGAATAATTGCAAATAGCCCATTAATAAACATGAATCGTATTTATATATCCAAAACTAATTGTAAATCATATATATATATATTTATCACATAATGTGAATCCAATTCACATTAATAGTATTTTTTTTGAATTTTATTCACAATCAAGTCTCAATAAATTATTATAAATCTTATTTACACTATCCATGATTATTGTGGATAGTACTATCTTCATTAATCTTATCTAAGATAATTAAATTTTATTTAATTATCTTATATATCTCTCTACAAATAAAAATGGTGAAACACTCCCATTATAATTAGGGCCGTCTACATGGATTCTTTCTTAAATCCATGTTGAAAGATTCGACTATTTTTTACACTGGTTGTAGACTACCTAATGCAACCCCCACAAGGGGGATTTGAATCCTGATCTTTTGGGTGGTAGGCACACTGCACAACCACCATACCATTTAAGTGGGTGCAAAAATAATTGTGGATAATTGTGAATCTTATCTACTTTAATCTTAGATAACTGTAGATAACACAATCTAAGATAATGTTATCCATTATGAATAAATCCAATTTAATCATCCTTAATTCTCCTCTTTCCAATACTCAGATTTTGTCTCTAATGGAACAATCCTCAATCTCCTTTGAGGATAGTGTGCCTTCTCCACGGATACTTGGAGACATGGAAGGTCGTATCCTGTAGCATCCGGTTTCCAATCAAACCCGAAGTCGTCCGATTTTGGGTCTAATGAATCCAAAAACGTTGTCGGTCAATACTAAACAACTTAAAACGATCAATTAATCGTGAATCAAAAGTTGTTCGGGAGAAATCGACCAAAAATCGGTCAATCCGTAACGCGCGCCGTGAAAAGCCGCGACGCAAATTCGGAAACCGCGAAACAAACCGAGACCGTCATTAGATCCGATTCGACGATACAAGACCAACGGAATCGACCGTTCGTCAATCGGAAGCCGTTTGATATTTTAAAATCGTAAAAATTAACCTCAAACCGAAATCCGTATCCGAAAATTTCGGGTATTCAAAACCCAATCGAAAGTATATCAATATGGTACTCATATTGACCGTCGTTCAGAGACGATCAAAACGAGATATTGTGCGTTGAAATCCGAGTTCCGATGCGCAATTACGGGCAAATTTAAGTTTTCTCAAATAAAGAGATTTTTGTAAAAAAAAAAATTAAAATTTAATTAAACTAAATTGTCACAGTAACAGACTCGTGTCTGTCTAATTCCAATTGAAAAAAAAATATATACCAGCAGTAAAAAAAAAGGAAGAAAGAGAAGTTAAAATATAATGGTGACATCAGCATGCCGATGTCAGCATGCTGATGTCACTGTTGTGGTAAAAAGAAAATATAAAAGTAAAAGAGAGGAAGGTTCCGCGAAGGAACCTCCCTTCTCTTTAATACCCTTAAACATCATCGTTAAAAGCCATCCTCTTCTTCCTAAATTCCAATTCCAGCACTGTAATCTCTCTCCATCTTTCCTCCCAAAATTCCCCTCTCATCTCTCGTGAATTCCCAAGTCTCCATCGAATAGAGATCCAGCTCTTCCTCGTATCTTCAAAATCTCTACAACAGCATTTGACCAGCAGCCATTCCTGTTCTTGCATGCTCTAATTTCAAGTTTAAGGTACATCCTCTAGCACCTTTGCTGCCATGCATGTACCATTCTGTCCTCCTCTTGCTATTATCTAAGTTATCCTACACATTTTGATCTCATGATTATTGATGTTCAGTTGATTTGGAAGCAAACTTTAGAAATTAAATGAATTAAATTATAGGAGATTGAAATTTATACATCCTTTGGTACAGTAAAATATTAAATGAGTTGACCGTGTAATATGTTGGTAGTACTATTATCAAGAAAGGGATTAAACCATTTTTTTTAGTTCTTGTAATTCTTGTTAGAAGTAAAGTTAGTTTCTGTTAGTTTTAACTTTAATGGACATGTTTGATATTACAAATTCCTATTCATTCTGACGTACTTGATGATGCAAGAGAAACTTAAGATAAAGTTATTTCACAAGTACTACTATATCTGAAATAAGTCAATTACATAATATTTATAATACTACTGCATTACATTACAGCATCTCAAATCTTGATTTAAAACAAGATTAACAGAACCCTAAAACATTTTTTTTCTGTTATTCATCCGATATTTTACTTTACCATAAATTAATTTTGTTAATCACTTTATGAGTTCCATCCGTAAACATTATTGATGGCTCACTGAATTTTCATAAATCACTACTCTGTAGTGCAAGTAATGATCATTTTCCCCCTAATCATACTATGGTCATATTGTAAAATCTATAGATGAAATACATAAATCACACTTAATTAGTTTCTTGTCGGAACAATCATTAGAATGATAATTAACCAGGGTTGACTGATACAATGGATTAGTTATTTCACACTTTTATACTTTCGTCAGTTTCATCAAGGAACTATAACCTCTAGAAATCATGTTTTCATTTTACTCGCTAACATTTTAATCGGAAGGTACCTACTTGTATTGCTTTTATAATATTACGATTTCCAGGTTCTGCCTTGACTACCCAAATAATATACCCAATAGGAAATTATAACTTTAGTATGTAACAGCAACTTTCATATTCATCACTTTCTTTTATCACTCAATCAAATTTACAAGTGTTCCCCTCTCATTCTTTTTATTCGCATCTTCAAGAACTAATACCTTGCAACAGATTTGATCACTCCGGTGTTATGGAAACACATATTAATGCTTGGTAAGGAAGGGTGTGAGCGGTTCATATTTTGGATCTATAATAGGGAGACCACCTGACCATAGAAAACTCACACTAACCATCGTTTGAAGTTTGATCTTATCGTAAGTTCTGTCAAGGTTCCTTTCTATACCAATCTAGACAAGATATACTTTGCAGCGAATGTTCCAAGGACTAATTAGCTTTATAAGATAATCCTTTTAGCATAATCTACTATCATTAGATCACCACTGATAAGAGGTATTGACAAAATGTCTAGATCTATAAGGTTCACCATAACTGAGATTAATGTAGTTGAGGATCTGGACACGTAATGGAGAATAAGTGATAATAATGATATTGAGCCGATCATGGTGATCTTTACCATGATCGTGCGAGGGCGCGGTGACCCTCAACTGGGCGGAGGAAAGGAAGCCCAGTTAGGGCAGCGGCCGCGTAATGCGCGGGTCTAGGATTCCAGTCTTTTACACAGTTTTACGCGAGCTCGCAGTATTTTTACGCCTCGTTGGGATCCAGACTTTAGACCAGTTCCGCTGACCCTGTTTTAGGATGCCCAGGCGGGGGATCCTGGTTTTTCAGCTTTACGTACGAGCTCGGTTGCCCGTACTAGTCGGGCTGTTTTTCTAGAGCGACTTTTCTAGGGAGTCACTCTCACCCGTCTCAGTGGCGTAGTTGGAGAATAGACCTATCCCTCTATTGGACCGCGCTTCCAATTAGAGGGCGAGACGGAAGAGCCATTTGTAGGCTTCTTCACCGCTTGAGTTACTTCGCCAACAGACTGGCGATTCTATATCTAGATCATCCATATCTACATCTACATCATCTGGAGTTATATCTGAAACATTGGAATTAAGAATTTGAGAAGTTACGATCAAAAGTTAGGGTTAGTAGGAAATGACTATTCTCTCTACCCAATAATTTAGATAAATTAATAGATCTTTCAAATCATAACTTTTCCATTATCACTCACCAACGTGATCTCTGAATAGATATGTGCTCACACTCAGACACTCATGAATACTCAAGTACTATAAAGTATGTCACATGTGGAAAATGCTGGGGTATGGGACAAACATTTGAGATGTTTACAAGTAGCCTGAAAAACCTTTTTCATTTGCAAAGTAGAAATAAATTTTAAATTGAGTTGTTCTTGCCTCTCTACTTGCTTTCTTTTGTAAATAATAAATGCTTGTTATTTTATATAAGTTTTTGGGGGGGTACCAGCAACCGCTGACGCCTTTTCTTTCCTAACATGTTTGGCAGGCAAACAGCCTGCAGCTCAGTAGCTATACATGCTTCCTGGAGACAGAGTTTATACCCGACGGTATGAATTACTTTGTCTCAGTTTTTGTCCAGATAATGATATAAATGTTATCTCTTTTGTATCACATTTTGGGATATATGTTGTAACATGGAAGATGCTTGTACATGTTGTAAATGGATATGAATATTAATGAAAAGAATTTTGGTGCTATATTGTCTCTTTTACTTGTGGTCATGTATTGAGAATGAATGTCATAGTTGCGAAAAAAAAAATTTCCCTGTATTTTTGCGACTTGTGCGATTAAACATGAATGATATCTTGCAAATTGCGCGTAAACGGGTACCCGGATCCTGAGGGGTTAACATATCCCGATATATCGGCGATATATCGCCGATATATCCATATCGACATGGGACCGATATCGAAATCGATATATCGATATATCCGATTTCAGGCATTTTCTTCAGAAAGATTCATAGATATAGCGATATGTCGATGATATATCGGCGATATATCGCCGATATATCGATATCGACATGATATCGAAAAGATATCGATATCGATATGTCCTTCCATGCTTGGAGATAAGGTTAGGGCGATTATATATCATTGTACAGTGACTTAGATAATGACAACCAATCTCATTTCCAGATCTAAAAGACCACTCAGAGCTGACTGATCATGTTAGTCAGTATACCTGATCTTCTTATTGTATCTGAATCCAATTCAGATCAATGTCCATTATTTGAACTAAGATTGGATAACTAGTCCAATGAGCAGAGTCACTAAAATCCAAACCCTTTTCATCATTTTCGGAATGTAAGCATCATGGTATACGACCGACTAAGATCACATCACCCTCGAGTGTTCCCCAAACCCATACATCCTATATATTGGAAAACTGTGATTAATACCCGAGGTTCTAATCTCATTTTGAACTGTTTCATCCATGATTTTATCGGTAAGTTTCTCATTCCATCATTGGGAATCGATATCGATCATATGCTTTCTAAAAGTATATATCATACCTTCTAATCCCGTCTTGTTTCCAAAACAAATGATCAATGTTGGAATTTGATTTATCCCAATATCTCATGAGTGAGCTCATGTCTTCTGGTTCAGTAGTGAACCTATATGATCCCTTTGAGAGATCATATTACTCATATGCCCCTATATACACCAACATCGATGTATATACCTTGATTGGTGATCAACCTAATGGCTCACCAAATGTACTTATGAAGATACATAATGATACGTCTATCTCCGGTGAGCGGATGCACGCATGTATCGTGACAACATATAACATAGTGGTTATCTCGATCTCGCTAAGTCAACTCTTTGTTCTAACTTATCTGACACCTCTGAATCTCTGTTTCTTGCAGAGGACCTGCTTAAAGAAGTCAGTAAGATGCCATCCTTTAAAGTAAGGATTCCCATCCTGTAAACATATATTAGTTACTTTTGTACTTCTCTGTTATTTTCTTTTCTGCCGTATGCTTTATGTAATTTACCCATAGGCTACTCTCCTATATAAGAGAGCCTAGGGCTGATGGAATAAACATCTTCTCTTTTTCCAACATGGTATCAGAGCGACGGTCATAGACCGGAGTTGAAACCCTAACCCTATCCCCATCCCCACCCGCCTCTCTCGCCGCCGGTGCCCAGCCACGCCACTGGCCGTACGCCTCGGGCTCCGTGTACCTCGCCTGCGGTGAACATCACACCGCACGCGCCCCATCGTGTGTCTGCCCCTGCGTGCTCCTGCGTGCGCCCCTGCCTGTGTGCGCACCATCACACCGTGCGTGCGCCCCTGCCTGTGCCCCTCCAGCGCATGCCCTAGCGCCCTCCCTCCAGCGCATTCTTCGTGCGCATCCTTCGTGCGTGAATTCTTCGTGCGACAGACAGTTCCAGCGCATGCCCTAGCGCAACATCTTGCGCAGGCAGTTCCTCCATTGCTTGCTCAGGTGATTTCTCGCGTGTTTTCGGTGCTCCCTATCACGCGCTATCTGCTGTGCGTGTGTAACTCCTGAATCAGCCCTACAAGACCCTGTTTCTAGCGCGCACACCGTCAACTAAATGGGTTTGGTTGCTTGAAGTCTACACATGCAACTAAACCCGTCTATGTCTGTGTAAACGATCTTATCTTCAGTCTATCGCTCCAGTCTTCCGTTTCCAGTATGTCAGAAAGCAAGGCGGATATTCCATCTATAGGCGCCTTTCGTGGTCCAACGCCTATCGTAAAGATGGATGGTACGAACTATGAACTGTGGGCGATGCAGTTCATGAGTATGATAGAGTCAACTGGTAAGAAGCACATTCTTACCAAGAAGAGCCTGCTGAGAAGACTGGAGTCAATGCCTCATGGGAGGCAGATGATGCATACGCCAGAGTCTGGTTATCTGGAACTTTGGCGATCGAGATTGCCAATGATATTCTTCTTCAGCCCACGACTGAAGACATGTGGGATATTCTGGCGGCCACATACTCTCAAGCGAAGAATGAGACAGATTCTGCAACTCCAGCATGATATATTCACCATTAAGCAGAATGGTCGTCCTCTACACTCACTCTACACATCTCTGCGTGGGATGTTCGAGAAGCTATACAGCTTCATGCCCCTGACAGCCACACCAGAGCAACAGAAGACCTACCGAAATGTGACTATGGTAGGAGTTTTCCTTGTTGCCCTTGATCCTGAGTATGAGGCAACACGATCTCAGATCTTGGCGGACTCTAATATTCCTCCTATGGAGGAAGCCTTTCACAGGTTGAGCCGGATCACTATTCCCTTTATGACTACGAATCAGAATGCTTCAGCCATGTCTGCCAACAGGGGCCGTGGATTTCATCATCAGACCCGTTGTCGTGGACCTCGTGGTAGAGGAGGCTGTACTCGGCCAACAGGTACCTACTGCCATCGCGTCGGACACAATGAAGACACATGCTACTCTAAGCATGGATTTCCTGCATCTGCACGAGTCGCCGAGTAGATAGAGCCTCTATCTGCTGCCTCTTTGGATCATCGGTTCGATGATCTAGTTGCCCGTCTAAGGAGCATTATTCCTCCATCTGGCCCAACACCTACTATTGAGAATCAATCGGATGCTGCTGCATCTGCTTCTGCGTGTACCAGTGCATCAGGTCGCACACTTGCATTTACTAGTAGTAGATCAGATACTTTACCTTGGATTATGGACTCGGGAGCCACACATCATCTCTGTGGCGATCAGAGTTTACTTACAGGATACACTCAGATCCCTCCAGGCCGAACAATGGTCATTGCCAATGGTACACATTTCCCAAAAACTGGTCAGGGGGAGATTAGACTGACATCTTCTATGCAGCTCAAGAGTGTGTTACATGCGCCTGATTTTCCAATGAATTTATTATCAACCAGTCAGATTACAAATGATTTACAATGTCGGGTAATTTTTGATCCATCTTCTCTTGTTTTTCAGGACATCCTTACGGGCAACGTGATTGGTCGTGGCTATGAGCAAGGAGGCCTCTATCGCCGCAATCAGACTTCTTTTGCTGGAACCTCATCCCTACCTACTGGACCCGTATCTCCTCTGCTATGGCATCTGCGCTTTGGACATCTACCGCTTCAGAAGTTGCGTTGTGTGTTACCCCAGGGTCTGCCTCACACATCCATCCAATGCGAGGCTTGTCAGTTGGGAAAGCATCATCGGTCTACCTTTCCCAGTCGTCAGTGTCGGAGTAGCACCTCCAAGTTTGAGTTATTTCATATTGATATCTGGGGTCCGAGTCGTGTTCCTGATCATCAGGGACACAGATTTTATATAGTTATTGTGGATGACTTCTCTCGTGTGTCATGGGCATTTTTGTTGAAGAATAAATCTGAAGCAGGAATTATTATTATCCATTTTCTTAATGAGATTCGTAATGCTTTCTCCACATCTGTTAAAATTGTAAGAAGTGATAATGCCCTGGAATTGTGTACTCATGTCCTAGCCAATTACTACTCATCCCAAGGGGATTATCCACCAAACGTCCTGTGCCTATACCTCCCAACAAAATGGGATCGCTGAGAGGAAACATCGCCACCTACTAGATGTCACCAGGTCACTTCTTATACAGAGTCATGCTCCTTATTCTTACTGGGGTGACGCGGTTCTCACAGCATGCTACCTAATTAATCGTATGCCGTCCTCTGTACTAGGTGAACAGATTCCTTCTCCCTTATCTATCCTGGTAAAGATCTGTTTTCTCTTACTCCTCGTGTGTTTGGTTCGGTTGCCTTTGTCCACCAGTTGTCTCCCGGTACTGACAAGCTCTCTCCTAGGGATGTCAAGTGTGTGTTTGTTGGGTACTCCAGAACTCAGAAGGGGTACAAGTGCTATGATCCATTGCGCAGGCGATATCTTGTTAGTGCAGATGTTACATTTTTTGAATCCGTAATGTATTTTTCATCCTCAGGTGATCAGTTGCTACCTCCAGTTACTACCGATGCCATCTTTGTGACACCACCACCACCACCAGTACCACCACCACCACCACCACCACCACCAGCTCCTTTACCATCATATGCACCTCCTGTTACTATCCCTGTTTCACCACTACCATTTCATTATACCCGCATGCCTACTCCAGCTCATGGTCATGACTCATCACCTAGCTCGCCTAAGGTATCTTCTGAAGATATTACTCTTGATGGATCTAATGATGTTTCTGAGCAGGATGTGTTACAGAGGACAGATGATGACACAACTGATTTAGATGTTCCTATTGCTATACGCAAATCGAAGCGAAGCTGTGCCTCATATCCTTTAGCAGCTTTTGTGTCATTTGAACGACTACCTGGGGATTTCAGGAACTTTGTGGTCGCTTTGTCAGTTGTAGATATTCCACGGAATTACCAAGACGCTCTGAAGGATAGTAGATGGCGTCTAGCAATGGAGGAAGAAATGGCAACACTTCAATCTAGAGGAACTTGCAGTCTGGTTCCTAAACCTGCAGATGTGTCCCCAGTGAGCTGCAAGTGGGTATTTACAGTCAAACAGAATGCAGATGGCAGTATTGTCAAATGCAAGGCTCGCCTTGTTGCTCGTGGCTTTACACAGACATACGGGGTGGACTATCTTGATACATTCTCGCCAGTAGCCCGTCATTCTACTCTACGGATCTTGCTGTCAGTTGCGGTTACTCGTGAGTGGCCGCTATATCAATTGGATGTGAAGAATGCGTTCTTATATGGTGACCTACAGGAGGAAGTCTACATACACCAGCCACCCGATTTTGCTGTTGAGGGGGAGTGTTCCAAGGTGTGCAGACTTCATAAGGCTATCTATGGCCTTAAGCAGAGCCCCAGAGCATGGTTTCAGAAGCTCTCAGACATCTTTGAAAAACAGAGATACAAACGCTCTAATGCTGATCATTCCTTGTTTGTACAAAAGACTTCAAGAAGTATTATTGCTATCATGGTTTATGTAGATGACATCTTGATTACAGGAGGTGATGCACAAGGGATAAAGAAGGCGAAAGAAATGCTGGGTAGCGAATTTGTTACCAAGGACCTTGGAGTCCTTAGATATTTTCTGGGGCTGGAGTTTGCCAGAAATCCGTATGGGTTAGTAATGTCGCAGAGAAAATATGTTACGGATCTGTTGAGTGAAACAGGAATGCTCGGTTGCCGGCCTGCTACAACACCAATGGACCTCGTTATGAAGCTATATGATGATGATACAGAGGAGGTGGACAAGAGAAGATACAGAGAACTGGTGGGCAAACTGTTGTATGTCATTATTACTAGGCCCGATATATCCTTTGCTGTGAGTCGTGTGAGCCAGTTCATGGAGCAACCACGTCAGGTTCACATGGATGCCATACAGATGATACTCAAGTACCTCAAATCATCTCCAGGTGCGGGTTTGCTATTCAAGAAAGGCAAGGTGATCTCTATCTCAGCATGTGCAGATGCAGATTATGCAGGGTGTCCCAAGGACAGGAAGCCCACCTCTGGTTTTGCGGTTTACATTGGAGATTCTCTAATCTCATGGAGGAGCAAGAAACAAACTGTGGTAGCCAGGTCTAGTGCTGAATCTGAATATAGGGCTATGGCTCAGGTTAGCGCAGAAATGATGTGGGTAAAGGCTGTGCTTACAGATTTATGTATAGAAGTCCCACTTCCTATGACCTTAGAATGTGACAATCAGGCGACCTTGTTCATTGCAAACAATCCAGCGTTCCATGAGCGAACCAAGCACATTGAAGTTGACTGTCACTTCATACGTGACATGATTCAGAAGGGATTCATTGCTACATCACATGTTAGTTCAGAGAATCAAACTGCAGATATATTCACCAAGGCATTACTACGAGGCCCATTTCAGAAGTGTGCGTCCAAGCTGAGCATGATTGATATCTATGCTCCATCTTGAGGGGGAGTGTAAACATGTATTAGTTACTTTTGTACTTCTCTGTTATTTTCTTTTCTACCGTATGCTTTATGTAATTTACCCATAGGCTACTCTCCTATATAAGAGAGACTAGGGCTGATGGAATAAACATCTTCTTCTCTTTTCCCAACACATCCCCTTCTCAGGATGGAGATCCTTTCATGATAGTCATTTAACGATGCGGTTAAGTCCTTAATCTAACCCTTTAGATATTCAACCCTACACCAGCTTCTATGATCCGACATTTGGATTAACCACTGTATAGAATCAAGATGACTATGGTACATAATCCAATAGTATGAAGGAACCTATTATGCAAACTGATTTCATTCTATATTAATTTGTTTATATTTTCTCTCTATACCCATGTATAAAGAGTTGGAGTATTGGTGAAAATATATCAATACAGCCTATTTCCGCAGATGGTATTAGAGAATCGGTCTTGGATCATGGTTACTATCTTGTTTGCAACACTAACATTAAATGATAATAAAAAACTTGCAGGTTTTGGTTATCGAATTCTAATGCAATATTATTGCAATATATTATCCCAATCAATCAAATTATTTATACTTGTTTAACCTGGTAAGATATTCATTGTCGAGGAGGCATAGTGAATATAATTAGTCGACTCCTTGTATTTGATTATTTTAGATTTTTCCATGCATTGAGCAAACACGAGATATGTAAATCAATCAATTGCAATATTTAATATTTTTAAGATTTTATTTTATGATATAAATGTGACGCTAAATGCAAACTTTCAAAGGAAGAGGGTACCCGCAATTTATTAAAATGCAACTAGCTATAGCTTCTAAAATGTAAAACAACTCATCATAGAATTAATGTTTTAATGAAAATTTAGTATAATGAAGTACAAATAACTGCCTACAAATTGCACTCGAGTTTATATTTTTGTAATTTTTTTATGAACTAGTTATGAAAGAAAACAACAATAATTTTTTTATCTTTATTTTTACAAATCAAAGTAAGCTGAAATAAATCTATAAAAATCCAGGCATGTAAATCAAATGTAGTAGTATCTAAAACTATATCTTCTTGGGAAAATAACAAAATATAACATCTATTTTTTATTTTCTGTCCAATCACAAATTATTCAATACCTGCTATTTAAAGCAAAATCAACAAATCTGTTCAACATGAAAAGGCAGACTGACTAGAATTTGTTGTACAAATTTCAAGCGAACATGAGAAAGATATAACGGAAAAGAGGGTGAGGTCCGAGGTGGGACTCACTACAAAACTTGTATTATATATAAAAATTCATACATGGGACCAGATGGAGACTAGTCCCCTAAAGTGTCCAACTACATTTTCAACATAAAATCGTTGGCCATGAAAGATATGCTCATTCCTAGCACATCATAGTAACCAAAGAACTGCAAATGTCAGGGAAGCATCCTCCTGAGAGTTTTTGCACATCGACATAATCAAGTCCTAGAAGTTGGTGTCACACACTGATCTGAGCCAAGGGATGCCACCTCCTTCCCACACTACCCTCAAGGTTTTGCATCTGAAGAATAAACATTCCATATCTTCCTGCTTCTCACCACATCTTCCACATATGGTGTCTCATGTTTGAAGGAATCTGTTGCGTCGAACCTTGGTAAGCAGCCAACCATGCTTAGCAAGCCATTGGAATACTTTTATCCTATGCAGATTTTTTTGCCTCCAAATAAGTCCGTACTCATCAGTGCAACCATCCTATGACGTAATATGGTTGCAGGCGAAAAAGCGATATTCCCTTTTAACCGTAAAGTTGCCATCCACCAAAATAAATCGATCTCTACTACTCATGAGGCCATCATGGCTAGCCATGTCCTCAAGTAAAGCATGGCCTCAAATTTCAGCGAAATTCGGTCGAATTTCTGTCGAATATCGATATCCAGTCGAAATCGAAATTCGACCGAAATGACCGAAATATGGGGGTCCTAGTACAAAAAATGACCGAAATGACCGAAATTTCGGTCGAAATTCCACCGAAATTCCATCGAAATTCTATTTTGGTCGGTACCGAAATGGTGACCGAAACCGACATTTAAGGCCTTGAAGTAAAGCCAAGTAATCATTGAATCTTTACTTTGAGAAACCCATCGAAAAGCAAGGGCACCCAGTTCCCGTCATCCACACCTCGTATACCGAGCTTCTTGAGATTTTGCAAGAGGAAAAAGACACGGATAATGTTCCTTAAATGAGCCCAGGCCAGTCCAGTTGTCCATTCAAAATCTAAACATCTCTTCGTTGCCCAGGATCAGGCGAAGCACCTCCTTCAGTTCTGGGAGGATCTCTGTGATATCCATCCAAAGCAAGGATGGATATCTAACATCGGTGGTAGTCAAAGAGCCATGTATACCATAAATATTCTACATCAATATGCAAACTATATCTTCACTGTCACCCCACAATCTGAGAACCCATTTGGACAGGAGGGCCTTATTCATGCATTCAAGTTTCAGTATCCCCAGGCTGTCGTATTTCTTTCTGCGTGTCATTACCTCCTGGTCAATGAGATAGAGCCCACATTTTTCCTGCTTACCATCTGACCAAAAGAAGCATTTTGTCAGACCTTCAATTTTCCTTCGCATTCCAATCAGAATAAGCCTAGTGGAGCTGGAGAATATAGGAATAGCCGGAAGAACATGCTTGAGGAGAACCGGCTTTGCCCCATTGGAAAGCACTCTTGCCTTCCAACTCGCTAATCTGCTTTCCAATTTGCTAAGGGCCATCCTCTACTCCACCCCCTATACATTGCCCCACTGGATCTCGAAACAACAATCTGCTTCTTACTGTGTCAAGTGACATAGTCCTAACATGAAATAGAAGCACAATGACCCAGAGGACTTATTAGGAGGACATATAGAAATATAATGACCACTAATCTATGTTGATGGCATAGTCTTAAGATGAGATTACGATTTGGAGATGAAAGAAGTAAAAAAGTTGTTGCTTGATCACTTTGTGTTTTAGGATATTTGCCCATTGAGTACTTCCTTGGTTGTGAGGTTGCCTGCAACCACAATGTACTTGTTCTGGCCCAGAGGTAGTATGTAGTTGGTCTCTCCAAATCTACTCAGACACCTACGAAACCCATGGCCTAACTGTATTAGAATGACATGCTAGTGGATGAGGATCAGGATCACTGGTCAGTCATGAAGCTCCTTTTTTTTACTATGACCAGCCCAGAATTTCCCATATAACTGGGAAACTTAGTTTATGAGCATTCCTACATAGGCATACCTGGATGCAACCATAATGTTCTTGAGGTAAATTAATGCATCCCCTAGAAATGGGCTATTCTTTTTATCATGGTTGTCACTGGATATTGCATCATATCGTAATGCAAATTTTGCATGGTGACATGTAGATAGGAAATCCATCACCATTTTCTGTTTTTACATAGGGGACAATCTGGTCACCATGAGGAGCAAGAAACAAGTGAATATCTTGTTCGAGTGTCAAGAGCAACCACAAGATAATGGCTTAGGCATATGTAGAGATGCAATAGATACATACTATGTCAATTGGTCCTTAATTAAATGAGACAGAGTGACGGATCTGTGTGCGGTAGCATGACTGCCATGTACATAACAAGCAGCCCATGTTCCATGAGCGGACTAAACATGTAGATAGTAGTTGCCACGTCAGTAGATACTTCATCCATAGAGGCCTTCTTTATACTTCTAGTGTTACTTCGGCAGATTAGAGAACACACATATTCCACCAAGGCACTTCTCAAAGTTCCTTTCATGTGGTGTTGTAACAAGTTGAGCATGTTAGACATCTTTGCTTCAAATTGAGGGTGAGCATTAACGGGGAATATTATGGGTAGGGTTTGCGTGCCTACTCCTGCCAAATATTTGTGTTTTTTCAATGATGTTAACTCTAAACCTAGGCTCTCTCTCTTGTAAAGGAGCCTATAACACACTATTCAATATGTGAAGGCATTACACTCACAACTACCAATGACTTTTATGGATGAGAGCGGAGAAAAGTTCCATCATATGGTCTAATACCATATTACAGAGAGATTGATTTCTCTTATTATTGTTACAAGTACCTTGGGTTTCTATATATAGGGTTTGTCCGAGAAACGATCTAAAATTAGAACATGCCTTGAAAATAAAGAAAAACCCTTTTATCTGTTTTAATAACATTTCGTCAAAGACGATATTATGCCGACTCCAAAAAATGATTTGCTATCATTTGTTGTCATTTAGTGTCTATCAACTTTTGACTAGAACATTTAAAATTCCGTTTTATATCAGAATATTTGATACAACGTATTTAAACTTTTTGGTCATTGTTCAGGTCGCGGGTATTTTGAAGATATTGGACAAGGAACTTGCAACTAATGTTGGACATTATATTTTAAGGTATTTATCTTGATTGCCCACAAACAACATATATTTGAAGATACTTAAAGTCAGAACTTGGGTTTAATATTACTTTGGGATTTGCTCATGGTGCTCTTTTGATTGTATTATGCAATATAAATATTGTAGGGAAAAACGATTTCCCATTTGTTTTCTGTCTTATACAAATAATTTATAGACGCACTAAAATATATTAACTTTGGTAAAAAAATTGTTCTGCTGCAATATGTTTTTTAACCAAAAAGTAAACACTTGAAATTTAATTAGAGATAAATATTAAGTTAAATGGGCAATTGGATACCTACAAAATCCAATCACGATTTTTCTTCGGTCTACTCCAACATTGTTAAGCATTGGGACTTGTGTGGTTGGTAGCTCTATATATCGACTCTCCATGTAGTGGATTCGACCGCATTAGTTCCCTTCTTTTGTTAATTAGGGAGGTCATTAAGCCACTTAAATCTTTGTGTTCTTGTTCTTGATGGTCATATTTATATTTATTTTAATATGTTAGCTATGTGGATCGGATCTACAAATTCTTATCAGGTTCATGCTATTTTTGATTACCTATTTTTGGAAATTCATGAAATTTCTTGAAGATCATTAGGCGATCTCATGTTGATTGACCAAGATGTCCACTCTTAATGGAAAGGTAAACATGCTATGCCTGGCGACATGACAACTGTGAGAACATGCAAGGTAAAGTTGGCATCAAGGATAAAATATTGACGAAGGTGACATATTGCATGCGAAGTGACAATACACTAGGGAACACGACGATGATTCACAGATTTTTTTCTTTGAGGTTTTGTTCTATTTCAATTCCTTTCCCCCCTAAAATTACTAAAAGTTCTAGTTTATATCAATGATAGAGCGACTAATGCAAACACGATGCTTCTAAGATGGGGAGATCGATACACTGTATGAAACTGCCAACCAAAGCACAAGAAGATGGAAACCACAATTGTTTTCCTAAAAAGGGCATTTGAGGCCTGAATGAGAGGTGGTAGCAACACATGTGTTGTGCACGCTGTGAAGTTGTTGCTTGAGACATCCATACAAGGAGGCAACAATAGCTATGTGAAGTATTCAGGTGACTACTCAAGGCCTAAGAAGACAATACTGTTGGCATTATTGGCTTATATAGCTATGGTGTAACTTTTCCTCTTTTATGTATTTCCTTGTTTTTTTTATTTCTAGTTGTAACCAGGAGTCCTTTATGTAATTACTACCCATTGAGCTCCAGGGTTTCATGCTATATAAGAAAACTTATACCCATGAATAAAGCATTCCACTGTATTCTCATTTTTTCTCTGCAAGAAATCAGAGTAGCTGTCCTAGGTTCCCTTGGTGGTCCACAGAAGTTCGTACCTATGGATCCCTCTGCCACCAAAAGCCCCCTCACCCCCATTATTGTTCCACTGCCCTGCACAAGGGCCCTCCTCCGTCCCCTCTAGCACCGTAGCTCTCATGCGGTAGACTACTTTAGCACTTCATTATTCTCTCTTCTTGATCATGGATACAACTCCAACAAAGGCCAAACCCCATGATATCTACACCCTCCATGCTGGTTTATGGGACCTCTATCAAG
The DNA here is from genome assembly GCA_037367405.1 of Ottelia alismoides. Taxonomy (NCBI): domain Eukaryota; kingdom Viridiplantae; phylum Streptophyta; class Magnoliopsida; order Alismatales; family Hydrocharitaceae; genus Ottelia; species Ottelia alismoides. The sequence goes on along the minus strand of JAZKJV010010712.1, from coordinate 456,676 downwards.
CTCAAGGGTGCATATAACTGTGTGCTATGGTCTCGGGCATTCATGAGAGGGTACATTTCATTTTGAGTGCATTAACATAGCCCTCCTCTAATCCTATTCATGCTGCCAAAGAGAGAGATGCCGCCTCGAGTGGAGGACTTGCATCTATTTCTTTGTCTAATGCAACCTATTTGATTGTGGCTAAGACGCTAGGGATTCGTCTCAGAGTGGTTCTATAATCCATTTCTCTTGAGCAGACAGCTTTTACCCGAACATGGTAATGTCATATAGCATTATAATGGCATCATAAATAGTGTTGGATTGGATGCGGAATGGTAAGAGGGGGATTCTATAAAAGGTGGACTTTTCCAAGGCTTACAATTGTGTGTATTTGCGCTTTCTATGGTCCTCACTTTGATAGGGGGATTCCTTGGAGAGTGGATTGATTGGATCAACAACATTGTATGCGGTTTTGGTGAATGGACGACCCGAGGAGGGTTTCTTCCAACCTCAGAGAGGTGTACAACAAGGTTGCCCGTCGCCCCTTTGCTTTTCGTGATCGTGGCAGATACTTTAATAGTGATGATGTGACATCACTGACATGCCATTGAGGGAGGTTTTTGCACAGGTTATTGCAATGGGGATGTCACGATACCAATCATTCAATATGCAATGATACAATGTTTTTTATCGAGGGAGGGATTGGGTAAGTGAAGGAAACCTCTCGGATGATGGACATCTTTGGGGATATCTCTGGTCTGTACATCAATAGGGATAAGTCAGTTTTTGTTCCATTTGACTTGTCCTAGTCAGAGATATAGGAGGTGGCATCTGTGCTGCGTAGTCCTGCTCCTCTTTACCATTCACATATCTTGGCCTCCCCTTGATTGGCAGTCACCTAAGATATACTGCTTGGTACCAGATTTTGTACCACTTAGGGAAAAAGCTCGCTGGTTGGAAGAGTGTTGTTCCCTACAGAGGCAAGAGGTTGATCATGCTCAATCTCGTTCTTTCTGCTACTCTGATGTTCTTCAACCTACCAGATTATTAAAAGTTGGTGTGCGCAATAGAATAGAATCCTTAATGTGACATTTCCTGTTGTCGGATGCAAGATAGGAAAAAGGGGGGGGGGTGCACCTGCTGAATCTTGATATAGTTACAAGATCGAAGGCCAATGGAGGCCTTGGTGTGGTGAAGATTGAGCATATAGATAAAGCACTACTGGCAAAATGGATAGTTAGAATTTGGGGGACAAAGGAGTACCTGGTTCGTTGTCTCACAAGGGATATCTATGGCATGGGGGTGTCTTTGGCTGATCGATCAGTTCGTTTTCACTCCTTTTTGTAGCGAGGAATCTCTAGCTTGCTCCCATAAATGATCGGTTTGCTCTGCCCGATGGTCTGTAATGGGGAATTTCTTTTGCTTTTGGACGAATGACAGATTAGTTGAGGGATCACTTAGTGATCATTTCCCTCAGTTGTTTGCCCTCTCTGCAGATCATTCAATTACATTGGAGTAGTTTTGATCGGATTGAACATGGGTTCCCTACTTCGTTGTTGAGTTCTTTGAGCAGAGGTTGCGGGATTTCATGCAGATACTGGTGATGTTGGAAGGGCATGTGGGGCCCCACCGAGGGTAGAGATGATTGGCTATGGGAATGCATAGTTTTTTATGTGAAGAAGGCCTATAGAGAGTTCTTTCATACTTGGGATGTTGTTCAGAAGGACTTACGTTGGGATTGCTAGGTGATATGGAAGAGTAAATCTCCACAATGAATCAAAATCTTCCTTTGGGCCGTCTACTTACAAAGACCCGGAGGGAAAAGCTATTCATACCTGGAGACGGTTTATGCCCAAGATATGGTGATAACGCAGAGAAGTTGGACCATCTTTTTTTTCCAATGTAGTGCTTCGATCGACATTTAGGCAAGGCTTGGCCTTCCATGGCTCAAGGTGGCAAACTGCTCCTCTTTTTTAATGTCAATGCATAAATTTTGTGGCATGTCTGTTGAGGATTACTCGGTCCCTTTTGCGCTTCTTTGGGCAATATGGTGTGCTAGGAATAATCTCATCTTCGGTTGTCATTGCTTCTATGTTGAAATGTAATGTGTAATTGTTCTTTTTTTAATGAAGCTTGAGGTGGGCCTCATCTTGGGGATGTACTCTTTTTCTATTGAAAATTCACAAGTAATCGCACATGTGAAGTGCCAATTATTCATTTTCAAGCTCAGAGATTCTACACACGATATAACGTGTATATCCTAAATTTAGAGGTTTTGAATACTTTCAGTCTGGAGACCTTGAATAAGAGTGGCGGTTCTTGAAGTTGAGAGTTACATCAAATCAACTGGCTTGAAGTACAACAGTCTTGTGTGCATGTGCAAGTGTTAGGAATTCTCTTTTTATGATCTTTTTAAAGTTTTTTATTTACAATGTTGTGTATCATTTACAAATTTTTATTTTTTTACAAAATTTAATAAATTTACGGATTATATAACAATATACACATTTTACAAGTTTTTACAACATATCTCATGAATTTTATTGAGTATTATATACAGAAAACACTTGAAAATACACGTTATTGATAAAGTATATATAATATATGTACGACACCCCCTATACTTAGCTTGTGCTATATCCTCATGGCATGTAGAAAAAGGAAGACATAACTCGTACTAAGCTTAAGAGAGCATAAAGAATGGAAAGAATAGAAGTCGATCAACCCTATATTTATGCTCCGATCAACCCGCATATAAAAACAATGACAAATAGGACAGTCAAAGGCAAGGAATGGATGGAATGTATAGTAGGGCATCAGCCTGCCTACACTTAAGGATTTAGTGTCCTAAGTACGAGAAAGAGTCCAAGGTTGGGAACCGATGTGGAACTAAAAGAATATACAAAAAAGAAAAAGAAAAAGAAAAGAATGAGCAACTTGGGTCACTCGTCTCCCTCCATACTAGGATCTGGTTATCCTAAGTATAACCACGAACGAAAATGAGACAGTCGTGGGGTGAATGATGCAAAGCATTGGAGAAGGAATAGAAGAAAAACATATACAAGGCGAAAGAAAATTGCACATACTCAAGCGATTTACAACAAATCTTCTTCCTGGGTCTGGGGGTTATAGAATATATTGTGTAATAGCACTCTTGGTTAAAGTCGACACACCTGTGCAAGCTTAATTCAAGGACATTTCAGAAAAATGTGTACTATATCTTAAAAGAAAGAGAACAAATAAACTTTGAAATGGTACAAGTCTCAAAATCTTTAATTCAAAGGTCTGGAAATATAAAGCAATAATTACATAAACTAATATACAAAAATAGAAATAATAATGAAACTACAACTAAATCAAGATGTCTTATCTGCTGGAGTCTTTGGATATTTTTCTAAAAGGCTGTACGCTTTTTGGATATCTATGGAGTTATGAGGGATTACCTGCAAAATACCTAGCAATGTGATCCAAGTCACATGGGGTCGATCTTGAAAAGATCCTATGGTGACTGCTCATAGTTGATCGAACATCAAGTGGATACCCCATCTAATGAATGATATCGAAGATCAAATCGAAGATTGTAGCTCAGTTGTGCTTAGAGGAGCCCTTCTTCTAAAGGGAGGTTAAACCTCACACATCGTAACACAGAAAAAATGAATCATATTTGTAGAATAAGGTGTTCATCGTATAAAAACTAATGCAATCATATAACAAAAAAAAATTGATTTTAAATGTGAAACCACATGGCATCTGAAATAATTTCCGCACCATTTTGCAAGATCACAAGAGTATAGAAGAATCCCTCTGACGCGTAAGTCTCTAAAATAAGAGACCTCTTGACTTAAGTTTGAATCGATAGATACTTGCACATGCGACATGGTGACGAGTTGTGGTGCTTCTCACAAACTTGAAAGATCTTTTCCACCAAGTTGTCCACATTAAAAGAGATCTAGAATGATCTTTACCTTCGGATTTCTTCTCACGAAATCAAATCCTTCTACTCATATGTGAAACATGGAGAAGAAGTCGAATCCTCTTGCAATTGTCCTAGCCGACATAGAGGAAAGAAGAGGCAATTGGGGTGGAATGTCAAGTGGTTTTTGGGGGTAATTATAGGGGATGGCCAATGGTTGATAATAAGAAGAATTTCTTTCTTCTATTTCCCATCGTTCTTCTTAGGACTAGAGTTCACTTTACGATGGAAATTCAATTCCTTTTAAATTAAATTGAGAAGAAAACCCATTTCCTTTTTTATATGGCTATGGGCGACCAAAACGGAGCCCTATTCCATCTATGGACGTTCATGATGAACTGAGTAGAGAACATGTCTCTCTACTCGCTCTCTCTTCAACTAGTTACAAATTCCAAATATGATTTGTGGTAGAAAATATAACGCAGAAGGCTGAAGCGAATATCAGAGAAAAGAATAAAAACATTAAGGAACATCAAGATTTTATGTGGAACCCTACTCCTTAAGGAGTGTGATGAGACCACAGGAGAAGGCCTCAAAGGGCTATATGTTGCATTATACTTTCTCATTGAATACAAGAGGTCTGGGGCTTCTTATATAGCCTCCACAGACTCTCCAAATCTCACACTAGTAGACGTGGAACTAAACTTTGGACGTGGTAAATGGATCTTGGAAGGATCCATTTACCCATCTTACATGATAAGTGACACATACTCTAATACTCCCCCTCAAGCTGGAGCATGCAATGCTCAGCTTGGACAAACAGAAAGAAATCACTCAAACTCACAATGCAAAACACTACATATGATGTCAACTTAATGCGCACAAGAGCCTAAAAAAAAACTTAATGCGCACAATTGTCGGCTGTTGTCGAGGACATTACTTCTCATGCCTTGTAGGTGAGGAGGAACAAATGGGCTAGAGTGTGAGTCAAACTGACTCTCCTCGTCGGAAAGCATGTGCTCTATACTGTGCCTATCAGAATCATTGCAACTGAAAATAAGTCTCTTTGTCGGAGTACTCTGGCCCGCCACAACATGTGGACAACAGCTCCATCTCTGAAAGGGTTGAACCGAGAAAGTCGTGGAGACAATCCTCGTCGTAGCCCACGATCGGTGGAGAATGGAGTCTTAAAAAGTCTCCTTGTCAGAGAATGGGTCTCTCTCATACTGGCTCAGAGAATGAGATCTCTACTCTGGAGTCCCTATGAAATCACATGAAAATCCTAACCCACATGGCATAGGAAATAGGATCTCTAGTCTGGAGTCCCTATGGAACATATGAAAACTCTGACCAAAATAAAAGATTGGGACTACATAACTCTGGACTCTATATACCAGATGTTTAAAGGAGCTTTCTATTCGTAAGCTAGTTAGCCATGCATATACTCAATGTTCAGGAAGACGGTATGCGATATTCAGTCGGAGGGGTAATTGCATCGAGAGTATGCGGTATGCGGGAGAGTATGCGGGGAATATGCAGTTTTATGCGGTTTGGTATTTTTTAGTGTTAAAAATATAAATAATATTTTAATATCATGTTAATATCATTTAAATATTATATCTCTTGATTATAATAATAAAGAATTGAAGGTACAAGGAACAAAACTATTGGGATAAAAAGTAATATAGAATCAAATGAGCAAAAACATCAATTGAAAGAGCGTTAAGTCAGGTGTCCGAGTTTAGGTTAGTGTTTTAGAAATGTTTATTTGAAAATCGGCTGCATACTTGGCCGCATATACAGTATACTCGATCGAGTATGCGGCCTAACCCGCTTAATTGCCGATTTGGTCATAGTCGGAGCGCCAAGGCTTCCGAGTATGAGTATGCGGCCAAGTATACGGTATACTCGACCGATTTTCTGAACACTGGATATACTTTCCTATTCTGTAATAAACTTATCATAAGTCATTATGATAATTTATAGTGGATCGTTCTCTAATAGCAGGTGGACTCTATGAATTGAACATGCATGAATGTGTCATCAATGCCGATACCACTATTAATGAAACCCCTAAAAGAGCAAGGGAGGATGAGGATCACTTAACTATGATACGAAATCAAAGACTTGGACATGTGTCTGTTGATAGGATCAATAGACTGGTAAATGACAAACGTTTACATTTTCTAGAAGTCTGTGATTTACCAACTTGCAAGCATTGTATTCGAGGAAAGATGTTCATGGCACCATTCTCTAAAAATGGTGAAGATGCGAATGTATACTTAACCTAATACATATTGATGTATGCGGTCCCTTTCATATTGCGACTCGTAATGTACACCAATATTATGTCATTTCTTGATGATCATTCGTGGTGTGGTTTTATCTTCGTTTTACATCACAAATACGAAACCTTTGAAAAATTCAAAGAGTTCATGGCTTTGGTTAAGAACCAAACTAGAAAGAAGATAAAATGAATTCGATCTGACCGAGATGACAAATACCTCACACATGAATTTAAAGAATACCTTAAGGAGAGATGATTATTTCCAATCTCACTCTTACATGTACTCAACTCAACATTGTTGCAGAGATGCAACAGAAGCATGTTGGACATGGTAAGATCAATGATGAGTAAAGCAAACTTACTTCTTAGTATCTGGGGAAATGTAGTAGCTATTGCAACTTATGTCCTAAACAAGATTCCATTTAAATTTGTACCTAAAACCCCCTATGAGCTTTGGTTTTATATCATGCTGAGTGTACGACATTTAAGGATTTGGGGTTATTTGATCCATGCTAAAAATGTGGATGCAACCAAGTTGGAATCTCGCATTAGAGAATGCTACTTCATTGGATACATAAAGAATGATATTTTACCAACTTTATGATCCTTTGACTTAAAAGGTTTTTGTTTATAGAGATGCCAAGTTTCTGGAGGATGAATTCCTTAAAAGTCAATATTATAATGAAGTTAAGGAATTAATCAAGTCTTGCGAGATCGACGGGGTTCCCTAATAAAAGTTGAAGAGATAATTGAAAGAGGTTTTATCAGTTGTGCCCCTCAGAGATATTCCAATATCACTTATGCCCCTCCCTTTTTGGTAATATCAGTTGTGCCCCCGAATTCTTGTCGTTCTATCACTTGTGCCCCTCCGTTAGTTTAACCATAAATGAGTTGACTTAACCATATTTTTTCAAACCATGGTGTAGTTAAGAGGGGTATAATTGTCCAGACTCTTTCTTCATCTTCTTCCTCCTCCATTTGTTCTTCTTTCTTTTTCTTCATAATTTCTCTCTCTTAGTTACACCTTCATGCATCCATCGAATCTCTAAAATTTTTGTATTTTCAGGAATACATCGTTTATTACGGATCATACGGTGAATTTTATTGAATTGTTTGGTGAATTTTCATGAATCAACTAGTCAAAAATTTATCTTAGCTTAACAAATACTGAAAGTCCTCCAGTTTCAGCCCCCTTGCTCCTTCTCCAACGGACCTCCTCCTTCATCCCCTTCCTTTCTAGGTAGAGGGAGGGGGGGGGACCTGGGGGTAGCGGGAGTAGGGGGAGGCGCGGGGGCAGAGGGTGACCTGGGAGCGAAGGGAAGAGGCAGGGCAGGTGGTGGCGGGAGCAGGGGGAGGCGATGGGCGCGGGGGCAGGGGGCGACCTGGGGGCGAGTGGAGGAGGCAGGGCAGGTGGAGGCGGGAGCAGGGGGAGTGGGATGTGCGGGGGCAGGGGTGAGACAAGGGGGCGAGGGGAGGAGGCACATGGGGAGGGGGAGGCGCAGGGGCGACAAGAGCAGAGGGAGGGGAGGCGCGCACGGGGTGGGGGGAGGGAAGGGTGGTGGAGAAGCTCGGTGCAGGGGTTCCGACCTGGAGGTTGGGGCAGGGGGAGGTGCTCGGGCAGAGGGGAGGCAGTGCGAGGGCAGGGGAAGGAGCTCGGGACGGAGGGTGCACCTGGGGGCGGGGGAGGAGACATATAGGAGCATGAGGCTGGGGAGGAGGAAGAGAAGAGGAAGAGGATAAAGAAAGAGGAAGAAAGGATGATAAAATGACCTTTTCATTCTTTATTTTAAATTTAATTCCCATTATGTCCCTAAGTTAACGTCCGTTTGCATTGAGAATGAACGTGAACTAACCCGAGGGGCACAAGTGATAGAACGACAAGAAGTTTGGGGGCACAACTGATATTCCCAAAAAGAGAGGGGCATATCTGAAAAATTAAAACTAAAGCAAAATACATTGAAAAAAGTATATATATTATTAAACTTTGTCAAATACACATTCAAGAATAATTTAAAATTATTAATAGATACAATACCTAAACGATGAAGGCATTGAAGTTCAAAAAGACTAATACCAAGCCAATATTATACGGAATATCAAGTTCCAACTCCAACTTCAATGATTTTATGAGTATTGAACTAAAGTCTATACTTAATACTAAAGTATAATAGAAACCATAGTTTTTAATGTTTAAAGTAAAAAAATATTAATATGCCTTGAATCCCAAACATTTATCTTGTTGGACATAGTTGGAGAACCATCATATGCATCCCCTCCTGCAATATCATACCCCAACGAGACAGGGGTCTCATGCAACCATAGTTGTTATTATATTTGACTATTCACAATAAAATGTAATAATTATTTTACTTCATGTTTTATTTTTAACCTACTTCATATATGTGATAACTATTCTAAGATTTACAACTCATACAACCAAATAACAACACTAAGTTGCAAAATTGAACTAATATAAATATTTATCACAATTTAAACTCAAATCTATGTGCAATACAACTAGTATATGTAGGTGTATGATAAATTGAACATGATGTATACAAGATCATTGAGCTTCTTTTGTTTCAAGCGATCTTTTCTTTTTTTTGCATGGATCTATACATAAAAGTATGCAACTATGCAAGGTTTAACATGAAATCATAAGCACAAAAATAAAAAAAATAATGTTTAGGTAAAAATAGGGTCGAGCGCAAAGCAAATAATCAAAAAGTTAAAAAAAGCCTCTAGCTCGAGGCTTACGCCTTCGCCTCGCGCCTCGAATACCTCAAGCTAGGTCAAGGCATACGCCTCTACCCAAGGACCTGAGGCGTGCGCCTCAGGGCGATTTTGGCGCGTCTCGCCTCGAGGCGCCACTTTTTAGAACCACGGTTCATACTTACTGCTCTCACGGTTTCACAGTCTGGAGCTCTCACAGAATTTACCCTCTTGATTCATAATATTAATAAAAATATATGAACATGATTCATATATATATATATATTCAAGGCCATATAATTTGGATGTTGAGACAGACACATGAGCAGGAGTCTTGCCCATGTCAGACTTTGAGTTGTATGGAGCATGGGAATAAATCTCAGCGTCGAAATCTGAGGTACTGAACTTGGAGCTTATGGAAGAGAATCAGGGCACTGACTCAAATATGGTAACACTAGCAGAAAAATAGAATCTCCTCCTAGAAGGATCATAAAGCATGTAGAAATTACAGCTCGTAGAAACTCGTTATGTGGTTATGTTCCCGCAAAACTCAATTTTTTCCGTGCTCAGGAATAGAAATCTTGCAACTATGTTACCCAAAGTGTGCCGCATAAAACAAAATCATGCTCTCTTTCCTACTCCATATTTCCCTTGCGACAGCTTGTTTATCCTTTGGGGTGATGTTTAGGAAGCTGTTTTTCTAGTTAAACTAACGAGTAACAGGATATGTTGATCAAAATGTGGAGCTCATGTGTAAGGGGGAGGGTGGGTTGAAAAAGGGAATCAGAAGTTGCAGATTGATGGTTAATTAATGGGGAGCCCGTGTGTCAGGGAGGCAGGAGGGCTACAAAGGGATGACGAGGTGTACAGGGGATTAATCAATGGAGAATCCATATGTGACATTTGTTGGTTACATGCAAATGGTATCCCCATAAGTCATGTCTTTTTTAGGAGTTGCATATGAGTCGATGATAATCCAAGCAATCACAAACGTGCCACAAGGAAAGGTGTATAATAGGAGCTTGTTTTGTTATAATTTTCAACTCTTTGTTAGCATTTCATATTCGCTCATGCACAGTTTATTGCTGAATTTCAATCTTGCGCTGATATCCTTGTCTTCAATGAAGTGGATCTTCATTAAAGGAATTTATATGTGCTATATTTGTTCTGATCCATTTATTTTTTGGGGCATGTACTCGCATTTTGGTATTGGGCAGCACACGTATCGTCATTGTCTTCTAAATGCCAATTACCAGATATATAGACTAGAAAATACATCATCTCGAATCCTTTGGTGCTAGTGTGTTTTTCTACTGGATATCTGGTGCTAGTGGTTTCTATCTGTTTGGTGGTCGTAGAGATTGTCAACAAAAAGAAAACACAACGAAGTTGCCTCCAAAAGAATCTAATTTTTATATTACAACCTGAAAAACGCAATTTTATGAAGTAATTCATGCTGATTGTATTATACAAACCTGAGTTTCAGCTGTCAAACTTATGAAGGTGGTATAGCTGGAGAACCTGGTTCTGAAGCTCATGGTGGGTATGTCAACCTTATATGTATATATATACTTGTTATTCTGTACTTGCAATGCTTTACCTTATTTATGATATAAAAGTTTATGAAATCTTTCTAAACCTGATAATATTGATGATTTCTCTTCATACTGATGTTTTTCCATTTACTCCGGTTTCTGTAGGTACACTTTCTGCGGTCTGGCTGCAATGATTCTCATCAATGAAGCCAGCAGACTGGATCTCCCTAGTCTGATAGTAAGTATCTTGCTGATTACTGCAACCTGCCTGATAAGAAAAATCCAGTTCATTGATAAATCCAATAAGACTGGCATCATCTTCACCTGTCAATGTAATGGTGCTCTTTATATTTCATTCTCTACAACCTCTTGATAGAATTTCTGTACACATACTTTCTTCCACCTAGGACTGGGTGGCATTTCGTCAAGGAGTGGAATGTGGATTTCAGGGAAGGACAAATAAGCTGGTGGATGGGTGCTACTCTTTTTGGCAAGTATGACATGGTACTTTCTCCACATTTTTCATTTTGACTTGTGGCACCTTCCATGAACGAAACTTTCCTACTGCTAGGGTGCAACACTAGCATTAGTGCAACGAATCATGTCAGTAGTTGATGAGCAATTGCACATGCTGCATAGCAGTGATACTGAACAAGCTGGTGAACGCTTAAAGAGCAACCCCTCATCTTTTATGTCATATGGTACGTCTTTTGTATGTAAACACCTTTGAAACCAAATTTGGAGTAGAGTTAAACTTCTTACATCCAGTAAAGACGAGTTACCTCCTAATAATGGTTTGCTGATCCGCATTAGATGACCCCCGCTCAGGTAATTTAATATCAAATGAACCCAGAGCAATGAGGAAATCTGGCGTGAACCATGGTGTGGTTGATGTTAATTACTCTTTATTAAGACCATTTTATCATATGATCATGTTTTTTTTTAATTTTTGAAAGTCAAACTCATATTTTGGCTCCTTTCTAGTGGCCTATTTGCATGTTCATCTTCATTTGATGCTCTTCAGATAGCCACTATGATTGTTCTATTTGATGCTCTCTAATCAGTATATCTTGATGTGCTGACATAGAATTAAATTTGATCAGAGAATGATCAACTCTGGCAATTTGGGCATTCTTTCATTAGCAAACATTGTGAATCTGGTCCTCTTTTCCAGACTGACGCACTTCAGCAGTATATACTCCTATGTTCTCAGGTACCATTTTCAAGTTGAAATGTCAGATATGCCAATTGTATAAATCTGCAAGCGTTTTGTTGCAGTTGAATGAACTGTAATTGAACATTAAATTATGAAATGCTGTTAGATGTTCATTATAAGATATATCTTCCTATAACTGGGGTTCATTATGCAGTTTTCGATGTTAATTGTGAGAGATGCCTTGTTCTTTTCGATTTTTTGTGCAAATTAATCAATGCTGTCAACTCCATTTTGCATGCAATGATGTCACAAAGTACACCATCACTAGACGTGTAGTGAGCTAAAGTTTTTTAATGGTTTGTTCATGTAGGCGTTGGAGGGTGGGCTCAAAGACAAACCTGGCAAGAGTAGAGACTTTTACCATTCATGCTACTGCCTCAGTGGCCTTTCTATTTGTCAGCATAGCTGGTCAAAGGATGCTGATGATGCACCGCTGCCCAATGCGATCTTGGGAGGATACTCCAATCTTTTGCTGCCCATACACCCCCTCTATAACGTTGTATTAGACAAGTATCGTGAAGCATACGAGTTTTTCTGACTGTCGAGGTTATTATTAGAGAAGCAAGGAAATCGAGCAATCTCTATCTGATGGTTCTCATGTGTTTCGGACGCTACCTCTTGATGATATATGCAAGGTGCAGTTAAATTACAAAGAGCAGTACAAGTGATAGATATTTTGTATTAACTAGAGTAAAATGGTTGAATGCTTGCCCAAGCTAATCCAGTTAATGCTGGTAGTTGTAAGATGGATTGAACCTAATTTGTATGTTTCCTTGGTGCCTGCTTGAAAATGATGGTAGTTACTTTGGCTCTTGTAACTGTGAAGCAACTGCTTCTGTTTTGGCGTTTTGGGTTTCCATGAAGTGAAAGTATTCTTTTTTTTCAGCTTGTGTAGTTATTTGATGAACACATTGTTGAGGTGGTGGTGATGATGGGTGCGCAAAATCAACCACACAACACACACAAACATGAATGATGGTGGAAGAAAAGCTCAGTTAGGCACCCGCCATTCACGACCCTGAAGAGAATGTGCTATCAATATCAACACCTTCCTTTTCTTTCTTTCATTCTCAATCGGCAATGGTAGAGTTGTGGTGGTCACCCTTTTATTTGTAGATCTACATATCGGAGTTAAAGTAATATCTACCAAAGTGTTTCTTGGAGATGCGAAAACTTCCATCCATTACCTGAAAACTCTTTTGTTATATTACTGCTTGGATATGTCATAGTAAGAAAACAGTTTTTGTTAACAATATCTCCCGTACGTGTAATTTGAACGTGATCTGTTTTTTTGGAGTTTGCAGTGGCTAGCTTGTTGTTGCCATCTTTTGAGGCCTTCATTATGCAAGAATATATAGGCCTTGGGCCCTAATCCTGTGCTTTTATTGTGCCACCATGCAATCGTGTTCCAAGTTATCATGTAACACTAGGGTTGGGCATTGGGTCGTGTCAGCTTGACCTGACCCAAAACTTGGCCCATGTAGCTTGGTCTGAACCCGAACCCACAAATAATTGGGTTGGGTTTTGGGGTTTAATTCAAGTCTAAATGTATATTCAAGCCGAGTTCGGGCCTGATAGAGTTCAAACCTGAAAGTCCAATAGCCCGGCCCGTTAGCTTGACACATTTTAAGGGCTCAAACTGCCTGACTTGTTAGCTCACCCCATTACTTCTACATGAGTGTTGATAGAATTCATATGTAGTTCTAAACATAATAATTTAATTAAGTTTAACAACTACCATTGTTATATATACCATCATTCTAATAATTTTACCATGCTAAAGAACATATAAAAAACATTTTTGCATGTGTTTAGAGCATGTAGTTGTAATGCATTCATCATATTTGTAATATAATATAAACAACTATATTACACTGGTAATATATTCATCATGTTTAGAGCATGTAAGTTGTACATTGTAGATTCATATCGTGAACATGATTCCTTAATGTTATCATTGTGGTAAAACATATTTGCATGTGTACGGAATACACATTTTTTTTGTTGGGGATGGGTGGTGTATTTGGAAGATAAAAACAAACTCAATATGTCATGGAGTTTTAATTGGGTCGGCCTGAACCCGGCTCGTAATGTATGGGTCAAGCTAGGGCTTGGACCCGGATTCTGAAAAATAAAACAGCCTAAGCTGGACCTGTTAGCCCGTATACTAAAATAGATTTGGGTCAGGCCAAGCCGAACCCGACCCATGCCCAACCCTATGTAACACCATATCCCCTGTGGGGAGAATGTGCCATCCGTCGGGCCGTGGCCTTCAATAATTCAATCCCATCTTGGGTATTGTAACGTCCCGGGCTTAGGTCCTCGATCCGTTAGCGGAGCATTACTGGCCCTGACAACCTCTTGGGATTGAGCCCATACAGACCCGATTAACCACCCCTAAAATGCTCAAGCCGGGTTGTTCGGTAGTAAGCTCCTCACTATTTATCCCACCCGGAAATTTTGTATTCCACGATGTGGGATTTTTCATTTTTTGGGGTTTTACAACCTCCCCCACTTATATTCGCAATGTCGTCGTTGCGACATGGCACATCACTTCTTACCAGTGACAGTGGCGACTGCACGCTCCGGGTAGCCATTTCCTCCAACCTCTTGTAGGGGCGGCTCCACCTCTCGGGTAGTCCTTTCCACTGTCAGAGGGCGTTCGGCTCTGATACAATTTGTAACATCTCGGGCTTAGGTCCCCGGTCCGTTAGCGGAGCATTACTGGCCCTGACAACCTCTTGGGATTGAGCCCATACGGACCCGATTAACCACCCCCAAAATGCTCAAGCCGGGTTGTTCGGTAGTAAGCTCCTCACTATTTATCCCACCCGGAAATTTTGTATTCCACGGTGTGGGATTTTTCATTTTTTTGGGGTTTTACAGGTATACATGCAAAACTTCCAAAAAATGGGCATGTCCAGGCAATCTCCATTTCTGGAGAATAGAATTGATGGGTTTAGAAAACCCAATTCGACCATTTGTGGATGCCATTGCTGCTGCGATTTTTGAGAAACTAGGGCACCATCTTCCCTTCTCTCTCTCCGTTCTCTTTTGGATCGAGCCGCCTTTGCTGCTGGAGATCTTGCCTTGGTGACGTCAAATAGTTGCTGCTGTGAAGCAAGTCTGGACATCCATCATTTGGTGATATTTCCCCATCTTCTTTTCTTTTTAATTGCATTGGTGTGGTTCATTGTTCATACACCTTGGGGAGAAGGTTTTGGCTTTTTATATCTTTTACGGAGTTTTGATCACCACATCTAGTGGAGTAGTTTGATTGGGTCGAATAAGACTCGTGATTTTCCCCCCTCATTTTGGGGGTTTCGACGTTAAGATCCATGTGTTTGTGGTTGTGCTTGTGATTGAATTTTGTGCTTGATTTCTCGTGGTTCTAGTGATGTTTGATTTGATTTTTGTTAATTCGTCAAGTTGCTCGATTAGATATGCTTCCACATTATTTATGAGATTGATTGTTCCCAACAGTGGTATCAGAGTCTGTTTAATGATGGATTACAAGACGGAGTTTGGTTCGAACTGGATGATTACTCTTAATGAGACTAATCATAATTTGTGGAAGGACAAGATGAATGATCTTTTATATGTGAAGGTTATGCACCTTCCGTTATTTTCCACGCAGAAGTCCGAAGACGAATAGATGAAAAGTGGGAATTTGAACACGAACAGGTTTGTGGTTTCATCCGATAGTTTGTTGATGAGAATGTCTACAATCACATACAAGATGAAAGCCATGTTAGAAGCCTATGGTTGAAGTTGAAAAATCTTTATGCATCCAAGACGGGAAGTAACAAATAGTTTCCTTTCAATAGATTGATGAACTTGAGGTTCAAGGAGGACGGCTTTGTGTTAGATTTTCTTAATGATTCATAGTGCATTACAACCAGTTGACAAGCATAGGCATCGAGTTCGAGGATGAGGTCTCGGGCTTGTTGTTGCTTGCTACTCTACTAGATTCTTAAGAGACATTCAGAGTCCTACTTACTAACTCTGCAATTAATGAGATTGTTTCTTTGGAGATTGTCAAGTCTGGCATTCTCAATGAGGAGATGAAAAGAACAACTCAACGAAGCTCTTCATATTCAGATATTCTTATTACAGAGAACAAGGGGAGGAGCGAAATCAAGAATACAGGAACAATTCTAAGTCTAGATATCAGAGTATGGAGTGCCACTATTGCAAGAAAAAAGGGCTCACCAAGAAGTATTGATTCCAATTCAAGAGAGATAACATTAAGGTGATGACAAGCAAGAAAAGAAGAATGACAACATTGTTGCATCTGCACAGTATGAGCTCCTCATTATTTGTGATGTGGAGATGGTAAATGTCTCACAAGATGGTACTTCTTGGCTTGTTGATAGTAGTTTGTTTTACATGTTACATCTTAGAGAGAGTTTTTCTCTTCAACACCTGATGATTTTGGCACATTAAAGATGTGGAATGATTCTTTGTCTCATGTTGTTGACAATGGCAATGTTGCATTGAAAAATTCAATGAAGTAATGTTGACGCTCAAATATGTGAGGCATGCACCATATATGCACTTAAATCTCATTTTTACAAGCAAACTTGATGTTGAAGGATATTTCAACACTTTCAATAGTGGGCAGTGGAAGCTTACCCAAGTATCCTTGGTTGTTTCTCAAGGCAAGAAGTATAGCAACAATATTTACATCATGAATGCATCCATTTCCCTTGATGTGGTATATGTGGCTCAAGATTCTAATTCCATTGAGTTGTGGTATCGATGATTGGGGTACATGAGCGAGAAAAGGTTGTAGTGTTTGATGAGAAAGAATATACTGGCAGATGTCAAGAGAGAGAAGCTGGAGAAATGCACACACTGCTTGGGTAGGAAGCTGACGAGAGTCTCCTTCAAGAATCATCCACCTTCGAGGAAGATGCAACCATTAGAGCTTGTTCAAACATATATTTGTGGTCTATTGAAAGTAAGTTCTCTTGATGGTGTACTTTATTTTTATTACATTCATTGATGATTTTTTCAAGAAAGTTTGGGTCTATACCTTGAAAAGGAAGGAACAAGTCCTTAGTGCTTTCAGGGACTTTCATGCGATAGTAGAGTGACAATCTGGAAAGAAGCTGAAGTGCATCTATAGTGATAATGATGGTGAGTATATTGGGCCATTTGATAAGTAGTGCAGATCTCATGAAATCAGACACCAAAAGACCGCACCAAGACGCTACAATTGAATGGCATAACAGAGATAATGAACACAATCTTAATGGAGAGAGTTCAATGTCTCCTTTCTGAGGCTAAGTTACCTAACGTTTTTTTGGTATGAAGCACTTTATACTATTATTCGTGTTATTAATTTATTTCCACCTGTACATTTGGATGGTAATGTTCCTGACATGGTTTGGCATGGAAAGAATGTCTTCTACAACCATTTGTAAGCTTTTGGATGTTGCACGTTTGTGCATGTTCTCAAGGATGAAAGGCCCAAGTTAAACATAAAGACAAAACAATGCACTTTCATGGGATATGGCCAAGATGAGCTTGACTACAAGTTGTATGATCCAATTGAGAGGAAAATAGTGAGGAGCATGGATGTGGTCTTCTCTGAAGATCAACCATAAAGGACATCTAGAAGGCTGCTAGGAACTCTCCCTCGAGCAGCTATAAGACAAATGATATGGAGTTGATTTCATTGATGAGTGCTCCACATGTGGTGCCAGAAGATGTTGATGAGCAGGTGCCAGATGCAAGAGATGAGGATGATGTACCACAGATCTCCTCTCCTGATGTTGATGATGATGGAGATGATGATGGTGGGTAGGATGATAATATCTCCTTTTCTTCTGAGGCTCTCTCACTGTAGAGACCCGTGAGGGAGAGGCGACCCTCCACTAGATATTCTGCATGTGACTATATTTTGTTTACAGACAGTGACGAGCCTGAATGCTATGATGAAGCCTTTCAAGATGCAAACAAGAAGAAATGGGTAGAAGTCATGAAAGAAGAGACGGATTCTCGTCATGAAAATCACACCTTTAAGCTTTCAAGTTGCCCAAAGGCAAGAGGGCATTGAGGAACAAATGAGGTTATTGAGTAAAAAATGAAAACTCTACAAACCCAAGGTATAAAGCTAGATTGGTTGTGAAAGGTTTTAACAAGAGGAAGATAGTTGGGTTTGAGGAGATCTTCTCTCATGTGGTGAAGATGTCTTCTATCAGGGTAGTTCTCAGCTTGACAACTAGCCTTGATATGGAGGTTGAAAATATGGACGCGAAGACATCTTTCCTCCATGGTGACTTTGAGGAGGAAATTTACATGTTGCAATCAGAGGGCTTTGTTGTTAAATGCAAGGAAGACCACGCTTGCACGCAAAAGAAAAGCATATATGGCTTAAAGCACACTGTAAGACAATAGTCATAGAAGTTCGAGTCATTCATGGGGGAGCACGACTATTCTTCAGACCATTGTATTTTCATTAAGAAATTCTCAAGTGACGACTTTATCATTTTGTTGCTTTATATTGATGATATATTGATTGTTGGTAGCAACAGTGGGAGAATTTCTTGCTTGAAGGAGTTGTGCAAGTCCTTTTCTATGAAGTACTTGGGACACACAAGTCAAATTTTGGACATGAAGATCACAAGGGATCGATATACGAAGTTGTGGCTTTCCTAAGAGAAGTGCATTGAGAAGGTACTGCAGAGATTTCATTTGGCAATGCTAACTACCACCCCTCTTGGAGCGCATTTCAAGCTGGGCTGCAAAGATATCCCACAGAACAATGACGAGAAGAAAGATATAAAAAGAGTTCCTTGTGCATTATCCACATGTAGTCTCATGTACGCCACGGTTTGTACGAGGTCAGATATTGCTCATATAGTTGGAGTTGTTAGTATGTTCATATCAAATCTAAGGAAATAACATTGGGAAGCGGTCAAGTGGATCTTGAGATATCTTCGAGGTACTAGCAGTTATTCTCTTTGCTTTGGAGTAGAGAAGATTATTCTTCTTGGATACACAAATTCAGACATGGCAGGTGACATTGATGGGAAAAGGTTCATATTGGGTTACTTGTCATTAATAGGTGGCGTAGTTTCTTGAAAGCCTCATTTATAGAAGTGTGTAGCTTTATCCACTACAAAAGCTGAGTTCGTTGCAGCTACAGAGCATGCAAGGAGTTATTGTGGATGAAAAAGTTCATGCAGGAATGTGATTTTGGTCAGGAGAAGTACGTGCTTTATCGTAATAGTCAGAGTACCATCTACCTTGGCAAGAACTTCACTTTTCATGAGGGGTCGAAGCACATTGATGTGATATATCATTGGATACAAAATGCCCTAAAAGAGAAGCAGCACGTTCTTGACAAAATCCACACAAATGACAATGGTGCAGACATGATGATCAAGGCATTATCATTGGGAGAATTTGAAGATTGCCGCTCCCTTGATGGATTGGAGCAGGCTCCTCTTTGCATATGATAATTGTTTGGATGGTGAGTTCCATTCCATGTGGGAACTCAACGATCATGTTGGATCTCAGAAGTCCGTCTTCTTTACATGAAGGGTGTTGGTTGGTGATCTCCTTCTCATAGGCTGGAGTGGGAGATTTATTGGGTTGTGTCCTTCAGTAATTCCATCCCATCTTTTTTTTGATGAGTAAGTAATTGTATTGATATCATTCAAAAACGATATACAAGTATAGTCCAAAAGCCCCAATGGGGATTACAAAAGAAAAGCACAAAATTGGGGAACTACAGGTTATGGAATGGACCCAACACTAGATAGGCATAGAACCAGCCAGAAGTTAACTGAAGATAATTCTTACAATCTGAGTGACATGGCGGATGATGGAAGAAACAGAGGAAGCCTGCAGTTCAGTCCATCTCCGGTTGCGTTCCTGCCAAATACTCCATAGAACAGTTGCAAGAATATGGCCAAGCTTTTGACGAACGGCCTTGCTTGGGAGCACAGAAATCCATTGCATAGAGTCCAGCAGGGAGGTCAGAGGAGGTAAAGGTAGAGCCATCTCGTTACAAATGGAAGATAAAACAGAGGTCACAAAATCACAACCGAAAAAGGGGTGGCTATGAGATTCCAAATCCAGCCCACAGAGGTAACACATAGAATGGGGGCAGACACCCCAGGAGGCAAGCCGATCAGTGGTTGGCAGGCGCTCCCTCACCCCCCTGTAGAGGGTAAAGGAGAAGCTTGGCGGGGAGCCCTTTGACCAGACAATGGGAGCCGAGGAGGGGGGCTCAGCACGGGGGCGCAAGAAATTCAAAGCAGTGGCAAAAGAGAAGCGATGAGGATGAGGAAGCCACCGGAATGGGGGGCCTGCCCAGAGATAGCAGGTCGGATCCGCAGCCTGAAAAGCAAGATAGCCTTCCAAACCCGAGAAGCCGAGGCCGGGGTGGAAAGGCTCCAGAATTGATCATTAACGGGGTACCTGGACCGCAAGTAAGAAGCCCAAATGGAATCAGAGGAGAGACATCTCCAAGTCCAACAAGCCACCATGGCATCACGCAGAAGCATAGCAGAGGGGAGACCAACACCCCCCTCCGGTTTGGGGAGACAGAGAGTACTCCAGGCGATAGGATGCTGTTGTCGACCCCAAGAGAAGTTGGCGCAAAGTTGATCAATCTTTCTTGCAGTGGTAGCCGACAGGAAGGTGCTAGCTGACCAATAAAGCACGATCCCCTTGATCATGGAATTGAGAAGTTGAGCACGACCGGAGTAAGAGAGGGCCTTGGCTTTCCAGCCATCAAGCAAGGCCCGAACCCGATCAAGTAACTCCCTGAAAACATTGCAGCGGCCATTGGAAGAGCAGAGCGGAAGGCCTAAGTACACAGAGGGCAATGATTTCCGCAGAACGCCCAACCTTAGAGTGTCCGCGAAATTATCCACAAAGGAGGTAGGTCTAATGATCCTACTCTTCCTAACGTTAAGGGCCAGACCAGAAATCACCTCGAAAGTGCACAGAATATCCTTGATCGTAAGGAGAGAGCTTAAGGAGCCTTTGGTAAAGAAGAGGAGATCGTCCGCATATATGAGGTGGGAGGGAGCCGCACTACGCCCCCGGCCAAGGGGCTTGAGCTTCCCAGAGGCAGAAGCCGCATTCCCCAAGCAGGAAAGGGATTCCATTGCGATCACGAACAAGAGAGGGCTCAGAGGGTCGCCTTGGCGGAGGCCCCTGGTACCGCGGAAGAGTCCCCAAGGGGAGCCATTGATCAATACCGAGTAAGATGCCGATGAGATGCAATTGTCAATCCATCTGATCCAAGTTTCACAGAATCCCAAGCTTCTCAGAGCCGAGAAAATAAATCCGTGCTCAATGGAGTCGAATGCTTTGGAGATATCGACCTTAAAGCATGCTTTATTTGAGTTTTGCCTACGGTCAAAGCCCATAAGAACTTCTTGAGCCAACCTGAAGTTGTCAGAGATGGAACGCCCTTTGATGAAGGCTGATTGATTGGGCGAAATAATGTGCGGAAGGACCTCTGCAAGTCTAGAAGCCATTAACCGAGCAAAAATTTTGTATGCAACATTACAACAAGAGATTGGGCGATAATCCCCAATAGAAGATGAGGATTGGGACTTTGGCACCAACGTGAGGAACGTGTGATTTAATTGCCGGAGCATAGCACCCCCACCATGGACGAAGTCGATAGCCGCATAGACATCCTCTTTGATCAGAGGCCAATGGCGCTTGTAGAAGGCAGCATTGAAGCCATCTGGCCCATTTGTGCATACTTGCAGAACACCCAAAATGGGCATGACTGAAATTTGCCCAAGCAATCTACACAATCGATGGGTTTAGAAAGCCCAGTTCGACCCATTTGTGGCCACCATTGCTGCTTGTGGTTTTTGAGAAACTAGGGCACCATCTTCCCTTCTTTCTCTCCTCTGTTCTCCCTTGGATCGAGCCGCCTTTGCTTCTTGAGATCTTGACATGGAGATGCCAAATACTTGTTGTTGTGGAGCAAGTTTGGAGATCCATCGTTTGATGACATTTCTCCATTTTCTTCCCTTTTTATTTTCGTTAGTGTGGTTCGTTGTTGATATACCTTGGGAAGAAGTTTTTGACTTTGTATAGCTTTTAGGGAGAACTATTTTCATCACCATATCTAGCGGAGAAGATTGATTGGGTCGAATAGGCTCTATGATTTTTCCCCATCTCATTTTGGAGGTTTCCAAGCTAAAATATCTCGTATTTGCGAAGGCAACCATACTTCGCCTTTAGAATGGTCACGTAGCATAGATCTGATTATAATATCCCTAAATTTAACTGATCCGAGCACTCAAATTACGAGTTGTGTGGGCATAATTAGATGAAATTAACGGTGTAGAAGAACTAAGTAATAAATTGTTAGGTGTATGTCAATTAAAGCATGATCCGCATTAGACACATGAAATTGTAATCGAATAAAAAAAGTATTACATGAACATAGTAAGAAGTGAGGGTCAATCAGTAACTTTTCCCTCCGGTGCAAGGGATCCATTTATGGATGAAAACGGATCGGATACGGATCGGATATGTCTATGTCCATATCAATATTCGCTTCATCTCTAACGGATATAGATATGATTCAGATATGCATTAAGAAAGCCATATATTTCAAAATATGGATACGGATTCGAAACGGATATCTATCGAATCCAAATACGAATAAAGAGCAAATCAAATAAAAGGAGGGTTGATGTGACATGCGTTTTTGATCGGAAGCAAACGTGGGAATAGGGTTTCGTAACTTTCATTCGCGTTCATCCCTAATAAACTTTAATTTTATTAATATCATTACTATATTGTATTACATAATACAATATTAATATAATAACACGGATTGTGGCTTATATTATAGCGTTTTTATCAGTCGTGCCCCTCTGAGATATTGCGATATCAGTTATGCCCTTCCTTTTTTGGGAATATCAGTTATGCCTCCAACTTCTTCCCTTTCTATCACTTGTGCCCCTCAGGTTAATTGATTACACGTAGGAAATCTATTCACAATCTAGTACCTTCTCGAGTTCGAATTATGGAGTTCACCCGATACGCTTGAATCAAAGAGTATGAATAAAGCATTAGAAACAACAAATAAAGCTTGCAAATTTGTGTAGTTTCAGAATGGCGTTGTTGCAGGGAACATATCACTACTTACATCAAATCCAACACGACCTTCATCATACTCTTTCGTATTGGAGTTTCCAACTAGTCTATCTCTTCATTTTTGTTTGAACTTATTTAACAATGACACTTCTCAATTTTATTTTATTCTAGAGTCGAAATAAAACTTGATGTATAAATATGAAGGCAATGGATAAATGACGAATAAGTAAATCTCGCGTTAGAGAGTTTGATATCATCTAGTATTAAACCCACTTTTATATTTTACTCATATTTACTAGTTTTTTTATAACATCCAACTCCTTGGCATTAGAAGAGGTTGATAAGATTTGAGCTTATATAGAAAATGATCTTAACTTTTTATGTAATAAATTTTCATTAGCATTTAGGTAACCGACTTTTATAATAATGTACTTTCACAGTAGCATTTATATTATTTGCATATTTAACTCCGCATATCATATGTACATTATTATTCTTTTTGTTAGTGGTTACTCATAGCTTAATATGCAATATGTTGGAAAACATTATATACTCATTTCGTCATCTTTAGAAACATTTTTGAGTAATAGGTATGATTCATCTAACCATATTTGGTAATAGATTGGAGTAATAGTGATATGTTATGGATATTGTTGATGTGTATATCGTTGGTATTCCAGCATAAAGCTTTCCTTGTTGTAGTGTTTGCTGAGTATCGGAGATCATAGATGGATCAGACAATAGATCTGACTCTCCCGTCCCATTGATCTTAGTGATTGGAGGGGCGACACATAACATGTTTGCGTTTCAGCCTTTTTATACCTTTTTAATGTAGTAAACTAATTAAGAATATAGAATGTTAATCAAGTAAATGTCTTACTTTTGGAGTGTGAATTATTTGGGGGCAATCTTGTATGAATTAGTGTCTGTGATAATCAATTAGCCGGAACAAATTTGTAATTATATTTTCCATTTTTCTGTATAAAATTTGAAAATAATTTATAAAAAGGGACTGAGAAAAAGTTAAAACTACCTCTTACATTGATAGATATAAATGCATTTGAAATTCTCGAGGAGTTACTTAAAGCTCGATCTTCCCCTCCCTCGATAAACCATATAGTTGAGAGAAATCATGAAACAAAATAGAAGACATCGTCCCATTTATGTATGACTTGAACTATTGATAGGATCTGCTAGTTTGCATATAGAGAATTGATGTTACATTTAAAATATTTCTCTACATGCAATCAAGACATAAGTCTTTCTACTTACACCTAGAATGGATATGCTAGTTTGCATATGGAGAATTCTTTCTATGATTGAGTCCAAAGAGCCAAGTTCCGACTTAGGAACCAAAGCATGTCAGACCTAAAAGACCTATATCCATTTAATTCATGAAAATGCTCCATAAGATTCAGCAGAATTCGGATTCAATTGAAAGTCAAATACGGATATCGGTATTCGATAGTTTTTTGAATACGGTAAGCAGATATGTAAACATATCCGTATCCATTTTCATCCTACATTTGAGGGGTTAGCCATCTACACCTGAATAAATATATTTTTCCGATAAAATCTTACTAGTGGAGGAACCTCCTAGAGGTTTTCTTTTACTTTGTATATCTCAACAAACTATTTTAGATACCTCAACTTTTTTAGAGTAGGTTCAAGTCAAATATCAATAATCCAAAGTACTTTTTACATTACATTATTATGAAAACCCAAGGAGTCTGTCGTAAAAATATTTAAAATACATGTAATCCTATAAAGAGAAGGAAGGAAACATGTACTCATTTAAAATTGAGTAAACATAGTTTTACCCGATCTCATAGTTACATGTAAAATTCTATGGAAAATTGTATTTGATGAATGTTTGTGTATATTTTGGAGAGAAATCTTTAACTTTTGGGAAATTGGTAATTAGCAATTAGAAAATAATTTATTTAAATAGGAAATTTAATTATGTATAGCATATAACTATATTTTTTTGCAACTAAATAATGTATAATGGAATCATTAAAAACAATCCAAACTTATGTAATTAGGTTTTAACTTGGTAAACCTATGTAATTACATTGGATAATCAAATTAGTTTCAATTGGAAAACTAAATTGGTCGATGAAAGTTCAAAATTCTCAAATTTGAAACAAAGATGAGTTTTACAATTTTGGTGGACCTGTATAATTTTAAAATTTTGAAACTTATGTAATTACATTGGATAACCACGCAGACTAATTTTTAAATTTTGGTGGACCTATATATGGGTCCACATCTCAAGCTCTTATAGCAACATCAGAGAAAGGAATAATGGACCACAAATGAGCATGCATGCTCTCCCTTCTCTCTCTGTTTCAACTGTTTTAAAATCCATAAACACGTCCTTGGACGTGATTTCTTCATGTGCACGCTTCTTCTTCCTCCTCTGCTCTCCACCGCAAAAATACCTTTCTCTCTTCCTGTGATTGCTATTCAGTGAGGCGCATATGAGGAAGATCTCCTCCATGTGCGTGGAGCATATCGTCGGTACCTTATGCATCAGTATTTTGTGGGCACGAGGACATGCCATATGAACACTTCAGTGATCTCATTTCTAATTTATTTATTGTCTTATTTGCTGCCATTGATTTTTATGCCCTTGATGGATCTTGCCCTAATATGTTGTATCATGTGTTAAATAAGTTGGTGTTAATATGTAATGCAAATAAATGGATTATTGTTTAATTTTTATTATGTTTATTCCCATGACAACAATTACATATGTTTAAATGAATATACTGGAAGTAAAAGCAAGCCATTGTCCAGGTATGTTTGAATGAACTTCTGGGAATCAGAATTTAAGTGCACTAGAAGGTTAGAGATGAATGCCAGAACGAAAGTAGTAAGGACGCAATCGATGATTTTTTTCTAAAAAACCAGCATTGGATGTGTCATGAATAACAAAGATACTACTTTACAATGAATTAGATTCTGATCTACTGAATCAGTTGCACCATAAAAAAGTAATACTTCAGCCAAAACGAATTCAGGGATTCTTCATCTTGATCCTTAGCTTCCTTGCTACATTTCCCGCCCGTGGATGAACATTACTCTTGCTGCCATCACATTGTTCCACCTCAACCCAATTGATCACCTTGAGCATCACTGATTGAGGGCATCTCTGCTTTTTTAATCCTGATTCAAGTGCCTTCTCTATGAATTCCATGAACCAGATCCCGGCCTCAGATTGGATCTGCTTAGCCATCTTGATTGACTTTGCTAAAACGCTGTTATGTTCTTCACTACATTTCCCGCTTGGATTTTGCTTCGTCTGGTTCTTGGAATCCGGAGTGAACACCACAGATTTGGAGAGGAGGGCTCTCCTCCGTGTGGAGTTGTTGGAGTTGTTGGAGAAGTGGGTGATCTCATGGAGGATGGAAGGGTGTTCTTGCTCTTCTTCACTTTTTGTGAGTGGAATCGACGTGGCGGATTGGATTTTTTCCATATCTGAGATCGCTTGAGAAATTTCTTGGTGGAATGTCAAGAACTGCTCGAAGCTATTGGTTGGAGTAACAGGTTTTGATGTTGTGCTCAGATCAGAGAAAGTCCTGATATTCAGAAATCAGAGATGTTAAATTACCATCCATGCCAAATATCACTGAAAATGGACTGGAAGCATAATCAAGTAGACAATTCTGTTATCTCCTCCTTCACAAACATAATAATTCTAGAGAAAAAATCGATATTAAAAGGTTCCTTTAACTGAAAATAAGAACATCCTCTTAGAAACTATTATCAAAATAGTGATAATACTGGAAAAGGCATTATATTATGTACATATATATGAACGGACAGCTGAATAAAAGGCATCAAAGTGGAAAAAATGAGCTTAAGTTGTCTCGTACCTGAGCTAAGCATAACACGCAAAAATGCAAAAAAAGATTGAGATGTTTCATACTAAAATGCAAAAAAAGGTTAAGAGATGTTTCATACTTGAGTATACGCGCAAGGGTCTCAGTTGCAGATGCATTTCTAAGAGCTTGCAGTGCAACCTTCTGTGCTTCCTCCCTCTGTTGCATCACTTCCTGAAAATATTTGATGACTGGAAGATTATTTACTTAATATTTGCATATGTAATTTAACTGCTGTTTACTTAATGTTGTAGATTTCATCCTGTAATAAGGCAACTTGAACTGAAACTTTCATGACCGAGCTGCTTCAAAAGGGTGAGAAACAATACTACAAAGAATACACCATCAAGAGAAAGTTGAAAGAATGCTGAAAATCACGAGAGAAATCAACAACCAACCAACCAGCTCATGATTGATCATCGGTACTGGCAAATTTTTTGCACGCTAAAAATTAAGTATTCGATCTTTTTATTTCATACATTTGGGGATTTCTTTCCATGAACTACTGTGTGGATAACCCGTATGATTAAAAGACCGTACCTTCCCCAAGGTGCATAGCTTCCCCGACAACGTGATCCGTTGGGGGTCATTGCCATTGTTGGCTGATTCTGAGAAAGATTGGTAGGCAGCAAATAACGAATTGGGTGGTTTCTCCTTGACATTAGTTACAGTTGTTGATGTGGCTCTTGTCCTCTGTGGAGTTGATGGTTTCTTCTCCTGTAGAGTATCAGGAAAAAAAGATGTCAATTTTGAGGCAACGTATTTATAAGAACTTGAAAAGAAGTTGCCAGAAGAGAGGATTCAAAATATACAAACAGCATATATATATATATATATATATATCAATCAAATTACGCAGAATTCTTCTTTAGCTTCTCACGTAATCTATCGAACATGATCACTAGAAGAGAAAGAAAGACTGGTACAAATTCTAAATAGATCACCCAGGAGTATAGCATTTCCCAAGATATGCAAGGAATTGAAGAGAAGAAGATGAGATACCTACAGCAGAGAAGGGGCTCATTGGAATCCTCGATACACTCCTGCTCCTCGGAAACTTGGAATAACTGATACAACTCTTCCTCACTAAAGACCCCCGTCCGCCTTCCGCATCCTTCGACTCCGGTGACGATCGCAATCTCCTGATCAAAGGCGAGCAGCTCGGCTTCATGGGCGACCTTCCCTCCTCCAATTCCAATCCCAATCCCTTCGCAGCGCACGGCGATGACACAGAGAGGATCTGTTTCTGGTTCTGTTCCTGTCCCCACGACCCCCTTCTCGCGCCACCACCTTTAATTCCGACGACCACATTCGCCTTCGTCCTTGATCTGACTATAGGCTCCGGTGTTCCCATGAGCGGATGTCTCCCCGGAATCGGCTTCGCTCCGCGAATGATCGGGACAGGAGAACCTGGCTCCAGTCTGTCTACTTGGATGAACTGCCCGAGCTGCATCTTGTTGCTGAGGACCAGTTCGTCCTGGTCGAAGGGGAGGCTGGCGTAGACCGAGTGCGAGGAGTCGGAGACCTTGATGTAGAAGCCATGCTTCGGCCAGAGGTCCTTCTCGTCGAGGTCGGCCGGCACGATGTCGGTGACCTGGAGGAGGGCGTTGCGGTGCTCGCCCACGGGTTTTGCAGCCCCTGCAGTCATGCCGTCAAGGAGCTTCAGGAGGATTCCTGGTGCCAAAGTTGCCATATTCTTTTGGGAAGAATTCTTCCTCTTCTCTTTCCCTCTCTCTCTCGTTGATAATGATCACGCAGAAGATGAGGTTCGAGGGATTGGTAAGATTGGTCAAACTGGGTGAGCGCGTGATGTGCAACTGGTCAATTTTGAACAGGTCGTAGTAAGAGGTTCGGTGTGGCTTCGCCTGATGTGCTATCAGTGGGATTGCGATCTTTGGCCTCAGGTTCTCATGTGTGGAATGTGGTCGTGCAACGGTCGGCGGGAGCGGAGGAAGAGGAAAAGAGCCGTTGGATTTTAAAATAGTTAGGGGAAGAACGTTGCGGGGAGGGCAACGGTCATCATCTTCCTCTCGCAGACGGCCTATGCTGCTCGGAATGACCAAATTGTCCTTCATCACTTTTGTGTTAAATTTTATTTTGAATCAGGAAAAATAATATATTTATGTCTAAGTGTAAAAAGACACCAGCTCCTGGATTATGAAAAGATGAACTCGAAATCATATCACATAATTGAAGGGGATTTTTTTTTCAATATTTTTAAGGAAGTGTTTTCCTTCAAACTTAGCACACAAATTTGGTACAATTATCTGTTGTGCCTTAACTTTGAGGCGAAACACTGGGAACAAATGGGTCCATTGCCATCCAGTGATTGTTAGGAGTAGGAGGATAGGAATTCTAAAGGAGTTAGCTTCTGCTACTGATCCAGAGTCGTTTTCCGTATGAAGTCCTTATAAAGATGGTAGATATACGATTTTAGTTCTTCTACTCGAGCTATATGTAGAAGGGTGGAGAGTAGGGATGAAAACGGTCGAATACGGATACGAATATAGATGTTACCATATCCTCATCCTTTTTAAAAACGGTCGGATACGGATATGAATTTTACGTAAAAACACTTGTAAATTTGAGAATTAACACCATTATCATTGAAAAATTGTATTAAAAATAATATCTCTGTAAAATTCTTCATTTTATACGAATGCCCTTCGGATAATGTGTTGTTAAATAACACTATCATATCTATTTTTTTAAATATAAAGATATATTTTTCCGTACTTATACTCTTCTTAACCATTTATTCTTTTAAATATTTTATTCTCACGCTCCATCACCTTCATTAGCTTGATCCTAGAGTTTCATGCAATTACTGCAAGCCCATCTTTAAATGCCTTCTTTACTCCTCCACATTATATTAGCCTTTTATGATTTGTAAATTGTTTTATTCGGAATTATTTTTAAGAATATTGTAACATAACTTTCATATCTGTCAACATATCTATCCGCATCTATATTCACATTTTAAATAGGACCAAGATATAATTATTACTTATATCTGTATCTATTCATTTGGAACTAGGGATGCAAATATATTTGAATATATCCATATCTGGCATGCCGCTATATTCATTTTACACATATTTTGGCATCACTATCCCTATTTGTTTTAAAACGGATACGAGTATGAATATCGCATTGATATTCGCAAACATCTGTATCCCTATCTATATCTGTATATATTTTTTCATATATAAATATACATGCATATTTATTTTTAACCATATATAACATAATTTTGTACCTCCTTTCATTGTATTTGGTATAATTTTAATGATATCTGTAGATTGTTTATATTTATATCGTGTGTATCCCATGCAGTACATCTATATTTAAGCTAATCTATGGAGTATTTCTAATCTTACTCATACACGAAGTATCAATTTTATACTTGTTCTATTTTTTATGGATATGGTAGTATAATTTTAATATATGTTAGTGTTAATATCAGCGTCCTCATTCGGATGTACCCCTTTATATGCATCCGTGCCTTACTTGTGGAGTGCAATTACTCTCTATACAATGAATTTTGATTATTATTTTAATAATCTTACTTTATAGATATATTGATATATGTTGAAATTAATTTGTATTTCTATCTTGATGAATAATTTTTTCATGCCTCCCACTTTATTAGAAGGTTCCGAGCCCTTTTCTTTTTTAGTGACAAGAAGGTATCTTCTCCGGTGAGATCCTTGTCCAGTTCTGGCCGTGCTTCATCCATAACTATGGTTGGTCGAGCTTCATTCTCCAGACAAGAATGTGAAGTGACGACCAACGAAGCCCCTAAGCTTCGAATCAGGCTTGATTCATCACCATCTTTATCATCAACTTCACCTGCTTTCCCAGGCTAAGTTTCTAATCTTGATTTTATTTCTGTTTTCACCATTTTAATTCTTCTTCATTCATTGACTAATCTATAATCTGAATACATCATCACTATCGTCATTCATCTCACAATCACCCGTAACCTCTAGTTTTTGCTCTACGCTTCTCCATCAGTGTATCCACGTCGACTCTACTTCTTGTTCTGTACGAATAGGAACCCACTTAGGGCTTACTATTTTATCTCAGATATCCCTTTGTTCTACGTCATTTGAATCCCAAAAGATTCATCTTTGTTTATCATTCACATCTAACCCCCTGTAGATAAAGAGAATGGGTCATTGATCGAAGATTCCAAACATCCTTCGATCTTAGTGTTGGACATGTGAGCCCTGAGCGAACCATTCTTACAATAAATGTTATTGTAACATATATGTTTATCAACAAAAGTCATTGATGTTTCACTCCCTTTCTAAAATTAAATGAATGAATGCACTATAAGGTCCCTCTGTACAATTAGGGTTATGTACCATGACCATCTTGATGATCATATAGCCGTTGATTCATTAAATGAATCATAGAGGCTGGTGTTTGGATGAATGTCTAAGGAGTTAGATAGAGGACTCATCAAGCACCGTCAAATGATTATTAAGAGATGATCTCCAGCCTGAGTAGGAGATGACAATCCTTTCTCACATAGGTTGATATCTGATCGACCTCTTGATGCAGGTCCTCTGCATGGGAATAGTGATTCGGAGGTGTCAGATTAGTTAAGTCAAAGGGTTGACTTAGCGAGATCGAGATAACCTAAGTCCTATGATGAATGCTGTCACAACATAGGCACGCATCATCTGACCGGAGACAGATGTATTACTATATGTCTGAGTATGTACATTTGGCAAACCATTAGGTTGATGGCCTAACCAAGGTCTATACACCGGCGAGCTGGTATGCATATAAGGGCATATGAGTAATACGATCTCTCAAAGGGATCATACAGGTTCACTTGTGAACCAGAAGACATGAGCTCACTCATGAGGTATTGGGACCGATCAAATTCCATGCATGGTCATCGTGCTTTGGAAGCATGACATGAATTTGAAGGTATGATGTATGCTTTGGGAAAGCATATGATCGATACCAACTCCCAATGACCAAGATTGAGAAACTTAGTGATCAAACCCTGAAGAAGACAATGTAAAATTGATCTTAACCTTTAGGTTGATCATGGGTCTTCCAATATGCATGATGTACATGTATTGGGAATACCTGAGGGTGATGTGATCATAAATGATTGTATAACCATGACGCTTCCATTCCGAGGGAGTGATGAAACAGGTTTGGATTTTAGTGACTCCTCTCAGTAGAGAAGCAATCTGACCTTGGTCCAAACATTAGACATTGGTCTGAATGAGATTCAGATGCAATGAGAAGATTGGATTTGTGGTCTTGATTTAATCAAGCATCTGTGGGAGGTCTGTAAGATATGGATTTGAGATAAGATCTCAATATCCAAGTCACTATACGTGGAACAATACAGTCGCCATGTCCTTATCTCCAAGCATCTGCAAAGAAAGCACATTATTCTTGAAGGGGTTCAAGAATAATTCATGAGGAACTACATATCCAAGTGATGAATCTGTGATTCATCACATCAAAAGTCAAAAATAGAGCCTT
This sequence comes from Ottelia alismoides, assembly GCA_037367405.1. Taxonomy (NCBI): domain Eukaryota; kingdom Viridiplantae; phylum Streptophyta; class Magnoliopsida; order Alismatales; family Hydrocharitaceae; genus Ottelia; species Ottelia alismoides. The sequence continues at coordinate 424,536 of JAZKJV010010712.1, read as the reverse complement.
GTTCCCGAGAAAATAGAGGCATATTTCCTTTTATCTTGCATAAATAACACTCATGCATGCATCCATAATTCATGCATTATAGCAGCTCATCTGCATTTAAATAAGAAGCCAAAAATCCCCTGTAAAAGACATCTTCATCAAAATAACTTCTTCTCTATACTATATATATATTCATTAATAAAACAGGGAGGAATCACCCTTGTAAAATAGCCCAAGTATCCTGAGAACCCCTGTACATTAAAACACACATAAAGCCCGCATACAAACCCCTACTTAGGTCTACTCACTCTTAGAATATTACATATCAAAAGACCTTCAAAATGAGACTAATTTCATTGAAATTGGAGCTTGTATGAGAAACTTGGGTTTTTGGGTCATGTTGTATACTACATATGTATATTTATGTATCTTTGTATTTATGTACCATATTTGACCTCACCTCCGTCTTTGGTCAACATGAAACTTGTAGATCTCATCAAGATCTACAACTTTCATGTTTTGAGTTTTTCCAAATTCGGCTTCCTCTTCTCTCTACACGCATTTCTTCCTCCAACCATTCACAGCAGGCCATGTGGCGCCCTCTGATTGCGCCACGCGGCCCGCTGCCCTTTGTTTGATCCACCTTTACGTGGGAGGAGGCCCAGCCCTCCTCCGTCTCCCAGTGACAGGGGGAGGCGGAGGATCGAGCGAAGACGACCTCCCTCCCCGGTGAGATCCATCGCCGGACATGGCGATGTTGCGGCGACCTATAGCCGCCCGAGCTCGCTGGGGAGGCTGCCCAGTACGTTGCGAAGACCCGGAGCTCGCTTAGAGCTCCAGCCCAAGCCCTCCGCTCCGCCGCCGATCAGGTAAGTTCCTCTGAATCCCCTTTGATTTTTTTCTTCGAGTTCATCGATTTAATCAGGTCTCTCCGACCACCCTCTTGCTCCGATAACCCCTTCAATAGCTCCGCCACACCACCCCCTTCCTCGCGCTCATCTCCGGCCACCTCTTCCCTCTTCCATACCCTCCATCGACTTCGACCCACCTCCTCCGCCCTCGCGGCGGAGGAGCTCCGAGCTCCTCCGTATTCTCCACCAGCCTGAGCTCCCACTTAACTCGCCTACACACCCACTCGCGCTTCGGATATTTACTAACCCTGCAGGAGTCCTATTTCTTCAATGACCGGACGCTCGCCGGAGGGCACTTCATCACAGTCGCCTGCAGCTTCCGAACCTTTGACGATCCGACTCCAGAGCCGAGCTTGGTGGCAGCCACTGCAGAACAGGATCCAGCCACTTCCAACACCGAACCAGATCGGATTGAGCCAGACTTCTTAGACGATCATACCGTCCCTGAGCTCAAGCCCTTACCCACAACCCTGAAATATGCCTTCCTTGCGGGCCAAGACAAGAAATTTCCGGTCATTATCAGTTCGCAATTGACCGAGGAGCAGGAATCTCGCTTGCTAGAGATCCTGGAGAAGAACCGCAAGGCAATAGGCTGGAGCATTTCCGATCTCCACGGGATAAATCCCGCTCTGTGTTCGCACCATATATATTTGGAGAACGAAGCCAAACCCTCTCGTGAATTCCAACGTCGATTGAATCCAAATCTACGAGAGGTTGTGAAGAAAGAGATAGAAAAATGGTGCGACGCGGGTTTTATTTACCCAATCTCCGATTCTAAGTGGGTGGCCCCAATCCATGTTGTCCCGAAAAAGTCGGGAATTCAGACGACCACCAATGAGGACGGAGAGGAGATCGTAACAAGAGTACCCACGTCGTGGCGCGTCTGTGTGGATTACAGACGCCTGAATGCCGCGACGAAAAAGGATCATTTCCCCCTACCATTTATTGATCAGATTTTAGAAAGACTAGCGGGGAAAGAATTCTTTTGTTTTCTTGATGGGTTCTCGGGCTACAATCAAGTAGCCATAGCTCCAGAGGACCAGGAAAAGACCACGTTCACATGCCCCTTTGGTACCTATGCTTTCAGGCGCATGCCTTTTGGGCTATGCAATGCTCCAGGTACTTTTCAAAGGTGCATGATTGCTGTATTCGCCGAAATGGTCGGCGAATTCCTGGAAGTCTTCATGGATGACTTCTCGGTCCACGGCGACTCTTTTGATTCCTGCCTTAGGAATCTGGACCGAGTCCTCAAAAGATGTTGTGAGGTCAATCTGGTGCTCTCCTGGGAGAAAAGTCACTTTATGGTGACGGAGGGCATAGTGTTGGGGCATGTCATCTCCAAGAGAGGAATGGAGGTTGACCCTGCCAAGGTGGACGTGATCAGACGACTCCAGCCACCAGCCAACGTACGGCAGTTGCGGTCGTTCCTCGGGCATGTCGGATTTTATCGGAGATTTATAAAGGATTTTTCTAAGATTGCCCGACCGCTAACTGAGCTTTTAGGCAAAGACGCGGAGTTTATTGTCGATCACAAGTATCTTGAGGCCTTTAAGCGGTTACAAGGAATGATCATGGACGCACCCATCTTACAAGCCCCAGATTGGTCTCTTCCTTTCGAGATCATGACGGACGCCTCAGATTATGCTGTTGGGGCTGTATTGGGACAAAAAAGAGATGGCGTCCCGTTTGCAATTCACTACGCAAGCAAAGTGCTTGATTCTGCTCAGCGTAACTATACAGTTACCGAAAAGGAAATGCTTGCGGTCGTGTTTGCCTTGGACAAATTCAGATCTCATTTAATCAGATCCAAGGTAACTGTGTTCACAGACCACACGGCACTACGATATTTGATGGAGAAGAAGGACGCGAAGGCGCGTCTTCTTCGTTGGATTTTACTTCTCCAGGAGTTTGATTTGGACATCCGTGATAAACCTGGAAAGAAGAACGTAGTAGCCGATCATCTCTCTCGTCTCGAAGATCTTAATACTTCCGAGATTTCCCCGATTCGAGACTCCTTCCCTGACGAGTCGATTTTTGTTATCGACTCATTCCCATGGTATGCCAATATCGTGAACTATCTTGTCTCCAAGAAAGTTCCTGAGGATTGGCCCAAGAGCCAAATTGACCGACTAAGGTCGGACGCTAGACACTACCATTGGGAGGATCCGATCCTTTTCTTTGAAGGACCGGATTGTGTCTGGAGACGGTGTATTCCTCAGGAGGAATACCAGAGTGTCCTTTCTTTATGCCATAGCTTAGAGGCAGGAGGACACCACTCCGGGAAGAGGACCGCATGGAAGGTACTTCAATGTGGCTTTTACTGGCCGACTCTGTTTCGCGATGCCACCGCCTTCGCGAAGTCGTGCCCAGTTTGCCAGAGGATGGGAGGAACCGTTGGTTCCAAGGATGAGATGCCAATGCAGCCAGTCATCATTTGTGATGTCTTTGACGCCTGGGGCATCGATTTCATGGGCCCATTCCCTGTCAGCCACGGGTTTGAATACATCCTTCTTGCGGTTGACTATCTGTCCAGATGGGTGGAGGCTATCCCGACCCGAGCCGCAGACAGCAAGACTGTCTGTAAATTTATCAGAGAGCACATAATCTCTAGGTTCGGGATCCCCAAAATGATGATATCAGATGGGGGTAGCCACTTTGTGAATCGGGAGGTGAAGAAACTCCTGAAGGACTACGGCATCGAACACCGTGTCGCTAGTCCTTACCACCCACAAACCAATGGTATGGCTGAGGTGTCGAATAGGGAGGTGAAAACCATATTGCAAAAGCTCGTCCGCCCAGACAGGAAGGACTGGTCTCAGATCTTGGATCAAGTCCTCTGGGCGTATAGGACGGCTTACAAGACTCCGTTAGGCACCTCCCCATTCCGAATGGTATTCGGAAAGCCGTGCCATTTGCCCGCAGAGTTAGCGCACAAATCAGAATGGGCAATAAAGAAAGTCAACTGGAACACACACCTAGGCCAGAAACAAAGAGACATGGATCTGAATGAGCTTGTGGAAGTCAGAAACCGAGCATACGACAACAGTGTGGTGTACAAGGACAAGGTAAAGCGTTGGCACGATAGATATATCAGACGAAAGACCTTTGTTCCTGGACAGAAGGTATGGTTGTTCAATGCCAGGCTGAAGACTTTCCAAGGCAAACTAAAGTCTAAGTGGACGGGACCATTCGTTGTCCGAACGGTGCATGATAGTGGATGTGTCGAGATCTCAGATCTCGCAGATGACGCACCAACATTCCTAGTAAATGGGCAGCTGTTGAAGCACTTCGTCGAATCCAATGAACAGTTAGTCCATGTGGAGGAGATTGTATTCATATGCGAGACAGATACAGCAGATACATCTCAAGCCGCGTATGAGACCTTGCAGCAATGAACTCCAGCCATCAGCAGCATCTTCAAAAGATTCAGACCGACTCAGCTGTATATATATCATTCTTCCTGTATATCCTATCCTTACCTTCACGATTCTAGTAACCCGTCCCCACATCATCGAATCATTATCTCGGACTGTACTTAGGATGACCAGATCCTAAGTATAGGGGGAAGGGGTCACCCGAGTCGATTCACTGTACATTCTCCAGATCACATTGGTCCTTATACTCATTTCCTACCGATACTTAGGCTGACCTAAGCCTAAGTATAGGGGGGACCGATGCCCGCACTGATACTCCTCCATTTCTCCTCTTAACCTCGTCCGCCCCATTTCTGATCTTCTTCTACACTTAGGCTGCCAGAGCCTAAGTATAGGGGGGCGAGACGACTTCTATACTTCTGTTATTTTAGCTCTCCTACGCTTAGCCCGAGCTATGTCTTTTTAGTCGCTTTCGTGCTCTGAGGACATAGCACACGCTAAGTATAGGGGGGCGTGTATATTTTACATATATACTTTACCCATAGCTCGTACTTTCGCGTATTTTCGCGCATTTTTGTATATATTTTACAATAATTGTGGGTGGGTAACAATCGAAAAAAAAAAACTTTTTGTATACTTGTATAATATGTGTATAATACTTAAAATTCTTGTAAAACATACTTTTGTAAAATTTGTTGTAAAAAAATTGTTGTATACCAGAAAAATAAAACAAAAAGGCTTCTTATTTACTCTTGCACATCATCTCTGCATAAAGAGTCTTGCATCTTCATAGCATGACATCTCATCTCATCTGCATATCTTTGCATATGCAAAGTGAAAAGCTAGTGGGTTCTGAACCAAGTCATGAGTAGATATTGAGGATGGACTTGATTTGACCTTAATCCACCTAATTTCAGAGGAACCTTATAGGGACTGGAGTTAAGATTTCTCAGGTCAAGTGACTTAATTCTTGGAGTCCACAAATCTATGTTCACATGTCATCTTAATTAGTCTAAGTATAATATCTCGTGCATACGCAGGATTCTTTTAGATAATGACCTAACTTGGACAAGCACAATGCACATAGCTCTTCATTGATGAGGTGTTGAGGAAGTAGTTTCCCTTGGCTTGGGGTAGCATATGAGGGTAGTACTTCTAGGCGGAACCTCTCTTCTTCTTCTAGTGAAGGAAGTGCGTCTCAACTTGGTCTAGTGGTGATGAAGGCTAAGGACGGGATGCTGTGGTTTGCAATAATGCTTCAAAAGAGGGATAGTCTACTGGCTCAAGAGGAAAAACTCCTGATGTATATGCTGCACCTTGAATATAGATCCAAAAAAAAAAAAAAATCAGACAGGTCCAAGAAAAAGAATAATACCTGTCGGAGTATGTATATTAGCAAGGAAAATGCAGCTGGATGACTTGGCTACACTGGTCAGGCATCCCGGGATAGGTGGCTACACTGGCCACCGTCCATTCTTTTCTCTACCCCCTCCTCTTGAGTTGGTCGCACTTGAACTTAGAAGGGAATACCCCGCTCCTCGAGGAAAGAGTTACTGGACCAGGTTATTGAGTTACCTTGTTAGAGGAGGCTGGTTCCGAGTCATTTCTGATATGGAGAGCTATATCTCACTTACACAGTACAAGTAAGAATCATAGTCATCAGAAATTTGCGTTTGAGGAATTATTCTGACCTGACTGTTAAGGCGTCTTGAATAGAAGACTTGTGGAACTTGAAGTCTGTTAGGTCTTAAGTTCAGGTCCCAATAAGGTTCCGCCACACAATTAATCCAAAGGTCGAGTCAGGCTCCATTTTCAACTTTTGTTCATGACCTTGGCATGGAACCCAAAATCATTTCACTCTTGCATTTCATTTAGTTGCTCGGGGACGAGCAAGGTTTAAGTATAGGGGGTTGATGAATCTGTGATTCATCACATCAAAAGTCAAAAATAGAGCCTTGTTCCCGAGAAAATAGAGGCATATTTCCTTTTATCTTGCATAAATAACACTCATGCATGCATCCATAATTCATGCATTATAGCAGCTCATCTGCATTTAAATAAGAAGCCAAAAATCCCCTGTAAAAGACATCTTCATCAAAATAACTTCTTCTCTATACTATATATATATTCATTAATAAAACAGGGAGGAATCACCCTTGTAAAATAGCCCAAGTATCCTGAGAACCCCTGTACATTAAAACACACATAAAGCCCGCATACAAACCCCTACTTAGGTCTACTCACTCTTAGAATATTACATATCAAAAGACCTTCAAAATGAGACTAATTTCATTGAAATTGGAGCTTGTATGAGAAACTTGGGTTTTTGGGTCATGTTGTATACTACATATGTATATTTATGTATCTTTGTATTTATGTACCATATTTGACCTCACCTCCGTCTTTGGTCAACATGAAACTTGTAGATCTCATCAAGATCTACAACTTTCATGTTTTGAGTTTTTCCAAATTCGGCTTCCTCTTCTCTCTACACGCATTTCTTCCTCCAACCATTCACAGCAGGCCACGTGGCGCCCTCTGATTGCGCCACGCGGCCCGCTGCCCTTTGTTTGATCCACCTTTACGTGGGAGGAGGCCCAGCCCTCCTCCGTCTCCCAGTGACAGGGGGAGGCGGAGGATCGAGCGAAGACGACCTCCCTCCCCGGTGAGATCCATCGCCGGACATGGCGATGTTGCGGCGACCTATAGCCGCCCGAGCTCGCTGGGGAGGCTGCCCAGTACGTTGCGAAGACCCGGAGCTCGCTTAGAGCTCCAGCCCAAGCCCTCCGCTCCGCCGCCGATCAGGTAAGTTCCTCTGAATCCCCTTTGATTTTTTTCTTCGAGTTCATCGATTTAATCAGGTCTCTCCGACCACCCTCTTGCTCCGATAACCCCTTCAATAGCTCCGCCACACCACCCCCTTCCTCGCGCTCATCTCCGGCCACCTCTTCCCTCTTCCATACCCTCCATCGACTTCGACCCACCTCCTCCGCCCTCGCGGCGGAGGAGCTCCGAGCTCCTCCGTATTCTCCACCAGCCTGAGCTCCCACTTAACTCGCCCACACACCCACTCGCGCTTCGGATATTTACTAACCCTGCAGGAGTCCTATTTCTTCAATGACCGGACGCTCGCTGGAGGGCACTTCATCACAGTCGCCTGCAGCTTCCGAGCCCCGGCGAGCCGCACCAGAGCCGCCTGGATCCTCCCCGAGCTTCCAGATTCATCGACGATACCTCCGTGAGCGCGAGGGAGGTTCATAGCGCCCTGGAGAGAGCGGCGGAGACAGAGCTACATCGCCGGAGGTCCAACTCCGCCACCAGCTGAAGGAAGAGGACGAGGCACAGCTGCCGTTGGATGGTCTTCTTGCAGCGACCATCCAACGGCCATGAGGAGACCACGCCATCAACATTAGCAGCGGTTGGATCATCTCGATCCAACGACTTCGATGGAGCCACGTCCTCACCTCCAGACGCCGTTAGATGCACCTGATCCAAAGAACGTGAGCTCGCCACGCGTCATCACCAGGAGACACCCGAGCCTTCGCCACCGAGCCAGAGGCTTGGATCCACCGAGCCTGTTCCGAGCCTGCAGGAGCTTCGGCCTACTCCGAGCCTACGCCGAAGCGACGTCCGAGCCTCCCAGCCATCCCGAGCCTAGAGGGCACGTGCCTGGCGCGTGCCTTCTGGGCTAATTGCATTGAGGCCCCACCGACTTCTTCAAATTGCAGATTGGTCCTGCGTCACGTGCAGAACATGCGCACAGCGGGTAAATTGCATTGAAACCCTCGCGGGTTTTCAAAATTGCAAAAATGCCCCTGTGCGTGTGGGTCATTTACAGGGAAGGTCCCGACTTTTATTTTTATTACATTTTCGTCCCTCCCAGGGACCTGTCTGCTAGTTTATTTCATGTTTTCTTGCATTTATGCCCTTGTCTTTCTTTATGTATATCTTGAGCATCATGTTTCCTATTCAGTTGATTTCAGTGGCATTTTGAAGCTTGCTTAATGTTCTTCTTAATGGCATCGTTAATTTCTAAGTTTGGACACATGAAGTTTTATGTATTATTTTGTTGGCTTTGTGTCTAATCTGCTTTATTCAACTTTGAAATCAAGTATATCTTTTTTATTGATGCTCATTAATTGGCTCATCATCTTGATATAGGGCATATCTGTGTTGTATCTCTATTGCATCGCATTGCATTTACTTGCATGTTTAAAAAAAAATGCATATTCATTTTAATTGTCATGTTGTGTCTATGCATCATTTGACCTATATGCTTTATTTCAACACTTGATTAAACACACTTAAATTCTGATTAATACGAGAGAGGCTCGTGTCCCTGAGTTCGACCTTGGTATCTTACCAAGTAAAAAAAATAAAATAACGATCGCCTCGTTTTGATTCATTATCATACATATTTAAACGAGGTGATCTTTTTGATGATCAAAATTGGCCCGACTACGATGACGATTACATGTGCTAATTTAGCATTATTAAAGGGCCGATTTTGCGTTTCGTCACCAAGCAAGAAGAACTTGATGATTAAATGAGATTTAATTATCAAGCATGATATGAATGAGATTCATATTGTGAGAATAATTATCCAAGATAATTAAATGGGATTTAATTATCAAGGATCAGAGAATGTGGATAATTCTATCCATGATATTTGTATATTATAAATATGATTTATAATATACGTATATATCAGAGAGAGAAACTTTGTAAATAACATTTGTTAATTATTAATGTGGATGGGATTCACATTACTTAATTAATTGGAAATGTAATTTACAAATTAGTTTGGGTTGTGAATATGATTCACATATTTTTCATTGCCATGATTGAAATATTCACAAATTATTTTAGAATTAATTTGGTGGATAATTTTGTGATAATGATTATTACAAAATATATTAAAAGATAATAGATAAAATAAAATGGGAGATAAAATCACCACAAAAATAGAGGAGGCGTCAACCATGGACACCCCCTATTTTTGGGGGTGGTTTAATTATCTCCTCATTCTTTTTATCCGATTATCTCTTGATAATTAATTTATGTTAAATTAAATTATGTTGATAATGTTGCAATATATATTTGATTTAAATATAAATTATTGTTGTTGGTTTTTAATCAACAACAATCATGGCCATTGATTAATACATAGATCAACATGGTCGTTGGATCTATGTGTCCCATTGATTGAGATCCATTGGATCCCAAAGTAATATATAAGGAGGGCTAACCTAGCCTTTCAAGGTACATAATTAAGAGTTATAGAAGCCTACTACTCTCTCTCTCTCTCTCATTCTCGCCCTCTCTCTTTCTCTCCTTCAAGAGGTGGTCGTCCACCTTGCATTGAAAGGGAGACTCTTGCCTTCGCCTTCGACAACTCGAGAATCTCCTTCTTCTTTGGGGCTGCTTGCTCTAAAGGAAGACGACGGATTTCGTTGGACGAAATCAGGGGACTTGTAGCTTGGATCTTCATCGAGGATTGCGGGAGGAATGTGTCTCATCATCGCGCCCGTAAGTGCATTCTTCGTGGATCAGACTTAAGACAGGAGGATCTCTTACTTTAGAGATCTCGTGATTACAACCACGCTTCAAGAGGTATTCCTTATACTTTGTGGTTTGATGAAACGATCCAAGAAATGTTCTTGTGATCATGTGGTTTGATCACTTGATTAAAAAGATTTAATTTCCGCCGCATCTAGCGACTAGTGCGACTAGTCGCCCCCGATTGCATATGATGCGATCGACACGATTCCGTGATGCGCTTGAGGATTCTCAATATCCTTCACTTAGGCCAGACTCTCGATGAGCAGCCATTGTTCTGGACATTGAGCACTACCTATGTCCTTCTCCACGAAAGAACCTCTTCGTGAGATCATTGGGTAGCTTCTACGACCTTCGGGAGGAGCACAAGCACATTAAGGAGAAGTTGCATCATCATCGGAGCCAAGTCTTGACGTCGCCGCCTATGGAGGAGAGACGGTGAGGAAGAAGCACATGGACCGCCAGATTGCTTTATATTGGGCATGATCAGATGGTTCATAGAGAACCATGTTTTGACCAACGCAGTTGCTCAGACCGTAGCCTCAGAGCATCCGAGCCTATATCGAGTTGCCTGTGAATGCCACATTACACCGAGTTTATTTTGTTGAACCTCGCTAGGTCATGTGCCTCCTGCATGTGATTGTGTAATTTTTGCACAAAGGCCCTCACTAGTTTCTATATTCATAATTTGGTCCAAATTGGCACGCTCTTGAATCACGTGAGTGCAGTTATTTTACAGAGAGGCCAAAATATTTATAAATATTGCAGATAAGTCCAAACACCTTTAGAAATTTTGCAGATGAACCCCTACGGGTTTTTGTATTTGCACTTTAGTCCTTATTCGACTCTTTTGTAATAAAAGTAATTACATTTTCTTTTAGTTATGCCCATGCATTTTGTTAGCAATATCTTGTGATCGATAACTCCGATTTTAACGAATTTGGTGTTGATGGGAATCTCGTTCTTCTTTAATTTCACGTTCTTAAATCAGGCTTGTGATCCACATATCGTGCATTGAATTTTTGAGTACTCACTTGATCTATTCGGCATTTTTATTGAATTAACATCAAGTATTCATTGGTTGGTTTGGCTTTAAATGACATTGAGTTATGATTAATCTATTTATTCAAAATCACAAGTATTTTATTACCTAATTAGGAGCAAATTGTTTTTGTGTTATATGTCTTTGTTTGTTCATTGTTTGAGTGTTTGTCATATTAAATAAATGCATAAAAAGTGTTTTGAAAAAATGCATTTTTTTGTGTACTTGCATAGAGCTTAACCAAGGATTTAGAAATCACTTACTTATTAAATAGTATTAAATCTAATTAAATAGTTGTTTGCATCCTTATGTTCGAGCTTGGACTTTCTTCGGTTTATAAATTAAAGACTCCTCTTTGAGGAGATATTTGACTCAGCTCTATTGATTACGAATTGGCCCTGCTACAACGAGTGCATGTTATCTTAGCCGATTTAGGATCCAATGGTTGTTTCATAAAGGCATGTGCTGGGATGATATCTAAAGACTCAAATTAAGGTCTCAACTAGCACTTTTAAATGATTGTCAATAAAGGATCTCCTGCTTGAGAAGGAGACGACAATCCTTACTCAAAGTATGATATTCGTCCAATGTCATGGTGCATGTCCTCTACGTGGGAATAGATATTCGGAGGTGTCAGACGAGTTACCTTAACGAGATCAAAACATCAAAAACCTACAACGTATAATGTCATGATATAGGCATACCTCATATGATCGGAGATAGACATGTTACTATATGTCTAGGTATGTACATTAAGCAGACCATTAGGTTGATGGTCAAATCAAGTCTATATACTAGTGAGTTTTATGTGCATGCAAGGGCATACGAGTAATAAGACCATTCAAAGGGATCATATAGGTTTACTATGAACTAGAAGACACGAGCTCACTCATGAAATATTGAAACCATTTAAGACCCATCGATGGACATCTTACTTTGGAAGCATGATAGGATGTACATATGCTATTTGACTTTGGGAAGCATATGATCAACACTAACTCCCAATGATTGAGTGAGAAATTTAATAATAAAATCTTGAAGAAGACAATTCAAATAAGATCAGAACTTTAAGTTTATTCAAAGTCTTCCAATATGCATGATATACGAGTATTGGGGAATACTTGAGGGTGGTGTAATCCTAATGGACTGTTTAACCATGACACTTCCATTACTAGGGCTTGATGAAATTGGTTTGGATTTTAGTGTCCACTCAGTAAACTAGTTATCTATTCGTAGTTCTGATGTTGGATATTGATCCCAATGTTATTCGGATGTAATGAGAATATTGGACATTCAATCTGACTTGATCAAACATCTCTGGGAGATCTTTTAGATTTGAATGTGAGATTATATTTCACTTCAAAGTCACTACACATGGAATGTACAATCGTCATGTCTTTATCTCCAAGTATCTGTAGAGAAAGTACACTATTCTTGAAAGAGTTCATGAATTATTCCATTAGAGACAATATCTTAGCATTGGAAAATTAAGAGAAATAATGATTAACTAAATTTGATTTAATTATCATAAGTAATGTGGATATGGGTCACATTATTTAGACATATGTGTAGCGACACCTTAGATAATTAATTAGATTTCATAGCTGAAATTTTAATGTGGATAATAGTATCCATGACAATTATGTGATCCACGATATCATAGAGAGAATTAATTGTGAATGAGATTCTCAATTTAAATATTAATGTGAATTGGATTTGCATTGAGCAGTTAAATGTAAATATGATTTACATTTAGTTTTGGATGGATAAATATGATTCATAATATCGATGGTCTGTTTGTAATTATCACAAATAATGTGAAAGTTATTGGTGATAGTTAGGGTGGAGCATTGGGCCCAACCCGGCCCAACTCGGGAAATCCCGGCCCGGGCTCATCAATTTTTTTGGGCTTTGGGACGGGTCGAGGCCCGGATTTTTAGTTAAATATAGGATCCGACCCCGGCCCAAGGCCCGTGAGATCGGGGCCGGGCTCGACCCGCTCCTATTTTGATTAGGTGAAAGCTACGCGTTGGGGATTTGAGAGGGATTGACCCAATGCGCCTCCCCACTTGCATTCATATTTCAGTACTGTGCGTATATGATTATACAGTATACACACAACTATTAATGTTGGTAGCAATATTGCTTGAACAAGGGAGGGATTGTGTTTGATATGTCAAAACTTTTGAAATGAACTGGAATTGATCGGTATTCTATTATTCCAGTTAAATCCATGAATTTTGGGTTGGTTGTTATTGTCAGTGATTCTGGTTTTGACGGACAGGCTTTAGTGTTGTATTTTTGGATAGGGAGATTGGTTGCCTGAGAGGCTATTTCTTGATGCCTAGATGTTTGAATTGGTGTGGAATCTGATTGGTCTATTTCTGATCTTGGGTTCGCTTGAGGTTATTTGCCAAGGTCTTGTTTCTAAATGGCAACATGCATAGATGGGCATGCACTATAGACTGGTGCCATTTTGCTTGCATGTTGTGGTAGATCTGGACTGGTTTGATCTGAAGTTTGGTTGTCACAAGAGTTTCTAGTGGTGCCTGTATGTGGAATTTTTATCTTTAATTTTCTGAATGTAAGTCAATAGGAAATTTTGGATTTGTAGGGATATTTTATGATTTGTTTGGTAGAAGATGGGTCGGGTCGGGTAAATCCGGGCCGCCACGGGTTCAGGCTGGGCCCGGCCCGAGCATGAAAATTTAGCAATATAAGGGCCCTGACCCGGCCCACATATATCGGGTTCGGGCCGGGTCCGGGCTTTTGTGGGTCGGGTCAGGGCTGGGTCCGGGCCAACCCGACCCAATGCTCCACCCTAGTGATAGTTTGTTGAGAAAACAATTCTATCAAGAAATATTTAATGTAATAATACTACATTAAAAGAGATTGGAGAGAGAAAATCCATTATGGTATAGAAAAAAGGTTGGCCTTAGCTGTTTTTTAATTCATGCAATTCTTGGAACAACTCTCTCTCTCTCTCATCACACATCTACTCTCTCCCCAAACCCTAGTGGTTGTCCCATTGTTCTAGGTTTGTGGAGATCACGATCGTCGTCGTGTTGCCGGACTGACTGCTCGTAGATATTCGTCTTCTTTGGAGCCTCATGCTCGAATATGGTGATGGATTTTGTATGACGAAGTTAGTAGGTTCTCCGCACGGATTGTCGCTTTGGATTGTTGGAAGCACACATCTCATCTACGTGCCCACAAGTGCTTTCCACGTAGGATAGGGCTTGAGATGGGAGGTATATTCTCGTAGAGACTTGTAGATCACGATCACGCTTGAAGAGGTAATCTTATTACTCATATGATCATGATGAAATGATATAGGAATAATTTCCATTCCACGTGGCTACATTGATTTTTTTAAATTCAATTGCACCATCGACTCATATGACTAGTCGACCAAGATCGGATACGATGCGATATCCACGCTTCCGTGATGCATGAGGCATAATATCTTGCCTTCAAATAATCAATGGAGACTTTAAATATATAAATAGGACATCATGCCTCATTCTATAACACTGAACAAAGAGCAACAAACTCGCATTCCTCTGTATTCCACTCTATACTCTGAGAAAAAGATTTAAGAACGATTTTCTATCATTCCAACGTCTATGGTTATTTACATTCATTCTTCAAGCTCGTCCCCCTCTATGTAAGATCGTTTAATATGATCTCATGTTCTTTATTGCATATATTAATTCTGGTGTTGAGGCTATTAGGATTGTTAACCTGTATACATTTGAGTTGATGACGTAATCAATTTAGGTTATAATATGTTTGGGTAAGCAACTCAGGTGAGTAAAAGACCTGTGTGTGAGTGCATGCATAAGTGGGGAATATGTTAGTACACACGCATGCGTATTTTGATGATAATAAAACTTGTGTGCAAAGATTATAGGCAGGTCAAGAGCAGGAAAGCTACTGGAACAGGAAAAATCTCAAGTATGAGAAGCTCAAACTTCAGTAAAGAAGAAGCTCAAAGGAGTTCAAGGATATGGAACTCTAGCTCAAGCTCAAGGAAGGACCTCAATCTCAAGAAGAAGATGAAGTCTTTACTTTTATTGAGTCTTGCTTTTTGTAATTGCCGTAGAATGTAAAAGATCTCAAGTCATGCATATTACATTTCAGTCCTTTGACTTTCAAGTCAAAGAGTCAAGTTGATCGATCAACCATTTACACCTGATTGATCACCTCTGATCGATCTCTTTCCTTTTATGATCGATCATTATTTGAATTACGACGACTATCGATCGATTTTGATCCATGACCGATCGTCTCATGATTCTGATCAATCACCTAAGTCTTGATTGATCATTTGATTTTGACCAATCATCTTTATATCCTGATCGATCATATTCCATTTCAGGAATATTTTTGAAGTCAATTTCAATCTCGATTTGTTTACAATGGCTTCTTTTTGAGATCCATCATCTATGAGATCCTAAAACCTATAAATAAAATCACATACTTCATTGTACAACACGTACCAAGAGCAACAAGCTCTCAACTCTCTGCTTTCCTTTCTATACTCTAAGAGAAAGATCAAAGAGCTTTTTTATGTCGTGTTCTTCATTTTGACAGCTCTGGTTCTCTGCGATTGATTCTTATGAGCACACTCCTCGCTCTGTAAGATTATTTTAGTTTTGTATCTTTGTGTTCATCGCATATCTACTTTGATATTGAGGTTGTTAGGATTATTTCCTGTATATGATTTTGAATTGTCCATGTAAACAACTCAGGTTGTGAATGGTGAAGTTGATCGTGTAATCAATTCATGTTGTAAATGGTGGAGTTGATCACGTAATAAACTCAGGTTGTATATAGTTGGATTTCCAACCTAAGTAACTCAAGTCGTGGTTTTACTCAGGAGGGTTCCCAAGTTAAATACTTGTGCACTTGTGGTTTGCATGTGTATATATTGTGATTAAAAGTGCTACATGATGATGTGGTTGCTTGAGATTATTGTTTGAAGCGATGCATGTCATAAGTCCGATCCACCCACGCCCTTCATCAGGTACCCAAGCGGGATACAGAAAAAAAACCAATAGTGCGATTTTGTTGAAAGCCTGAGTCACGATACTTTGATTGTCGTTTTTACCCGAAGTATAGAATTTTCCTATAGTCTTCAATATTCATGATATGGAATATGATAAGAAAAGAATACAAATTTGTAGAGGAGAAGGAGAGTGGTTTCTTGATCGTGGTGTTGGCTCAGATGACGCTCAATTCAGAGGCAATGAACTTCATATATTACGCTCCATCGAAAATCAAATTTGATCATGTCTCACATCTAAAGATTTTAGTTGCTTAAAAGTATCTGAGTGGTTATAAAGTTAAAATTACTTCCTTAGAAAAAGAAATTACTGAGTTGAAAGGAAAATTTTCTTTTGTGCCAGCTAAGGAAAAGGAGAAGTAAAGATTGAAAATCATGCTTCTAACTCCAATTCTTTAAACAAAGGAAAATGGATTTGAAAAAATAAAGAAACATTGCAATCTAACCTTAAAGGATCCGAAAAGGGGTACTAAACAAAACTTTTCAGGTATAGAAGTCCAAAGAAAATCGAGGAGGCCACATCAACAGTAAAGGGGGACCCCCAAGGTCGAATAGCTACCAGATGCAGAACCATAAATGGGCACTACCACCATGCTAGAGCTCAAGAGTGGAGATGCCTGCTGATAAGAACCTTAGATGACTTCTTATCTTCTTTGTTTAGTTGATCATGCATATCATTGCATTGGTGATGAGCCTTCGACTCTTATTTCTAAGGGGGGACCTTTAAACAAACATTAAGGGGAACTCTAGTTTAGGAGGAGTTCGAGTTAAAAATAAAGTTTTTTAACAAAAGAGAGATTGTTTAGTCATCTCTTTATCCAACAATTAGTGTTAATCAATTTTTTGTATCCGTTTATATCTTCTTGATTATGTCAAAAAGGAGACAAGATTATTTATAAAAATTATTTGCTCACACACACATTATTTTTGCAAACACATCAAATATTTTATTGTCATAAAAATGGGGAGATTATAAGTTTATGTATGAGTGAGGAGGATGTTAGTGCACGAGCATGCATATTTAGATGATAACAAAACTTGTGAAGATTGACAAAATCTTTGTGTAAAACTTATGACTACATCAAGAGTAGGAAAGCTACTGGACCTGGAAGAATCTCCAGTCTAAGAAGATCAAGCTTACTGAAGAAGTTGCTAAGAAGCTCAAAGGAGTTCAAAAGCCAAGGAACTTCATCTATAGATTAAGGAAGGATCTTGAGCTTCAGACGAAGATGAAGTCTTTTCTTCTATTGAGTCATGCATTTCGTAATTGTCTTAGAATGTAAAGAGCTCAAATCATGCATATTGTATTTCAACTCTTTGACTTTTAGGTCAATCTTATCAATAAATCATTCTCATCTAATCAATCACATATAATTGACCATTTGTTTCTACCCGATGAAGAAAATCATAATCGACCAACATCATTTATTCTCATCGATCAATTTGAATTTCACTTCAACAATCGGAAATGATTCATAAATAATGATCTGATTGATCACTATCATTTGCTTGATCGTTCATATTTCATTTAAAGATTTTTGAAGGCGATTTCAATCCTAATTTGTTCACTACGATACTTTTTTCAAAGCTAATATCTATGGAGAACTCTACATCTATAAATGGGATCCCATATCTCATTCTACATCACATAAAAGAGCAAAAAGTTGTCATCTCTATGCTTTTCACTCTATATTATGAGAGAAAGATTCAAGAGCTATTTCTTGTTATGTTCTTCATTCCAACAGTTCTGATTCTCTGCATTCAATTCTTACAAGCCCGCTCCTCATTCTATAAGATCATTTTAGTTTGCCTCACATTCTTTATTGCATATTTATTTTGGACATTGAGGTTATTAGGATTGTTTGCCTATATACGGTTGAGCTGATGACATAATCAACTCTGGTTGTAATACGCTCAGGAGACTCTGATCATGGATTTTACCCAGGATGGTTTCTAAGTCAAATATATGTGCACTTGTGGTTGATTGTTTATCTTTGATTGAAAGTACTGCATAACATTGTCATTGTTTTTAGATTATTTTGATTGCATTGATTCATGTCATTTAGTCAGTCCACAACACCCATCAACTGGTGTTCGTTGGATATAAACCGACAATTGATAGAGCCTCGTCGTGTGAAGGAATTTATTCTCGAACACACTTATGGCTAGCATTTCAGGATCACGTTTGGAGGGAATCTCCGTGGTTCGTCCATCTCTCTTTAATAGGATAAATTATTCCATTTGGAAGATGAAGATGGTGATCTTCATATAGTCGTTAGATTTCGTGATATAGAATATGATGATAAAAGAGTTCAAGTTCATAAAGGAGAAGGATATATGTTACTCTATCACATAGTTAGCTTAGATGTAGCTCAATTTGAGGGCAATGAACTCCGTATACTACGATATGTCAAAAGCCATATTTGATTGGGTCTCGCACCTAAAGAAGATGACTTATGAGATATGGAGTTCATGGAAACAACACATGAAGGAACAACTAAGGTAAAGAAGTCTCGCTTTTGAATTCTTACTCTAGCCTATGAAACCTTCAGGATGCATAAAGGGGAGACTATCAATGATATGAATGCCTGGTTCACTACTATTGTGAATCGGCTGTAAAACTTGGGAAGAATCTTCCTACCTGAAGAACATCCAAGTAAGATCATTACTTCTCTATTGTAGGAGTGGGAAAACAAGGTTACAACAATATAAAAAGCAACTGACTTCAACAAGACTTCTCTGGAGGATCTCATAGGTAATCTTCTTGCCTATGAAGCTAAGTTGGGGAACTGAAAAAAAGGAGGAATGCTGCAGAAAATCCAGCCCTCGTAACTAAGAAGGAAGCCCAAGAAGGGTCAGACAATGACGACGATATCACATTCATGACCCATCAATTCAAGACCTTTCTCAAGAAGAAGAGAAATTGAGAAAGAGAATCAAATGCTTCAAATGAGAAAAAGTAGGGCATGTGAAGAAGGATTGCCTTTAGGTGTAGAAGAACTTCAAACGAGAAAAAAGTTAGAGAAGAAATCCAAGAAAACAACTATGCAATCATCATGGGGTGATGACTCAAGAAACAATGATGAAGAAAGTGAAAGCACATGCTTGGGATTCATTGAGATAGTTGAATCCGATTCATATTCATAGCCGGACATTGAGGTAAATAAACATTCTTAGTCTGAACTTTATAATGCATCTCAAGATCTTTTTAGATAAAATATGAAGCTTAAAAATGGTAATAAGAAGTTAATAGAAGATAAATATCTTTTGCTTAATAATTTATATGTATTAAAGAAAGGAAATTCATTGCTTTAAAAGGATTTGATTAGTTTTAGAATTAAAATTAAATTTTAGAAAAAGAAATTGCTTAGTTGAACAAAATACTATTGTGATTGCTAATGAAAAAGGAGAAGGAAAGCTTAAAATCATGCTTCTAAATCTGAGAAGGAAAGATTGAAAATCATGCTTCTAAATCTAATTCTTTCCAAAAAAGGAGAAGGGATTTGAAAAATTAAGTAAACATTGCAATCTAAACCCTGAAGGACCTGCAATGTAATGAAAAATAAGAAAATGCTACCATATGTGGCTATATTATGGTGCCTAGAAGTTGGTAGGCAAAAGGTTACCACATGGACCACATGTAATCATGATTGACAATGTGACTATGTTACCACCACATATAGCTGCAATGTTGTGGTGGTAAACTATTTTCTTGTAGTGATAATCGTCCACTTTCAAAAGAAACCGCAAAACCAATTCCAATATACTCATTGAATACTTCCATTAGCGTGTATCCACTAGGAACTGAACCTACAAATTTGTCAGTTATAACTTGGGTGCTTTAACTATTTAACCATGGATTCTTAACATGGATCATCATACATATTGAATAACCAACTTACAATTAAAATGATTTTTTTCGGAAGAATCAATGAAAGAGGAGTCAATGAAACGATGTCAAGTAAAAACTTGGATCTTCAAATTGAGAGATATCTTGAGAGAAAATTCCATTATTTCTTAGATTCATAGATCAAATCCGATTAGGGGGATCTTTCAGTCTCATTTTCCCCCATCAAGAATGTTTTACGAAAAGTATCCTACTTTGCCTGCTCCTAAATAATCCGACAGTATTAACAATTCTTAACATTAATCAAGTATTGAATTCTTCATTTGATTGATCCACTATAATATGTACGACTTCCCTAATTTGACGGAAATGACTCGAGGTAATTTCTCTTCCCCTTCTCACCCTGAAAAAATAGGGACACTTTACGTCCTTGAACCAATAATCATCATTCGACTAACCTAGCCTCCTTTGATTTCTCAAGACTAACAATGAGTAAAAGGTAATGAACATGAAAATTATATGTAGCCGTGTCCCGTACTCCATGTCCGATATATATATTTGTGTGTGTATATATGTATGCATGTATATATATGTAGGAAAAAATGGGGCTGCGTGCAACATAACTGCCCCGCTCTTTTTTTTGCATTTATTTTTTTTGAAAAATTTTTACTATGTATATTCATGTATATATCCCTTCAATATGCCATTCAAATTTCGTCAGAAACAGAGACTCCTATGCCCTCCATCTAGAACAGGTAAATTTTGACGGTGTAAAAATTGATGTAATCCATATATTCTAGATGGAGGGTATAAGAGTCTCTGTTTCTGACGAAATTCGAATGTCATATTGGAGGGATATGTAGATGAACATACATGGTAGAATTTTTCAAAAAAAATTACGGAAAAAATAGGACAGGGCAGCCATGTTGGCTGCCCGCAAGAGGCAACCCCATTAAACCCGTATATGTATGCATATATATGTATGTATGCACACACACACACATATAAATAGGAAAAAATGGGGATGTCCCCTGGGGGCAACCCACAGGGCTGCCTCCGTTATATTTTTTGATATTTTTTTAAATATTGTCATGTATTTTCATCACTATATCCCTCTAATATGTCATTTCAATTTCGTAAAAAATAGAGACTCATATGTCTTCCATCTAGAACATGTAATTTTAACGGACTTAAAATTATTGTAATCGACATATTCTAAATAAAGGACATATGAATCTCTATTTCTTACAAAATTTAAATAACATATTAGAAGGATGTAATAATAAAAATATATAATTTTATTTTTGAAAAAACTAAAAAACATAGCAAAATAGAGCGAACAGCCCCGTTGAAAACACACTCGGACGTATATGTATATATTCTCAACATTCGTTAATCCTCGAATTTCATTTCTTGGAAATACTAGAGATGCAGCGAGAGAAAACGACACTGGTCAATGACAAACTTCCTCGTGGGGCAGCCCATGTGCTCACATGAAGGTGGAACATAACGAAACCAAACAATCACCTCCACCTCCTCTCCCAACACTCTCGCCCCCTCACTCTGTCCCCAATCAACATACCTCGATGCCAGAGATGAAGGAAGGAGTAGGGGAATCAGGTGGATTCGTGAGGGCCGACCAGATCGACCTCAAGAGCCTTGACGAGCAGCTGGAGAGACACCTCAGCAGGGCATGGACCATGGAGAAGAAGGCCAAGAAGGAGGACGACCAGAGGGTCAGACAGGACTGGGAGATCGACCCTTCCAAGCTCGTCATCAAGGGCGTCATCGCCCGTGGCACGTTCGGGACTGTCCATCGCGGAGTCTACGACGGCCAGGATGTTGCTGGTGAGATTCTTATTCTTGGAACCTTGTGAGAAGAAAATTGAACATTCTTTTCCTTTTCTCCTTCTCGAGGACCCGTTTAGGATCTTGTATCCGTTCATTAAAGATTCACTTTTTTTTGCTAATGACAATACCCGTTTAATGTTATGTACTGGGTAACCTCGTTTTTGGTGGGAAAGATCGAAGTTTCCTTTCTTTTTCTTATGGATTTGTTGGCTTCTTTCTTTGTGTCTGAGATTATCCTGTAGTTGTTCTGCTTCAGGTTCATTTGAAAATAAAAATGCCACTTTATTTTTTATTTTTTCTTTTCTTTGAAGTGAATTGTCTCATGCATATTCTTTAGCGAACGATCTAACTTTGAGTGCAAAATATCAAATTTCCCTTCTCTAGATCCCAGTGATGATTGGGGAGCTTGCCTGCAACTTTTCATCTATTGAATACTGTCAAGGCCCGTGATGGCTTATGTCAGGCGGATGAGCTTGTGCGATGGGTTTAATTAAGTGTCCCCTTCCTTTCTATGCGGTCATGTGAATTACTGTTGGTACTCCAACATTTGATTTCTGGGGATTGCTGGTCGTCGGATCTGTAGTCTTGAAATAAAGTGGTGGAGGCAAGTGGGCAGAAGTGGATGTGTCTGTCACTGAAATATATGCACTTTGGATATCAGGAGGATAAGGACAGAAGAAAAGATAGTGGTTGAGAAACGTTCCAAGTGGTAAAATAGTGGTGATGAGTTCTAGCTATCACAGTAATAAACAGAGATTCAGCCGCATCAAAATGTTCAATTTATTATTTTAGAATCTGCATTTGGCCAGTCAAGAATTTTCAAAACTAAGAAAAATAATCATGGATATGCATGAGTTACGTTCTATGATGATCATTGACTATTTATCCTCTGTTGTAACCAACCATTATTATTATTTTTACTAATTATCCAGTGGCCATCTTGATCGATTCTTAAAATATCCTTTAAGTTCGTTTTTTGTCGTGTACGTAACTGTTTCAAAACGGTGTATAACATGTTGATGTCCAGCAATAGATTTTCATTGGATTTCTCGCACCTATACCTGTTCTATGTTAAAATAAAAAGGTCAACATCAACTTCTCTATTCTCTAGAATTCTCTTGGGCTGATTAAACTCCCGCTTTCGAAAAGAATTCTGTATCCTTTAAAAATTTATTGTTAAGTATGGAGAATGATGAGAGAATGAATTGTTTATTTTATAGGCTTTAGGGGTCCTTATATAGCGTGAAACCCTAAGGAGTAAAATCAAAGAATTACAATAGTACCCTCGATGTGTTATGAAATAAAACAAAATAGAATGACACTCCCCCTCAAGTTGGAGCATATCTGTCGATCATGTCCAACTTGGAAATAAGCTCAGACACATGTCTCTTCTATCTTGCCTTTGTGAGAATATCAACAAGCTGAAGTTTGATAGACACATGTGGAGGGCGAATTTTCCCTTGACGTACAACATCTCGTATGAAATGGCAATCAACTTAAATATGTCTGGTTCTTTTATGGAAGACAAGATTGATAGTAATATATGTGGCATATTTGTTGTCACGGTGCAAAGGAACTTATATGTAGCTGCAAAAAAACCAATTTCTGTCAAGAAGGATGTCAACCAAATAATCCCGCATATGACTTGAGCCATTGCTCTATATTCTGCTTCATCACTTGACCTAGATACAACAGCCTGTTTCTTGCTACGTCAAATAACCATATTTTCTCCAACAAACATAGTATATCCGATGGTGGATCGCCTGTTATCCGGAGAGCTAGTATAGTCTGCATCAGCATAAGCGGTAATATTGGTGTGACCATTGACTCTGGAGAAAAAGACGACATCCAGGCGACCCCTGTGTTCGTCGATGAATACGTTGAATGACTGAGATCTGGGCACATAATTGTCAGTGCCCTTAGGTTTGATAGAAGAACTCTGCATCATCACATTAAATGTCAAAAGGAGGGGTTTTGTCTCGGTGTTAAACGTAGTCTTCGTGATCAGGGATTGATATACGCATGAAAGGAGATCTTTTAATTGCACATGAGGTGCAACGACGGAGCCCTAAATAGGGACTATATGTTCTCCAGGAGCCCTAAACGCAGGCCGGTGGAGGGTTGGAGCAATGAAGATGCCTTGGTGGATGGCTGGAGCGGTCTTGGCAGAGGGTTGGAGGTGCCCTGGTGTGGGGCTTGGAGCTCTGACGGTTGTCTGAAACCATTGGAGAAGGGACAAAGAGGCCTTAGGCATTTTCGGTAAGGCCATGATGGGCTAGAGAGGGGCTTATAACCCCCATGCGAGGCTGGTGCTGCGTAAGACCTTGCACATGGTCCTAGTTGGAGATAAGGGCCTGCGCAAGGAGGAGGACGGAGAGGCTTGTGGTGGCGAAAGGGAGACTTAGGTCAAAACCCCGATCTAGGATCGTTGCTTTGATGCCATGTGGAGAATGATAAGCGAATGAATTGTTTATTCTATAGGCTCTAGGGGTTCTTATATAACATGAAGCCTTAAGGAGCAAAATCAAAGAATTATAATAGTACCCTCGAAGGGTTATGAAAAAAAATAGAACGACTAATTAATAATTCTAACATTAAGAAGGGACATCAATCATCTAGACTTTTCTTGAGTAGATTAAACTCTAATTCCCTGGGATTCTCTTTAGCAGATTAGACTTTAGTTTTCTAAAAAGTTTCTTATCCTTCAAAGATATTTATACTTAAATATAAATCGATCTTGGATCTATTCTGTGGGAACCAAGTAAGCAAGCAAGTGAGATAAGAAACGAGCAAGCGAGAAGAAAGAGCCAGATTAAGTTGTATTGTATCAAGTGAGTAGTGGTGGTTGATAAAGGTTTGAGTAGGGTGTGAAGATAAGTGGTGTGGTGAGAGAGAAGTGAATGTGTATTCGAGTGAAATATATTAAGTAGGTTGTACATTGTAGTTATGATGTATAGAGTCTATTAGAGAATTGTGTTTGTATATAAAAGTAATTGTGTCTGTCATCCAGAAGTATAGTTGTGTTCATCTAATGTTAGTTACTAAGGGAGTTTCTGACCTCACTTGCAATCGTTCTTTGATTATTCTAAAGGAAAAATCTACCTATTCATAGTTGTTAGTTACTAAGGGAGTTTCTGACCTCACATGTAATTGTTCATTGATTATTCTGAAGGAAGAATCTACCTATGTGCAGTCTGGGATCGTGAATTCACCTTCACTAAAGGTTGATTTTCTTCGATGAAGTTAGGGAAGATCTTCTGATCAAAATGATAGACATTGTTAGCTCAACTAACTTCATCAAGAAGCTAAACATGCACAACTGCACCTATTGGAAGACATTCATCGAAACTTTTCTCCAAGGATAAAGAATATGTGTAGTTAGTGATAGTGATGATATAACACAACAATCAACCGATCAAGTGGATGCACCAAGGAAAAAGAAGATCAAGACATGAAGGTATTATTTGTTATGAGAGTTATTTTGTATTTGCTCATATGCTTTGATTCTATTATGTAGTTTGCCCTCTAGGGTTTCTCCCTCTATATAAGAGAGTCCTATGTCCTCAGAATAACTATGCCGTTATTTTCTTCCCACGCGGTATCATAGAGGCGATCCTAGACGATCAGAGCTCTAAAACCCTCGCATCCTCGCCCCATTCGTCAGACCTTCCTCACATGCACCGCCCTACGACTCATCGTCAACCTTCTATTCTTACCGTCGCCGTTGTCCCACGTGTGTCTAGTGCCAGCTTCGTCGCCACCACCCTAGCTGCAACTTGTTACCGACGTAGTGGCAACACCGTCACTACCCTAGCAACAACTCCTTGCTGCTCCAACATTGTTGTCATGAAGGTTTAACAAGTAACAACCCTAGTGGCCCCATAATTACTGTGGGGTCTCTCCTTGCTGCTGCGAGGGTTTAAAATGACCTCTCTATCATTGCAATCTTCTAGGTGATGTCATCTTGTCGTTGTGCATCTCGAGGTTAGCACGATCTGATTTTGGGTCGTTCGTAGTGAGTTCGGACCTTTAGACACATTCTCATGCTCTAGAATGTCATTAAAGTTGATGAGAATGGTTGTGCCTTGAGTATACACACACAACCACTTCCCTATATGATTATGTAGACATTCTCAGATCAGTTTACAACCCCTGTCACGTCAGTTCCCAGCTCCTTCGGTATGATCTCATAGAGCAAGATTGACTTATCCTCCTCTAGTGCCTTTAAAGATCCGTTACCCATTGTCAAGATGGAGGTGATCAATTATGAGCTCTGGTCCATGCAGTTCATGAGCACTATGCAATGCAACAACAAGAAGCAGTAGCAATTCTGACTCAGACAGAGTCGATTGACAAGACATGGGCGAATATTGCATGGAAGCAAGATGCCACGTATGAGCGAGTATGGTTGTCTGACACTCTTATCATGGAGATAGCCAACGACGTTCTTCATCAGTACACTGCTAAGGTAATGCGAGACATCCTTGCAACAACATATTGTCAGGCAAGGAATGAGACAAAAATGGTGCAGCTTTGGTATAATATTTTTATAACGAAGCAAGTTGGTTGTCTGCTTCATGTTTTCTACTCTTGATTCAGGGGTATGTTTGAGAAGCTTCATAACTTCATGCCTCTGAATGCTTTCGCTTAGTAACAGAAGACGTACAGAAACACCACTATGGTCAGAGATTTTCTGACGTTACTCAACTCACAATATGATGCCACATATACCCAACTTCTTACGGTTACGGGTGCCTTTATACCTCCTATGGAGGAGGTCTACAACAGATTGAGCAGCATCATGATGCCTCCTTCAACCATTATGCATACCTCCTCTGTGATGGTCGCATCTCGCGACATAGGAGGTCCAGTTCATTTCAAATGACGACGTGTCCATGGCAGAGGTGTTGGACGTGTAGGCCAGTAGTACACATACTGCCACCGCCCTGGTCACTCGGAAGGCACTTGCTATCAGAATCATGATTATCCTTGTGTCTGCACGTGTTACTGAGCAAGTGGAGCGCACTGCCACTTTTGCTTATTAGAGGCTCCACGACCTTGTCTCCTGTCTGAGGGAGATCATGACTTCTGTCACAAGCACCACTACTGCTTCTTCGGGCCATTCTGACATTACTGCCACTGCCTCTGCTTTTCCTTAGGTATAGTTTTGCCCTTCCTAGTTATCACGTGACTGATATTCTAGAGTGGATTATGGACTCCGGAGCAGAGCATAAACTGTCTCATCATCTCTGCGGAGACAGAGCATAGTTCACTTTCTACAGATCGATACATCCATACATATCTATTGTCATTGCATATGAGACACATTCTCCTATTAAAAGATAAAGGGAGATTCATTTGACATCATTTGTACATCTATAGAATGTTCTTCATGCACTTGACTTTTCCATAAACTTGTTATCTATTAGTCAGATTATCAATGCAAATGCGTACCATATTTGACCCCTCTTCTCTTGTGTTTTAGGATATACTTACAGACATGGTGATTGGATTATGGCCATAAGCAAGGGGATGTTTAGAAATTGGCCCAGTCTCCTTATGCTAGCACATCTTCCATTCCCACTTGATCTTCTTCGGGCCATTCTGACATTACTGCCACTGCCTCTGCTTTTCCTTAGGTATAGTTTTACCCTTCCTAGTTATCACGTGACTGATATTCTAGAGTGGATTATGGACTCCGGAGCAGAGCATAAACTGTCTCATCATCTCTGCGGAGACAGAGCATAGTTCACTTTCTACAGATCGATACATCCATACATATCTATTGTCATTGCATATGAGACACATTCTCCTATTAAAAGATAAAGGGAGATTCATTTGACATCATTTATACATCTATAGAATGTTCTTCATGCACTTGACTTTTCCATAAACTTGTTATCTATTAGTCAGATTATCAATGCAAATGCGTACCATATTTGACCCCTCTTCTCTTGTGTTTTAGGATATACTTACAGACATGGTGATTGGAATATGGCCATAAGCAAGGGGATGTTTATAAATTGGCCCAATCTCCTTATGCTAGCACATCTTCCATTCCCACTTGATCTTCTTTCCGTACAGTAGCATCTTCGATTCGATCACCTTCCTGAAGCTGTGTAGAGCGTTAATATCTTGTCTACATACTAATTATATTATTATTTTGATATAACAAATCTTTGTGAGTACAAATGGCTCTGCAGATTTCATGACAAGTTGCTCCAGCACAAAATTTGTAGACAAGCTGAAAGCTATGGACAAACTAAAGAAGAGGAAAGAAGACTTTTGTAATAGGAATCTTGAGAAATGGGAAAAATAGGAAAAATTACTTGCTCTTTCTCATTGAATATGACTCCCTTATATGGAAGGGAGTCTAAGGTTTACTGAAACATTTATAGATACTCCCTCACATTACAGAATAATGTATGTATACTCAAATATTTCAATACCCCCTGAAGCTGGAGATCTCCATCATGCTCAGTTTGGAGACACATCTGGTAAATAGAGAATGAGTGAATGGCTTGCTGAAAATGTCGGTTGTTTGTTCCTCACTTCCTCTGAAGTAACTGACTCTGTTTTGATGTTTCCTTGCTGAATCATACCCCTTGTATATTGGTAGTCTATCTCCACATGTTTGGTACACTCATGAAAGGTAGGATTGTTTGCAATGAACATTGCGACGTCATTGTCACATCGCATTATCGTAGGGCTTGGATCTAGTAGGTGTAAATCCTTGAGAACCGACTTGATTCACATTAGTTCAGTAGTTGTTTGGGCCATTGCTCTGCATTCATATTCTGTACTGGACCTGGCAACTACCGTTTGCTTCTTGCTCCTCCATGTGATGTGATTAGGTTACCACCAAGATATGTGCATTAACCAGTAGTAGACTTTCTTTCATTAGGGCATCCTGCATAGTCAACATAGGAATATGCCGCAATATCAAGTGACTTCTACAAGTAAGAATAGCATGCATTTCCCCAGAGCAGATTTCAAGTATCGCATGGTCATCAATATTGCCTTCCAGTGCACTTCTCAATGTTTGGCCATGAACTGGCTTGCCCAGTTAACAACAAATGAGATATCGTGCCTAGTAATGGTAACATACATGAGTTTTCCCATAATGCACGTATATTGTTTTGCATTAACGTACTCAGACGAGTATTCATACATTTGTGTATTAGGATCCATAGGAATAGATGTTGGCTTGGACCCTAACATTCATGTCTCCCACGTACAAGATACATAACATATTTCCTCTATAAGAGAATCCGACCACTACTATTCCTTGCGACTTCAATGCCCAAGAAATAATGAAGCTCTCGTAGGTCTTTGGTGACGAAGTGTTTCACAAGGTACTTTTTAGTATCTGCTATGCCACCAATATCATCTCCAGTTAGAATTGTTATTAACATATACCAACATAGCAACTAACCCTTTCTCTGTTTTTATGATAAATAGAAAATGATTTGCTGTGGAGCGAATGAAACCAACTATGGTCACAATGTCAGATAATTTTTGAAGCCATGCTATGGGACTTTGTTTGAGACCATATATTGCTTTATAAAGTCTGCACCTTCTGATACCCCCTTCTTCTCAAAATCAGGTGGTTATTTCGTATATACCTCCTCATTCAGATCTCCATATAGAAAGATATTCTTCACATCTAGTTGATAGAGTGGCCATGAGAGCCGGGCGACAATAGAGATAAGAATTCACATTGTAGGGAGGCGAGTCACTAGTGAAAAAGTGTCAAGATAATCCATTCCATAGGTTTGAGTATATCCCTTTGCCACCAATCGAGCGTTATAGCATTCCATCGGTCCATTTGGAAGAAGTTTGATGGTAAAAACCCACTTGCTGCCAACCACAGTGGCATCCTCTAGAGGATCAACGAGCTACCACATACCCCTTGATACAAGGCTACTCATTTCTTACTCCATGGCCGCGTCCCATTCATGAACTAATTGTGCCTCCTAATAAGTGGAAGGGACTGTAACAGCCGAAAGCCCAACCACAAAGGTCTTGTACTACACTATCTATGGACACATGGTTGGAGATAGAATGCAGTGTACATGTACGTTTCCCTTTCCGAAGAGCTATGAGAAGATCATAATAATCTTGGGTGTCTGGAATATCTTCCTTATTAACTTGCTCGCGTGGATGTGTAATTTCCTTAACCAAAATTTCATCCGTCTTCATGTCTTGACATACCTTGGGATTATGTATTGGTGTGACCAAATGGGGTGTCGTCCGGTGAGTATAGATTAACCGAAATTGTTGACTATCATCGATGTGAGTGTCTTGAGTCGGAGACCCACATGGAAGAGATGACATAGGGAAACTGGCAATCTCAATGTCATCAGGAGACCATGGCCTCAAATTTCAACGAAATTCGGTCGAATTTCTGTCGAATATCGATATCCAGTCGAAATCGAAATTCGACCGAAATGGCCGAAATATGGGGGTCCTAGTACAAAAAATGACCGAAATGACCGAAATTTCGATCGAAATTCCACCGAAATTCCAACAAAATTCTGTTTTAGTCGGTACCGAAATGGTGACCGAAACCGACATTTAAGGCCTTGGGAGACACAACTCGAGAGCTGGAGGTGGAGTAGCATGGTGTTGACTTAAAAAAAGTTACATCCACACTCGCATAGTAATGACGGTGCATCAGATTATAACATCTGTATCCCTTCTGGGTTTTGGAATAACCTACAAATACACACTTCACAGCCCAGGGAGAGTTTGTCGTGATCAGGAGAATGAATGTGGACAAAAGAGGTACACCTAAATATTTTAGGTGGACCATGAAAATGTTTCTTGTTGGGGACGAGTAAAGAATATGGTATTTGTTCTTCCAATATGGTGGATGGCATGCGGTTTATTAAATATGGTTGTGAGAACAACATCACTCCAAAAGGTGAGAGGGGTAACACTTTGAAGCAATAAAGTGCGAACCACGTCAAGGATATGACTTTTATGTGTATGGGCATGAAGTTTGGTGGATGATCCCATGCTCAGTCAGAAAAGTGCGAAGATGTTGATTGCAAAAACTAAGGGCATATCAGTATGAATAGTCATGACATGAAAATAATAAACATTTTTCATTTACATAAAGAAATTCTTTATAATAATACTGACATTTTGACTTCAAAAGAAATACCCATGAAACTCGGGTAAAGTCATCAGCAATGACAAGATAGAACTTATGTCCCGAATGATATAGGATTCGACTCCGCCCTCACACATCAAAATGAAATAAATCAAACACAGACTTGCTGACACGACCAGGAAGACTTGGAAAAGAACTTCTATGATGCTTTCCAATTTGAAAAGCTTCCCATTTGAGTGATGTATAAACATGAATTTGAGGTAGGATTCGTCTTAATTTTAGTAGAGGCAAATGACCAAGACGTAAGTGCCTCTTCAGAGATGGAGCAATTGTCCACATGTTGTGATGGGCCAGAGTTCTCCATGTAGAAAATCATTCTTCAGTTGCAGTGACTTTGACAGGTGCAGTACACAACACATGCTCTCCGATGAGGAGATTCAGTTTGACTCACACTCCAGCTCGTTCGTTCTCCTCACCTGCACGACATGAGACACAACATCCTCGACAACAACTGACAGTTGTGCTCATTGAGTTGATATTGTCCGTAGTGTCCTGTGGCGTGAGTTGAGATTTCTTTCTGTTTGTCCAAGCCGAGCATAAAATGCTCCATCTTGAGGGGGAGTGTTGGAGTATATTTTATATGCGTTACTTGAGTTGTAGATGGGTAAATGGATTGCTCCAGGATCCATTTACCATATCCAAGTTTTTAGTCCCACATCTACCAGTTGTGAGATATGGAGACTTAGTGAGGGCTATATAAGAAGCTCCTCATCCTTTGTATCAGATGAGAAAGTGCAATGAACACATAAACCCTTTGAGGCGTTCTCCCATGGTTTTATCCCGCTCCTTAGGGAGTAGGGTTCCACGTTAAAATCCCGTTCTTTATATTATTATTTTATTCTGATATGCTTTCGCATTCCTATTTTCTGACAGATATCAAACACATAATTAAAAAATAATGTCAGCAAGTTGGAGAGCAAGGGTATGCGAACCGAGACGTAGCGACGGTGATGATACCACTGATAGGTGGTGCTTTCCGGTGTGGGATTCCAGTTGGATCAGAGAAGCAACATGTTACTACTGGAGAAGGCGATGGCGGTGCGAGGTTCTGCTCACTGGGGTGACGAGGCGAGATGTTGCTGAGAAGAGGTGCTGGCGACGTCCCGAGGCAATGAAGAGGAGCAGGAGGTGGTTCTGCTCGGTACTTGCGGAGAGGAAGCTTGCGGAGGCGACGTTGTATTGATGATGGAGAGGAGGCGAGGTGTTGGCGACGAAATGTTGGAGAGTAGGCGGAGGTGTTGGCAATGGAGAGGAGGCGAGGTGCTGGAGTTGTTGGCAGCTAGGGTTTCCGCCCTTTTTCCATTTCACGGGATTCGAGAGAGAGAGAGGGAGAAACCCTCTCACAACTCTGATACCATATTGAGAAATGGGAAAAATAGGAAAAATTACTTGCTCTTTCTCACTGAATAGGACTCCTTATATAAAGGAAGTTTAGGGTTTATTGAAACATTTACAGACACCCCCTCACATTACAGAATAATATACGTATACTCAAATATTTTAATAAGGCATATGTAGAAAGTCTCAAATATATATGCATGTGTATCATGTATGCATATTAGCTTCAAGCCATTATGATCGATCAATCTTCTTGATCTGATCAATCAATTACCTCTGATTGATTAACCTAATTGACTCGATTGATCATTACTGACCGATCAACCCACTTGACCGGATCGATCACCTACGATCAACCGCCTGCCTTTTATGATTGATCACAATTTGAATAGAAACCTCCAACTGTTATATTATGATCGACCTCCTTGATCTACATGATCGATCAACTTGATATGATCGATTGTCTTCCTTGTATTATTATTCATATGTATAAAATCTTGATGATTTCTTTTCGTATTTGTTTCCAACAACTATATTTTTGGGATCTCATCCCCCACCATTATAAACAAGACCTTAGAGCTATTGTTGAGAATAAACATTCCAAGGCAAATCCTCTCTCTCAAAGCTTTATTTGAGGCCATCTCTCTCGCTTTATACTTCAAGATCACATCTTGAGAGCCAGTCATCAACATGCTAGGTTTGTAATTCATTTATTTATTACACCACGTATTTTCTTAGCCTCATTATTCGTATTGCATACTTATACTTGAGGCTTTATAGAGTGTTGTAATATTTACTTTACTGCAGTACTGTAACACTTGGTGTTTGAATAAAGATGCACAAAGGACTTGGTATTTGATCCAAGTTGTGGAAAAGATTTTGGCGTGAGATACAAAGCATCTGTAAACAGTTGAGTTATCCGTGGGGAAATAACTCGAGATATTGAATAGTTAATTGATTCGGTTAATGGGGAAATCCTGAGTCAGGTGACTCAGATCATGGTTTCTATGCAGTAGGGTTTCCACATTAAAATACCTATTTATTATGATTGTTCTTGTTTCGTGGATTGATTGCTTATATTGATGGTGATTACTATTCGTTTATCTATTTGTTGGCCATAATATTTTGTTTAGCAATTCGGAATAACTCGCATTTGGTATCAGAGCTTGGTTTGTGTAGAGGACATAACTGAAATCCGCGCTACTGCCATCACTAACAACAATGAAGGACAATCCACGGTAAGACCTTCATTGTTTAACGATACTGACCTTTTCTTATTGGAAGATTCCTATGAAGATTCATTAAGAAGGCATGTGATACGAGATATAGGGTATTATCGAAAGTAAATATCAAAGGCCCAAGGGAACCATCGCTAACAACAAGGAGAAGTTGACAAAAACAACGCAAAGGCGATGAACATCTTGTATTGTGGATTGACCATGAAATATTCAAAGGGATCTCTGCATGTACATCGACTTATGAAATTTGGGATAAAGTCACCATCATCTACAAATGCACATTGAAAGATGAAGAACGATCCCACGTTGCACTCATAACCAGTCACGACTCTGATTCAAGCGAAGATGAAGAAGAGACAAATGAGGTAATTCTATCTTACGATGAATTATTTGAGTCTTTCCAAGAGTTGCCTTGTATTGTAAAAAATTGTGCAAAAATAAAATTTTAAGGAAATCTAGTAAAGAAGAAAAAGATTCTCATCAGAAAGACATAGTTCTTTCAAAGATCAAATTAGCATGTTTGAAAATGCTAAAAAATAACAACATATTATCTTGCTAAGTTAACTAACGGAAAAGAAAACTTAGATATATTATTAGATAATCCCACACAAATTTCCATTAAATTTGGAATAGGATATAATCTCACAAACCATCATCATGCTTCTAGTTCTTTTATTCCAACAGAAAGAAAGGCACCAATTCCCAAAAGTGATGTTGGGAATTACAAAGCTAACCATATTGGATCCAAAGAAAAATGGATACTAAAAAATTTTTTGCAGGTGGATAGAAATCAATGAGAAGAGCCATCGAGAAAAAAACTATAGGAGAAACTCCAAATTATGCTTGGTGGTATACAAGA
Organism: Ottelia alismoides; assembly: GCA_037367405.1. Lineage (NCBI taxonomy): Eukaryota > Viridiplantae > Streptophyta > Magnoliopsida > Alismatales > Hydrocharitaceae > Ottelia > Ottelia alismoides. Next base: position 390,292 of record JAZKJV010010712.1, on the reverse strand, counting down.
AGACCTCTAGTAACGAGACGTAAAGTCCGGACACAGAGAAACTACGTGCAGGAAGACAAAAGAGATCCCCATGTATCTTTACATACCCTTAACGGATGGACGTTGCCACTGCTATCATACCATGGCTACCCTCCTTGATCGTATCATAAATCTTTACACATTATGATTTTTACTACCAGTTATGTGCCATATAGTACATTAAAAAAGGAGAGAATTGTTTTTCAAAATTACAATTATTTTTCAAACGAAAAATTCATTAAGGGGAGATAACAACAACAACAAAGCCTTTTCCCACAATTAAACATGGTCAGCTAATTAAGGGGAGATACATTTTTCAAATAAAATGGATGAATCATTTTGTATTTTGAAAGGGTGAGAAAAACTATTTTCAAGAGAAAACTTTTTCAAATGATTTCTTTTTGATGTCAAAAGGGGGAGAAGAAGTGGGGATGTTGATCTCCAAGTTTTATTATTTGTCATCATCAAAAAGGGAGATAATGTTAGTACCTTGTTTGCATACTAATTATGTCGTTATTTCAATGATAACAAATTTTTATGAGTACAGATGGCTCTGGAGAATTCATGATAAGTCGCTCCAAGTTTGAAGCACAAAAGTTGTAGACAAGCTGAAATCTTTGTACAAAATAAAGAAGAAAGAAGACTTTTGTAATAGACATATATTAAAAGTCTCATATATATATGCATATGTATCACGTAGGTATATTAGGTTCAAGCCATTATGATCGAGCAACTTTCTTGATCTGATCGATCAACTGGCTATGATTGATCAACCTAATTAACTTGATCAACCATTACTAATCAACCCACTTGACCTTATCAGTCACCCATAATCGACCGACTGCTTTTTATGATCGATCACCATTTGGATGGAAACTTCCAACAATATATTATGGTCGATCACCTTGATCTACATGGCCTACCAACTTGATATAATCGATCACATTCCTTGTATGGTCGGTCATGTGTATCAAATCTTAATGATTTCTTTTGGAATTTATTTCCAACAACTTTATTTTTGAGAGCTCATCCTCCACCACTATAAATAGGTCCCTAGAGCCATTGTTGAGAATACACATTTCAAGGTAAATCCTCTCTCTCTCAAAGCTTTATTCATGACCGCCTCTCTCACTCTTTACTTCAAGATCACATCTTGAGGGCCAATCGTATACATGCTCGGTTTGCAATTCAACTATTTATTACGTCGTGCATTTTCTTTACCTCATTATTCGTATTACATACTTATACTTGATGTTTTATAGACTACTGTGATGTATTGTAACATTTGGTGTTTGAACCAAGGTGTACAAAGGGCTTGGTGTTTGATCCAAGTCGGGGGAAAGACTTTGGTGTGTGATCCAAAGCATCTATAAACGGTTGAGTTATCCGCGGGGAAATAACTCAAGATAATGGAATATTTGATTGGCTTGGTCAATCGAGAAAGCCTGAGTCAGGTGACTCAGGTCGTGGTTTTTGCCTATTGGAGTTTCTACGTTAAAATACTGTTGTTCTTGTTATGTTGATTGATTGCTTATGTATGTAGTGATTATTATCTATTTATCTATTTGTTGGCCATAACATTTTGTTTAGCAATCTAGAATAACCCACATTGAGCCCTCCCGCAGATCTCATCTCATTCTACTTTTCAGTATGAGGCTTGTAAGATTGGATTTTTCTTCTGAAAAATAAGTCTGAGATCGGGTCTGTTATTCAATTTGTATTGATGAAATAAAGAACATTTTTATAATACTGTTAAGTATGTCTTCTCTGACAATGCCTTGGAGTTTTGTACCATCCATCTCTCTCAGTTTTTTAGGTCCCTTGGCATCATACATTATACCTCACGTGCTTACACTTCTTAGCAGAACTATGTAGCTGAGCACAAACACCGCCATCTTTTTGATGTTACTAGGACTCTTCTTATTCATAGTCATTCTCCCCACTGTTTCTGAGGTGATGCTGTCCTCACTGGTGCACCTAGTCAACCATATCCTGTCCTCCATCTTAGGAGAAGATGCTCATTTTTTGATTGCGTTTGCTGATAAGGACTTTTCTCTCTAACCCCTAACGCCTTCGGCTCTGTGACTTTTGTTCGTCACCTGACTATTGATTGTGACAAGCTCTCTCTCAGAGTTGTCAAGTGTGTTTTTATGGACTACTCTCGAACCCGGAAAGGTATCGGTGCTTTGATCATGTTAGACAAAAGTATTATGTTAATGTTGACGTTACTTTCTTTGAGTCTATCGTGTACTTTTCTCCTTATAGGTGACATGATGACCCTATTTGAGTCTGGTACAAATGTTTACATTCCACCTCCTCCTTTGCCACCACCTCCACCTATGGTTCATCCACTACCTCCTCCTATGGTTCCTACTTCTGTGGCTCCTCCACCACCTCGTTCTGTGGATCAGACTTTGCCCAGATACTACATTTACAGGCTGCCTACCGTATCCCCTGCTCCACCAGTGCCTTCCCTATTATGCAACACACTCTAGGTAAATTCTGAGCACCATGTTTCTACTTGTTGAAATAAGAACGTGGAGGCGTAATTAGAACAACAACGAACAAAATAAAGAAATATAAAACATGGAACACTCAAGATTTAACGTGGAACATTACTCTCGAAGGAGCAGGATGAAACCACAGGAGAAGGCCTCAAAGGTCCAGATTATCTACTATTTGCACTCTCTCAGTGAGTACATGGGGTGTGTGACTCCTTATATCTCATCATAGATAGTTAGGAGAAGATGCTCATTTTTTGATTGCGTTTGCTGATAAGGACTTTTCTCTCTAACCCCTAACACCTTCGGCTCTGTGACTTTTGTTCATCACCTGACTATTGATTGTGACAAGCTCTCTCTCAGAGTTGTCAAGTGTGTTTTTATGGACTACTCTCGAACCCGGAAAGGTATCGGTGCTTTGATCATGTTAGACAAAAGTATTATGTTAATGTTGACGTTACTTTCTTTGAGTCTATCGTGTACTTTTCTCCTTATAGGTGACATGATGACCCTATTTGAGTCTGGTACAAATGTTTACATTCCACCTCCTCCTTTGCCACCACCTCCACCTATGGTTCATCCACTACCTCCTCCTATGGTTCCTACTTCTGTGGCTCCTCCACCACCTTGTTCTGTGGATCAGACTTTGCCCAGATACTACATTTACAGGCTGCCTACCGTATCCCCTGCTCCACCAGTGCCTTCCCTATTATGCAACACGCTCTAAGTAAATTCTGAGCACCATGTTTCTACTTGTTGAAATAAGAACGTGGAGGCGTAATTAGAACAACAACGAACAAAATAAAGAAATATAAAACATGGAACACTCAAGATTTAACGTGGAACATTACTCTCGAAGGAGCAGGATGAAACCACAGGAGAAGGCCTCAAAGGTCCAGATTATCTACTATTTGCACTCTCTCAGTGAGTACATGGGGTGTGTGACTCCTTATATCTCATCATAGATAGTTCGGAGTCCCATCACTCATCCCGAGATGAAACCATGAGAGAAAGCCTCAAAGGTTCGGAGTCCCATCTGCGGTGGGCCCCTAGGGTTGTGGAAGAGGGACCACATGGGCCTTTAGAACCAACCAACGTTGCTGGAAACCTCCATGAAGTTGTTGTGACTCGTCAAAACTCAGTTGCGGTTGATGATGCGAAAGAAACGAGGTCGATGGTGGCTGACAATGAAGGTTGGGAAATGGTGCGTCGATGTTGGCCTCGACGGGAATTTTGGTCCCTCCGGTCCTGGATTTTCTGCTGTTGGAGTGTGGTATTTGGGGCCATCAATATAGAGGCTGCAAGCTTTGCAAGATGTGGTTGCCTTGGGTGATTCCCACCTCGAGGGCAGATGGGACCACATGTGCTTCGATCGGATGATCAGACTTAAGATAAGAGATCTCTATCATCATACGTTATATTCTCATCGAAAGTATATTTTTCTCTCTTGTGGTTCACGAAATGACATAGATAAGATTTCTGTCACCATGCGGTTTCTCAGTAGAAAAAGTTTTTTGCTATATATGGCCATATGTTGGGATTTCATTTTTCGGATTGATGCATTTTTTCCGCATTGTTCATAATGCCGAGGTCATACCTCCCTTCACTTAGCTTTATGTGTGCCTGATACACACACTTCCTAGATTCACTCCACCAAACTAATGACGTATCCATTAAACATCAATAAGCTTTTACATAACTAATTTTACTAAACATCTTAGTTTTTTTGATATAAGCTTGAGATTGACCCAAGATAGATCTGAATGGAGATGGAGAATCCATGTAGCCGACCCTACTTAATTGTGGGAAAAGGCTTTGTTGTTGTTGTTGATTGAAGAAAAATATGAAAATTCAAATATAAGATGGTTAAATTTATTATTGTCATCAGTTTGGTCCACGGTCGTAGGAAGGAGAGGTTCTCTTATGAATTTCTTTTTTTGAGTGTTATATGGTTCTCTTGTGAATGTTATTTTGGATGTTAATTAGATATACATTGAAACAGGTTTATCGAATATCAAAGATCGTATGCAAGAAATGTGGAATATCCAAAGTCTCGTGCCATCAGTATTGGTGAGCATCGGGATGGGCGTCACATAAAATGACACCTTCGGATTTTTTGAGATATCGTACACAATGTCTAGTCTAGTAGATAACCTCATCTGCGATGTATGTCATCATTTAATGTGAAATATTTATCAGATTTCATTTTTTGTGGTTATTGAAAAATATGAAACTTCTTCTGTCTTTTTGTCTGACATCTGCAAAATATGTACCTATTTAGCGTAAGTGGTCTAGGGTTTGGCTGAAAAAAATATAAAAAATATATAAATGCACGCAAAAGAATGAGCACTTAGACTCGAACCTGTACACTGCATAGTCTTAGATAATTCTCAATCGTAAATACTGAAGAGCTTGCTGCTCTGCAAAGTCTTAGATAGGTTGAATTGTTTGTGTTGGAAAAAATAGAAAAGGTGTTTATTCCATCAGCCCTAGGCTCTCTTATATAGGAGAGTAGCCTATGGGTAAATTACATAAAGCATACGGCAGAAAAGAGAAATAACAGAGAAATACAAAGTAAACTAATATATGTTCACACTCCCCCTCAAGATGGAGCATAGATGTCAATCAGGCTCAGCTTGGACGTACACTTCTGAAATGGGCCTCGTAGTAATGCCTTGGTGAATATATCTGCAGTTTGATTCTCTGAGCTAACATGGGATGTAGCAATGAATCCCTTCTGAATCATGTCACGTATGAAGTGACAGTCAACCTCAATGTGCTTGGTTCGCTCATGGAATGCTGGATTGTTTGCAATGAACAAGGCTGCCTGATTGTCACATTCTAGGGTCATAGGAAGTGGGACTTCTATACATAGATCTGTAAGCACGGCCTTTACCCACATCATTTCTGTGCTAACCTGAGCCATAGCCCTGTATTCAGATTCAACACTAGACCTGGCTACCACTGTTTGTTTCTTGCTCCTCCATGAGACTAGAGAATCTCCAATGTAAACCGCAAACACAGAGGTGGACTTCCTGTCCTTGGGACACCCTGCATAATCTGCATCTGCACAGGCTGAGATGGAGATCACCTTGCCTTTCTTGAACAGTAGACCCACGCCTGGTGATGACTTGAGGTACCTGAGTATCATCTGTATAACATCCATGTGAACCTGACGTGGTTGTTCCACGAACTGGCTCACTCGATTCACAGCAAAGGCTATGTCAGGCCTGGTAATAGTGACGTATAGGAGTTTTCCCACCAGTTCTCTGTATCTTCTCCTGTCCACCTCCTCTGTATCATCATCATATAGCTTCATGCGCTCCATTGGTGTTGTAGCAGGACTGCACCCAAGCATTCCTGTTTCACTCAACAGATCCGTAACATATTTTCTCTACGACATTACTAGCCCATACGGATTTCTGGCAAATTCCAGCCCCAGAAAATATCTAAGGACTCCAAGATCCTTAGTAACAAATTCGCTGCCCAACTTTTCTTTCGCCTTCTTTATCCCTTGCGCATCATCTTCTGTAATCAAGATGTCATCTACATAAACCATGATTGCAATAATACCTCGGGAAGTCTTCTGTACAAATAAGGAATGATCAGCATTAGAGCGTTTGTATCCCTGTTTTTCAAAGAAGTCTGAGAGCTTCTGAAACCATGCTCTGGGGCTCTGCTTAAGGCCATAGATAGCCTTATGAAGTCTGCACACCGTGGAATACTCCCCCTCAACAGCAAAACCAGGTGGCTGTTGCATGTAGACTTCCTCCTGTAAGTCACCATATAGGAAGGCATTCTTCACATCCAACTGATATAGTGGCCACTCACGAGTAACAACAACGGACAGTAAGATCCGTAGGGTAGAATGACGGGCTACTGGCGAGAATGTATCAAGATAGTCCACCCCGTATGTCTGTGTAAAGCCACGAGCAACAAGGCGCGTCTTGTATCTGTCAATACTGCCATCCGCATTCTGCTTGACTGTAAATACCCACTTGCAGCTTACTGGGGACACATCTGCAGGTATAGGAACTAGACTCCAAGTTCCTCTAGATTGAAGAGCTGCCATTTCTTCCTCCATTGCTAGACGCCGTCTACTGTCCTTCAGAGCGTCTTGGTAGTTCCGTGGAATATCTACAGCTGACAAGGCCACCACAAAGTTCTTGAAGTCCCCAGATAGGCATTCAAATGACACAAGAACTGCCAAAGGATATGTAGCACAGCTCCTCTTCGATTTGCTTATAGCAATAGGAACATCTAAATCAGCCGTGTCCTCATCTGCCCTCTGCAGCACATCCTGCTCAGAAACATCATTAGATCCATCACGAGTAATATCTTCAGAACATACCTTAGGCGAGCTAGGTAATGAGTCGTGACCATGAGCTGGAGTAGGCCTGCGGGTATAATGAAAAGGTAGTGGTGAAACGAGAATAGAAGGTGAAGGAGCTGGTGGGGATGGTGGTGGTGGTGACGGTGGTGGTGGCACATAGATAGCATCGGTAGTAGGTGGAGGTAGCTGCTGATCACCTGGGGATGAAAAATACATTACGGATTCAAAAAATGTAACATCTGCACTAATAATATACCGCCTGCGCAATGGATCAAAACACTTGTACCCCTTTTGAGTTCTGGAGTACCCAACAAACACACACTTGATAGCCCTAGGAGAGAGCTTATCAGCCCCTGGAGACAACTGGTGGACAAAGGCATCCGAACCAAACACCCGAGGAGTAAGGGAAAACATATCCTTATCATGAAAGATAAGGGAGAAAGCAATCTGTTCACCTAAGACAGAGGACGGCATACGATTTATTAGGTAGCATGCTGTGAGAACCGCGTCACCCCAGTAAGGATAACGAGCATGACTCTGTATAAGAAGTGACCTGGTGACATCTAGTAAGTGGCGATGTTTCCTTTCAGCAATCCCATTTTGTTGAGAGGTATAAGCACATGATGTCTGATGGATAATTGATGTGCGCTCCCGCACCCTTAGTGAATTCGGGCAAATTAATGGTCCAAATTAATTTTAAGTGTTCGTTGCAGTCGGATACGAGAGGTTGATCAAAAACCACTTAAGACAGATTTTGGTCAATTTTAAGCAGTGATATTTTTTTACTTGGTGGAGTCCAAGGTCGATCTCAGGGAGGCAACTGTCTCCTTAGGTGGATTACAGCAATTTTCAAGTGTTGATATTCGAGGGTCGAATCTTTTTGGTCTTTTTATTTCTTATGCAGACATATGCAGACAAATCTTAGCCAATTTAACTTTAAATTTAATTGATGTATCAAACGAAGTCCAAAAATAATGAAAATTGGCCAGATGGTTATTTATGATGAAAATGACCTACACTAATTTTTTTGGAATTTTTCGACTCAAAATAAATTTTCTGTGAATTAAATAAACAGACAGAGTGATTTTCAGTGTTTAATTTTTAATAAATATCAAATCACAATTTTTCCAAGAACTAAAATTATCCTAGGAAGGTCTAATGATCAGGGACCTAGGAAAATTGACAGATCTAAAATTCACTGTGAAATGAATTAATTAAAATTAATTTAAGAAAATCACTAAACTATTTATTTAGGCCTCGATATGCGTGCAAATGATACGAAATTTTTATGGAGTGTTAAAAATGATGTCCTTAAGCTACTGTGAATTTTTGGTGATTTTTGAAGGCACTGATAATTGATTAAAAATCAAAAGGCATCACTGGGCAAAATATGTCTCAAATGAACCAATTAATTCATTGATAATTCAATTAAGCCAACAAAAATCAAACACGTGTACAAACAGATAGAGGACAAAATTCTCAACAACTTGCAATTTTTAGAATTTCAAAATGATGAAAAATGCATGCTATGGACACGTGCAAACACAAGGGTGTAAATGCAATACTGGAAATTAAAAATTCAATAAGTAAATATGCTGATAGGGACTAAAATGCAATTACCGATACTATGCAGGACTTCTATGCAATTTCTCCACGAACCACGTGCTCCTCACGTGATGTCTGCTTCACAGGGGCCTTTTTGCAATTTCTGAAAGCTCCAAGGGCGTCTATGCAAATAACCCAGGCCGCACGTGCTCCTCACGTGGGGCGGCCTAGGTTCGGGGGGCGTCGGAGGCTCGGAGGGAGGCTCGGGTCTTCTGGAGGTTCGGCCCAGCCTCGGTGCAGCTTCGGGTTACCCGAGCCTAGGCTTGGAGGCCGAGGCTCGGATAGGGCGACGTGGCGGCCTGAAGGCCCTTGGATCAAGATGGATCCAAGGGGTGTCGGTGAAGACGCGTGGCTCGATCAAGATACGTCAGATCTGGGATGATCTGACGGCTCCTGTCTTCTCCCAATGTTGATGACGCGGCGGGCTGATCACCGTTAGATCCTGGGCAATCCAACGGTCGCTGATGAGGGCGGCGAAGTGGACACGTGGAGAGGCGAGGGCCGTTCGATCAGAGGATCGAACGGTTGCTGCTCCTTCTTCTCTATCGATCCTCCGCCGCCTGCGGAGGAGAGGGCTGCGCTCCGGTGAAAGCAGCCGAGCTCCGCCTCGGTCGTCAAGCTCCGGTGGTGAGCTTCGTCAGCCCCCACCTCGCTCGGAAGAATCGTCAGTGCGCGGCGAAGGCTCCGGTGGTCTCTGGATCCCTGGAGGAGGGCTGGAGCTCTGAGTCGATGAAGCTCGAGGAGAGCTCCGGTGAGGCTCCGGCCAATGATCAAAGGAGTACCTGCAAGTGTTAGACGTATAGCCGAGGCTCGTGCGTGCGATTGTGGAGAAATGGTACTGGTTGGCGAGGCCTACGGAGAAGTGAGGTGGTCGGGGGACGTTGCTCCGGCCAAGTGGCGGAGCTAGTGATCGATGAACGGTGGAGTGAAGCGTCTGACGATGCGGAGGGGTCAGCGAGGATGAGAGCTTCGACGTGGAGCTCGGCGGAGTGAAGGCGAGGCGTGAAGATGATCGTGGACAGGGAATAAAATCGGAGAAGATGAAGGGAAAAGAAGAACGAGATCGGAGGAGTAATGGAGGTGATTACCTGGGGATTGGGGCTCAGATTTGAGCTCCAGGTCGTCGCTCAAGAGGTCGGTAAAGCCCCGAGCTCAAGCAGCTACGCGGAGGGCGGCTGCGACACGGCGGTGGCACCGTGGATCTCGCCGGAGAAGAAGGGCCGTCTTCGCTCAAGGATTCACTCAATTCCTGTCACAAATCGAAGGCTCCGAGCTCTAGGTTCCTCTCTGGAGTGGCGGATCGGGCTGAATGTGGCCGGAGGCTGGGTATTTATAGGATGAAGGTGACGGCTGGAGTGGGTGAGTGGCGAAGTTGGTGGCTGTCGTGGGGCGAGTGTGGCGGAGATGGTGGTGTTTGAGGGAGCTGGCGAGGGAGAGGGATGAGTGGGGTGTGTCGTGGGAAGGTCAGCGGCCGGCGAGGGTGGAGGGAGTGCTTCCGAGAATAGGAAGGGGGTGCCCCTCTCGCAAGGCAGAGATCGTGGGAGAGAGGGGGCACCCGAGGTAGGAGACGAAGTCTCCACCGTTGGATCTTGGGATCCAACGGTGGAGATCAACGCTTAGCGATCGGTTAGGATTAGATCTGGAATGCCCAGATGAGGGGTCATGAGAGCGCCACGTGGCGCGGTGTGGCGAGGCGCGGGCGGGCGGTCCTGATCAGTCCTTGGCGATCGATCGGTCGGCTGAGATTATTGGGGAGCTAACGGCTCAGATGAAAGGGCTGAGAATGCGATCGAAGGGCTCAAGATGTGACGCGTGGCGCACTGTGGGCGAGGCGCTAATGGATGGCCCAGATGAAAGGGTGGAGTCGATCTGAGGGTCGAGACTCGCTGGAAGATGGGCGGCTGTGATGAGAGGATCGGGGGCGCGGTCGAGCGGCGTAGATGACGCCACGTGGAAGGCTGAGAGCGCTGCGCTATCGGATGGTGGTGATGAGAAGTGGGAGATAATCGGACGGCTGAGGGAGTGAGCGCACGTGGTCACAGAGGGACCGTTGGATCTGAAGCGCGATCCAACGGTGGGGGGCGAAGGCGGATCAGACAAAGGGCAGCGGGCCGCGTGGCGCAATCAGAGGGCGCCACGTGGCCTGCTGTGAATGGTTGGAGGAAGAAATGCGTGTAGAGAGAAGAGGAAGCCGAATTTGGAAAAACTCAAAACATGAAAGTTGTAGATCTTGATGAGATCTACAAGTTTCATGTTGACCAAAGACGGAGGTGAGGTCAAATATGGTACATAAATACAAAGATACATAAATATACATATGTAGTATACAACATGACCCAAAAACCCAAGTTTCTCATACAAGCTCCAATTTCAATGAAATTAGTCTCATTTTGAAGGTCTTTTGATATGTAATATTCTAAGAGTGAGTAGACCTAAGTAGGGGTTTGTATGCGGGCTTTATGTGTGTTTTAATGTACAGGGGTTCTCAGGATACTTGGGCTATTTTACAAGGGTGATTCCTCCCTGTTTTATTAATGAATATATATATAGTATAGAGAAGAAGTTATTTTGATGAAGATGTCTTTTACAGGGGATTTTTGGCTTCTTATTTAAATGCAGATGAGCTGCTATAATGCATGAATTATGGATGCATGCATGAGTGTTATTTATGCAAGATAAAAGGAAATATGCCTCTATTTTCTCGGGAACAAGGCTCTATTTTTGACTTTTGATGTGATGAATCACAGATTCATCAACCCCCTATACTTAAACCTTGCTCGTCCCCGAGCAACTAAATGAAATGCAAGAGTGAAATGATTTTGGGTTCCATGCCAAGGTCATGAACAAAAGTTGAAAATGGAGCCTGACTCGACCTTTGGATTAATTGTGTGGCGGAACCTTATTGGGACCTGAACTTAAGACCTAACAGACTTCAAGTTCCACAAGTCTTCTATTCAAGACGCCTTAACAGTCAGGTCAGAATAATTCCTCAAACGCAAATTTCTGATGACTATGATTCTTACTTGTATTGTGTAAGTGAGATATAGCTCTCCATATCAGAAATGACTCGGAACCAGCCTCCTCTAACAAGGTAACTCAATAACCTGGTCCAGTAACTCTTTCCTCGAGGAGCGGGGTATTCCCTTCTAAGTTCAAGTGCGACCAACTCAAGAGGAGGGGGTAGAGAAAAGAATGGACGGTGGCCAGTGTAGCCACCTATCCCGGGATGCCTGACCAGTGTAGCCAAGTCATCCAGCTGCATTTTCCTTGCTAATATACATACTCCGACAGGTATTATTCTTTTTCTTGGACCTGTCTGATTTTTTTTTTTTTTTTTTGGAGTTCTTTCTTTGCATTTTTTTTTTTGGAACTATATTCAAGGTGCAGCATATACATCAGGAGTTTTTCCTCTTGAGCCAGTAGACTATCCCTCTTTTGAAGCATTATTGCAACCCACAGCATCCCGTCCTTAGCCTTCATCACCACTAGACCAAGTTGAGACGCACTTCCTTCACTAGAAGAAGAAGAGAGGTTCCGCCTAGAAGTACTACCCTCATATGCTACCCCAAGCCAAGGGAAACTACTTCCTCAACACCTCATCAATGAAGAGCTATGTGCATTGTGCTTGTCCAAGTTAGGTCATTATCTAAAAGAATCCTGCGTATGCACGAGATATTATACTTAGACTAATTAAGATGACATGTGAACATAGATTTGTGGACTCCAAGAATTAAGTCACTTGACCTGAGAAATCTTAACTCCAGTCCCTATAAGGTTCCTCTGAAATTAGGTGGATTAAGGTCAAATCAAGTCCATCCTCAATATCTACTCATGACTTGGTTCAGAACCCACTAGCTTTTCACTTTGCATATGCAAAGATATGCAGATGAGATGAGATGTCATGCTATGAAGATGCAAGACTCTTTATGCAGAGATGATGTGCAAGAGTAAATAAAAAGCCTTTTTGTTTTATTTTTCTGGTATACAACAATTTTTTTACAACAAATTTTACAAAAGTATGTTTTACAAGAATTTTAAGTATTATACACATATTATACAAGTATACAAAAAGTTTTTTTTTTTTTCGATTGTTACCCACCCACAATTATTGTAAAATATATACAAAAATGCGCGAAAATACGCGAAAGTACGAGCTATGGGTAAAGTATATATGTAAAATATACACGCCCCCCTATACTTAGCGTGTGCTATGTCCTCAGAGCACGAAAGCGACTAAAAAGACATAGCTCGGGCTAAGCGTAGGAGAGCTAAAATAACAGAAGTATAGAAGTCGTCTCGCCCCCCTATACTTAGGCTCTGGCAGCCTAAGTGTAGAAGAAGATCAGAAATGGGGCGGACGAGGTTAAGAGGAGAAATGGAGGAGTATCAGTGCGGGCATCGGTCCCCCATATACTTAGGCTTAGGTCAGCCTAAGTATCGGTAGGAAATGAGTATAAGGACCAATGTGATCTGGAGAATGTACAGTGAATCGACTCGGGTGACCCCTTCCCCCTATACTTAGGATCTGGTCATCCTAAGTACAGTCCGAGATAATGATTCGATGATGTGGGGACGGGTTACTAGAATCGTGAAGGTAAGGATAGGATATACAGGAAGAATGATATATATACAGCTGAGTCGGTCTGAATCTTTTGAAGATGCTGCTGATGGCTGGAGTTCATTGCTGCAAGGTCTCATACGCGGCTTGAGATGTATCTGCTGTATCTGTCTCGCATATGAATACAATCTCCTCCACATGGACTAACTGTTCATTGGATTCGACGAAGTGCTTCAACAGCTGCCCATTTACTAGGAATGTTGGTGCGTCATCTGCGAGATCTGAGATCTCGACACATCCACTATCATGCACCGTTCGGACAACGAATGGTCCCGTCCACTTAGACTTTAGTTTGCCTTGGAAAGTCTTCAGCCTGGCATTGAACAACCATACCTTCTGTCCAGGAACAAAGGTCTTTCGTCTGATATATCTATCGTGCCAACGCTTTACCTTGTCCTTGTACACCACACTGTTGTCGTATGCTCGGTTTCTGACTTCCACAAGCTCATTCAGATCCATGTCTCTTTGTTTCTGGCCTAGGTGTGTGTTCCAGTTGACTTTCTTTATTGCCCATTCTGATTTGTGCACTAACTCTGCGGGCAAATGGCACGGCTTTCCGAATACCATTCGGAATGGGGAGGTGCCTAACGGAGTCTTGTAAGCCGTCCTATACGCCCAGAGGACTTGATCCAAGATCTGAGACCAGTCCTTCCTGTCTGGGCGGACGAGCTTTTGCAATATGGTTTTCACCTCCCTATTCGACACCTCAGCCATACCATTGGTTTGTGGGTGGTAAGGACTAGCGACACGGTGTTCGATGCCGTAGTCCTTCAGGAGTTTCTTCACCTCCCGATTCACAAAGTGGCTACCCCCATCTGATATCATCATTTTGGGGATCCCGAACCTAGAGATTATGTGCTCTCTGATAAATTTACAGACAGTCTTGCTGTCTGCGGCTCGGGTCGGGATAGCCTCCACCCATCTGGACAGATAGTCAACCGCAAGAAGGATGTATTCAAACCCGTGGCTGACAGGGAATGGGCCCATGAAATCGATGCCCCAGGCGTCAAAGACATCACAAATGATGACTGGCTGCATTGGCATCTCATCCTTGGAACCAACGGTTCCTCCCATCCTCTGGCAAACTGGGCACGACTTCGCGAAGGCGGTGGCATCGCGAAACAGAGTCGGCCAGTAAAAGCCACATTGAAGTACCTTCCATGCGGTCCTCTTCCCGGAGTGGTGTCCTCCTGCCTCTAAGCTATGGCATAAAGAAAGGACACTCTGGTATTCCTCCTGAGGAATACACCGTCTCCAGACACAATCCGGTCCTTCAAAGAAAAGGATCGGATCCTCCCAATGGTAGTGTCTAGCGTCCGACCTTAGTCGGTCAATTTGGCTCTTGGGCCAATCCTCAGGAACTTTCTTGGAGACAAGATAGTTCACGATATTGGCATACCATGGGAATGAGTCGATAACAAAAATCGACTCGTCAGGGAAGGAGTCTCGAATCGGGGAAATCTCGGAAGTATTAAGATCTTCGAGACGAGAGAGATGATCGGCTACTACGTTCTTCTTTCCAGGTTTATCACGGATGTCCAAATCAAACTCCTGGAGAAGTAAAATCCAACGAAGAAGACGCGCCTTCGCGTCCTTCTTCTCCATCAAATATCGTAGTGCCGTGTGGTCTGTGAACACAGTTACCTTGGATCCGATTAAATGAGATCTGAATTTGTCCAAGGCAAACACTACCGCAAGCATTTCCTTTTCGGTAACTGTATAGTTACGCTGAGCAGAATCAAGCACTTTGCTTGCGTAGTGAATTGCAAACGGGACGCCATCTCTTTTTTGTCCCAATACAGCCCCAACAGCATAATCTGAGGCGTCCGTCATGATCTCGAAAGGAAGAGACCAATCTGGGGCTTGTAAGATGGGTGCGTCCATGATCATTCCTTGTAACCGCTTAAAGGCCTCAAGATACTTGTGATCGACAATAAACTCCGCGTCTTTGCCTAAAAGCTCAGTTAGCGGTCGGGCAATCTTAGAAAAATCCTTTATAAATCTCCGATAAAATCCGACATGCCCGAGGAACGACCGCAACTGCCGTACGTTGGCTGGTGGCTGGAGTCGTCTGATCACGTCCACCTTGGCAGGGTCAACCTCCATTCCTCTCTTGGAGATGACATGCCCCAACACTATGCCCTCCGTCACCATAAAGTGACTTTTCTCCCAGGAGAGCACCAGATTGACCTCACAACATCTTTTGAGGACTCGGTCCAGATTCCTAAGGCAGGAATCAAAAGAGTCGCCGTGAACCGAGAAGTCATCCATGAAGACTTTCAGGAATTCGCCGACCATTTCGGCGAATACAGCAATCATGCACCTTTGAAAAGTACCTGGAGCATTGCATAGCCCAAAAGGCATGCGCCTGAAAGCATAGGTACCAAAGGGGCATGTGAACGTGGTCTTTTCCTGGTCCTCTGGAGCTATGGCTACTTGATTGTAGCCCGAGAACCCATCAAGAAAACAAAAGAATTCTTTCCCCGCTAGTCTTTCTAAAATCTGATCAATAAATGGTAGGGGGAAATGATCCTTTTTCGTCGCGGCATTCAGGCGTCTGTAATCCACACAGACGCGCCACGACGTGGGTACTCTTGTTACGATCTCCTCTCCGTCCTCATTGGTGGTCGTCTGAATTCCCGACTTTTTCGGGACAACATGGATTGGGGCCACCCACTTAGAATCGGAGATTGGGTAAATAAAACCCGCGTCGCACCATTTTTCTATCTCTTTCTTCACAACCTCTCGTAGATTTGGATTCAATCGACGTTGGAATTCACGAGAGGGTTTGGCTTCGTTCTCCAAATATATATGGTGCGAACACAGAGCGGGATTTATCCCGTGGAGATCGGAAATGCTCCAGCCTATTGCCTTGCGGTTCTTCTCCAGGATCTCTAGCAAGCGAGATTCCTGCTCCTCGGTCAATTGCGAACTGATAATGACCGGAAATTTCTTGTCTTGGCCCGCAAGGAAGGCATATTTCAGGGTTGTGGGTAAGGGCTTGAGCTCAGGGACGGTATGATCGTCTAAGAAGTCTGGCTCAATCCGATCTGGTTCGGTGTTGGAAGTGGCTGGATCCTGTTCTGCAGTGGCTGCCACCAAGCTCGGCTCTGGAGTCGGATCGTCAAAGGTCTCCATGCAATCGGCAAACGCCTCGTCCGACTCGTCATCCTCATCTTCCGATTGTCCTAAGGATGTAAGGACTGACAGGCCCACTTGGGCCTCTGTGTCATCGAAGATGTAGGGCGATGCAGGCTCCGAGCTGTACTCGTTCCTGAGGATCTCGCAGACTGACTCATGCACTGGATCATCTTCAAAGGAGATGGACACATCGGTGCTGGCTGAGTTCTGTCTCCATGGCCCAACTAAGTCTACATGTTCACGGTCTGTTTCGAGAGAAGAGTACTCGGTGCTGGATTCGGAGTCTGGTCTCTGCCATCTCGTCTGCTTCATCTCTAATTCCTCATCTCCGCCTGGAGTTTGGAACTGAATTTTCCCATTCTTATAATCGAATAAGGCCCCTGCTGTTCTGAGGAAGGGCCTACCCAAAATGATCTGGGAATCTCTCCAATTACGAGGGGTTTCCATATCGAGGACAGTAAAGTCCACCATGTATTCTTGCCCCTCGACTTTGATCACAATGTTCCTTAACTCTCCTTGAGACCTCTTAGTGGATTTGTCCGCGAACTGAAGAATAGCTCTAGATTTCCTAAGAGGTCCGAGATTAAGCCGCTCATAGAGGGCTGTGGGCATCAAATTGATCGAGGAACCATTGTCCAGGAGAGTGCGTGCAAACGCGATGTCATCAACATGACTCACTACATAGTGTGCACCCATATCTCTTCGTTTCCGAGGAAACGAGTTCTTTATTGCACAAGTTGTGGCTACTGATAGGACGTGTTTCTCAACACGGCTTTTGGTTTTCCTGCTAACCCTAGTAGGTGTGCATCTCACCTTAAGATATTTTTGGAATGCAGGGGTCATTTCCACGAACTTGTCAAAGGGGATTGTGACCTTGATGTGTTTATTACAAAACTCAGCCATCTCAGGGTCATCTTTTTGGATTTTTTTGTTTTTCTTCTTCCCACCCTTGAGAGCTTGGGGGAAAGGGATTATTAACTCAGGTTCTGGAACTGAAATATCTTCATTAGCTGCTGAAACTGAGTTCTGAACAAGACTCTGACTCGGACTTTTATACAGACTCTGACTCTGACTCTGACGAAAGGGAAAATGCTTGGGCGAAACCGGTGATGCTTCTTCCGCTTCTTCTGGCTGGTCCTCCTCAGATGGAGGTGCGGGCTCATCGGTGTCGTCGGACTCGGGATGACTGCGGGGCTGGTGCTTCGAGGACTCAGATGTCCTCTTCTTCCGCTGGCGGTGACGGTGGTGCTCCTCCTCTTCCTCCTCCGAATTCTCCTCAGGTCGAATTTCGGAGGTTCCTTCCTGTTGTGCCCGTGCCCGATCAGGTATGGTCACGGTCCTTCCGCTCCTGAGGGACATATGATTAACATTATCGTACGAAAGGATCTCATGTTCAGATAAATAGTTATCTGAATAGTATACCTGATCTCGGGGTCGGTTCTGGCCCTGCTGTATGCTATTTGGGTTGGCCTGAACCTGTACGGGAATTGGAGTCCTTGGCGCCATTTGTTGGTCCTGAGCACGAGAGACCCGATTGATGTCGGTTCTCATGTCCAGGTAGTCGTTTTGCATCTGCTGGATCCTATCAGACAGGGTCTGGATCGCCAAGGTGAGGGACTCCAACTCGGTGGGCTGGGCTGGCTGCTGAGTGGATGCGGTCCTGAACTGGCCCTGCTGGCCGTACCGATACTGCTGCTGGGGCGGTGCTGGCCCCTGCTGGTAGGTGCGCTGCTGCGGCTGGTACCCCTGTTCTGGCCTGGACTGATATCGCGGGATTGTGACGGGCCTGGTTTCCTGGTAGACTGGGGTTGGGCGGTGTGCCTGGTCCTTCCCCATCTCGATTTGCCGGACTAGTGGGTCACGGCTATACCAGAGCCCGTTGATCTCGTAAACGGGCGGAGGCTCCTCGTACTCTGTCTCCACTGGTGGAGGTGCATGATGGTTCTGCTGGGTGTAAGTCTGATCCCAGCCGCTCTGAGACCCCGGTTCCTGTTCCTGTACAAGATGGACTCGATGTACAGGTACAGGTGGTGCAGAAGGGGTGGGTAGCTTGATCTTGGCTACCTTTTCAGAGAGTTCCTCCACCTTCTTGGGAAGGCTCGAAAGAGACTCCATCTCCGCGACTCTCTTGTGGATCTGTTCGACCATGGTAAGCTTGTCTGCAATCATCCCCATGCTGGGGATGAGGTCCTCTGTCAGATCTGCAACAGTCCTTCTAGTTGTCTCATTGGATAGAATCGAGGGAGACAACTGATAGGCCCTTGTGGCATGTGACCTGCCGGTTTCTGCCATCTGCTCTAGGATTTTCCACACGGCGTGCTCGTTCTTGTTCAGATAGCTTCCTCCGCAGGCGGCGCTGACTAACCCCTGCATCTCTGGGGTTAGGCCGCAGAACAAGGTCTGGACTAAGATCGCCTTAGAAATGCCGTGGCATGGGCATTTCTGTACTAAGTCATTGAACCTGTCCCACGCCTCGTGGAACGGTTCGCAGGGTCCTTGGGCGAAGCTGGCAATCTTCGTCCGCATCTGATTGGTTCTACTGAGTGGGTAGAACTTCTTCAAGAATAGGTCCTTGAACTGCATCCAGGTAGTACATACCACCCCTAGGTTTTTCAGCCAATGTGCAGCCTTATCTCCTAAGGCAAACGGGGTGGCTTTCAGCCGGATATAATCTTGGCCAACATTTGGATGGCTCAGATTATTGCAGACTAGTTCGAAGTCACGGAGGAAAGTGTACGGCTCTTCACTGAGGTTTCCGTTGAACTTCGGCAGCAGGCTAAGGAAGTGGGGCTTCAGCTCGAATGCCTGGTCGGGAACTGCAGGTGCTAGCCAATTCTGGATTTCATTCTCCGCCGGGTTATAGGTATCGACCATTGGTCGGTCGATCCCTTCAGCTACTATTATCCGCCCCATTCGTGCAGTGAGATCCGCATTTTTCTGTTCAGCTTCAGCAAGGCGTCTAAGGATTTGTCTCATCTGGTCCTCATCGGGCGGCATCTTTGGCGGCATTTCTCCCTCTAGTTCTGGGGATTGGAAAATAAGGTCGGTGTTAGAGGTTGAATCAAGGAAGGGATTACCGAGGCAATGATCTTCCTCGGTAATCTCAGAGGAGATAAAAGGGTTGGTTTGAGAGTAACCACCCTGAGCAGGAGGGAACCAGGACTCAAGAGGGTCATGAGTCCTGGGTGGTCCAAGGTGTGCTCGGACCGGAAAAGACGAGTTACTTGGGGGACTCATAGAGAGATCAGTGAACGGTGCGTCGAGATCTCCCCAGTTACTCATCTTGGTTAAGCAAGAAGAAGATAGGATTTTACTCCTACCTGAAGCAAGCACAAGATCAATCCAAGACCCTGGATTCACACTCAACACAGTGAAGGACTCAAAGTTGAGTCCAATTTATCTTGTAGTTTTTAAGTGTGATTTTCAAGCAAATCTAGCAAGGATTACGCGGCCTAAAGGGAAGTCGGCTCAGAGCCGGATGCGTCTTCCCTGTTTATCCTGTCGCCTAAGATACCGCCGCTCCTTCCTTTCTTCGCTCCTATCCCAAGCCGATGGACTCAGTGACCACGCCCCTATCTACCTGCAAGCAGGCGGAGGCTGACAAGGCCGGAACTTCGCCCCGGGGGGTTACTGGCAGCTTGTCGCGAAGTACCGCAATTTCGCCCCTATCTACCTGAGACAGGCGGAGGCTACTTGGTACTAGTCAAAGAATCTGAAAATATTCGGCTCGTGATATTTGCTAGGATCAGTTAGAACGTGATATGGAAGACGGGGATTTGGGCTCTACCTTAGGGTGTTCACACACACTCAGGTACCCTCACTCAGCCTGAAAACAAGGTCGGGGATTAGTCTCCCGCAAACAATTTTTCAGCTTTTATTCCCTTTTTATGGTCAATACTGTTAGCAGTCCCGGTTTTAAAGTTAGGTTATCACTGTAATTAATCACCACAAAGCACGCCTATCGTACAGTCCCAATTTCCTTTTTAAATTAAGTGAGAAAATCAGAGAGGGAAATCGAAAAAAGCCGATGCAAGTTGAAATCGATGATGCGTATGCTGAGTACAGAATACTTACAGTGATCCTTCGCTTTTTGATGCAGGATGCAATACAGAATTGAAAACTTTATTCTACATGCGAATGCAGGCGATGAAAGCCGCTCCTAGACAGGCAGTTCTATTAGCGTGAAGAACAGTTTAATTTGAACTAAGTCCTGCGGTCTAGGTGCGTCTATTAAGTGTAATGTGTGGTCCTATTGATTACGAGCACAAACAAGTCCTAGAGTGGCTCGAGGAGCCGCTAGTGCAAGCTAAATTACCAATCACCCACACAGCACACGGGACACAGTTTCCACTATATTTACACGCGCGAGCTCCCAAACGGGAACCGCTGGAAATAATGCAAAAGAAAAATAAAATAAAAAGTACAATGCCTCTCTTTCTCTCAACACACTTTAAATGCTAAGTCCTTGAAGCGTCGCCGACTCCTCGCGGTCCTCGCACAAAAATGAAATAGAGGTCAGAGAGTGACACAAAAATAAAGCAAAAAGAAAACAAATAAGAGAAATAATTACAAGAAAAACCGGGGGTCAGACTACCCGGGGATTAGAAATCAAACACTGCAAAAATATGCTACAATTAACCTAAGCCGTGCCTCCCCGGCAACGGCGCCATTTTGATGTGCGCTCCCGCACCCTTAGTGAATTCGGGCAAATTAATGGTCCAAATTAATTTTAAGTGTTCGTTGCAGTCGGATACGAGAGGTTGATCAAAAACCACTTAAGACAGATTTTGGTCAATTTTAAGCAGTGATATTTTTTTACTTGGTGGAGTCCAAGGTCGATCTCAGGGAGGCAACTGTCTCCTTAGGTGGATTACATCAATTTTCAAGTGTTGATATTCGAGGGTCGAATCTTTTTGGTCTTTTTATTTCTTATGCAGACATATGCAGACAAATCTTAGCCAATTTAACTTTAAATTTAATTGATGTATCAAACGAAGTCCAAAAATAATGAAAATTGGCCAGATGGTTATTTATGATGAAAATGACCTACACTAATTTTTTTGGAATTTTTCGACTCAAAATAAATTTTCTGTGAATTAAATAAACAGACAGAGTGATTTTCAGTGTTTAATTTTTAATAAATATCAAATCACAATTTTTCCAAGAACTAAAATTATCCTAGGAAGGTCTAATGATCAGGGACCTAGGAAAATTGACAGATCTAAAATTCACTGTGAAATGAATTAATTAAAATTAATTTAAGAAAATCACTAAACTATTTATTTAGGCCTCGATATGCGTGCAAATGATACGAAATTTTTATGGAGTGTTAAAAATGATGTCCTTAAGCTACTGTGAATTTTTGGTGATTTTTGAAGGCACTGATAATTGATTAAAAATCAAAAGGCATCACTGGGCAAAATATGTCTCAAATGAACCAATTAATTCATTGATAATTCAATTAAGCCAACAAAAATCAAACACGTGTACAAACAGATAGAGGACAAAATTCTCAACAACTTGCAATTTTTAGAATTTCAAAATGATGAAAAATGCATGCTATGGACACGTGCAAACACAAGGGTGTAAATGCAATACTGGAAATTAAAAATTCAATAAGTAAATATGCTGACAGGGACTAAAATGCAATTACCGATACTATGCAGGACTTCTATGCAATTTCTCCACGAACCACGTGCTCCTCACGTGATGTCTGCTTCACAGGGGCCTTTTTGCAATTTCTGAAAGCTCCAAGGGCGTCTATGCAAATAACCCAGGCCGCACGTGCTCCTCACGTGGGGCGGCCTAGGTTCGGGGGGCGTCGGAGGCTCGGAGGGAGGCTCGGGTCTTCTGGAGGTTCGGCCCAGCCTCGGTGCAGCTTCGGGTTACCCGAGCCTAGGCTTGGAGGCCGAGGCTCGGATAGGGCGACGTGGCGGCCTGAAGGCCCTTGGATCAAGATGGATCCAAGGGGTGTCGGTGAAGACGCGTGGCTCGATCAAGATACGTCAGATCTGGGATGATCTGACGGCTCCTGTCTTCTCCCAATGTTGATGACGCGGCGGGCTGATCACCGTTAGATCCTGGGCAATCCAACGGTCGCTGATGAGGGCGGCGAAGTGGACACGTGGAGAGGCGAGGGCCGTTCGATCAGAGGATCGAACGGTTGCTGCTCCTTCTTCTCTATCGATCCTCCGCCGCCTGCGGAGGAGAGGGCTGCGCTCCGGTGAAAGCAGCCGAGCTCCGCCTCGGTCGTCAAGCTCCGGTGGTGAGCTTCGTCAGCCCCCACCTCGCTCGGAAGAATCGTCAGTGCGCGGCGAAGGCTCCGGTGGTCTCTGGATCCCTGGAGGAGGGCTGGAGCTCTGAGTCGATGAAGCTCGAGGAGAGCTCCGGTGAGGCTCCGGCCAATGATCAAAGGAGTACCTGCAAGTGTTAGACGTATAGCCGAGGCTCGTGCGTGCGATTGTGGAGAAATGGTACTGGTTGGCGAGGCCTACGGAGAAGTGAGGTGGTCGGGGGACGTTGCTCCGGCCAAGTGGCGGAGCTAGTGATCGATGAACGGTGGAGTGAAGCGTCTGACGATGCGGAGGGGTCAGCGAGGATGAGAGCTTCGACGTGGAGCTCGGCGGAGTGAAGGCGAGGCGTGAAGATGATCGTGGACAGGGAATAAAATCGGAGAAGATGAAGGGAAAAGAAGAACGAGATCGGAGGAGTAATGGAGGTGATTACCTGGGGATTGGGGCTCAGATTTGAGCTCCAGGTCGTCGCTCAAGAGGTCGGTAAAGCCCCGAGCTCAAGCAGCTACGCGGAGGGCGGCTGCGACACGGCGGTGGCACCGTGGATCTCGCCGGAGAAGAAGGGCCGTCTTCGCTCAAGGATTCACTCAATTCCTGTCACAAATCGAAGGCTCCGAGCTCTAGGTTCCTCTCTGGAGTGGCGGATCGGGCTGAATGTGGCCGGAGGCTGGGTATTTATAGGATGAAGGTGACGGCTGGAGTGGGTGAGTGGCGAAGTTGGTGGCTGTCGTGGGGCGAGTGTGGCGGAGATGGTGGTGTTTGAGGGAGCTGGCGAGGGAGAGGGATGAGTGGGGTGTGTCGTGGGAAGGTCAGCGGCCGGCGAGGGTGGAGGGAGTGCTTCCGAGAATAGGAAGGGGGTGCCCCTCTCGCAAGGCAGAGATCGTGGGAGAGAGGGGGCACCCGAGGTAGGAGACGAAGTCTCCACCGTTGGATCTTGGGATCCAACGGTGGAGATCAACGCTTAGCGATCGGTTAGGATTAGATCTGGAATGCCCAGATGAGGGGTCATGAGAGCGCCACGTGGCGCGGTGTGGCGAGGCGCGGGCGGGCGGTCCTGATCAGTCCTTGGCGATCGATCGGTCGGCTGAGATTATTGGGGAGCTAACGGCTCAGATGAAAGGGCTGAGAATGCGATCGAAGGGCTCAAGATGTGACGCGTGGCGCACTGTGGGCGAGGCGCTAATGGATGGCCCAGATGAAAGGGTGGAGTCGATCTGAGGGTCGAGACTCGCTGGAAGATGGGCGGCTGTGATGAGAGGATCGGGGGCGCGGTCGAGCGGCGTAGATGACGCCACGTGGAAGGCTGAGAGCGCTGCGCTATCGGATGGTGGTGATGAGAAGTGGGAGATAATCGGACGGCTGAGGGAGTGAGCGCACGTGGTCACAGAGGGACCGTTGGATCTGAAGCGCGATCCAACGGTGGGGGGCGAAGGCGGATCAGACAAAGGGCAGCGGGCCGCGTGGCGCAATCAGAGGGCGCCACGTGGCCTGCTGTGAATGGTTGGAGGAAGAAATGCGTGTAGAGAGAAGAGGAAGCCGAATTTGGAAAAACTCAAAACATGAAAGTTGTAGATCTTGATGAGATCTACAAGTTTCATGTTGACCAAAGACGGAGGTGAGGTCAAATATGGTACATAAATACAAAGATACATAAATATACATATGTAGTATACAACATGACCCAAAAACCCAAGTTTCTCATACAAGCTCCAATTTCAATGAAATTAGTCTCATTTTGAAGGTCTTTTGATATGTAATATTCTAAGAGTGAGTAGACCTAAGTAGGGGTTTGTATGCGGGCTTTATGTGTGTTTTAATGTACAGGGGTTCTCAGGATACTTGGGCTATTTTACAAGGGTGATTCCTCCCTGTTTTATTAATGAATATATATATAGTATAGAGAAGAAGTTATTTTGATGAAGATGTCTTTTACAGGGGATTTTTGGCTTCTTATTTAAATGCAGATGAGCTGCTATAATGCATGAATTATGGATGCATGCATGAGTGTTATTTATGCAAGATAAAAGGAAATATGCCTCTATTTTCTCGGGAACAAGGCTCTATTTTTGACTTTTGATGTGATGAATCACAGATTCATCAATAATCCCTTGGGATGAATAGTAATTGGCTAGAACATGAGTACACAATTCCAGGGCATTATCACTTCTCCCAATTTTAGATGTGGAGAAAACATTACGAATCTCATTAAGAAAATGGATAATAATATTCCCTGCTTCAGATTTATTTTTCAACAAAAAACACCCATGACACACGAGAGAAGTCATCCACAATAACTATATAAAATCTGTGTCCCTGATGATCAGGAACACGACTCGGATCCCAGATATCAATATGAAATAACTCAAACTTGGAGGTACTACTCCGACCCGGACGACTGGGAAAGGTAGACCGGTGATGCTTTCCCAACTGACAAGCCTCACATTGGATGGATGTGTGAGGCAGACCCTGGGGTAACACACGATGCAACTTCTGAAGCGGTAGATGTCCTAAGTGCAGATGCCACAGCATAGGAGATACGGGTCCAGTAGGTAGGGATGAAGTTCCAGCAAAGGGAGTCTGATTTAGGCGATAGAGGCCTCCTTACTCATAGCCACGACCAATCACGTTGCCCGTAAGGATGTCCTGAAACACAAGAGAAGATGGATCAAAAATTGCTCGACATTGTAAACCTTTGTAATCTGACTGATTGATCATAAATTCATTGAGAAATCAGGCGCATGTAACACATTCTTGAGCTGCATAGAAGATGTCAGTCTAATCTCCCCCTGACCAGCAATAGGGGAATGTGTACCATCGGCAATGACCACTGTCCGACCTGGAGGGATCTGAGTGTATCCTGTAAGTAAACTCTGATCTCCACATAGATGATGTGTGGCTCTCGAGTCCATAATCCACGGTAAAGTATCTGATCTACTACTGGTAAATGCAAGTATGCTACCTGATGCACTGGTAGACGCAGAGGCAGATGCAGCAGCATCAGATTGATTCTCAGTATTGGGTGGTTGGCCAGATGGCGGAATAATGCCCCTTAGATGGGCAACTAGGTCATCGAACCGCTGATCCAAAGAGGCAGCAAATGGAGGCTCTATCTGCTCGGCGACTCGTGTAGATGCAGGAAATCCATGCTTAGAGTAGCATATGTCTTCATTGTGTCCGACGCGATGGCAGTAGGTACATGTTGGTCGAGTACGGCCTCCTCTGCCTCGAGGTCCTCATCCACGGGTCTGATGATGAAACCCACGGCCCCTGTTGGCGGCCATGGCTGAAATATTTTGATTTGTGACCGTAGAAGGGACAGTGATGCGGCTCAGTCTGTGAAAGGCTTCCTCCATGGGAGGAATAGTAGAATCGACCAAGATCTGGGATCGGGCCGCCTCATACTCGGGATCAAGTGCAGCAAGGAAAACACCCACCATAGTCGCATTCCGGTAGGTCTTCTGTTGCTCTGGCGTGGCTGTCAGGGGCATGAAGCTGTATAGCTTCTCGAACATCCCTCGTAAGGATGTGTAGAGAGAATGTAGAGGACGACCATTCTGCTTTGTAATGAATATATCATGCTGGAGTTGCAAAATTTTTGTCTTATTCTTCGCTTGAGAGTATGTGGCCGCCAGAATATCCCACATGGCTTTGGCCGTGGGCTGATGTAGAATATCATTGGCAATCTCGATTGCCAAAGTCCCAGATAACCAGACTTTGGCGTATGCGTCATCGGCCTCCCATGAGGCATTGGCTCCAGTCTTCTCAGCAGGGTCTTCTTCGGTAAGAATGTGCTTCTTACCAGTTGACTTCATCATACTCATGAACTGCATCGCCCACAGTTCATAGTTTGTACCATCCATCTTTACGATAGGCGTTGGACCACGAAAGGCGCCAATAGATGGAATATCCACCTTGCTTTCTGTCATACTGGAAATCGAAATCTGGAGCGACTGACTGAAGATAAGATTCGTCTACACGGACATAGACGGGTTTAGTTGCATGTGTAGACCTCATGCAACCAAACCCATTTTGTTGACGGTTTGTGCTCTAGAGATGTAGAGTCGATTCAAGGGCACATGCACGAGGCTCTAAGGTGCCCGCTGACGCGCGAACTGGAGGACACAGGTGCACACTGGATCACACGCACAGGTGCGCACTGGAGCGCACTGAAGCACGCAGGCGCGATAGCGCGAGGGTGCACAGGCACAGGGCGCAGCGCGAGGGCGAGGGCGCAGCACAAGCGCGAGGACGCAGGAGCGCGAGTGCGCGCAGACGCGCAGGCGCTCGAGGGCGAGGTGCGCAGGCGCGCGAGGCGCACGCGCGGAGGCGCGGGTATGCGTCGCGGCGGAGGGAGAGAGAGGCACGCGGGTGGGGTAGGGATAGGGTTAGGGTTTCGAGAACTCTGGTCTAGGACCGTCGCTCTGATACCATGTTGGGAAAAATAGAAAAGTTGTTTATTCCATCAGCCCTAGGCACTCTTATATAGGAGAGTAGCCTATGGGTAAATTACATAAAGCATACGGCAGAAAAGAGAAATAACAGAGAAATACAAAGTAAACTAATATATGTTCACAGTTTGTTTTAAACTGCATGCATACACTAATTCAACATCCTCACATTTTTATGTTTTCCTGTAAACCTATTATGTGGATAGACCTTATGAGTTAGTTCCAACGTAAATGTATGAAAATCAAGAAAAATCGATATCAAAATAGGTCCTGATTGGCTACTGTCTCAAATTTCAATACAAATTTTCTTTTGTCATGACGATGAATTTTGGAACATTTGTTGTCATCATGATGCACATGCGCACAGACCCACTTATCCACAATTAGCAATTATTTTCTATATACTTCGAAAAACAAATTTTATTTGTTATGATTGACAACTACCTGTTATGTTCTTTCTCAGTGAAGATGCTTGACTGGGGTGAAGATGGTAGCAGAACAGAAGCTGAAATTGCTTCCCTTCGTTCTGCTTTTACTCAAGAAGTGGCGGTGTGGCATAAGCTTGATCATCCCAATGTGACAAAGGTGGAAATATATTTGACGGCCTTCTATTAAGTGTCCTTGTTTCTTAATTTGATATGGTTAGCTACAATTAGATTTTTATTAGTAAAATCTACCACGAAGCTTCAGAATCATCTGCAAAACAAATATTAACTATTGAAGGTCAGGTATGGAGCACAATATGATTATCCAACTTAAGTATGCTGCTCAAATCCTTCTTAGGCAGCTTTAGATGCTAAACCACTTGCCAGTATGCTACGGCATTTGAACTGTGATCTTTTCAAATTAATAAACGGATCAGCCTCAACCATTTTGTTATTCAATATGTTGGCATTGCATCCCAACAATACCACTCCTTTTTGCTAGGTTTTCTGCCACTTGCTTGATACAAGTTATTTTAGTTTTTCTACATTTGGGTTTCAAATTTCATGGATTTTATGGGACCTGTTGAGGTGAAAAAGAAAGAGTTGTATTCCATCTAATCCTAGGGCTCTCTTATGTAGGAGAAAAGCTCAAAGGGTAAATTACATAAACATGACAAGAGAAATAAATAATGTAAATAAAGACGATAATAACATAAGAATCTTAACACTCCCCT
This sequence comes from Ottelia alismoides, assembly GCA_037367405.1. NCBI lineage: Eukaryota > Viridiplantae > Streptophyta > Magnoliopsida > Alismatales > Hydrocharitaceae > Ottelia > Ottelia alismoides. The sequence goes on along the minus strand of JAZKJV010010712.1, from coordinate 362,176 downwards.
TCAAGCTGGAGCATATATATCTATCATGCTCAGCTTGGAACAACAATGATGAAATGGACCTCTTGCAAGGGCTTTGGTGAACATATCTGCAACCTGATCACCTGAAGCGACATAAGACGTTGAAATAAGCCCCTTTTGGTTCAAGTCACGAGTGTAATGACAGTCTACCTCAATATGCTTTGTTCTCTCATGAAATGCTGGATTATTAGCTATGAACAAGGCTGCTTGATTATCACATTTAAGGTGCATAGGAAGAGGCACCTGAATCGTTAGATCAGTCAAGACAGACTTGACCCACATCATTTCTGTGCTCCCTTGGGCCATGGCCCTATATTCTGATTCCGCGCTAGACCGAGCAACAACAGTTTGTTTCTTGCTTTTCCATGAGACCAATGAGCTACCAACAAACACAGTGAAGCCTGAAGTGGACTTTCTGTCCTTATGACACCCAGCATAATCTGCATATGCACATCGAGTAACTGTAAGAGAAGTATCTCTTCTAAAAAGAAGACCTGCACCTGGAGATGACTTCAAATATCTCAAGATTATACACACTGCATCCATGTGTGCCTGCTTGGGTTGCTCCATGAACTGGCTCACTCTACTCACGGCAAAAGATATATCGGGATTGGTAATAGTAACATATAATAATTTCCCTACCAACTCTCCGTATCGTCTCTTATCCACCTCCTCAGAGTCATCATCATAGAACCTAGAATTAGGATCCATTGGAGTAGTAGCGAGTCTACATCCAGTCATGCCTGTCTTAGATAGAAGATCAGTAACATACTTCCTTTGCGTCATAACCATACCTTGTTGATTACGTGCAAACTCCAAGCCAAGGAAGTAACGAAGCGTGCCAATGTCCTTGGTAACAAACTATTGCCCAAGAAAGTCCTTAGCTGCCTGAATGCCCTGTTCATCGCTGCCAATGATAACAATGTCATCAACATAAACCAAAACAACTACAATACCTCTTTGATTTCTCTTAACAAAGAGAGTATGATCTGTAGTGGATCTGACAAACCTCTTCTTTCAACCAACTCTGAAAGCTTCTGGAATTAAGCCCTCGGACTCTTCTTAAGGCCATAGATAGCCTTATAAAGACGGTACACCATACTAGACTCCCCCTCAGCATCAAACCCAGGTGGCTGCTGCATGTAAACCTCCTCCTGCAGATCTCCATACAAGAAAGCATTCTTTACATCTAATTGGAAAAGAGGCCAATCACTAACCACGACAACAATAATAAGAATATGCAGGGTAGAGTGTCGTGCAACAAGAGCAAAGGTGTCTTGATAACATGGCCTCAAATTTCAGCGAAATTCAGTCGAATTTCTGCCGAATATCGATATCCAGTCAAAATCGAAATTTGACCGAAATGACCGAAATATGGGGGTCCTAGTACAAAAAATAACAGAAATGACCGAAATTCCAGTCGAAATTCCACCGAAATTCTGTTTGATCGATACCGAAATGGTGATCGAAACCGACATTAGGACCTTGCTTGATAATCCACGCCATAGGTTTGGGTGAACCCACGAGCAACCAATCTGGCCTTGTATCTGTCTACTGTACCGTCAGCCCGATGCTTCATAGTAAATACCCACTTGCTACCAACAATAGATGCACCTGGCGGAGCATGGACAAGACTCCACGTACCTCATGACTGTAAAGCTGCCATCTCCTCCTCCATAGCCAGATGCCATTGACTGCTCTGTAGTGCCTCCTGATATGACCACGGTATTTCCACGATAAACAGATCAATAACAAATCTCTGAAACTCCTTGGAAAGATGCCCCATGGAAACATGAGACCTAATAGGATGCATAGTACACGCCCGTTTCGGCCTTCTTAGTGCAATCGACACATTTAGATCCTCAACAGATGTAGAAGAGATAGTATCCATGTCCTGTATCTCAGGCTGTATATGCAAATCACCAGTACCATCAGTAATACCCAAATGTTCAGAACATGCCTCAAGCGTGCTGGATGACGGAGAAGGCACAGGAGCAGGGGGCGTCGTTGGTAAACCTGCAGGAAGAAAGTAGGTGGCAGTGGAGGTGGCGGTGGAGGAGGTGGTGACGGTGGAGGTGATGGTGGAGGAGTTGGTGGTGGAGATGATAATGATAAAGGAGGTGACATAGACCTCTTCCCCATCCTCTGAAGGAGTAAGCCTGTTAGCTGTGGGAGAAAAATGCATAACTGACTCAAAAAAGGTAACATCAGTATGAACATAGTATATTCGTCGAACATGGTCAAAGCAACGATAACCTTTTTGGGTCTTGGAATACCCAACAAACACACATTTGACAGCTCTAAGAGAGAGCTTGTCAAGACCTGGAGACACTTGATGGACAAAACTAAAGAACCAAAGACACGAGGCATTAGCAAGAAAAGATTCGTTTCAGGAAACACAATCAAGAACGGAATCTTCTCTCCTAGCACCGAAGAGTGCATAAAATTTACCAGATAGCAAGCAGTTAGAACCACATCACCCTAATATGAAGAGGGGTACGACTCTGAATCAACAGAGTCCTGGTGACATCTAACAGGTGACGGTGTTTTCGTTTTGCTATCCCATTTTGTTGGGACGTATATGCACACAATGTCTGATGCACAATGCCAAGGGACCTAAGGAATTGAGAAAGTTATGTACTGCAAAACTCTAATGCATCATCGGAACGAATAAACTTGACTTTCGCTGAAAAAATATTTCTTATTTCATTAATAAAGGACTGAATAACATGACCTGCATCGGACTTGTTCTTAAGGAGAAATACCAAAGACAATATCGAAAACTCATCAACTGCAACAAGATAAAACTTATGTCCCTGAAGATCCGAGACACGACTTGGACCCCAAGTATCAAAATGCAATAACTCAGATAGACTATGACTGCTACAACCCTGACGACTCTGAAAGGTAGAGCGATGATGTTTCCCAAGCTGGCAGACCTCGCACTTAAAGGTGGAGCGAGGAGAAATCTGTGAAAGAACATGACACATCTTTTGTAGAGGAAGATGACCAAATCGGAGATGCCACATATATGGAGAAACTGATCTAGTGCGAATAGAAGAGGCACCAGCATAAGGACACTGCACCAATTTGTAGAGGCCCCCTTGCTCACGGCTAATTCCAATCACCCTGTCCGTTAGTATATCCTGAAACACAAGAGTAGATGGATCAAATATAACAAGACAATGTAAGTCTTTGGTGATTTGACTAATTGAAAGTAGATTCATAGAAAATTTAGGTGCATAAAGAACATTATGAAGTCTCATTCCATGCTAGGTTGCTTAACTATTGTAACTATGTACTTGTTGAGGAGTATAATGGAGATTTATAGAGCTAATAAGATTTTATTGATTTGAAGAGGGCTTATTATTCAGTCTCATATGAGATATTGTGGAGAGTTTTGGAGAAGCGACAAGTACCCGTCCTGTATATTAACTTTATAAAGGATATGTATGATGGGGCTCTAGCATGTGTAAGGATCCGGTCTGGGAAGACTGACTATTTGGCATCAGCATCGGTCCGCATCAATGTTCAACCTTGAGTCCATACATTTTTACTTTGATTATGGACAAGACTAGTCACATTTAGGATGAGATACCTTGGTGTATGTTGTTCCCAATGAGATTATGTTGATTAATGAGATTAGAGATGGAGTAAATGATAAGCTTGAGAGTTGGAGAGATGCTTTAAGATTAAATGATTTTGTATAAGCAGTGCTAAGGCTGAATATATGGAGCACTCATTTGACGGAGAAGTGGTGAAGGAATCATGGTGAGGATTTTTTGAGTAAAAGAATCATGGTGAAGATTGGAGATGATAATATTCAAAAGGAAGATAAATTTAGATACTTGGGATCTATTTTGCAACATGATTGGGAAATCGATGGATATGTTAGTCGTAGAATAAATGCAGGTTGGTTAAAGTAGAGTGGAGTCTCTAGTGTTCTATGCGATGAGAAAGTTCTTTTGAAAATCAAAGCAAAGTATTGCAAAGCAGATGTGAGACCTGCTATGTTTTATGGATATGAATGTTGGCCTGTGAATTATAGACATGTGCAGAGAATGGTAATAGCAGAAATGAAGATCCTAAGGTGGATGTGAAGTCATAAATAAAAAAATCGAATCGAGAATGATGCGATCAAAAGAAAAGTTGGTATAGCTCCGATAGAGGATAAGATGGGAGAAATCTTCTTAAGATGGTTTGGCCATTTGCAAAGGAGGTCGGCTGATGCACCGGTTAGAAATGCGAGATTTGAGATGTAGAGCCGTCTAAGAGAGGGCAAGGAAGGTCCAAGAAGTGTTGGAATGAGGCTATTTGAAGGAATCTTAGTTATTTTTATCTAAGCCCCGTGATGACCCATGACAGATCTGAATGGAGGCAAAGAATCCATGTAACTGACAATACTTAATGTAAGAAAAAGGTTTTGTTGTTGTTAATATATTTTTGTGTCGGACACTATTAGAGTGTTTCCCCATTTTTGACTTAAAAACTTACACGCATAGACACACACACATTAAACAGGGCAGGATAATCAATTGAAAATCCATGCAAGGTATAACAAGAGAAACATGTAAAACCCCACATTTTAAATCTTGATGCATATTCAAATTGCTGAATATTAAATTGACATATTGTCTCATGCTTTTTTGATATCTCTGGCATTTTCTGTCAAGTTATAATTAATGTCGCTCAATTTGTTTTGCAGTTTATAGGCGCTACGATGGGGACGACTGAAATAAGCATACAAACAGAAAATGGTCATTTTGGTATGCCGCTTAATGTTTGCTGCGTTGTGGTTGAGTACCTTGCTGGTGGAGCATTAAAAACTTTTCTAATAAAAAATCGAAGACGGAAGCTGCCCTTCAAAGTTGTTATACAAATAGCACTTGATCTCGCCAGAGGGTAAATATTTTCAAGATCTACTTTACTATGACCTGGGTATACTACTTTTTTATATTTTTGTTTTTGCTGCCTCCAAGACCAATCTTCTTCGTTTATTTAGTCATGATTTGTCATAGCGTAAATATCAAAAGCAAGGGCTATTTTATATAGGTTGAGTTATCTTCATTCTAAGAAGATTGTACATAGAGATGTGAAGACAGAAAACATGCTTCTTGATAAGACAAGGACAGTTAAAATAGCCGATTTTGGAGTGGCCCGCATGGAGGCACAGAATCCAAATGACATGACTGGAGAAACTGGCACTCTTGGATATATGGCACCAGAGGTAAATGATATTGCCTACAGAAGTATAGTTCCTCCGTTTTCATTTTATAATAAATACAGCCTATAAAAGAATAAATTGGTATGAGCATACATCTAAACTTCTGAGACTTTTTTTGTATGGGCTCATCCCATCTCTTCTTAAAAAATAAACTTCTGAGACTAGATAAATAAATTAAGGATTTTTGCTACTTGATCATAGTTAAATCATATTCATTTACTTAATTATCTAGTTGATTGTTATCTGGTAGCCAAACCTATGACATAAGCATGTACAGAACAATAAACAGGGCAAACAATCAGTTAAGACGTAATTTATGTGGAAGTCCTCTTCAAGAGTGAGAAAACATGAACGATGACCTAACAACCTCTCTCTGGTAGTTAGGTTTTTCTCTTGTTATGTAACAAGGGTGTCAACAACATTGGAAAATATTTTCAACACTCAAGTTGATAATAGATGTCAATCATTCCCAAATTGTTCGCATTCACCTCTTGTTATGCAATGAGAAAGCCATTGGTGGTAGTCTGATCATATTGGATCGGATAACTTGCAAGTTTAATGATTGCCTTATTGTCGTAGTAAGGTTTCATCGGGATGTTTACAGGGCATGATCTGGAAGTTTGAAAATGGTCTTCTGATAATGCCAATGTAGTATATAGTATATTTGTTTTCTTGCACGGGTTCACATTTAGTATCTCACTAGCATTGTAGCATGGATTTGTTAAGTCACTACTGGAGTTGGAAACATCATTGTCTTCTTTCACCAAGCAACAAGTTTTCACCAAGAATGCTTGTCGACCAATGATTTTAAGGTGCAGGGTAGAACGGAGGGCAGTTGGAGAATGGTTCAAGGGAGAAGGCCTGTAGTTTCAAGACGATCATCGACACATGAAGCTAATCACTCTTTCAGAAGCAGAGGGTCGCCGATAATCTTCCAATGGAAACCAGTTCAAGGGACGCATGGGCTTAACCCCAAGGATGCAGCATGGGCGAGGTAGAAGAACTACTTCAGATGCAGGGGACATGGTCACTATGCCGGGGTCGGTCGGAATGCGTTGAAGTGCCATGCGAATGGCGGGTTCGAGCACTGTCAGGAGGTGGACACATGTGGATAAAAGGCCAAGCTGGAGGAGCAGAAAGATGTTAGGAGGCCGTTGAAACATTCCACACATGTGTCATTGCTTAACTCGATCTTGGTAGGCATATGCAGATCCAGGGAAAGGTGTTCACACCAGGCAACAGATGACATCAAAAGGAAGATTGGGCCATTATTTAAGGTGGACGTTGTGGTCCTGGGGAACTCTCTTGTATGTGTGCGAGAACTGATCGAGGATGACTGTCGGGTGCTCCTGGGTGCTTTGGGGGTCAGTCAAGGGGTTGCTGGGGTCATTTGGCGAGTCGGTTCGGAGATGCTGCTGCGCAAGAGGTTTATTATAGATACCTACTGGCTACTGCTAAAAGGAATCCCCATCTGAACGCGTGACTTTATGTCAGTATAGAGATTGCTCGCTGCATATGAGAAACTCATCTCCATCCACTTGGATGACTTATCGAAGGGGACAAAGATGCACATGGTGGTGGCGCAATCAGGCTGCTTTTGCTTCCTCCTTTACTGCAGCTATCTGTGAATCAAGACACCTTTCATGTCATCATCGATGAGCGACCGATCACCAGAGAGGAGGATGGTTGAAATGGCTCTTCTGGGGGAAGATGGAATGTCGCGGACTGTTAGGTTAGGCTTCCAAATCTGACATCTTGTGAAGCAAGGTTTGCTAGATTTCTGGAATCTTCGTTCAAGGAAATCCTATTGGCAAACTCAGAGGTCACTGGATCTGCTGCCCAATGTCATACACAACCTTTTTGGGAAATCACACGTTGGATCCTGTTATGACTAAATCAGATCCTTTCATTTCTGGACATCATCTAGTCACCTTTGTGGATGTTTTGGTTACGTTTGATGCTGATGGGTCAGTTCAAATCTGATCAAAGTATCCCCTTGCGGTGAATCCTTCCCCAGTACTCTAGGGCTCACTGACATTGAGAGAAGTGTTGAGAGATATGTTGGATCCTCGAGCTCAGTGTGTTGAAGATTGTGGTGTAACTCTCGGGGGGAACTACCCGAACTGAAGATATCGAGCTTCGTCGGGCTCAGGAGAGCGTAAGGGATGTGATACAACCCTGAATGCTACAAGGACAGGTACGGTCTTGAGTTTCATGAATTGGGGTCGGACTTACGCGGTCAACCCTGTGAACCCCTCAGGATCCGGGTACCCGTTTACGCGCAATTCGCAAGATTATCATTCACAATTATATCGCACAAGTTGCAAAAATACAGGGAAAATTTTTCGCGCAAATATGACATTCATTCATATTACATGACCACAAGTAAAAGAGACAATATGGCACCAAAATTCTTTTCATTAATATTCATATCCATATACAATAGGTACAAGCATATTCCATGTTACAACATATATCCCAAAATGTGATACAAAAGAGAAAATATTTACATCGTTATCTGAACAAAAACTGAGACAAAGTAATTCATACCGTCGGGTATAAACTCTGTCTCCCGGAAGCATGTATCGCTACTGAGCTGCAGGCTGTTTGCCTGCCACACATATTAGGAAAGAAAAGGCGTCAGCGGTTGCTGGTACCTCCCAAAAACATATATAAAATAACAGGCATTTATTATTTACAAAAGAAAGCAAGTAGAGAGGCAAGAACAACTCAAATTAAACTTTATTTCTACTTTGCAATGAAAAAGGTTTTTTTCAGGCTACTTGTAAGCATCTCAAATGTTTGTCCCATACCCCAGCATTTCCCATATGTGACATATTTTATAGTACTTGAGTATTCATGAGTATCTGAGTGTAAGCACACATCTATTCATAGATCACGTTGTTGAGTGATAATAGAAAGGTTATGATTGGAAAGATCTATTAATTTATTTAAATCATTGGGTAGAGAGAATGGTCATTTCCTACTAACCCTAACTGTTGATCGTAACTTCTCAACTCTTAATTCCAATGTTTCAGATACAACTCCAGATGGTGTAGATGCAGATATGGATGATCTAGATGTAGAATCGCCATGTCTGTTGGCGAAGTAACTCAAGCGGTGAAGAAGCCTACAAATGGCTCTTCCGTCTCGCCCTCTAATTGGAAGCGCGGTCCAATAGAGGGATAGGTCTATTCTCCAACTACGCCACTGAGACGGGTGAGAGTGACTCCCTAGAAAAGTCGCTCTAGAAAAACAGCCCGACTAGTACGGGCAACCGAGCTCGTACGTAAAGCTGAAAAACCAGGATCCCCCGCCTGGGCATCCTAAAACAGGGTCAGCGGAACTGGTCTAAAGTCTGGATCCCAACGAGGCGTAAAACACTGCGAGCTCGCGTTAAAACCGAAAAGGGACTGGAATCCTAGACCCGCGCACTTGGCGGCCGCTGCCCAAACTGAGCTTCCTTTCCTCCGCCCAGTTGAGGGTCACCGCGCCCTCGCACGGTCAGGTGTAAAGATCACATGACCGGCACAATAATTATTAGTCATCATTGATTCACCACACCCAAGTATCTCATAGAATTCACCAAAAATGCACTATTACCTATGTTCCTTGATCTTGATAATACACCAAAAGTCTCGGTTCCTAGTGATTTAGTCTATTTATTGATTTGACCTTTGGTTTCTTGTGAACATTGCCTCTCTGAAATGTATCTAGCTCTGAAACTTGGCTAATATTGTTCCCTTGTAGATTGGAAAGATGAATAATATAAGTTCATATCACCAACTCCTTTCACATGGTTCCTGGATTACTATTGTTGGCTTTATTACTTAATAGCCAGGAAAGGTTGCATATTTATATCACCAATTCCCTTCACATTGATCATGGATTTTTACTGTCTACTTTACCGCATAATAGTAGCATTATACTAGAAAGACCCATTTTCATTTACCACCCGAGATACATGTGGTTCCTTTCCCCTCCCCTTTTTTTTTTTAAAAAAATTTATTAAGGCAATCCTCTCTTGACATTTGCATCACACAGTTGAGTTAATTACACTTACTAGTAACTACAGTTGATATTTAGGATGTTCTGTTAATTTAAGCAGTCCAATTCATTTGGATTTGTCAGTGTACTTGCCTAATACACCATCATTTATGTCTTATGGATATAGAATTTACACACATATTTTTGTCTGATGCAATTAGAACATAATCAATAACTGAAAATTTTGGCAAGATTAACTTCAAAAGCAGAGTATCAACCAGCCCAAATTACCATTTTAATTATGTACATGTTTCTGGAATAATTTTGTATGTATATGTATATACTAATTGAAATCTATAAAGGATAATGATAATTAAGAAGAACAATACATTCTTTGACAACAGTTAAATAAGATAACAGTTTCTACCCATGATTTCAAATGTAAATTAACTTACTGATGAAATCTGTAATTAAAATATGATGAAATTTCCACTGATGTTTTACCCAATTACTAAGAAATATAACACATTACTGATCAAACTCAATATATCAAAAATTGGGGATTCGGTTTCAATAGAACAATTACAATGTTATTACTATAAATAACAGTTTATTAGATTGCTGCATACCCGACAATACCGACAGTTTTTCCAGGATTAACACAATTTAATTTAAGGAATAAAAGAACCCTAATCGAATTAAGCTGAAAATTCATAATTGTGAGCACAGTGAATCCAATTATGATAGAGATTTGAGATCAAAAGATGCATAACTACACGCATGACAGCAAGAGATAGGTGGGAATGTACAGATGATATAAACGGTAGTCATGAAACTAAGCATTTCAACTTACAAAGCAATAATTACTTGATTACATTCTGGAACAGGTCATCTTTGAGAAAACTCAGATTTAAAATAGGAGATTTAGGAATTTAGATCAAGATAACCACATTTCTCAGAGAAAGTATTAGTAGTGAAGAAAATTATACTTTTGGATCTTAGATTACATGATGGTAGGAAGAGGAGAATATTTGTACATGCATGGCAGCAAGGAGGGGGACTGAGGAATGTACCTATTGATAAAAAAAATGGTAGAATCAGATCTTGATGTTGCATGCAAAGCAGGAAATTTGAAGTAGCAGCTCCATTGAAGTGGTTGAAAGCGAGTGGAGATTGGGCAACAATTGATCTAATTTGCAACAACAACTATCTTTCATGAAGCAGCAGCCATCGGGCTTGAGGGAGGTGGGGAGCAGCTTCAATCGGCTGCAGCATGCAGCAGCAGGAGCATCAAATCTGGTTGCAGTTCCAAGAGAAGAAAAAAACAGAACGGTGGGTTTTGTTTTCCTTTTGATGGAGAAAAGGTCTATGTTGGAAATGGGAATTACGAAGAAGAGGAGTGGCTTCGTCGGGGATAAGGAGATGGGGGAGGAGAGGGATCTGCCGGCTGAAAGTAGAGAAAGAATTAAGGGCTTTTGGTTGATATATATATGGGAGAGTGGGCTTCAAATGGGTGACAAGTGTATGAGAAAAGAGCCAAGTGGACAGCCGGGAAAAGAAAACCCAACGGCTGGACTTGTGCACAGTGACAGTGCACAGTCTGAGAAAAACAATTTTTTTTTTTTATCTTTGTTTTTATTTTAGGATGTTAAAATTGTCCGTATACGCACCTCGAGTTTTTGATTTCAACGTGCAATATTTCGTTGTGATCGTCTCTGAACGACGGTCAATATGAGTATAATATTGATATACTTTCGGTCGAGTTTTGACTACCCGAAATTTTCGGATACAGTTTTTGTTTAAGATTAAATTTTACGATTTAAAAATATCAAACGACCCCCGATTGACGAACGGTTGATTCCGTTGGTCTTGTTTCGTCGAATCGGATCTAATGACGGTCTCGGTTTATTCCGCGGTTTCCGAATTTGCGTCGCGGCTTTTCACGGCGCGCATTACGAAGGGACCGATTTTTGGTCGATTTCGTTCGAACGACTTTTGATTCACTACTAATTGATCGTTTTAGGTTGTTTAGTATTGACCGATAACGTTTTTGGGTTCATTAGACCCAAAATCGGACGACTTCGGGTTTGATTGGAAACCGGATGCTACAAATATAAAAACCTCAAAGGGAGTCTCGTCCTCGAGACTCGAGTTAAGGCTATTAGGTGTCTGGTTGGAATTTCATATGTCCATAAAAACCTCAAAGGGAAAACAAGCCATATATTTATAATGTGTCAAAATACAAAAGCTTGTTTTGACGATTACATCAGAATAGTTGCGGGTATCGTGCCCGCATGTCGGCTTCAGTCTCCCATGTCGCTTCCTTGACGCCGTGTCGGTGCCACAAAACCTTGACCAATGAAATCTCTTTGCTGCGAAGCTTCTTCACGGCACGGTCAAGTATCTGGACCAAGGCCTTAAATGTCGGTTTCGGTCACCATTTCGGTACTGACCAAAAAAGAATTTCGATGGAATTTCGGTGGAATTTCGACCGAAATTTCGGTCATTTCGGACATTTTTTGTACTAGGACCCCCATATTTCGGTCAATTCGGTCATTTCGGTCGAATTTCGATTTCGACTGGATATCGATATTCGACAGAAATTCGACCGAATTTCGCTGAAATTTGAAGCCATGATCTGGACAGGCTTCTCCTCATAGGTCAGATCCGGCTCTACATCGAGATTCTCGTAACTGATAATGTGGCGAGGGTCATGGACATACTTCCTCAGATTGGATATGTGGAAAACATCATGAATAGCTGAAAGATGTGGAGGAAGGGCTACTCGGTATGCCACTTTCCCCATTCTAGCCAAAATCTCAAAAGGTCCAACATATCGCGGCGCCAACTTGCCACGAACACCGAATCTCTGCACTCCCTTCATGGGAGATACACGGAGAAATACCCAATCTCCAACCTATAATTTATAGGAATGTCATTAATATGAGATTAAGTTGAACACCTATATATCATAATTGAGGAGATGAGGAGAAAATAATTAGATTACCTGAAATTCTAAATCTCTCCTCCGACGATCCGCATAGCTCTTCTGGCGGCTTTGTGCCGTCAGAAGCCTCCGCCTCACAAGATCAACCGCTCTCGCAGTCTCCTCCAAGAGATCCACGGAATATAAAGCATGATCACCTACCTCACGCCAACTAAGAGGTGTGAGGCATCTCCGTCCGTATAGGGCCTCGAATGGTGCCATGCCAATACTGGAGTGATAGCTGTTGTTGTACGTGAATTCCACCAAAGGCAAATGGTCCTTCCAGGACCCTTTCCACTCCAAAGTGCATGCGCGAAGTAGATCCTCAAGTGTCTGAATGGTGCGCTCACTCTGCCCATCTGTCTGCGGATGATAAGCAGAACTCATCTTCAGCTCTGTCTGTAGTGCTGACATGAACTGCTGCCAATAGTGAGATGTAAATCTCGAATCTCTGTCAGACACCACCTCTCGTGGTATACCATGTAGCCTGATAATGTTCTGCACATAGAGCTTGGCTAATCTGGATGGAGTATAAGTCGTGTGGACAGGTATGAAGTGGGCTGACTTGGTCAACCTATCAACAACGACCCATATGGAATCATGGCCACCTGGCGTCTTCGGCAATCCTGTGACAAAATCCATAGAAATGCTCTCCCATTTCCACTCGGGAATAGGGAGAGACTGCAGTAATCCTGGCGGTCTCCTGTGCTCGGCCTTGACCATCTGACAGGTCATGCATCTGCTAACATGTAGCGCCACATCGCGCTTCATCCCATCCCACCAGAAATGTCGACGCAGATCACGGTACATCTTCGTACTGCCTGGATGGATAGATAACCGTGAACTGTGTGCCTCGTCCAAAATGTCTCTGCGAAGCTGCTCATCATTGGGTACAACGACCCGTCCTGCTTTCCATAAAATAGACTCTATCACAACAAAGTCGTCAAATTCGTCCTTGACGGCGCGCATGTATCTATCATGAATCCAAGGATCAGTCTTCTGGCCTTCTACAATACGATCCCACAGACTGCTGTATCGTGGAGGCACGGCGGTAGAAATGGATGTGCTCTCCTGAGGATGCCAATCGGTCAAAGCTGCAAGCGTATCCCACGTGTATAGCCAGTTCGCCGTACCATCAGCATGTGCTCTCCTGCTAAGTGCATCAGCCACCACGTTTCCCTTACCGGGATGGTAAGAGATCGTGCAATCATAGTCCTTCAGCAATTCGAGCCATCTACGCTGCCTCATGTTCAGCTCCTTCTGATCAAAGATGTACTTCAGACTCTTGTGGTCTGTGAAAATCTCGAAGTTCACCCCATATAGATAGTGGCGCCAGATCTTCAAGGCGAAGACAACTGCCGCCAACTCCAAGTCATGTGTGGGGTAGTTCCGCTCGTGCGGTCTCAACTGTCGTGATGCGTAAGCAATCACCTGTCCTCTCTGCATCAACACTGCTCCGAGACCTTCTCCAGATGCATCCGTGTAGACTGCATAGTCCTGAGTGCCTGAAGGAAGAGCAAGAATAGGTGCTGTGGTCAATCTCTCCTTCAGTGTCTGGAAGGCCTGCTCACATGAATCGTCCCAAATGAATGGAACTCCCTTCTGCGTCAATCGTGTCAATGGACGGACGATGCGTGAAAATCCGCTGACAAAGCGTCTGTAATAGCCCGCTAATCCGAGGAAGCTCCGAATCTGAGTGACTGTCTTGGGCTGCTCCCAAGACATAACTGCATCTATCTTCGCGGGATCAACCGCAATGCCTGCTCCAGAAATGATATGCCCGAGAAATGAGACCTGGGATAACCAGAACTCACACTTGCTCAACTTGGCATATAGCTTGTGCTCTCGTAATGTGTCTAAGACGATCCGCAGATTATTAGCATGATCCTCTTCATTCCGTGAATAGATGAGCACATCATCGATGAACACCACTACAAACTTGTCCAAGTATGGACGGAAGATACGGTTCATCATATCCATGAAAGCCGCAGGTGCATTGGTGAGCCCAAACGGCATCACCACAAACTCATAGTGTCCATATCGAGTCCTGAAGGCTGTCTTCAGAATGTCTGACTCGCGAATCCTCAGCTGATGGTAGCCTGAGCGAAGATCGATCTTCGAGAAAACCGAAGATCCCTGGAGCTGGTCAAACAAATCATCGATACGTGGCAAGGGATAACGGTTCTTCACCGTTCTCTTGTTCAGCTGCCTGTAATCGATGCATAGTCTCATGGATCCATCCTTCTTCTTGACAAATAGAACCGGAGCACCCCAAGGTGAAGTGCTCGGCCTCACGAATCCTAAGTCAAGCAACTCCTGCAACTGCACCTTCAGTTCCCTCAACTCGGCTGGTGCCATGCGATATGGTGCCATCGAGATCGGCTGTGTATCTGGCAATAATGTGATCTCGAACTCAATCTCCCTCTCAGGAGGTAGCCCTGGTAGCTCATCGGGAAATACGTCAGGGTATTCTGAGACTACTCGGATGTCCTGTATCATTGGCTCCTGATCAGACACCTCTCGAACAAAAGCAAGGTAAGAATCGCAACCCTGATCAACAAGTCGCTGGGCTCGCAATACTGAAATGTACTCCATGGTGGAGTCATGTGTAGTACCCTCAAACGTGAACTCGGGTAGATCTGGAATCCTGAAGACAACCGTCTTCCTAAAGCAATCAACAAGTGCATGATGAGTGGATAGCCAATCCATGCCTAAAATCAAGTCGAACTCATCTAGCTGTAGGAGTAGACAGTCTGCGATCATCTCGTAACCGCCAATCAGTACGGGCAAGTGCCTGACTATCAGAGATATGACAAATGACTGGCCACCTGGCCCTCGGATGTGATATGGAGACGATAGCGTCTCTGCAACTCTATCTAAAGAAACAAGCAACCTCGAAGCAAGGAAAGAGTGTGTCGCGCCGGAATCAAATAAAACATGGAAAGGTCGGCCCAAGACTGAGACCATACCTTTCACTACAGTAGCGGCTGAACGTGCCTGCTCCTCAGTAACTGCGTGTAACTGCCCCTGTCTGGCTGGTGCGGCACTGGAGCCTGCCACACTCTGCATCTGCCTCGGCTGCTGTCGCCTAAAGTTGGAGTTCCTGCCACGGAAACTCCCTGAACGCTGTGTATGGGGCTGTGACTGTGAAGGCTGTGGCTGAGGCTCGCCAGAAGCCTGTGGGCACTGTGCTCGGTAATGTCCCCACTCGTGACATCGGTAGCACCGGACTGGTCGAGTAGAGGGAGTAGCTGTGTCCGTGCTCCGAGCTGGTCCTGCAGGTGGTCTATCTGCTCGCTGCGACCCAGATGGTCGAGTGGACTCTGTACCTCGTCCGGCAAGTGCTCCTCCTAGAGTAGTCGATGGAGAAGAGCGAGCACTGCCAGAGAATGTCGAACCTGTAGGTCGGAATCGTCTGGCTGACCTCTGCTGCTGAAACTGTCGACGTGTCGGCCCAAAATATCGCCGCGGTCTAGGCGGTGCTCCAGACGAGCTCCCGTAACGTCTCCCTCTGATGTCCTCGAACTTCTCCGCAGCATCGGTAGCCTCGGAGATAGAAGTGATATGCAGTCCAGCCAGCTTCTCCTGCACCTCCTCTCGCATGCCGCCAATGAACTTCTCCAGATTCTCCTCTGGAAATGCGCCAGCTGCTCGTGTGTGTCGTGACAGCTCTGTGTATCGGATGAAATAATCTCTGGCGGTCATCTGTCCCTGACGAAGCTCTGCAAACAGTCGGCGCTGGGACTCCCTCCACTTCGCCGAAAAGAAGTGGGCTCTGAACCTCGTCACGAAATCGTTCCAAGTAGGCTCTCGGCCTAACTCGGACACTACGGCCTCCCACCATCGCTCGGCGAAGTCTATCAGTGAATACTCTACGAAAGATAGCCACGTGTTTCGTGGCGCATTAATCGCCCTGAGCACTTTCATTACTCTCATCAGCCACTGCTCAGCGTCATCTGGTGGACCTGTGCCCTCGAACAAGGGTATGTTGGCCCGCTGATAAGAAGTGAAGACTGACTGGTGCCTGTGAATGGCTGCAAACTCGTGTGCATCCTCGTCAGCAAAGTCAACAGGGTCCTGCTCCCTGTCTAAGTCTGCATCCTCCTCAGCTCCATGCTCTGGAATGGCCTCTAGTGGATCATCAGGATGAGGCTGCTCCACCTCAACGGACTGGTGCTGGTCATGTCGTATCCCATCCTGGGATGGATAGTACGTGAAATCTGACAGGTCCTCGAATCTCATCTCTATGTCCGTCTGCCTGTCAGCAATCTCAGTCTGCTGGGCCAATATCTGCTCCTGCTGGCCTCTCATAGCAGCCTGCTGCTGCTGAAGATCAGTAAGTGCGCTCAGTATGCGGGCCAGCTGATCAGAAGTATCCTGACCTGGTCGAGACGCCATGGCTCTGCATGAGGACCATAATTAATCATAAGGATGCCTTAGACAGATATTTCATAAATGCTTTTCTCTTCTTGGGATATAAGATGAAAATTAATGAAATTGGTGACATCTGTGGTTATTGATTATGAATGTCATATTTCCCTTCTCGAACTCACGACAAGTCGGTAGACTGTCGCTATTCGAGATCTTAATGCGATCGGAATTGTAATATCGCGAATGTGCGTATCGGGGTACCACTGCTCTGATACCAAACTGTGAACCCCTCAGGATCCGGGTACCCGTTTACGCGCAATTCGCAAGATTATCATTCACAATTATATCGCACAAGTTGCAAAAATACAGGGAAAATTTTTCGCGCAAATATGACATTCATTCATATTACATGACCACAAGTAAAAGAGACAATATGGCACCAAAATTCTTTTCATTAATATTCATATCCATATACAATAGGTACAAGCATATTCCATGTTACAACATATATCCCAAAATGTGATACAAAAGAGAAAATATTTACATCGTTATCTGAACAAAAACTGAGACAAAGTAATTCATACCGTCGGGTATAAACTCTGTCTCCCGGAAGCATGTATCGCTACTGAGCTGCAGGCTGTTTGCCTGCCACACATATTAGGAAAGAAAAGGCGTCAGCGGTTGCTGGTACCTCCCAAAAACATATATAAAATAACAGGCATTTATTATTTACAAAAGAAAGCAAGTAGAGAGGCAAGAACAACTCAAATTAAACTTTATTTCTACTTTGCAATGAAAAAGGTTTTTTTCAGGCTACTTGTAAGCATCTCAAATGTTTGTCCCATACCCCAGCATTTCCCATATGTGACATATTTTATAGTACTTGAGTATTCATGAGTATCTGAGTGTAAGCACACATCTATTCATAGATCACGTTGTTGAGTGATAATAGAAAGGTTATGATTGGAAAGATCTATTAATTTATTTAAATCATTGGGTAGAGAGAATGGTCATTTCCTACTAACCCTAACTGTTGATCGTAACTTCTCAACTCTTAATTCCAATGTTTCAGATACAACTCCAGATGGTGTAGATGCAGATATGGATGATCTAGATGTAGAATCGCCATGTCTGTTGGCGAAGTAACTCAAGCGGTGAAGAAGCCTACAAATGGCTCTTCCGTCTCGCCCTCTAATTGGAAGCGCGGTCCAATAGAGGGATAGGTCTATTCTCCAACTACGCCACTGAGACGGGTGAGAGTGACTCCCTAGAAAAGTCGCTCTAGAAAAACAGCCCGACTAGTACGGGCAACCGAGCTCGTACGTAAAGCTGAAAAACCAGGATCCCCCGCCTGGGCATCCTAAAACAGGGTCAGCGGAACTGGTCTAAAGTCTGGATCCCAACGAGGCGTAAAACACTGCGAGCTCGCGTTAAAACCGAAAAGGGACTGGAATCCTAGACCCGCGCACTTGGCGGCCGCTGCCCAAACTGAGCTTCCTTTCCTCCGCCCAGTTGAGGGTCACCGCGCCCTCGCACGGTCAGGTGTAAAGATCACATGACCGGCACAATAATTATTAGTCATCATTGATTCACCACACCCAAGTATCTCATAGAATTCACCAAAAATGCACTATTACCTATGTTCCTTGATCTTGATAATACACCAAAAGTCTCGGTTCCTAGTGATTTAGTCTATTTATTGATTTGACCTTTGGTTTCTTGTGAACATTGCCTCTCTGAAATGTATCTAGCTCTGAAACTTGGCTAATATTGTTCCCTTGTAGATTGGAAAGATGAATAATATAAGTTCATATCACCAACTCCTTTCACATGGTTCCTGGATTACTATTGTTGGCTTTATTACTTAATAGCCAGGAAAGGTTGCATATTTATATCACCAATTCCCTTCACATTGATCATGGATTTTTACTGTCTACTTTACCGCATAATAGTAGCATTATACTAGAAAGACCCATTTTCATTTACCACCCGAGATACATGTGGTTCCTTTCCCCTCCCCTTTTTTTTTTTAAAAAAATTTATTAAGGCAATCCTCTCTTGACATTTGCATCACACAGTTGAGTTAATTACACTTACTAGTAACTACAGTTGATATTTAGGATGTTCTGTTAATTTAAGCAGTCCAATTCATTTGGATTTGTCAGTGTACTTGCCTAATACACCATCATTTATGTCTTATGGATATAGAATTTACACACATATTTTTGTCTGATGCAATTAGAACATAATCAATAACTGAAAATTTTGGCAAGATTAACTTCAAAAGCAGAGTATCAACCAGCCCAAATTACCATTTTAATTATGTACATGTTTCTGGAATAATTTTGTATGTATATGTATATACTAATTGAAATCTATAAAGGATAATGATAATTAAGAAGAACAATACATTCTTTGACAACAGTTAAATAAGATAACAGTTTCTACCCATGATTTCAAATGTAAATTAACTTACTGATGAAATCTGTAATTAAAATATGATGAAATTTCCACTGATGTTTTACCCAATTACTAAGAAATATAACACATTACTGATCAAACTCAATATATCAAAAATTGGGGATTCGGTTTCAATAGAACAATTACAATGTTATTACTATAAATAACAGTTTATTAGATTGCTGCATACCCGACAATACCGACAGTTTTTCCAGGATTAACACAATTTAAGTTAAGGAATAAAAGAACCCTAATCGAATTAAGCTGAAAATTCATAATTGTGAGCACAGTGAATCCAATTATGATAGAGATTTGAGATCAAAAGATGCATAACTACACGCATGACAGCAAGAGATAGGTGGGAATGTACAGATGATATAAACGGTAGTCATGAAACTAAGCATTTCAACTTACAAAGCAATAATTACTTGATTACATTCTGGAACAGGTCATCTTTGAGAAAACTCAGATTTAAAATAGGAGATTTAGGAATTTAGATCAAGATAACCACATTTCTCAGAGAAAGTATTAGTAGTGAAGAAGATTATACTTTTGGATCTTAGATTACATGATGGTAGGAAGAGGAGAATATTTGTACATGCATGACAGCAAGGAGGGGGACTGAGGAATGTACCTATTGATAAAAAAAATGGTAGAATCAGATCTTGATGTTGCATGCAAAGCAGGAAATTTGAAGTAGCAGCTCCATTGAAGTGGTTGAAAGCGAGTGGAGATTGGGCAACAATTGATCTAATTTGCAACAACAGCTATCTTTCATGAAGCAGCAGCCATCGGGCTTGAGGGAGGTGGGGAGCAGCTTCAATCGGCTGCAGCATGCAGCAGCAGGAGCATCAAATCTGGTTGCAGTTCCAAGAGAAGAAAAAAACAGAACGGTGGGTTTTGTTTTCCTTTTGATGGAGAAAAGGTCTATGTTGGAAATGGGAATTACGAAGGAGAGGAGTGGCTTCGTCGGGGATAAGGAGATGGGGGAGGAGAGGGATCTGCCGGCTGAAAGTAGAGAAAGAATTAAGGGCTTTTGGTTGATATATATATGGGAGAGTGGGCTTCAAATGGGTGACAAGTGTATGAGAAAAGAGCCAAGTGGACAACCGGGAAAAGAAAACCCAACGGCTGGACTTGTGCACAGTGACAGTGCACAGTCTGAGAAAAACAATTTTTTTTTATTTTTATCTTTGTTTTTATTTTAGGATGTTAAAATTGTCCGTATACGCACCTCGAGTTTTTGATTTCAACGTGCAATATTTCGTTGTGATCGTCTCTGAACGACGGTCAATATGAGTATAATATTGATATACTTTCGGTCGAGTTTTGACTACCCGAAATTTTCGGATACAGTTTTTGTTTAAGATTAAATTTTACGATTTAAAAATATCAAACGACCCCCGATTGACGAACGGTTGATTCCGTTGGTCTTGTTTCGTCGAATCGGATCTAATGACGGTCTCGGTTTATTCCGCGGTTTCCGAATTTGCGTCGCGGCTTTTCACGGCGCGCATTACGAAGGGACCGATTTTTGGTCGATTTCGTTCGAACGACTTTTGATTCACTACTAATTGATCGTTTTAGGTTGTTTAGTATTGACCGATAACGTTTTTGGGTTCATTAGACCCAAAATCGGACGACTTCGGGTTTGATTGGAAACCGGATGCTACAAACCCTAAGGAAGTAATTGTGCCAAGAGGTGCAGAAATGGTTTCCCAATGAATATGTGCAGATCCGTTGTTATTGCAAATAGGGCGCATTCCCCTATTACTGGGCATAGGGAGATCTGTTTGATGTCGTCTATTGTTCTTTATGCACGTGATTTCTCTATGAATTTATTGTTTATTAGTCAAATCACCAAGGATTTGCATTGTCGTGTCATATTTGACCCCTATTTTTGTGTTTGAAGATATACTCACGGGTACGGTGATTGGATCTAGCTGTGAGCAAGGGGGTTTTTATACACTGGTCTAGTCTTCTTATGTTGGTGCTTCTTCTGTTCCCATCGGGTCAATCTCTCTGTACATGTGGCATCTTTAAGTCGGTCACCTTCCTCTGCAGAAGTCGTGTAGAGTCCTCTTGCTAATCATATCTCAGTCTATATTGCAGTGCGATGCTTGCCAACGTGGGTAGCATTAAGGCTCTAGTTTTCCTGATCGTCAAAGTTGTAGTAGAGGTATCTTATTTTGAGTTGGTTCTTTTTGATATTTGAGGTCCCTGTCGTGTGACGCCTGTCCCACGGATGAGGGCATTAGAAGGCCTGTAGTTGGCACTACGTCTTTCATGGCATCACACGGATTCTTTGATTTTCACGGGATACCCGTTTACATAACACTCGTAGCATCATGTTCGCTAGAGATCGCATTGGGATGTTGAAATTCAAAGAAAATTTTTCGCATATAGTTTTCAAATGACATTCACATTTTAATAACAAGCCACAGAACTAAAAATGTGTCACTAATTTATGTTGCATAAATTTACATATAATTTATCATGTAATAACAGAAACTGCATTATCTACATGAATCCCAAATTTTAGCAGAAGAGAAAGAAAAACATTTATAATATCCTAAACAAAAACTATAACATGCACACCTGTTTATAGTAACCGCAGAAGCTGAGGTTCTACTATCTCAATACCACGATGCAAGTGTTTTGCCTGCGATACATGCAATAGGGAGAAAAGAACATCAACGAAATGTTGAGCACATCTAATTAATTAACAATAACAAGGAAATTTAGTGGCTCCAAAAGAAAGCAAGTAAATAGGAATTGGCAATTAAAATTTAGAGCTACTTGCATTGAAACAGGTTTTCAAATTGTCCTGTTAAGGTGAATCTCCTGACTTACCCATCCTACCTCAATATATTGGTTATAGTTAGTGTTGGAGTATTTGGTTATGCGCCCTATGAGTTGTAGGAGGGTAAATGGATCCTAGAGAAGATCCATTTACCCCGTTCATGTGTTTAGTCCCACATCTACCACTTGGAGGTTCTGTAGAGGCTATATAAGGAGCCCCAGACCTCTTGTATCCATTGAGAGAAAAGTGCAATAGACACACCAACCCTCTAAGGCATTCTCCCGTGGTTTCATCCCGCTCCTTATGGAGTAGGGTTCCACGTAAAAATCTCGTTATCCTTATTGTTCTTTATTCTTTTTCCATGTTACGCTTCCGCATGTTTAATTTCTAACATGGTATCAGAGCGTGTTCGATTCTCGAGGGTTTTATTGTATTCGTTTTTTATTTGAGAATCGAGATTTGAGATTTAGTTCTAGGGTTCTTGTTGGAACCCTAAGTTCGTGAAGATCGAAGAATCATGTCTTATTCCTTGATTTCCATTTGAAGAATTGTGATTCATCCATGGAGGTTCTGCAGTGGTTCCCGCAACGAGATCTCGATCTTTGTCCAGCAGTGGTTCCCACAGCGAGATCTCGCAAACTCGTTCTTGAAGGGGTCACGTTGGGACCGCATCTCCAAGTCATCACGCGTAGAAGGCACCATCCAGATCTCCGCTCATCTTCATAGCCCCTACAAGAGTCGTCGTTCTCTAAAAAGGCTCCAGGCATGCATAAGATCTCCAGGCATGCGTAAGATCACACCACTAAGCGGTGGCCGGTCCCCAGGCGGCTCCACCCTCGAAATCCATCCAGGCGGAGCCCAGTCGTTCTCCATGCTCTTCCGCGTACGAGCTCACCGCTGAGCCCTAGGCGGCACCTCCGACCTCAAGGCGACAACCCCCTGGCCCGCCATCGCGTGCGCCTCCCTCGACCCCGTTGCTCCTCCAGATCGCCGCACCTCCTAGCAAGACCTGGCGGCGCCTCCTTCCTCACGCGATGCAGCTTGCGCGAGCCCTCCCTACCTCCCAGCATCGAGACCTCGTTCTCCAGGCATCGCCCCCCTCTTCTGCATGCGGTGCTCCTCCCGTAGATGACCATCCTCGCCGCTCCTTCTCCAGACCTCGCTGCTCCTGCGCGCAAGCCCCATCGTGCTCCTCTCCAGATCGGTGCTGGCGGCGTGCCTCCTTCCAGCACCCTCTCCTCCAGGCGTAGCGGCGACGTCGATGAGAAGGGTTCCCAGTTGGGAACCCTAGCCGTGAAAGTAAAGGGAGGGAGCCATGGGTCCTTTTTATTACAAAAAAAATATTGTAAGGTCCAAGTGGCCTAACGTTGTTTTAAAAAAAGGAAGGGGAGAGGGAAAGAGAAAGGGCCCAAGGGGGCCATGACTTGTAAGAAAAAAGGGGAGAGAGAAAAAAAAGAGGGGGAGTTGTTGTTTATAAAAAGGATCAGGACATTCTATTAAAAACGACGCATACAAAAAAGCCATACGCAAAAAAAAGAAGATTGAAAGACTTGCCGTAAAAAATTTAGTTGAGACGGCTTAAAAAATGTGTTTGAAAATTGTGACAGCTTATTAAAAAATTGAAAAGCTAAGAGATTTTTTTTGAGAATGCTCATATTTTTCCCCATTCTTTTGTCTTCTCCCTACTTGTCAACGTTCATGTTTTCCGACCAGTATGAGAGAAAGGGGGATTATATGTAGAGTTACAGGTCTTTTCTAGATTGCAGATTCCTCAGACCAGGCAGATATTGTTCAGACTCTACAACAGATATTCAGACTCGACGATTGGTGTTCCGAGTCAGTTTCAGATACGCACATGGATGCGGTCGTTTTTTCAGATGAGCACATGTTTGCCATCCTCAGCTTCGTGGTCCCCATCTTTTCTTGTTTTCGGCCAGAGTTTTCATGTGAGCCATAGGGACTCCAGAGTAGAGGACCATTCCCTATACCATGTTGGCAAGGGTTTTCATGTGGTATCATAGGTACTTCAGAGTAGTGTATCATTCTCTGTGCCAGATGGGAGAGACCTAGTTCTCCGACGAGGAGACTTTTCAGACTCCATTCTCCAGCGACCGTAGACTCCGACGAGGATTGCACTTCCACAGCCTTTTCAGTTCAGCCCTTTTCAAAGATGGAGCAACTGTCCACATGTTGTGGTGGACCAGAGGTCTCAGACGAGGAGACTCATTTCTAGTTGCAGCAACTCTGACATGCACAGTTCAGAGCGCATGCTCTCTGACGAGGAGATTTAGCAGACTCACACTCTAGCCCATTTGTCCTCCTCACCTGTATTGCATGAGAAGCCACGTCCTCGACAACAGTCGACAGTTGAGCACGTTGAGTTGATATTGTCCGTAGTGTCCTGTAGTGTGAGTTGAGCTTCTTTCTATTTGTCCAATCTGAGCATTGCATGCTCCAGCTTGAGGGGGAGTGTTGGAGTATTTGGTTGTGCGCTATATGAGTCATAGGAGGGTAAATGGATCCTAAAGAAGATCCAATAGACACACCAGCCCTCTGAGGCATTCTCCCATGGTTTCATCCAGCTCCTCACAGAGTAGGGTTCCATGTAAAATTCCGTTATCCTTATTGTTCTTTATTCTTTTTCCATGTTACGCTTCCACATGTTTATTTTCTAACAGGTACCATTTCACATATTGATTATAGGATTCATACTTAAGTTATTGCCCCCCCTTTTTTTAAATTATGACTCATGTTTGATGGATCTTGGTGTTGAAGATGACGAGACTCCTATTTTGATCTTTGTCTTTGCCAAATCATATACAATCGTATATGATTTCTAGTCTTCATTATTCCTTTTCAAGTCTCAAGGATTCATTAATTCTTTGATTTATTATACACTTATTATGACCGAGGTGATCTAGATCTCTTTCTAATGTTTATTAATCATGTGGATGGATCATAGTAAATGTATATGATGGATCTAGTGTTTTATTTTTTTTCTTGTTGAATTTCTCATGCTTAGTAGATAGTTTGTGGTCTTGGTCTGGGTAAAACCTCACACTATGACTCTATAGTCGTAAGGAAGCCTTAGGATTGGGGTGCCTCCGTAGGCATGCAGTGGAGTAAAATGCATCCTAACTACGTTCCCAAAACGTCCACTAGCTATGTCTAACAACCGTGGTAGAAACTCATAGTCTGATAATGATAATTTTCATAATATGATCTTTCTCTTTGCCAGGAACTACTGGCGGAACAGTAACTAGCTCAACTGAAAACGAGCATAACTGTAACCAAACTAAATTGTACTCAACTCAACTGAAATCAAGCTTCACTGTAACCAACTCAACTGTAGTCGATCTCAATCTCAACTGTAATTCATCTCAATTCTAGTCCAACTTATTTATGACTCATTCCAAGCTCAATTATAACTTCTCCAAATTCAATTATAACTGATTTAAAAGTAGCAATAGAGGATTCGGATGTAGCCATCACCAAATCTATTGACGAAATGGTAACCAAAAACTCAGGTGGTGAAGTAGTCTCCTAAGAGATCCTTCCGTCTCGCCCTCTAAGTGGAAGTGCGGTCCAGTAGCGAGACAGGTCTACTCCAAAACTACGCCACTAAGATGGGTGAAAAAGACTCTCCGGAAAAGTCACTCTAGAAAAATCGGCTCGACCTTTATGGGCAAACGGGCTTGAAAAACTAAAATCGAGGGCCCTCCAACCTAGCTGCCCTAAAGAACAAGGGCCAGCGGAATTTGTCTTTAAAAGAAGACATGTGGATCCCAGAGAGGCATAAAAACTGCGAGCGCTCGTGAAACTGAGAAAAGACTGGGGATCCGAGACTCGCCACTAAGCGGTCGCAGCCCTAACTGGGCTTCCTATCTCCCGCCCAGCTGAGAGTCAATGCACCCTCGCACATTCAGGTGTAAGGGTCACCAATACTGGCACTCTTAATTGTCAATCATTGCTAAATTTCCATCATCGACTTAATTCCTCATCCTCTCTTGATCTCTGTTGTGGTTAACTTTATAGATCTAGGTCTTTTTGGTCAATGATTTTATTTTTATAACCGATTCATCATTGATTTCATTTATTTGTCTACCCCATCCTTTCTCAATCTCTTCTATGGTTGTTTTACAAATCTAGGTATTTTGTCACTACCTATCTTTGGTGATATGTATAAATAGTAGAGTATACCTAAAAGATTAATAATTAAGATAATCACTCTTTGTGATCATATGTTATTATTTCTGAAATCACGAGATTGTCGACCATTCATTGGATCTGGATCTAAGTTCAATTCAATGTAGAAACTTCGAACTTTTCTTATTTAACTCTTAGTTTAGTGGCATGATCATTGATCAAAATTGATAGTCCTTTGTAGGAGAATACCTTAATGTTGTCGTTTTCAATTATGAGAAACAGAAGCTTGATTATTAGCTTCCGGATTCAAGTTTGCAAAATTTTCAATCTTTCGTATTTAATCATGAGAGGTGTTACTTATTTAAATCTAAATTTGTCTCAACTTGTGTGCCAATTTGTCCCCAAATCTCTAAATTGTTGCCATTAGATTAGTGGCTAATTGGTGTTCTTAAAGCTTGACTTAATTGTGTACATCAACCCTTACTATCTCCTTAATCATCATGAAATCCATAGCTTTTAAGAGCTAATATATTATGCAAACACCTCAAATTTTACCTTGGAAAAACACCTATACGGAGGTTCCAATGCGCAACAAATAGTCATCGAAGGGTCTCTCTCCGAAGAGTATTATCAGATCCGGGATTAGTCATACTCACAATTTTACCTTATGTGATATTAAAGTCAGCACCCGCCAAACAAGATAGTTGTTTTTGTCCTCCTTATATCATCATCGGCTTCTGGTCAGTATTTTCAGTTTGTCCATAGCTTCAATCAACTGTCTTAGCATGGTCCGTTTGTCTTCCTTCCATGGGGTTGGACTAGTCTGGGATCTCAGTGTGTCACAAAGATGAAATTTACTTGCTAAGGTAGAGGGCATAATGTCATACGAAACAGATCGGATATGAGCTAAAGTGATGGCCTGATCTTGGAGTTCCCTGAGCAGAGAATGCCTTCTTCTTGTATAATTATTCGGGTAACCATGTCATGTAATATCTTTTTAATGAATAATAGTAACTTGTCCATTATTTTTATTTTTATTTTTATTGAAGTCAAGTGCTGATTGAGCTTAAGTGCACAGTAAGATGTTATGTGTTGTGAGGTACATGGACTTGCTTACCTGCGACATACCCAATATATTCTTCTGTAACAACATAGCTTTAATTTGAGTAAACACATTAATTTTAAATTGTCCAGTCATATAAGAATACAGAAAGCATTGTATGAATTGCTTCTTAATTCTTGTTACTTTTGTATGGGTGCAGAATCCCTACCTAGTATTGTAGGGTTGCTATTTGAGAATACTGTTAGTAATGAGAATTTTTGGCATGACGGTTTGCATTAATGGGACATACTGGGATAAATATGATGTTATTAATTTTGAATTATTGCATTAAAAGTTTGAATAAATGAAAATGCATGGAAAGGAGCAAGAGAAGGGGGGGGATTGTACCTTTGATCATTGGAGGGTATTTGTGGCTTCATTTAATAAGTAACAATAGCTAAAAGCCTAAAATAGATGCTGGACAGCAACATAGAAAGGGAAAGAAATTGAATTAAAGACTCCAACATCGACCTTAATGAGAGTAAAGAGGTGGGGGATTTGTACCTTCGGATATCTCCAATTTGGAGATCCAAACTTGCATGCGGCAACATCTTCCTGGCAGGAGCTTCAATTTATTCGAATCTAGATGTTACATGTCATGTCCCTTGTAGCATCCGGTTTCCAATCAAACTCGAAGTCGTCCGATTTTGGGTCTAACGAACCCAAAAACATTGTCGGTCAATACAAACCAACCTAAAACGACCAATTGGTAGTGAATCAAAAGTTGTTCGGGTGAAATCGATCAAAAATCGGTCGTTGCGTAATGCGTGCCGTGAAAAGCCGCGACGCAAATTCGGAAGCCGCGGAATAAACCGAGACCATCATGAGATCCGATTCGACGATACGAAACCAACGGAATTGACCGTTCGTCAATCGGAGGTCGTTTGATAAATTTAAATCACAAAAATTGATCTCAAACAAAAAAAAACCGTATCCGAAAATTTCGGGTATTCGAAACTCGACCGAAAGTATATCAATATTATACTCATATTGATCGTCATTTAGAGACGATCAAAAAGAGATATTGCGCATCAAAATCAGACACTCTATGCGCGAATACGGTCAACTTTTTGTATATCAATTAAAAAGGTGATTTAAAAAAAAAAAGAAAAAAAAAAATCTGCTAACAGCAGACTCCAGGACAGATGTATGAAATTGTTTTATTTGTTCTTTTCTCTTTCTTTCCATTTGGCATCATGGCCTTCCACTTGTCATCATAAAGGAGAATCATGTCTCTAAATCCTATCAACAAAACACCCTTAAATACCCAAACCCTTCTCGTTTTTTTTTTGCCCCACAAGATCTCTCAAGTTCCACCGAAGGGAATTCTATTTCCCTTTCCTTTTCAAAACCTCGGCTGAAATTGGTGCACATTAACCCTCCAACCTTGGCAGAAATCTCTCCAGTGGCTTCAGCTTCTTGGTAGCCGCTGCTGCACAACATCCCTCCAATCAAAAGAGCTTCTGCAAGTAGCCAGACCTGCTGCTGTGAAGTTTACATTCAGCCATTTTTGCATGCCATTAGATCTCCATTGGAGATCTAAACAGGTACATCCCTATCATCACCCTATTGCTGCCATACATGTAGAAACTCACCCCTTTCTTTTGCTGCCCTTTTAGGTTTCTGCATGTTCGTACAATCTTATTTGCATCCTATTGTTATCATGCATGCTATTATAACCATTTTTGTTCTCCTAATATATATCTTTCTCAAGTGTATTGTTTGCAAGAAACAGAGGAATGGTTGAGTGAATTAAATTGATTTTTTTTAGCCGTAGAAGCAATCAAATTCAGCTCCTGTCTCCCTCTTTTGGTTGCTGTCCAGTGGGTTTTTTTTTTTTTTTTTTACCACTATTGCATGTTTTTAAAAAGAAAAAAGAAAAGAGAAGAGGGTTTTAGGGAAATTTTATTTACAAACCCTCCCCTTCTTACTACCATGAGTGAACAAATTAAAGCTCATATTGTGGCCCATTAATATTTAATTCAAAGTTTCCAACTACATATCTAATAAGGTTTATTGCTTCTGTTTCTTTTACAGATTAATGAATAAAAGTTTGGTTGAATGTCTAATACGATTAATACATATACATATATATAATCTATATAAGATTTTTTTGTGATATGGCATCCGTCTCTCTTATTCTTGGAACAAAGACAGATTCACAGATGTTTCTGGATGCTTATGAGATTTAAAAAAAAAAAAAAAAAAAATTTAAAGTAGATCCTAATATTAGTTAATCGATTTAGGATTGTGCAAAAAGTAAATTATGTTATAAACTTACGGAACTCAGACTGTTGATAAATAAATATAATATAATACAAAAAAAAATAATAACTTAGTAACGTTTAAATTATGCATTCTGCTTTCTGGAGTTTATAAAAAAAAAGATGTTTAAATAACATGGGATTATTTGTAGTTTAAGTTCCTGGAAAAAAATGAATTTAAACTACATTTTACTCGATACTATTGTCCATGTGACAGTCTCTCACCACTTAGATTATTCCGTAAGATTTCAGTCTTTAGTCCGTTGGAGCTTTGGAGAGGTTAAGATTATTGTAGGTAAACCGATGATCAATTAATAAATTACAAATTTTACGAAATAAACTCTTTTCACATTAATAGTACTTTATATGTCCTTACTAAAAACCTGGATTTGGGTACTTATTTCCGTAGAAAAGGTTTCCAATATAGTAGGATCGTATTGAAGTAGTACATATACAAAAGCACTTTTTTTTATTTCTGAAAAATTGAATTAAGAGGCCTGTGTTCAAAGTAATAGCATAGAACCGTTGAGAAAATCCGTATAATGAATTATTGCTTAAGTCGTTAGATTATATCTTATACCATGCACCATGTCGATAGAAGCTTAAGAACCTCAAATAAAAAAAAAAAAGTTTTGAATACATTAAAGAAAATCGATCATACTCCATTCTATGATCACATTTTTGGGATGTTTAGTAGTAAACTCCTTAGAACAAATTAGTAAGAAGTGAAAAACCTTTGACATACTCAAATGGAAGTAATTGTTAAAGTATTGACAAGATGAAAAATTGCCAATATTACCCTTTATGTATGAATCACTTACTATAAATTATTACGGAAAAATGATGTAAATAGAAGACCTAGATCTATACAGTTAACCGCTGAAGAGGTTGAGTAGGAGGTGAGTAGTCACATAAATATGACATTGGTGACATAAAAATTTTGATGCTAGTCATGGTGACTTTTACACCTGACTATGCGAGGGCGCGGTGACCCTCAACTGGACGGAAGAAAGGAAGTCCAGTTAGGGCAGCGGCCGCTTAATGCGCGGGTCTAGGATCCCAGTCTTTTACACGGTTTTTACGCGAGCTCGCAGTGTTTTACGCCTCGTTGGGATCCTGACTTTAGACCAGTTCCGCTAACCCTGTCTTTAGGATACCCAGGCGGGGGATCCTTGTTTTTCAGTTTTACGTACGAGCTCGTCTGCCCGTACTAGTCGGGCTGTTTTTCTAGAGCGACTTTTCTAGGGAGTCTCTCTCACCCGTCTCAGTGGCGTAGTTGGAGAATAGACCTATCCCTCTATTGGACCGCGCTTCCAATTAGAGGGCGAGACGGAAGAGCCATTTGCAGGCTTCTTCACCGCTTGAGTTACTTCGCCAAACAGACTTGGCGATTCTATATCTAGATCATCCATATCTACATCTATAACATCTGGAGTTATATCTGAAACATTGAAGATTGAGGAATTGAGAAGTTAAGATCAAAAGACCATTCTCTCTACTCAAGAATTTAAATAAATTAATAGATCTCTACAATCTCAACTTTTCCATTCTTTCACTAACCAACATGATCTCTAAGGAAAATGATATATGCATTCCCCCTCATACACTCATGATTACGCAACTGCTATCGAAATAATGTTACATAAGGGAAATGCCGGGTTCAGGGGAAAGTCATTAGAATTGCATTACGAACATTTGAGATACTTACAAGTAACCTGAAAAGCCGTTTTCATTTGCAAGTAGAATTAAATCTTAATTTGAGTTGCTCTCGCCTTTCTGCTTGTTTCTTTTGTAAATAATAAATGCCGTTATTTTATATCAGTTTTTGGGAGGTACCAGCAACCGCTGACGCCTTTTCTTCCTATTGTGTGTGGCAGGCAAACAGCCTGCAGTTTAGTAGCCGCTCAGTATATACATGCTTCCAGGAGATATAGTGTACACCCGACGGTATGATTTACTTTGTCTTAGTTTTTGTTCAGATGATAATGTAAATGCTATCTCTTTTGTCACATTTTGGGATATATGTTGTAACATGGAATATGCTTGTACATATTGTAAATGGATATGAATATTAATGAAAGGAAATTTTGGTGATGTCTGTCTCTTTTACTTGTGGTCATGTGTTGAGAATGAATGTCATAGTCGCGAAAAAAATTTTCCCTGTATTGTCACATCTTGTGCGATATAATTGTGAATGATATCTTGCGAATTGCGCGTAAACGGGTACCCGGATCCTGAGGGGTTCACAGTTTGGTATCAGAGCAGTGGTACCCCGATACGCACATTCGCGATATTACAATTCCGATCGCATTAAGATCTCGAATAGCGACAGTCTACCGACTTGTCGTGAGTTCGAGAAGGGAAATATGACATTCATATTCAATAACCACAGATGTCACCAATTTCATTAATTTTCATCTCATATCCCAAGAAGAGAAAAGCATTTATAACTGTCTAGGGCATCCTTATGACTAATTATGGTTCTCATGCAGAGCCATGGCATCTCGACCAGGTCAGGATACTTCTGATCAGCTGGCACGCATACTGAGCGCACTCACAGACTTACAGCAGCAGCAGGCTGCTATGAGAGGCCAGCAGGAGCAGATATTGGCCCAGCAGACCGAGATTGCTGACAGGCAGACGGACATAGAGATGAGATTTGAGGATCTGTCAGATTTCACGTACCATCCATCTCAGGATGGGATACGGCAGGACCAGCACCAGTCCGTTGAGGTGGAGCAGCCTCATCCTGATGATCCACTAGAGGCCATTCCAGAGCATGGAGCTGAGGAGGATGCAGACTTAGACAGGGAGCAGGACCCTGTTGACCTTGCTGACGAGGATGCACACGAGTTTGCAGCCATTCACAGGCACCAGTCAGTCTTCACTTCCTATCAGCGGGCCAACATACCCTTGTTCGAGGGCACAGGTCCACCAGATGACGCTGAGCAGTGGCTGATGAGAGTAATGAAAGTGCTCAGGGCGATTAATGCGCCACGAAACACGTGGCTATCTTTCGTAGAGTACTCACTGATAGACTTCGCCGAGCGATGGTGGATGGCCGTAGTGTCCGAGTTAGGCCGAGAGCCTACTTGGAACGATTTTGTGACGAAGTTCAGAGCCCACTTCTTTTCTGCGAAGTGGAGGGAGTCCCAGCGCCGACTGTTTGCCGAGCTTCGTCAGGGACAGATGACAGCCCGGGATTACTTTATCAGATACACAGAGCTGTCACGACACACACGAGCAGCTGGCGCATTTCCAGAGGAGAATCTGGAGAAGTTCATTGGCGGCATGCGAGAGGAGGTGCAGGAGAAGCTGGCTGGACTACACATCACTTCTATCTCCGAGGCTACCGATGCTGCGGAGAAGTTCGAGGACATCAGAGGGAGACGTTACGGGAGCTCGTCTGGAGCACCGCCTAGACCGCGGCGATATTTTGGGCCGATACGTCGACCGTTTCAGCAGCAGAGGTCAGCCAGACGGTTCCGACCTACAGGTTCGGCATTCTCTGGCAGTGCTCGCTCTTCTCCATCGACTACTCTAGGAGGAGCACTTGCCGGACGAGGTACAGAGTCCACTCGACCATCTGGGTCGCAGCGAGCAGATAGACCACCTGCAGGACCAGCTCGGAGCACGGACACAGCTACTCCCTCTACTCGACCAGTCCGGTGCTACCGATGTCACGAGTGGGGACATTACCGAGCACAGTGCCCACAAGCTTCTGGCGAACCTCAGCCACAGCCTTCACAGCCACAGCCTTCACAGCCACAGCCTCAGACACAGCGATCAGGGAGTTTCCGTGGCAGGAACTCCAACTTCAGGCGACCGCAGCAGCAGAGACAGACGCAGAGTGTGGCAGGTTCTAGTGCTGCATCAGCCAAGCAGGGACAGTTACATGCCGTTACTGAGGAGCAGGCACGTTCAGCGGCTACTGTAGTGAAAGGTATGGTCTCAGTCTTGGGCCGACCTTTCCATGTTTTATTTGATTCCGGCGCGACACACTCTTTCCTTGCTTCGAGATTGCTTGTTTCTTTAGATAGAGTTGCAGAGACGCTATCGTCTCCATATCACATCCGAGGGCCAGGTGGCCAGTTATTTGTCATATCTCTGATAGTCAGGCACTTGCCCATACTGATAGGAGGTCATGAGATGATCGCAGATTGCCTACTTCTGCAGCTTGATGAGTTCGACTTGATATTGGGCATGGATTGGTTATCCACTCATCATGCACTTGTTGATTGCTTTAGGAAGACGGTTGTCTTCAGGATTCCAGATCTACCCGAGTTCACCTTTGAGGGTACTACACATGACTCCACCATGGAGTACATTTCAGTGTTGCGAGCCCAGCGACTTGTTGATCAGGGTTGTGATTCTTACCTTGCTTTTGTTCGAGAGGTGTCTGATCAGGAGCCGATGATACAGGACATCCGAGTAGTCTCAGAATACCCTGACGTATTTCCTGATGAGCTACCAGGGCTACCTCCTGAGAGAGAGATTGAGTTCGAGATCACATTGTTGCCAGATGCACAGCCGATCTCGATGGCACCATATCGCATGGCACCAGCCGAGTTGAGGGAGCTGAAGGTGCAGTTGCAGGAGTTGCTTGACTTGGGATTCGTGAGGCCGAGCACTTCACCTTGGGGTGCTCCGGTTCTATTTGTCAAGAAGAAGGATGGATCCATGAGACTATGCATCGATTACAGGCAGCTGAACAAGAGAACGGTGAAAAACCGTTATCCTTTGCCGCGCATCGATGATTTGTTTGACCAGCTCCAGGGATCTTCGGTTTTCTCGAAGATCGATCTTCGCTCAGGCTACCATCAGCTGAGGATTCGCGAGACGGATATTCCGAAGACAGCCTTCAGGACTCGCTATGGACACTACGAGTTTGTGGTGATGCCGTTTGGGCTCACCAATGCACCTGCGGCTTTCATGGATATGATGAACCGTATCTTCCGTCCATACTTGGACAGGTTTGTAGTGGTGTTCATCGATGATGTGCTCATCTATTCACGGAATGAAGAGGATCATGCTAATAATCTGCGAATCGTCTTAGACACAGTACGAGAGCACAAGCTATATGCCAAGTTGAGCAAGTGTGAGTTCTGGTTATCCCAGGTCTCATTTCTCGGGCATATTATTTCTGGAGCAGGCATTGCGGTTGATCCCGCGAAGATAGATGCAGTTATGTCTTGGGAACAGCCCAAGACAGTCACTCAGATTCGGAGCTTCCTCGGACTTGCGGGCTATTACAGACGCTTTGTCAGCGGATTTTCACGCATCGTCCGTCCATTGACACGATTGACGCAGAAGGGAGTTCCATTCATTTGGGACAATTCTTGTGAACAGGCCTTCCAGACACTGAAGGAGAGGTTGACCACAGCGCCTATTCTTGCTCTTCCTTCAGGCACTCAGGACTATGCAGTCTACACAGATGCATCTGGAGAAGGTCTCGGAGTAGTGTTGATGCAGAGAGGACAGGTGATCGCTTACGCATCACGACAGTTGAGACCGCATGAGCGGAACTACCCCACACATGACTTGGAGTTGGCGGCAGTTGTCTTCGCCTTGAAGATCTGGCGTCACTACCTATATGGGGTGAATTTCGAGATTTTCACAGACCACAAGAGTCTGAAGTACATCTTTGATCAGAAGGAGCTGAACATGAGGCAGCGCAGATGGCTCGAGTTGCTGAAGGATTATGATTGCACGATCTCTTACCATCCCGGTAAGGGAAACGTGGTGGCTGATGCACTTAGCAGGAGAGCACATGCAGAGGGAACGGCGAACTGGCTATACACGTGGGATACACTTGCAGCTTTGAGTGATTGGCATCCTCAGGAGAGCGCATCCATTTCTACCGCCGTACCTCCACGATACAGCAGTCTTTGGGATCGTATTGTTGAGGGCCAGAAGACCGATCCTTGGATTCATGATAGATACATGCGCGCCGTCAAGGACGAATTTGATGACTTTGTTGTGATGGAGTCTATTTTATGGAAGGCAGGACGGGTCGTTGTACCCAATGACGAGCAGCTCCGCAGAAACATACTTGATGAGGCACACAGTTCACGGTTATCTATTCATCCAGGCAGTACGAAGATGTACCGTGATCTGCGTCGACATTTCTGGTGGGATGGGATGAAGCGCGATGTGGCGCTACATGTTAGCAGATGCATGACCTGTCAGATGGTCAAGGCCGAGCACAGGAGACCGCCAGGATTACTGCAGTCTCTCCCCATTCCCGAGTGGAAGTGGGAGAGCATTTCTATGGATTTTGTCACAGGTCTGCCGAAGACGCCGGGTGGCCATGATTCCATTTGGGTCGTTGTTGATAGGTTGACAAAGTCAGCGCATTTTATACCTGTCAACACGACTTACACTCCATCCAGATTGGCCAAGCTCTATGTGCAGAACATTATCAGGCTGCATGGTATACCACGAGAGGTGGTGTCTGACAGGGATTCGAGATTTACATCTCATTATTGGCATCAGTTCATGTCAGCACTACAGACAGAGCTGAAGATGAGTTCTGCTTATCATCCGCAGACAGACGGGCAGAGTGAGCGCACCATTCAGACGCTTGAGGATCTACTTCGCGCATGCACTTTGGAGTGGAAAGGGTCCTGGAAGGACCATTTGCCCTTGGTGGAATTCACGTACAACAACAGCTATCACTCCAGTATTGGCATGGCACCATTCGAGGCCCTATACGGGCGGAGATGCCTCACACCTCTCAGTTGGCGTGAGGTAGGTGATCATGCTTTGTATTCCGTGGATCTCTTGGAGGAGACTGCGAGAGCTGTTGATCTTGTGAGACGGAGACTTCTGACGGCACAAAGTCGCCAGAAGAGTTATGCAGACCGTCGGAGGAGAGATTTAGAGTTTTAGGTAATCTAATTAATTTCTCCTCATCCACTCAATTATAATATATATGTGTTCAACTTAATCTCATACTAATGACATTCCTATAAATTATAGGTTGGAGATTGGGTATTTTTGCGAGTATCTCCCATGAAGGGAGTGCAGAGATTCGGTGTTCGTGGCAAGTTGGCGCCGCGATATGTTGGACCGTTCGAGATTCTTGCTCGTGTAGGGAAAGTTGCATACCGAGTAGCCCTTCCTCCACATCTTTCTGCTATTCATGATGTCTTCCACATATCCAACCTGAGGAAGTATGTGCACGACCCTCGGCACATCATCAGTTATGAGAATCTCGATGTAGAGCCGGATCTGACCTATGAGGAGAAGCCTGTCCAGATACTTGACCGTGCTGTGAAGAAGCTTCGCAGCAAGGAGATTTCATTGGTCAAGGTTTTGTGGCACCGACACGGCGTCAAGGAAGCGACATGGGAGACTGAAGCCGACATGCGGGCACGATACCCGCAGCTATTCTGATGTAATCATAAAAACAAGTTTTGTAATTAGATACATTATAAATATATGGCTTGTTTTCTCTTTGAGGTTTTTATGAGTTCAAAACCCTTTGAGGTTTTTATGGACATATGAAATTCCAACCAGACGCCTAAAAGCCTTAACTCGAGTCTCGAGGACGAGACTCCCTTTGAGGTTTTTATATTTGTAGCATCCGGTTTCCAATCAAACTCGAAGTCGTCCGATTTTGGGTCTAACGAACCCAAAAACATTGTCGGTCAATACAAACCAACCTAAAACGACCAATTGGTAGTGAATCAAAAGTTGTTCGGGTGAAATCGATCAAAAATCGGTCGTTGCGTAATGCGTGCCGTGAAAAGCCGCGACGCAAATTCGGAAGCCGCGGAATAAACCGAGACCATCATGAGATCCGATTCGACGATACGAAACCAACGGAATTGACCGTTCGTCAATCGGAGGTCGTTTGATAAATTTAAATCACAAAAATTGATCTCAAACAAAAAAAAACCGTATCCGAAAATTTCGGGTATTCGAAACTCGACCGAAAGTATATCAATATTATACTCATATTGATCGTCATTTAGAGACGATCAAAAGAGATATTGCGCATCAAAATCAGACACTCTATGCGCGAATACGGTCAACTTTTGTATATCAATTAAAAAGGTGATTTAAAAAAAAAAAAGAAAAAAAAAATCTGCTAACAGCAGACTCCAGGACAGATGTATGAAATTGTTTTATTTGTTCTTTTCTCTTTCTTTCCATTTGGCATCATGGCCTTCCACTTGTCATCATAAAGGAGAATCATGTCTCTAAATCCTATCAACAAAACACCCTTAAATACCCAAACCCTTCTCGTTTTTTTTTTGCCCCACAAGATCTCTCAAGTTCCACCGAAGGGAATTCTATTTCCCTTTCCTTTTCAAAACCTCGGCTGAAATTGGTGCACATTAACCCTCCAACCTTGGCAGAAATCTCTCCAGTGGCTTCAGCTTCTTGGTAGCCGCTGCTGCACAACATCCCTCCAATCAAAAGAGCTTCTGCAAGTAGCCAGACCTGCTGCTGTGAAGTTTACATTCAGCCATTTTTGCATGCCATTAGATCTCCATTGGAGATCTAAACAGGTACATCCCTATCATCACCCTATTGCTGCCATACATGTAGAAACTCACCCCTTTCTTTTGCTGCCCTTTTAGGTTTCTGCATGTTCGTACAATCTTATTTGCATCCTATTGTTATCATGCATGCTATTATAACCATTTTTGTTCTCCTAATATATATCTTTCTCAAGTGTATTGTTTGCAAGAAACAGGAGGAATGGTTGAGTGAATTAAATTGATTTTTTTTAGCCGTAGAAGCAATCAAATTCAGCTCCTGTCTCCCTCTTTTGGTTGCTGTCCAGTGGGTTTTTTTTTTTTTTTTTTACCACTATTGCATGTTTTTAAAAAGAAAAAAGAAAAGAGAAGAGGGTTTTAGGGAAATTTTATTTACAAACCCTCCCCTTCTTACTACCATGAGTGAACAAATTAAAGCTCATATTGTGGCCCATTAATATTTAATTCAAAGTTTCCAACTACATATCTAATAAGGTTTATTGCTTCTGTTTCTTTTA
The DNA here is from genome assembly GCA_037367405.1 of Ottelia alismoides. Taxonomy (NCBI): domain Eukaryota; kingdom Viridiplantae; phylum Streptophyta; class Magnoliopsida; order Alismatales; family Hydrocharitaceae; genus Ottelia; species Ottelia alismoides. The sequence continues at coordinate 323,808 of JAZKJV010010712.1, read as the reverse complement.
CAGATTAATGAATAAAAGTTTGGTTGAATGTCTAATACGATTAATACATATACATATATATAATCTATATAAGATTTTTTTGTGATATGGCATCCGTCTCTCTTATTCTTGGAACAAAGACAGATTCACAGATGTTTCTGGATGCTTATGAGATTTAAAAAAAAAAAAAAAAAAATTAAAGTAGATCCTAATATTAGTTAATCGATTTAGGATTGTGCAAAAAGTAAATTATGTTATAAACTTACGGAACTCAGACTGTTGATAAATAAATATAATATAATACAAAAAAAAATAATAACTTAGTAAACGTTTAAATTATGCATTCTGCTTTCTGGAGTTTATAAAAAAAAAAAGATGTTTAAATAACATGGGATTATTTGTAGTTTAAGTTCCTGGAAAAAAATGAATTTAAACTACATTTTACTCGATACTATTGTCCATGTGACAGTCTCTCACCACTTAGATTATTCCGTAAGATTTCAGTCTTTAGTCCGTTGGAGCTTTGGAGAGGTTAAGATTATTGTAGGTAACCGATGATCAATTAATAAATTACAAATTTTTGTGAAATAAACTCTTTTCACATTAATAGTACTTTATATGTCCTTACTAAAAACCTGGATTTGGGTACTTATTTCCGTAGAAAAGGTTTCCAATATAGTAGGATCGTATTGAAGTAGTACATATACAAAAGCACTTTTTTTTATTTCTGAAAAATTGAATTAAGAGGCCTGTGTTCAAAGTAATAGCATAGAACCGTTGAGAAAATCCGTATAATGAATTATTGCTTAAGTCGTTAGATTATATCTTATACCATGCACCATGTCGATAGAAGCTTAAGAACCTCAAATAAAAAAAAAAAAGTTTTGAATACATTAAAGAAAATCGATCATACTCCATTCTATGATCACATTTTTGGGATGTTTAGTAGTAAACTCCTTAGAACAAATTAGTAAGAAGTGAAAAACCTTTGACATACTCAAATGGAAGTAATTGTTAAAGTATTGACAAGATGAAAAATTGCCAATATTACCCTTTATGTATGAATCACTTACTATAAATTATTACGGAAAAATGATGTAAATAGAAGACCTAGATCTATACAGTTAACCGCTGAAGAGGTTGAGTAGGAGGTGAGTAGTCACATAAATATGACATTGGTGACATAAAAATTTTGATGCTAGTCATGGTGACTTTTACACCTGACTATGCGAGGGCGCGGTGACCCTCAACTGGACGGAAGAAAGGAAGTCCAGTTAGGGCAGCGGCCGCTTAATGCGCGGGTCTAGGATCCCAGTCTTTTACACGGTTTTTACGCGAGCTCGCAGTGTTTTACGCCTCGTTGGGATCCTGACTTTAGACCAGTTCCGCTAACCCTGTCTTTAGGATACCCAGGCGGGGGATCCTTGTTTTTCAGTTTTACGTACGAGCTCGTCTGCCCGTACTAGTCGGGCTGTTTTTCTAGAGCGACTTTTCTAGGGAGTCTCTCTCACCCGTCTCAGTGGCGTAGTTGGAGAATAGACCTATCCCTCTATTGGACCGCGCTTCCAATTAGAGGGCGAGACGGAAGAGCCATTTGCAGGCTTCTTCACCGCTTGAGTTACTTCGCCAAACAGACTTGGCGATTCTATATCTAGATCATCCATATCTACATCTATAACATCTGGAGTTATATCTGAAACATTGAAGATTGAGGAATTGAGAAGTTAAGATCAAAAGACCATTCTCTCTACTCAAGAATTTAAATAAATTAATAGATCTCTACAATCTCAACTTTTCCATTCTTTCACTAACCAACATGATCTCTAAGGAAAATGATATATGCATTCCCCCTCATACACTCATGATTACGCAACTGCTATCGAAATAATGTTACATAAGGGAAATGTCGGGTTCAGGGGAAAGTCATTAGAATTGCATTACGAACATTTGAGATACTTACAAGTAACCTGAAAAGCCGTTTTCATTTGCAAGTAGAATTAAATCTTAATTTGAGTTGCTCTCGCCTTTCTGCTTGTTTCTTTTGTAAATAATAAATGCCGTTATTTTATATCAGTTTTTGGGAGGTACCAGCAACCGCTGACGCCTTTTCTTCCTATTGTGTGTGGCAGGCAAACAGCCTGCAGTTTAGTAGCCGCTCAGTATATACATGCTTCCAGGAGATATAGTGTACACCCGACGGTATGATTTACTTTGTCTTAGTTTTTGTTCAGATGATAATGTAAATGCTATCTCTTTTGTCACATTTTGGGATATATGTTGTAACATGGAATATGCTTGTACATATTGTAAATGGATATGAATATTAATGAAAGGAAATTTTGGTGATGTCTGTCTCTTTTACTTGTGGTCATGTGTTGAGAATGAATGTCATAGTCGCGAAAAAAATTTTCCCTGTATTTTCACATCTTGTGCGATATAATTGTGAATGATATCTTGCGAATTGCGCGTAAACGGGTACCCGGATCCTGAGGGGTTCACATCCCTAATCACTAGCTGGCACATGTTCTATCTTGTGGCTATCGATGACTATCCTAGACTTTCTTGGGTTTTTCTTTTAAAAAATAAGTATGAGATTGGATCTATCAATCAAACTTTTATTAATGAAATAAAGAATACTTTTCTGCTACTATTAAGTATATTTTCTCTAACAATGCCTTGGAGTTTCGTACCATCCATCTTTCTCAGTATATCAGGTCCCTTGGCATTATACATCATACCTCTTGTGTGCATACTTCTCAGCAAAATGGGTTTGTTGAACACAACACCACGATCTTTTTGATGCGACCAAGACCCTTCTTATCCAGAGTCGTGCTTCCCACTCTTTTTAAGGTGATGCGGTGCTCACTGTTTGCTACTTGATCAATTGTATGTTGTTTTCCATGTTAGGTGAAAAGATTCCTTTTTCGGTTACATTCCCAATAGGAACCTTCTTTCTTTACCCCCGCGTCTTTGACTTCGTGGTATTTGTTCATCATTTGACTCTGGGATGTGACAAGCTCTCTGCCACAGTTGCCAAATGTGTTTTGTAAGATTCTCACTGGACTTTGAAAGTGTATTGGTGCTTTGATCCGATTAGATGGAAGTATTATGTTAGTGTTGATTTCTGAGTCTATCATGCACTTTTCTCCTATAGGTAACTTAATGACCTCGTTTATGTCTGGTGAGCATGTTTATATACCACCTATTCCTATACCACCACCACCTCATCCTACCATGAATCCTCCTCTAACTCCTTTCATGGTTCTACCGCCACCTACCATGATTCTTCCCGTGGCTCAGATTTTGCCTTATTTTACATTTGTAGGCCATCAACTGTACCACATGCTCATGTACCTTCCCCATCATCTAGCACACCCCATGTATGTTTTAAGTACTTGGTTTCTACATATGTTACTAGTGATTTGTCTATACCGTAGGGCACTTTACATGTTGAGTTGGTTGCTCCTCAGGAGGCTACATTACATGTTGGTGATGGTCCAGAGGACCTTGATCTGCCTATTGCTTTTCGGAAGCAGTGGTGTACATGTGCTACGTATTCTCTTGCTGTCCATGTTTCGTTGGCATATCTTTCAGAGGATTTCAGGAGATTTATGGCGAGACTTTCAACTGTAGAGTTCCCACACACATATCAAGAGGCTATGCAAGACAACTAGTGGCATCCTGCTATAGAGGAGGAGATGTCAATGCTCCAGTTTCATGGCACATGGAACTTGATTATTGCCCCACCAGGGGTTTTCTGGTTGCCTGCAAATAGATCTTTACTGTAAAGCACCAAACAAAGCACCAAGTAGATGTTAGTGTTGAATCCTATATCGCTCGGTTCGTGGCTCGTAGATTCACCCAGACATATGGAGTGAACTATCATGACCCTTTTTCTCCACTGGCTCATAATTTGATACTTCGGATCATATTTTTAGTTGTTGTGGTACGAGACTGGTTTCTTTTCCAACTGGATGTGAAGAATGATTTTATCTATGGTGATCTACATGAGGAAGTTTATATGCAACTGCCAGCTGGGTTTGTTGCTGAGGTAGAGTGTTAGAAGATATAAGGACTTAATAAGACTATCTATGACCTTAAGCAAAGTCCCAGGGCATGGTTTAAGAAGATCTTGGACTTAATAGAGCAGCAAAACTTCATGAGATTGACTATTGATCATTCACTTTTTGTACAACGAATACATAAAGGCATCGACGTCATTTTGGTATATCTAGATGGCATTATGGTTACAGGAGATGACCTACAGAGCATTATAGGCTAATGAGTTTCTTGGACAACAATTTGTCACCAAAGACCTTGGTGAGTTATGTTACTTCCTTGGATTTGAGTTTGCCAAGAATCAACATGGTCATGTGATGACACAAAGGAAGTATGTTATAGATCTACTCTCAGAGATGTGAATGAATGATTACAGATTTGCCACTACTCCCATGGATCTTATCATGAAGCTATATGCTAATGATATTGACGAGGTGGACAAGAGGGGATACATGGAGCTTGTTGGGAAGCTCTCTATGCGACTATTACCAAGCTAGATATCTCCTTTGCAATGAGCTAAATTAGCCAGTATATGGAGCATCCGCTCCAAGATTATATGGATACGGTCTACATGATTTTGAGATATCTGAGATCTTCTCTAGGTACAAGATTGCTATTTAGCAGAGGGACATTCCGTATCATCACCGCCTGTACAGATGCTGACTATGCAGGATGCCCCAAAGACAAGAAATATACCTCTGGGTTTGTGGTTTTTATAGAAAGCTCTTTGAACTCAGAAAAGTAAGAAGAAGATTGTGGTTGCTAAATCTAGTGCCGAGTCTAAGTATAGAGCTATGATGTAGGGGAGTAATGCGATGATGTAAGTTAGATCCGCTTTGATAAACATAGCTATTGATGCACCTCTTCTCATGCAGACACAATGTGATAACCTGACTACTCTTTTTATTGCCAACAATCCTGCTTTACATCAGAGGACCAAATACATTAAGGTAGATTACTATTATATACAAGATGTGATTATTCATAAGAGCTTTATCTCTACTTCCACGTCAGTTCAGGGGAACAAACAACATATGTTTGCACCAAGGCTCTAGCTAGAGAGTTATTCTAGAGGTGATGTTCCAAGCTAGGCATGATGGGCATCCATGCCCCATCTTGAGGGGAGTGTTAAAAATTATCTATGCATCTTTTTATTTCTTATGTACTTTTCTATTTCTTTTGCCTCTAATACATAATTTAACCTATATGGTTTTTCCTCTCTATATAAGAGAGCCCTATGATCTCATGAATAAATAAGTCATTATTCTATTTCCACTATATATATGTATATATTGGTTGAGGATCTCAACAACATCCGGGTAAGGTTCAACGGTGAGGCACAAATAGTGGGAGGAGACTTCAACACTACTCTTCGCCCAGGAGATAGACTGAGGATGAGGAGTGGTCATGAATGATGCGAGTTCAACATGTCTTCCAAAGATTATCTCGGAGATGCAATTTGAGGTCATTTATGCATTAGGATGTTGCTATACATGGAGAAACTCCAGGTCAAGATCATGTATTGATTGCTTTCTGTTGTTTGTGGAGGCACTTGAGATGTTTCCATTGGTGGGCGTGAGAGTGTTACCACGTGCATACTCAGATTGTACATTATTGCTTTTGGATTTGGTAGAGGAGATTAAGCTAAAGTATTTTTTCATATTTGAATGAGCAACAACAACAACAAAGCCTTTTCCCACAATTAAGTAGGGTCGGCTACATGGATTATTCTCCTCCATTCAGATCTGTCGTGGATCAATTCTGGGCTTATATCCACAAAAGTAAGATCCATTCGTATAGTTTCTTTCCAACACTTCTTGGGCCGTCCTTTCCCTCTCTTAACCGACTCAACATCCCAATAGTCGCATCTCCTAACTGGTGCATCAGCTGATCTTCTTTGCAAATGACCAAACCATCTTAAGCGGTTTTCTCGCATCTTATCCTTGATCGGAGCTACACCAACTTTCTTTCTGATTGCATCATTCCGAATCTGATCTTTACGTGTGTGTCCACACATCCACTTTAGCATTTTCATTTCTGCTACAACCATTCTCTGCACATGTCTATGGTTCACAGGCCAACACTCAGATCCATAGAGCATAGCAGGTCTCACAACTGCCCTGTAAAACTTTCTTTTAATTTTTAAAGGAATTTTCTTATCACAAAGGACTGTAGAGGCTCGTCTCCACTTTAGCTAGACTGCATTTATTCTATTCGTAACATCTCCATCAATCTCCCCATCATGTTGCAAAATAGATCACAAATATCTAAAAGAATCTCTCTTCCGATTGTTATCGTCACCAATGTTTATATTTTTATTGAAACTTTCCAATGCGGAGGAAAAACTACAGCCACGACCTGATAACCCAATAACACAACTCCATATTTTTTATTGAAGGCATCGACTTTGCAAGAGCTACTTCATTAGGATGTATAGACGAGGAAGAACAGGAGCCTTTAGATAATTCATCAAGGAACACCTTATACGTATGTTTTTATAGTAGGATAATATGCCATGTGAAGACTGTAACATCATAGTGTTGAAATGTCTTCGTTCATGCAGTGCTCGATTTTCTGTTGGTAGAAGCTTGCATTATCTTACATTTTTCCATATGAGACAGAAGAACTGATCAAAATATTCTTCTGAACAGGTTCTCAATGGCAATCCCTATAATAGAAAATGCGATGTATATAGCTTCGGCATCTGTCTATGGGAAATATATTGTTGTGACATGCCATATCCTGATCTCAGTTTTGCAGAGGTGACATCTGCAGTTGTTCGCCAGGTATGCATCTTGCGTATTTCATCAAGGATGATGACGAATTCGTTCATACATGAATAATTGTTGTTTTAACTTTTAACCCCAGCATGATACTTGAGAAACTTTGCATTTTACAGCAAACAAGTCCAGTGCCAATGTCTGTCTCGCAATTCATTTTAGGCGATCAAATTCTAAATGAACCGTTTCCCGCATCTCGATTCAAAAATAGAAAATTCCACGATTATGTTGATGTGAGGAATTAAGGTCGAGCACGTATCCCTTGTTAATCACACGTATCATAATGGGATCCCAAGTTCTCTAATCCATCCCTTGTGACATCTTTCCCCTGATATAGAGGTTTTTTGTAAATGAAACAGACAAATAGGTATACAGATTTTTAGAAGGGATTGCTGATTCATGCCGTATTTCCTAACAATTTTTCTTTAAAATTCAATCAGTCAAATTTCATAATGTATATCAATAATGCATTTGTGTTCCCACCAGGTTACTGGTGGACTTCACGAGTTCTATCCTTGATTATGAGAGGAGGCATATGTTTAGGACCTTAGCAAACTTTTCATCATTGTACATGTTGGATATGCCTTGAAACCCATGAACTGAATTGGAATCCAATGCACTATTTCAGTGGATTTTTTGGCATTCCGATAGAGTGGGCGGTCACGCTTGTGAGACGGATTTTTACGATACATTTATTTGCAACCCATCTGATATGTGCATCAGAATTTGAGTGGAATCATCTTACTATACACTCGATTTTCGAGAAGGGTTGGGTTGTTACTGCAACGCCCTTTGGGTACATGTATTTTTTTCTTCTCTTTCTTAATGGATTTGTTCCTTATCCGTGGTTTTTTCTTTACTGCGCTGATGGGGTTTCCACCAAAAATCTTCGTACCTCTTTGTAGATTATTTATGATTTGGTTGTGCAATCTTTTTAATAGATTGTTATCAGAGATGAAGATTCTCTTGAATTTTGAGGAGACATGCCGAAGATCTTGAATTGTTGAGGAGGGATCTTGCTAAATGGATTGCATTCTCAAGATAAAACCACTCCGTTCTGAAGATGATCCCATTGAGTGTTAACCAAATAGCCCATAATGTTACTATCGATCTCCACACATCAATAACGTGAGAATTGGTTCACAACTAAATTATCCCAAAAGTTTAGGTGAGAAGTGGAATTCAACCAAGCAATGTCAGTCGAATCCCAAACTTGGTGTATGTAAGTGCAAGAATAGAATTAGAGTGCGAGGTCATCTAGCATCAAACCACAAAAGGGACAGGTGATGTTCGCTCCCAGAGTAAAAATGGTCCTGTGTGTCCTGGTTAGTGTCCTCTCCAAATGCTGGATCCAAAGGAAAATCTTTATTTTCGTAGGCATGCGCAACACCCAAATCAATTTGCAGTCATGTTTTCTTGCGCCCCGTGATGGGGGCTACTAGAAATTGAGTGTACAATTGACATTTTTTGACTATAAAGTGGCCATCCTAACAGATCCAGTGGTCCTGTCCTATAGACGGACCCAGGAATCCGGAAATGAGCTTAGTTGGCTGAATAAAATCTTGAACACGTTGATCAAAGAAACTTGCTAGGAAGTACTACATCTACTGTTTGTCTAGCCACATCTCATGCATGGAAGGCATATCGATATCGTATCGATACGATATTTTGAGGATATATCGATGATATATTGCCGAAATATCGCCCATATCGACGAGCCTTTGTGAAGAAATAGCCTGGAAATCGGGATATATCGCCATATCGGTGCCCATATCGGTCCCATGTCGATATCGATATATCGCTGATATTTCCTTCCATGATCTCATGTAAGGATGCAGTACAATTTACGGCCAGAGCGAATATATGAGGGGGCAAATTATTCAGGATCCCTCACCAGTCCAACCATCCAATTAAAATCTGAATGGCCTTCCCATCTCCAACCATGGATGGGTGAAAAGGGGCAAATCTAGAGTCACAACAAAATCCCCATCTAGAATGTTGTTGGTGAAAATGTCCACTTCAGAATCGAAGAATGAGCTGAAAGTGCATTAATCTCCTAAATCAGGTGGCATGTAAGACCTACTCCACTACATTGCTATCTAGCTTCCCACTTGAGCATGAGATTGAATTTTTAGATATTACACTACATGCATGTAAGTCGGAAGCCACACCTAAACATGAAACTATTAGCGTGAAAGAATTGGATTCAATTTGAGCTATGTTGTACGTGCTTACGCGCGTCTCATTAGTGAATCTTAAGATGACGTGAATCCTGAGATGCAAGCGTGTCCTAAATTATGATGGGTACATACATTATTTGATCTATATCTACTCGTGTGTCTGCTTGTAATCTCGCCACTCAAGTCGAGCCCACTCTTGGTGAGAGTGAAACAAGTCTCGACACACCACAATTAAAAGTAAAACAAAGAAAGTACAAGTCTTTTTTACGCGCACGAACTCTCAAATAAGAGCCGCTATACAAATGCAATTACATGTAATTTATTAAAATACAATAATTACAAAATAAAATGTAAATAATTAACTAATCAAGAATTAATGCTCAATCCTTTTACTTTGGCCTCCTCATCTCGAACTTCAAGCTCAATGCCTCCATGTCACCTTAAGCCAATCAGCTTCGCGGGCCCTGCCAAAACATCATATGATTAGAGCATTCAAAGGGATCAATTAAGTTAATTAATCACAAAAATAAAACACAAACTAAGTCAACAACGCAAAGGTCAACAAAATCAAGCTTAACCTAAATAGCATAAAATATCACTTAATTTAATATTTAAGCCTATTCAAATAAGCTAATCAAGCCGTATCCCTGGCAACAACGCCATTTGATAGTCCGTTAAATGGCTACATTAATCAAGACGAGTTGTAGTACTACTTCTTAACAATGTATCGGAGTCGAGCATAAGATCTTGGCGAGGAGTGGCTCATCTAAAATCTCGTGGATAAGTCCAAGGTCGAACTCAGGGACACAACTGATTAGTCTACCTAATCGGGACCTAATATGTGGTTAAGTTATTCTAAAGTGTATCTGGGTCAAGTGAACACAATGACAATGAAATGATGCGAGGTTTTATGGGTTTTCAATGCATAGATTGAATGCAAGAAAATGATAATGGGTACGCAATACAATGCAATGCACACAAATAAGAACACATTCACACGCTATGCTCCTAACTTAATATTTACACAATGACATTAATAATGCTTCAAGTTGTCCACATTAATTCTCAATCACAAGCTCCAACTCATCTCATTTCATCAGTGCATCAATTAAATGGGGGCAATTAATAATTTAACACATAGTAGCACTTAATCTAATATTTGACTAATCAAATAATCTAATCAAGATGTATCCTCGTCAACGGCACCATCTGATAATCCGCTAAATGGTTACGTTAATTAATATTTAACGGTGTATCATTAGCCTGGCATAAGATCTTTGCGAGGAGTGTCTCAGTTAATATCTCTTAGATAAATCCAAGGTCGAACTCAGGGACACAACTGATTAGTCTACCTAATCAGTGCCTAAATATATGGTTAAGTTACTCTAAAGTCTATATGGGTCAAGTGAACACGGTGACAATGTAATGCATGCGAGGTTTTTATGGGGTTTTCAATGCATAGTTTGAATGCAACAAAATGATGATGGGTATACAATACAATGCAATGTACACAAATAAGAACACATTCACACACTACGCTCGTAACTTAATATTTGCACAATGACATTAATAATGCATCAAGTTGTCCACATTAGTTCTCAATCACAAGCTCCAATTCATCTCATTTCATCAATGCATCAATTAAATAGGGCAATCAATAATTCTACACATAATATCACCTTAATACAAGACTAATCAGGAATTATTATCCAAAATATTTCATGCAAGGTTCCTGGTTAAATCAATAAATTCAAAACAAATTGGGGGCTTAATGATGCATTAAAAGTAGTGTAGCATATAAGTTAAAACATTTAAATGAGATTTAAAGGCATACACCATTCTCTGAATTTTAACTCAACAAACACATAACGTTAAATATATCACATGAAAGAAGTGAAAATTCTTTATTTTTGTTGAAAGCAATGGGTAGATCCCTTATTTTTGTTGTTTCACCAAAATGACATGCAATTTCGATGAAATTTCGTTGACATTTCGTTGAAATCCTGGAAAAAGAAGTAAGGTATGGTTTTGATTTCAGTGACCTAGAGAAATGGAAATTTCGGAGAAATTTTGTAGAATTTCATAAAAAATTGAGACCATGAATGAAGGACAATTTACAAGGCAAGAATGTATGGGTCCACACACCATCATACATGGTAATTATATTATGGGTCCTTTGGAGGTCCACATTCTGCCGAATAATGGACTGCCATCCATATATTGTGTACCTATATTTGTACTCACCACAACCACATCCACAACATCTCTTAGGGTGACACATTCATGAAAATTTTGACTTCTTTTGTTGGATACATGTGAGTTGGAGGAGATTTAATGTTGAGTGGTGGATGCTATGGAGTTACATCAAGCCATGAAGGCTATGGAGCCTCTTCAAGCTCTTATGGTGGTGGATATGGTTATAGATCCCATGAGCAATCAGAGAATGAATTATATAGTTTGTTCTTTCCTCATCCTGATTATGGTTACAATAGTGGTGGGAACGTTGGCCGTGGTGGTACCTCCTCACAAAATGGTTCATGATATGGCACGAAATATGGAATATTTCCATATTTTTATGTTGTGATGCCTCACAGATGCCCTCTCCTCCTACTCCATTAATTCCATCGCGTTGTCTTGAAGATGCATCTTATTCGCATCTACCTCCCCGTGATTCAACATCCTCCACAAAAAATCCCCTTATTGCTTTCCTTGTGCATGTCAAAGACCGTTAAATGGATAGTATCTCATGGACTACAAAGCATGCACAACTATATAACATTGGAAAACTACATGAAATATAGAGACCTAATCAAAAGAAGATACGAGAGCAAACATGAAAAATGGATATGCTGAGATTCTCTTCTTGATTCTTCCAATTTTGAATTATTTGGTAACTATGGTTATACGAGTATTTACCTTTTCTTTTTGTATATGTTATGAATTATGAGCTGTATTTATTATTGTTAGAAAATATTATGCGGAAGCGAATATCAGAGAAAATAATAAATCATTATGGACACCCGGATTTTAACGTGGAACCCTACTCCCTAAGGAGCGGGATGAAATCACAGGAGAACGTCTCAAAGGGCTAATGTATGCATTGCAATTTCTCACTAGATACATGGGGTTTGGGGCTTCTTATATAGCCTCCACATACCCCTCCAAGCCCTACCACTAGTAGATGTGGGACTAAACATTGGATGGGATAAATGGATCTTGGAAGGATCCATTTACCTATCTACATTATAATGACGCATACTCTAACACTCCTCCAGTTAGATCATGCAATGCTCAGCTTGAACAACCAGAAAGAAATCTCGACTCACAATACAAGACACTATGACAATATCAACTCAACGCGCACACCTGTCGGCTGTTGTCGAGGATGTTGCTTCTCATGTCGTGCAGGTGGGGAGGACAAACAGGATGGAGTATGAATCAAACTAAATCTCTTCGTCGGAGAGCATGTGCTCTGTACTGTGCCTGTCAGAGTCACTGCAATTGAAATGAGTCTCCTCGTCGGAGTATTCTAGCCCGCCACAATATGTGGACAACTGCTCCATCTCTGAAAGGGCCGAACTGAAAAACCATGAAGACATCCTCGTCGGATACCACGGTTGCTAGAGAATGGAGTATGAAAAGTCTCCTCGTTGGAGAACTGCATCTCTCCTATACTAGCTCAGAGAATGGGATCTCTACTCTGGAGCCCCTATGAAACCACATGAAAACCCTAGCCCACATGGCATAGAGAATGGGATCTCTATTCTGGAGTCCCTAAACACATGAAAACTCCGACAAAAATAAAAGATGGAGACCACAAACAAGATCGCAAACATGTACGAATAGAAATGAAGACTCGAAACCAATCTGACGTCGAGTCTGAATCATCTGAACTTTAGAATCTGAAAATCTGGTTGATCTGGAATCTGACATCTGAATCTGGAACAGACCTGTAACTCTACACAATACTCCCGTTTTCTCCCATACTTGTCGGGAAACAGTGATATCAACAAAGTTGGGAGAAGACAAGAGAATGTGGGGAAGAAACAAACACCAAATAAGCCGATAACAATTTTTCGGCTTTTCTTCTCGTAAAATTTTTTCTTTCCTTTTTTTGACTATTTCCTTTTTTAAAAAAATAGTCGTCTGCATTGTTTTAGTCGTTTTCAATTTTTTTCGATTTTCATTTTCTCTCTCAAAATAGTCCATCTTTTTTTTTCAAAACATGCTTCCTTTTTTTAGATTCGACCCATCTGGGCCCAAACCTCGGCTCCCCTCCCTTTCTTTTAAACATGGGACCTTCCCTTTTTTTAATAGCAAGCTCTATTTTTAGGGTTCCTAGGGAACCCTTCCACAAACACTTGCCGCCCCCGATGGGGGGACCCTCCCCTCATGCACCACCCCTGATGGGGATAGGGAGCTCTGCTCTGTGAAGCTGCCACCTGCTCCTGCAAGAGATGGAGATGTTTGAAGCTGTTGGAAAGGGCTGTCGCCTCCCCTTGTGTTCATGCTCGAGGCAGAACACCTCTTCCCCAAGAAGAACCTCTCTAGGGAGATGGAGGTCATTTTGTCTCGTGCCGCCTGGATGGGTTGTTTTCCACGTCTTGGAGTTGCGAGCTTTGGAGCCATGCGAAGGAGGTGATGCAGAGGGGTCCTTACCCGCTCGAAAGGGGTAGGCAGTAGCATCCGCTGGAGAATCGCTGCCGACTGGAGGTTGAGCGGCATCGTCGCCTGGAGCTCGGACCTGCTGGAAAGGAGAGGGGCTTCTCGTGTCTGCTCCTGTGTGATGAAGGAGACCTTCACCTGTAGGAGCTGCGAGGGCTCACGTCTCCCGCGCGAGTGGAAGAGGAAACCTCCCCCGCAAGAGTGTTGCCCCATTGCGTAATTTTTTTCGCTACTGTTGGAGATGATGGTTGCGCATCTGATGCGTCTGAAAAAGAGAAGGCACCACCTGGATTGCATGATGGAGATGCTAAACTATCTTCGTGTGTGGATTTGAATTTCTTCAGAACGCCCAACATATCATGAATATGAACTGTAGATCTCAGCGACGAAAGACGCGATCTTTAAAACTTGCGTGCAAATTAGGGTTTCACAAGAAATCCTAGAACGTATTCTTGAACGAATCCATAGATAATCTTCAACAATAAATCTTCAAGGGCAATGAAGAATTGAATCTCGAATCTTGAACATAAAACAAAGAACTTAAAAATCCTCGAGAATCGAACCTGCTATGATACCATGTTAGAAAATAGAATGCATAAGCGAATATCAGAGAAAAGAATAAAACATTATGGACCTCGAGAGTTTAACGTGGAACCCTACTCCCTAAGGAGCAGGATGAAACCACAGGAGAATGCCTCAAAGGGCGGATGTATGCATTGCACTTTCTCACTGGATACAATGGACCTGGGACTTCTTATATAGCTTCCACAGACCTTCCAAGGCCCACCACTGGTAGATGTGAGCAAGATCCATTTACCCATCTACATGATAATGACGCATACTCTAACAATTATTCAAATTACTTATCCATGACTAAAATCCTAAATTAATTGCATGCCTTAAATATACAACATATCCGGCTATAATCATGTGCATTGTAGATGTCGATATTAAACAAAGCTTGTAAAAGTGTTATTTTTATCTTCTTTATTGATTAAAATACATTGGAAACCTTAATTTTCAAAAAGTCAATATTCATAAATATTTCTCTCATATTCTGCTAACTTGGGTAAAATATCAATGACATGTTGGCGACATGTCATTGATATTTCATCCCCATAGCTGGTGAAATGCTGATAAAATCGTCATTTTGGGCCATGCCCTTTAGCATGTAGTTTGGTTGTTTCGAAACATTTCGTGACTAGTCGAGTTTATTTCGGAAGACTAATCAAGTTCTAATAACGGATTGATTTTTTGGTTTTGAAACTACCTCTCAAACATCGTTATGTTTCAAACAAGTTGAGTTTTTCTTATATTGCTACAATCCAAGAATTCATTTATAAGGTATCGAGAATTCCTTGAAAGCATGATTTTTCGAGCGTAAAAAACAACACTCAAGTAAATCAATAAATCATCGACGATTACAAAACAGAACTGCGATAGGAGCATATTGTTTCTCTAGATAGGACCAAACAAGTTCACATGCAGAATCTTGAGAGGACTGTTGCTTTTAACGTCTTTTGCTTAAAAGATATTCTAGTTATCCTACTAAATTTGTAAGAAGCAAGATATAGAAACTTTTGGTAAGAAAGGCCTTTATTTTATTGTGATGCAATCCAAGAGAACCGAAGAATGACTTCTGGAGCAAAGCTTGAAGAAGCATAAGAACATGAAAATCAGAGTGCAGCTTTGCTAGACTTTTCTTGATCAAGGCAGGCGAGGTGATTGGGGGGTGGGGGGGATCCCTGAGGCTATATGGATTTTCAAACCATTTTCTTAAGAAATCATTTTTCCCGTTGGTAGTTTCATATGTTTATAATGGTCTAATTGTTCAAGATATATCTGTACAAAACGAATGCTTAAATTTGGTCTCTTTCGTATTCATACTTACCACAGTAACCTCTTAACATCACATTCTTAAATATATGGATGGATAAATCTCAGATGTAGGGGGATCCGAATACCCATACAAGAAAAAATTTCAGGACGGGGGCACTACCCCCGTACTGGTAACTGTAAGAAAAAAAATCTCGATAGTCTAATGATAACTATAGCCAATGACTCACTCTTTGATAAAAATTTTACGGACAACTATGTAATCTCGGAAATTCTGATGACAATTATAGCTAATGAATATTATTTTGATTGGACATAAATTTAATAAAAAGATGTATAGAGTTGCATATCTTTTCTTTTGATGTTCCTGTCTCCATAATTTCATCACATATTATAGTGTTATATATTATATGTTACTCAGATAACATATAATTTCTATTTATTCAAATAACATATAATTTCATTAGTATATTTTTTGTAGTTACGGGTATTTTTCTTTATAAAATGAGGATTATACCTTGACTGCCTCGAGGTTATGCCTCGCCTCACTTCGAGGGAGAACACCTCGTTCCGCATTTCATTTTTTTCAAACCTTGGAATAAGTGCTTTCAAATACTCGTGGAGTGGAGTTAAGCATGAAAGCTTTTGTAAAATGTAAATCCAATCTCAATCTTTATTATCATAAATTGATTCAGTAAGAAATAAATAACATGCCTTCTTCGAGTTTTTTGCATGCTAATATCCATGAGGGGAACTTGTTGTCTATGTGTTCACTTTGCAACTTGATTTTCAAAATATGATAGTCATAGGGATAAAATCATTCTCTTTTTTATTGATTTGTTATTATTAAAATAAATATGTTTAACAAAAGACTGTTTATATGCCCTTGTGATCTTCTCATTGCAGAAGTGATGATGTGTTGAAGGCACATTAGTCTAATTAGTCTCAACTGTTTCTATTACATGTAAATAATTAAATTAAGATTCTATATTTGTTGATCCACTTAAATGGTCTGGTGGTAGTGCGGTGTGTCTACCATGCAAAAGACCATGGTTCAAATCCACCCTTGTGGGGGCTGTGTTAGGTAGTTGGCAACCATCATAAAAAATAATCGAATATTTCAACATGAATTGGAGCGAGAATCCATGTAGACCCTACTTATAGTGGGAGAAGGGTTCGTCATTTTTTGTTTGTTGATCCACTTTGTTTTCATCATATGGCTCCCCTTTGATCATAACAATTATATTCTAAACCATTGCAATGACAAGTTCTCCCTAAATTCGTATGAACCAGCTGCAAGTTCATTATGAAAAAGTCCTGATTATTATTGAAACACCAAACATATCTGTCAATCATGAGCTCCATCTTAGAATCATAACAATGGAAAATCCTATAAGAAAAGAAATCAAGATCCCCAACAAAAAAGGGGTGAAGATGGAAGGTGAGTGCCGGTGGCGACACTGGAGATGAAAGGTGTGCAGGAGACGACGCACTGCAGGGCATGCATGCAATGCACTGGAGAGTGTGGGCGGGTACGCATGTGGCATGCGCAGCGTGCATGTAGAGGTGGAAGAGAGGCAACGCTGGGTGAAGGTGAGGGCTCGTCGGCAGGAGAAGGAAAGAGGTTTGCAGAATGATGGGAGGGATGTTGCTTTTTTCTTTTGCATGGAAAGGGTAAATGGGATGCCAAATCTATCTTAAAGGTGGGAAGGAGCATAAGTTCCCTTCTCATGATCATATCTTTATTTGTATCTTTTTTGTTATAAATGTATTTTCTATTTTTATAATTTCCCATATATACAGTAGGGATTGAGGGGCATCATCTTACTATATAGTGTAATTCTGAGAGAGGTTGTGTTGGCATTGCAACTAGGGATGAACAAGGAGACATCCACATCCGTTCATAGCCTTATTCATTAAATAGAGGATACAGAGGCCATCTTTTTGTATCCGGCGAATACAAATTATTTTATTGAAATCGGACGTTAGATGAATATGAATTAAATGTCCTTAATTTTCAGATACACATATGAATTCGAATGTTCTAATTTGGAGGATGTAGATACAGATATATATTTTCTAGAGGATACAAATACGAATAAATAGTAAGCTTTCTTTTTTTATTCAGTTAGTTTATTCTCAAATTGTCTTTATTAAAGTAGTTAATGTACTTCTTATATATTGGGGTTCATTGTAAACTTATTGTAAACCTAAAATGCTAAGTAGATTACCATATGTAACATTAGTAAATTAATTTGCATTCGTTTGTTAAATATCTATATTCGATTTGTCAATATCCATTTGACATTCGCCTTCATATTTTGAGGATATAATTCATTATTTTGCATGTTCAAACACTACTCGTAATCCTATTCGTATCTGAATTTTGTGAAGGATAAGTTTATGACAACATCTATATTTGTATATCTACTACTGTTTTCATCCCTAGTTGCAACATTCTTAAAGTTCATGTATTGTTTCTCTTCTTAGTGGATGTGATCACTTAGCCCATGATTTTCCCCCAACATGGTAGTAGAGATTTTCTAGTAAATGTATGCGCCTCTTTGTGAATTGTTTGTGGTTTGATTGTAAGAATAGTTCTAACAGTACGGATCCTAAATGGATTTTTTGGGTAAGAGCTGGAATTTACCTTCTTGGTTAATTAAGATGGTTTGACCATTTGCGAAGGAGGTCGGTTGACATACCGGTTAGAAGGTGCGAGTTTTCGGATGTGGAACCGGTTAAGAGAGGGCGAGGAAGGCCCAAGAAGTGTTGGAATGAAACTTTCCAAAGGGATTTAGTTATTTGGATTTAAGATCGAAAATGACCCAAAATAGATCTGAATGAGGCAAAAAATCCATTTAGCCGATCATACTTAGTTGTGGAAAAAGGCTTTATTGTTGTTGTGGTGGTTAACATAAGCTCATAACCCTCTTTCCTATTTTCATGAAATTTTTGTCTAGGATAGATCCATCAATTGAGGTCAACTTTCAAGCCTTCTCCATTAGGACAAAGATGCAAAACTACTTAGTTTGAATGTCATTCTCTGTATCTTTGAGTGCTATAAAAATCTAGACATCTCTTTCAAAAAAATGCAGAATCTGAGGCCGGAAATACCACGCTGTTGTCCAAGCTCGTTAGCCAATGTGATGAAGAGGTGCTGGGATGCCAACCCAGATAAGCGGCCAGAGATGGATGAAGCAGTTACCATGTTGGAGGCGATTGACACCTCCAAGGGTGGTGGCATGCTACCTCTGGATCAGACCCAAGGATGCCTCTGTTTCCGCAAGTGTCGTGGGCCTTGAAAGTAATCCACCTTGCTGGAAGTGCTCTTGTTGTGTTTGATGCTTATGTATATCTTTTATGATTAGCAGACATTCTAATTTGTAAGTCTTGATAATGTAAAGGAAGGTTTCATTTATATGTACATTTCAGTGGTGATGGCTTGCCTGTTTCCTGCTTCTTGATCCATTGGTAATGTTGCTCATGTCATATGTATGCTGATTAGTCTCTGTTAATCCTCTCAAAACAAGACTTCCAGATGTGCAGCATGGTCAAAAGCACCTTGGGTTCAGGCTGCGAATAACATCCAGTGCAGCCTCTTGCTTGTTTTGGAGTTTTCGCCTTATTGTTTTCAATTCGTGTGAACGCAATAGTGTTCGTTAACAAGGTTGCATTGGATTGGAGTAACCTCCAGTTAAAGGGGTAACCCTTTCGTTAATAGTTGTTTGGATTATTAAGAGAATTGAAATGGTAAATGTGATGTCATATTGTTTATCTAGTGATATTGGTTATGTTTATAATTATAATATATTTTTATGTTACCTTTTTTATTTGAAGTTGTTGGAAGTATTATAATAAAGAAAATGTGGACTCATACAGGGTTGTTTTCTTTAATTTGGTTTTTTTGTTGCTGCCGTTTAAAAAGACAAAATTAAAATTCTGGTAATTGCTCTTTCTTACTGAGGACATTCTTTATAAATTTTGTTTAATTAGATAGGGAGAAGGGTTAAATTAAGGTTGATATATCTACTATAGTTGCTTTTTTATAGCTCATTTTTTTGATATATTCTTTCAACCTTTCATGAATTTACTTAGTTACAAAAGGAAGGATGGGTTTTGTTTGTCTCCTTAAAATGAAGAAAAACAACTATATATTTGTTCATAAAATAAAATTTTGGTTAAAAAAGGATTTTTTTTGTCTAAAAAAAGAAATTTTCGGATTTTGTTATCAGTTAGTTCTAAGTTTTTTTTGTTACTGAAATCATGTGAATGGAAGCATATCTTTGGTTTTGATTGGAAGCATATCTTTGGTTTGTTTGATTGATAATTAAACTTCATCTGTTTTTTATTACGAGTTTTCTAACAGTAAAAAATCATTTTTTTGTTGATACCGTTGATGTATCATCCTTATTTTTGCAATTTTTTAATATTTGGATTACTTTTATTTGAATGAATCCACAATGACTAGCAAGACCAGTGTCACAGATATTCGGAAACTTGAGTATCCTTGGTATTAATTATGTACTGTGATGTAGAAATATCTATTTTGGAATGCTATATTATAGTATCCACTCCATAATAGATACCCAACCCTACACTATCTGAAAACCAACAATTGAGAAAATCAAGTCCTAGGAACAATGTGAGAAAATGGATAATAGATCCACTTCATAAGGGTCTTTGAGACCTGTGAATCTGCGTATGAACTTTAGAATGCAGCACAAGACAAATATTGGCCCAAATTAGAAGTGAGGGTCTAGCTTTTTCTACAAAAAGTATAACTCATGTAGAATATACATGTCTGAAAGCATCCTAGAACATGTGAATAAGGTGATCTTGATGGTCAAAGACCTAGCACTTGTTGAGTATGTGATTCCAGAGAGGACACAAATAGCAATCATCTTAGAAAGTTCCCTCCCCTCCATTGGCGGGATTGAGTGTATCTCCGCCTTGAGTGCACACTAGTTTCTCAGCCAGGGTTGTGTAGGCTACCTTGCCTATGTAATAGACCCAGAGTCACATGATCAATGATGTTAGAGTTGTGCGTGAGTTTTATGATGTGTTTCGAGATGACTTACTTGGACTACCACCATTAAGGGAGATATAGTTCGAGATCATGCTATTGCCAAACATATAGTAGATCTATATCCCTTCATATAGGTTGGCACATGCTGAGCTCAGAGAAGGGATTCATCTATCCTAGCACATCACCCTGGGGAGCACCAGTCCTTTTCGTGAAGAAGAAGGATGGATCCTTGAGGCTATGAATAAATTATAGACAACTGAACAAGAGAATGGTCAAGAACCATTACCCACTTCCATGGATCGATGATCTCTTCGATCAATTACACGGAGCAACGATTCTCCAAGATTGACCTGTAATCAGAATACCACTAGTTGAGGATCATAGATGCAGAAGTGATGCCTCTTGAACTAACAAATGCACCTAGCACATTCATGGAACTGCTAAACCGATTTTTCCATCCATACTTGGATAGTCTCGTGATCGTATTCATCGATGATGTTCTAGTATACTCCCATGATGAGTACGAGCACGAATCACATCTATGCACTATGTTGGAAACACCCTGAGAGCATCAGTTGTATGCCAAATAGAATAAGTGTGAGTTATGGCTTTCTGAGGTAGTATTTTTAGGCCACGTGATTTCAGGGGGGGGGGTGTTAGTCAACCCCGCTAAGATAGAGGTAGTGGTGTCTTGGGAGCAGCCCAAGACAGTTACAAAGATATGCAGTTTCCTTGTTCTCGCTGGGTACTACAGAAGATTTGTCAGTGTTCTCCCACTTGGCCCTACCCTCACTTGGTTGACGTAGGAGGACATTCCATTTGTTCGGAGCGATAAATGTGAGTTGAGCTTCCTTACGCTCAACGAGCGGTTGACTTCCGCACCCATCCTCACCCTTCCTTCTGGTACCTTGGACCTCACAGTTTACATCGATGCTTCCAAGGAACGATTGGTCACTGTGTTGATGCGACGAGGATAGGTTGTGGCTTACGGATCATGACAGCTGAAGAACCACGAGCTCAACTACCCCACTCATTACTTGGAGTTGGCAGCCGTAGTCTTTGCACTGAAGATATGGCACCACTATTTGTATAGGATGACATTTGAGATCTTCATTGACCACAAGAGCCTCAAATACATTTTTGGCCAGAAGGAGATGAACATGAGGCAAAGGCAATGGATGGAACTGCTGAAGGAGTATGATTGTACCATCTCCTACCACCCTGATAAGGAGAATGTGGTGGCATATGCCTTCAGCCAACGGTTACACATTGAGGGTTCGACGGCTAATTTGCAAACTTGGGATGGGATCCCTACACTTAGTGAGTGGCATCCATTTAAGAGTACATCTGCTGCAATGATTGTACCAACAAAGTATAGTAGCGCATGGGACAAGATTGTCTAGGGGCAACAGATAGATCATAGGATCCATGACTTGTACCACAGATGCTTGAAGGCTGAGTTCGACATATTTTGAGTCCATGAATCCATCCTAAGGAAGGGGGACCGTGTCTGTGTCCTAGATGATGAGGACATGAGGAGAGATATCTTGGATGAGACGTACAGTTTGAGACTTTCTATACATCCAAGAGGCGCCAACACGTACCGAGACCTTTGCCATCACTTTTGATGGAGGTCATGAATAAGGACATAGCCGAGCACGTCAGTCGATACCTTACTTGTCAAATGGTGAAGACATAGCATTAAAGACCATCCCAATATGGAAATGGAAGATCATTTCCATAGATTTTGTCACATTATTTCTGCATACCCCAGATGGGAAGGATGTGATATGGGTGATCGCTGACCGATTGACCAAGTTAGTTCATTTTATTCCGGTAAACATGACATGTGCATCAATTGAGTTAGCCAGATTATACATTCAGCATATCATTCGATTGCATGGAATACCCAAGGAGGTAGTGTCAGATAGAGATTCATGCTTCACTTCACACTAATGGGAAGAATTCATGGGAGCCTTGAGGATCGAGCTACGTATGAGTTCAACTTACCATCCATAGACAGACGGGCAGTCCAAGAGGACCATTCAGACTTTGGAGGATTTAATACGGACTTGCGTTGTTAACTGGAAGGTATCCTGGAAGGATCACCTTCCACTAGTTGAGTTCACATACAACAGTAGCTACCATGACAGCATAGACATGGTACCTTTTGAGGCCTTATATAAGAGGTGATTCACCACTCCCCTGTGTTGGCAATAGGTGGGTGACAACACCTTTTTCACCCTGCAGATTATACAGGAGATCTCTAGAGTTGTAGAGACTATCAGAAAGAGATTGCTAACCGCACAGAGCCATCAGAAGAGCTACGCCAACCAGTGGCATCGAGACCTTGATTTTTAGGTATAGTATCTTACTTTTATGTCTTAAAGGATATGATTCTTAACCAACCTCGTGTGTCTAAAGTATTCCTCATAACCACAAGTTGGGGACTTCTTGTTCCTATATGTATTCCCAATGAGAGACGTACATTGTTTCGGTGTCAAGGCAAGCTTGCACCATACTTTGTGGACCATTCAAGATCTTGGCCCGAGTTGGGAAGGTGGATTACAGAGTGGCCCTTCCCCCACACCTTGAGGGCTTCCACTACGTGTTCTATGTGTCAAATCTTCGGAAGTACATATGAGATCCTAAGCACATGATTAGCTACGAGGACTTGGTGGTGGAGCCGAACCTATCCTTCATTGAGGATTCAATGCAAATACTGGACCATGCAGAGGCTGAGGCAAAAAGAGATACCTTTAGTCAAAGTCCTATGGTGGATTCAAGACGTCAAGGAGGCGATGTGGGATCCTGAAGCAGATATGAGGGAGAAATAACTTCATTTGTTCATGTATAGAATCGAAACCATAATCAAATTTCATTTGAGATTTTTATAAGCTTCGCTCTCTTTGAGATTTTTATGGACCCATTCATCTTTGAAATTTTGTACGATAAGTGGGGGTTTGAGATGAGTTAGGATCACACTGATTCTTGGGTACAATACTTCCTTTGAGATGTTTATGATGTGAGACCTCTTTGTAGTAGGACCTGATATGGTTTGTGGATACTTTTCTTATTTAGTGTTCAGAAAAAAATGTTTTGAGTGCCCCATGGTATATTGCTCGTCGAGACCTTTCCAACGAGTCCAAGAATGTAAAAATCTGAGTTTGGGAGCCTGAGTTACGGTTATTTAGCGAGATAAGGTCCGGGTCCAATTCGGATCCGAACCTTGATCTAAATATGGGTTGCCCCTCATAAAACAAGCCTACCCCTCTCCCGAAATGCTCAAATCAGCAAGAGTAGCTCTTCCTCCTCCCACCCACTTGCTGGAGTACTGTCGGAGATCACCGGAGCATGACAGATAGACAATCTGAAACCACCCCCACGTAGGTGAGGTCGAGGTAACCTTTGTATGTGGTTTCACATCATCCTCAGAGTGTCGAACACCTTAATTCTCCATGGACGGAGAAACCAAGGTCGTGATTTTTTTAAGGTACGACATCCCCTTGCCCTTGTTGTAGGTGTCCACACTATCTTGAACCTGTATGTTTCATCATCTAGATCCTTAGTGATTTTTGTGGTATATGGATCTTTTCTTGAAGAACAATATTTTCCTTCTTTACATCTCGTAGTAAATATCCAATACGTGCTGATATATGAGAGGAGTGATGGGTTAAAGAAGAATAGATTATATCTTGAGCCTTGAACTTGGAAGTAGAAGCACTATTAGTTGATTTTTTTGAATTGAGAAGGAATTCATGGTTTTTTTCTAAGCTCAGTTAGGGTCCAAATTAGTTTTTCCAGAAATCAAAGGCTCCTTGTAATCCATATATAAGCAATTTTCTCAACTCACATGGGAGGGCACGTGAGCTGAGCTAGCACTGGACTCAATTGCAATATACAAAATGTTCAGGGGTTTTACCGTAATTTTTCCACAAAGTTTTGAACATAACAAAATATTTACAACACTATTAAATAAATACAAAAAGCTGGACCACTTATCGGCCCTTTACCCAATAGTTGTCTTTGCACCACATGTCTGATCCAACGCTCGAGGGCTCACACTGTTTCAATTTAAATGGACGACCCAGAATAGATATGGGTCATGTTATTCATCTATAGTCAGGGAGAGGTGTGGAAGAACTACCGATGAACTCGACAGAGATGGGCTTCGATCGCTCTTTCTTGATGACTCCGACGATGGTTCTTTAAAGCGATGGTGCCTACATTTTGTAGGTACTCCTCTGCATGTGCTGGTCGGTTCATATGAGGTTGGAGTGGCTCAGACGAGGATTTGGAGCACTAGATAGCTCCAGGTGACCTGGATCCCTTTCAGGGGCATCAACGGCTCCAGATGGGTCTTCAACGTTCAAGACTTGCGCCAAAAGGTTATATGGATCGAGGGTTATCTCCTCGACCGTTTGATTGAAGCTGAAAGCAAGAGTGGACGGAGTGCGATGAAGCTCCGAAAAGATGTGGGAGAGTGGAGCTTCAATTCGCCAAATCTCGAAGGATTTGGGTTGGTAGATGGGGAAAAGATGGATCACACGAAGGGGAACATAATGGAGTGATTATCGGATGGAGTTGCATTTGAGAACAAATGAATTTGGCCTAGAGCTCGAGGAGATCAAGCTCCATGTCAAATTAGGGCTTCCTAATTAGAGCTAACCTAGGCGATT
Source organism: Ottelia alismoides (assembly GCA_037367405.1). Lineage (NCBI taxonomy): Eukaryota > Viridiplantae > Streptophyta > Magnoliopsida > Alismatales > Hydrocharitaceae > Ottelia > Ottelia alismoides. The sequence goes on along the minus strand of JAZKJV010010712.1, from coordinate 298,601 downwards.
AAATATGAAATTAAAGGCAAGAAATGAAACCTAGAACCTAAGTGACCTAGAAATGCAAAAGAAATGACCTCAACTTGGTCGAAGGCCTAGGAAGCATAACCGGTCGGAGGTGCTTCGATGGTGGATTTGGATCACCTTCTCCAACCGTTCCTCCTCTCTTCAGGGTCAATCGTCCGCTTGCTGTCACCAAGGAGGAGATATTAGGAGGACGTGATGGGCTAAAAAGGGTTAGGAAGCGATCAAATCTCAATAAGGTGGAGATGGTGAAGGTTTTATAGAAGGTGAACGATGAGTTACAAGGAGCGATGGCATGCGAGGCACGAAGGGTTGGTGGAGATTCAATTATGGGCGAGGGTGTCAGAGGTGAGGGTCGCATGAAGGTGACGGGCTCGAGGCTGAGGGGAGGCATGGTGCTGGCGTAAAAAATGAAGATGTCAGCCCTACATGAGGTCTGATAAGATTTCCCAGAGTACAGTTGACCACCGGTCAACAAAAGGATGCCCCTGGTTGGACCATGTGGACCAATTAGGAAATTCTAAGGATAAAATACCTTGGAAAATGAATAAAAATAATAAACGATTTACTTAATTTTTTGCTAAAGCATGAACAATATTTTTAATTTTATGTTACATTTAAATCCTAATTTTTATTTATTTATACAAAGTCATTTAATATAAGTTGATTTCAGCATGTACAAACATAAGTAATTCTATATGTATTCTGTATATTTTATTTTTGTTTGAATTTTATATTATATTTTTTAAACATGTATTTTATATATTTTTACTTTATTTAATTACATATTTTAGCATTTTTATTTCATTTTTCTAAATTTATTTACATACTAAATTAATTAGTTACATATTCTTTACATGTATATATAGGTATATTTCATCTATGCATTAAAGTAATTTATTTATTTTAATTTTATTTTAATGGTTTTTTATTTTAGTTATGGACATGTGCTTGAAATAACATTTAATTTTTTATGAAAAATATAAGAAATTGAAAAATAAAAAGAATAAATATATTGAATATGTTGTATACTGCACAATAGGGCCCAAAAACTAACTTTTGCATCTTAACTTCAAATTATTAACTTATTTAATTTTATGAATAATAAAGGTGAGTTTGGTCAAATTTGATACAGTATGGAGAATATATGGGTCTACAAATTTTTTTTGCGGTTTTTTATTGTGTGTCCTAGGCACACTGCGCATTATTTTTTAATGAAATTAATTTTGTATATTCCTTTGTATTTTTACGTACAATATTCATATAGAGGATTTTATTATTTGATGTGTAAAAATAATAAAAATAAAATAGGTCCCGAAATGTAAAAATTATGCAACATAGAATGTGGTTTTTGTGTAATTTCTGTATAGTTCTTCTGCCCTATCTCCCCCTACTTTATTCCTTGTCGACAAGTCATAATGATGACTGAGTCTCGGAGTTTAGGGTCACTCAATGTCTTTGACACTTCATTCTTTTTCTTTTCTTTTCTTTATTCTTCTATTTTGAAATTAAATACATAAATCATGCATTATTTTGTACAATTTACAGAGTATTTATTTTGGCAAATTAATTATATATACATGTATTTAGCTAGGGATTTAAGATCAAGATAAAAGAATAAAGGTGATGAAATAAGGATTTATCAGGTTTATACATCGATGACCTGGTGTGCATACAAGAGCATATGAGTAATATGATATCTCAAAGGGACATACATGTTCACTACTGAAACAGAAGACATGAGCTCACTCTTGAGTTATTGGGATCGATCATATTCCATGTATGGTCACCTTGCTTTGGAAGCATGCCAAGAATTTATAGGTATGATATGTGTTTTAAAAAACATATTATCGATATCAACTCCCAATGACCTAATGAGAAACTTAATGATAAAACCCTGAAAGAGACAATCCAAATATGATCTAAAACTTTGAGTATATTCTAGGTCTTCCCGTATGAAGGATGTACGAGTATTAGGAATACTCGAGGTGATGTGATCGTGAATGATTATATAACCATGACATTTCCATTATGAGGGAGAGATGAAATAGGTTTGGATTTTAGTTTTCCTCTCAATAGATTAGTAATCCAATCTTAGTCCAAATGTTGGGCATTAATCTGAACGTGACTCAGATGCTATGATGATTAGATTTACAGTTTGATTTAGTCAAGCATCTTTGAGAGGTCCCCTTGATCAGGATATGAGATACGATCTCAATATCCAAGTCACTATACATGGAATGTACAATCATCTTGTCCTTACTTCTAAGTATCTGCAAAGAAAGCACATTATTCTTGAAAGAGTTCAAAAGTAATCCAGTAGTTGGAAATGTATCTGAAAATTGGGAAGTTGATGATTAAATATGATTTAATTATCATGAAAAATACACATATAATTCATATTATTTGGATACATGAGAATAGTCATCTAAGATATTTAATATGATTTAATTATCAAGAATATGATAAATGTAGATATCACTATCAATAATAATCATAAATATTAAGATGTAATTTATAATATGTGGATAGATTTAATTATAAATAGTATTTACGAATTAAATTTTCATTTAAATAGGATTCACATTGAACAATTATTTTGTAAATGCAATTTATATTTTATATTTGATGTATGAATATGATTCATAATTATCAACGACATGATTGAAATTATCATAAAATAATTTGGAATTATTTTGGTGAATAATTTTGCAACTAAAGTTGATATATGATGAGATATGAGATCTCAACATAATTGGAATGAGAGATCCTCCTTACCATACATGGAGTGGACGATCACCTTGAGTCCTAAAACTTGGCGGCTATATGTAAGGAAGGAGACTTACTCTCCTTTCAAGTAATTCCATATTTGTCAATTTAATTTAAATTGAATTATATTGATTGATCTTCAATATATTTAATTCATTTTTAAACTAACTATTTGTTGTTGCAAAACTATGCAACAAAATCATAGCCATTGATTGAAATCATAAGATAATCTACATCATTGATTATGGGTGCACATGGATTGAGATCCGTTGACATCCATATTATTATAAAAGAAAGGCTAGACCTATCTCTTTCTTTACAACAATTTCAAGAGCAACAACTCTCTCTCTCTCTCTCTCTCTATATATATATATATATATATATTCTCATACACGTCCAAGGCGTCTCCCTCTCCCAATATTAAGGCCACCCACCATATTGACCTAGAGAGCCTCGCAATCATCGCATCTCGTTGTGTTGCTGGATCGACTACTCGTGGATCTCCACCTTCTTCGGTGTATCTTGCCAATGAGTAAGTCAATCAATTTTGTGGGACAAAATAAAGAGACTCCACGCTCGGATCTTCAACTTGGATTGCAGGAAACACGTGTCTCATCTATGTGCCCGCAGGTGCACCCTCCATCAAATCAGACTTGAGATCGGAGGTCTCTTAGCTTAGAAACATGTGATCGCAATCGTGTTTCAAGAGGTAATCCTTCGACTTATTTTTTATTTTGATGAAGCAATTTGAAAAGTGTTCTCACATCAGGTGGTTTCATCTATTTAAAAATTTTGAATTCTGATGCATGTCGCAACTTGTATAACTAATTGTCCTAGATCGCATTTGATGTGATCTTTACGCTTTCGTGATGCGTTAAGGCCTGTTAATGACCAAGGTGAAATGTGGATCTCAACCGCATTAGGATTAGGATTAAAAATTGAAAACAAATTATCAAATTCTCTTTCCAATATAATCTCCAAACAAAATCGATCATTAATGAATAAAAAAGGAAATAGGGGAGAGAGGCTCTCCAATAAGGGTAGATGGCCACCGCGATGGCTCCACTATATCCGTTCATTCATATTAGGGATATTTACCCAGCGGACCCTGAAATCTTTCGAAATTACCTCTACGACCTTTGAAACATCATAATTCCTCCCACGACCCCGTAATCTTGCTCCGTCTTACCCCACGAACCCTGCCGTTAAATTGACACATCTTGAGTTAACTTCATTGAGTTAAAAACGAGTTAATCTAACCAATCCGTGATCGGACGGCTAGAATCAACCAAAAGCCTCTTCCATCTCTCCTCCCTCGTCGAGGGCATTTTCCTGGCCGGAGGAGGTGTGCGTGAGGGGGCGTGGCACTTCGGCTCGACCTGAGCTGGGGCTGGGGTGGAGGAAGTTCATGGAAGGGAGGAGGTTGGCGACGGCCTGAAGGGAGGTGGGGGGCTTCGAGAAGGAGAGGCGGACGGGTGGGTGGGGGAGGTTGGGTTTCGAGCACTGGGAGCTTCAAGCGGACCGCGCGCCGGGAGGGGGGCTCCAGCGGCAGGGGGCAAGGGCGCTTCGCCAAGGGCGGTGGCGCACAACCTGCTATATACTCCTACGCGGACTGCACTTCTCCTTTCGTATACGGACTACCACATCCGAAGTTTGGATTCCCAGAATCTAAATCTCTTTATTCGCAAATGGAAGCAGAATCCACGCAGCCCAACGTCCGGTTCTCCTTCTTCCCGCTCTTCTTCGGCGTCGTGAGAGCGCCGTCGCTTCCGCCGGGTGCCGAGGGGCCCGCGGAGCCTGATCGCATCGTGATGCTAAACCCCATCTCGCAGAGGATGGTCATCTTCCAAGGCGGCGGCGTCGACGTCGACAGCCAGGATGCGCTCTACGCGGTGCTCAGGGAAGTCATGGCGATGTCGATGATGGAAGGCGGTCGAGTGCCGCCGCCTGCATCGAAAGCTTCGATCTTTTGAGAAGAAGATTTGACCTTTTTTTGTGTTTGAATACGAGAAAGCCTTTGAAGACGAAGTTACTTTATTTCGTTTGTTTTCCTTTTTGTTTTGGGAAGGCATAGAAGATTGTACAAAAGATGTATATTTGCATGAGGATTTCCGTAAATAAAGTTTCCAGATCAGATTTTTTTCCATTTTTGTGTGTTTTGGACAGATACCGCATTTTTCGTCATTCCGTCAGCAGATAGGAGCCACGATTAACAAATTCCGATTGTGGGTAACTGTAAAAATATCGAATTTCCATTGGATTCCTCGTCGAATCCCACCCTACAGATTTGGTTACAGGTTTAAGTCAAAGAGTTCCACAGGAGCTTCGGGGCTGATCTGTTCTTGAGCACATGCGATCCTCTTGCTCTGGGAAGCAGGATGGGATTCGTGGGCCCATGATCTCCTCTTTATCCCTCTATAATTCTCGGTGTCTCCCAAGCTGACATCCTCAGATTGGTCGTCAACGGATATGCCCAAGACGATGTTGCAGCTCTTCTTCTCATATTTCTCTGAGGCTGTGATGCAGCTGTCGTTGGAGTAATCCTTGTCCTGCTGGTGAAGGGCAAGCGTGGGATTGAGATGGTAGGCTGCAAGCGTCTCCTCCGCTTTCTTGAGCACCGATTGCAGGTACTTCCCCTGTGCTTCTATCCTAAGCTGCAGGTGTTTCTGGACCTATCAGAAAGATCATCATCACGATTGTGGAGAGCTTCGAGCGGCCGTCGGGAGGAGGGCCAGGAGGTGTTGGGTGGTGGGGAAAGGAGGCGGCGGGAGGAGGGGGTGCCGAGGGTGAGGGCAGAGTCGGGAACGAGGAGGAGGAGGAGGCGGAGGTCGGGGAGGAGGGCCATGGAGGGAGGAGGTGTTGGGTGGTGGGGAAAAGGAGGAGGGTAGAGGGAGTGGCAGTTAAGATAAATTCGACAAATAAAATAGGCATAAGATAAAAGAATTTAACGGAATCTGGTTAGTTTTAACGAGTAAATGGATGGGGGTTAACCACAGGGTTTATTGGGTAAGGGTTAGCAAGATTACAGGGTCGTGGGAGGAATTACGATGTTTCAAAGGTCGTAGAGGTAATTTTGAAAGATTTGAGGGTCTGCTGGGTAAATATCCCTTCATATTAAGAGTCTCTCTCTTATTTTGTTTCTTATTTGACGTAATCTCTATTAAAATCAAATTTTATTCAATGAATTATTTGTAACATAATTATCATCAAAAAATTCCAAATCATTTGTGACAATTACAAATAAGCCATTCACAATTATGAATCATGTTCATATCTCTAAAATTAATTACAAATTATATTTATAATTATTTTATAATGTGAATAAAATCTACATCAGTATTAAAATTATGAATCATATTCACAATTAAATCTCTATAGAATATTATAGATCTTATCCGCCAATCTACGATTATGATGAATATTACTATCCACACTAATTTTATCCAAGATAATTAAACCTAATTTAATTATCTTAAATATCTCTATTATATATGTCTATTATAATTTGAATCCTATCCATATTATTTAAGATAATCAAATCCAACTTAATTATCGTGAAATTATATTTTCACATATCCAAAATAATATGAATCCTATCTGCATTATTCTTGGATAATTGTAGACAACACTATTTAGTATATGTTATCTAGGATAACTATTATAATTTAATCATCATAAAATTTCTCCTCTTTCTTAATATTTTGATATTCTAATATGCCTTCTCCACTGGTACTATATAAAGACCTTCTCCATCTCCTATATAAAGACCACTTCCAACCATCTCCAAACCTTATTCGGCATTGGGCCTCGATGCAGAGAGAACCAGTAACTTCCAGTGCTGTCCCTGACATTTCGTGGGCCCTAGGCAAAAGAAAGAATGAGCCCTTAACAAATTTTCAGGGAACAATATGCCCTTATGGAATGCCATTAAATTTTGGGCTTTTACATTAAGTTGTTCACCTTCGATTCCATAAGGGCCTATTTTTCAGTGAGTTGTTTCATCGAAAACTTGATTTTATAGGGGCCCATTTTTTGTGAGTTCTTTCACCAAAAATTCAATTTTATAAGAGCTCAAAGGACAAATGCTATTTTTTCTTAATTAAAGATTGAAGAACATGTAAAAATGGACCCCTAAAATTGATGGTCCTGAGACATTTCACTCACAAACTACCCTCAGGGATGTTGACAATGTTGGTAGTGGCGTGAAGACAGACGTTTGTCTACCGACTCTCGGGTGTGATCCAAAGCCAAGAAGACCTCTATTGTGCTTCTTCACAAATGCTTGAAGTGATGACCTCGGCGGACTCTGTTAGGTCCGCCGGAGCACTGCCCCTGATCCCCACCTTCGCTATAGGGACCACCATATCACCACCATTTTGTTTATACCTGACGCCACCTCAGAGCATCCAGCTCGAGAGCGTCATTTGAACATTGTAGGATAAGGAGAAGAAGACAAGACGCCTCCTCAGAGAATCGAACTTGATCTATCCTCATGCCTCTGGATCTCTGGCGAAGCCTGCTCGTTCTAGTAGGGAAGCAGCAACCATTGATCTGGTCACTAAGACCTGATCTCAGCCCTTTGTTTCGGCTTCAACAGCCACTGCCAGTTACAGATCATCAATCATCTGCATTATTCTCTCCAAGGGATCCCCATCTCCATTGAATCAAAGCTCCAAAGGAGCAACACAATCTAATATGGTCCTTCATCTCAACCTCCTGTCGAACACACCACGAGCAGCCATGTGTCTTCTCTGAAGCTGCAAGATCCAGAAGGCCGTGCTCCATCTCCACCATCAAGAAGCTATGCTAAGTCACGTGCCATGTGCATGTGAGTTGGCCTTTTACAGTGGAGCCCCTGCAAGTTCGTATACTTACCGATCTTGCTGCCTTCATCTCTAGAAAGCGTGTGTAGAAATTATGAATTAGTATTTAATTGCATTTATAACCCTGGAACATTTTATATCTTGCAAACCATATTTCAAGAAATTTTGATGTTTTTGTAGCTATCTTAACGCTCTTTGTTTTGACATATTGTGGACCTATATTAAAGTATGAGTTAATTATTTATCATTTTTGGATTAAAAAATGATTCTAAGCTTGTTTATTCAATATAAAATTATTTGTGACTCAAAGAATTTCATTAGAATACTAGTTGCGAAGGTAATTAGACAAGGAAATTTTTGGCTTAGTAATTATTGAAATTTATTGTATATTATTTATATAAACTTTTTTCCTTGTTTGATTTTTCATTGGAATATTTTGCAATATTTTGAGAAAAAACAAAAATACTCCTGTGGGTATCTCAATTTGACATATCAATAATGATTTTTGAGGATTTTTCTGAATTGCTTTGTTTTGCTTAAAATTGAAAAACATCAAATCAAGGCTTTTCACATTCACATTTTCGAGTCATTCATCTTTCATCCAAAATTTAAAAGAAATTAGAACACTTATTTCATCCTACCTTACATGGCATATTTTTAGTTTGGCAACATGTCGCATTTCATTTCTAAAAAAATTGAAAAACACCAATTATAGACACTTGCACATTTTCATTTTTTTCCCATTTTCATTTTACATCCAATTTTTAAAAATAGAGTAGATTCATTTCAACATATTGTGCATCACACATTTTAAATTTCACAGAATTTTGCATTTACATCTTTTAAATGTAAAAAATACTAAAAATATCATGCATCATATTTAATTTATTTTGCATAAAAAAATACAAATAAGTACTTTTCACATACTTCATGCATAAGTCTTTAAGAGAAAAATATAATTGGATTCTTGGGGCCCACAATTTAAATTTTTTTAACTGATTTCCCTTAAAAGCATTTTAAAAAAATCGCATTCATTTCTTTTTTAAATATTTTATCAATTTATTTTCTCAATATGAAAATAAATAATTTGTAAAATAAAAAAAATAATATATAATTTTGGAAAACCTAATTGCTAATTCTGTCTGAAGTAAAACTTTGCCCAAAATTTTGCCTCACTAGGATCCACCTTGAGACTTGATCAAATAAAATAAATAAATTACCACGTCTATCAATTTCTGAATTTTTCCAATTTTGATTTATCTATTCTATTGCGGCCTAAACAAAACAACGTAATCAGAAGATGTAGAAACCGGTAACATTATTAATATCAGAGAAGATTCTCGCATATTAGGAAAGGCTCTACATGTCACATACTTAGTAACTCGATAATATTGATGTCCATAATACATATATACCTATATCCTCAAAAAATATGATATCTGTATCCGTAAAAAACATAAAACTAATATTCTTATTCGTCAAAACATAAAACATAGATACCGTAGTACACAGATACACACACACACACACCCACACACACACACACACACATATATACATATATATATATATATATATATATATATATATATATATATATATATATATATATATATATATGGGTCATATGTGGCTGCCCCCGAGGGGCAGCCAACATGGCTGCTCCCGCCTTATTTGGGCAAATTTTTTTATTTTTTTTGAAAAATAACACCATTTACATTCATCCCTATATCCCTCCTATATACCATTCGAATTTCGTCAGAAACAGAGACTCCTACGGCCTCCATCCGGACAGTAATTTTTTAACGGTAACATGATTTTTTTAAATCGATTCGAGATGGAGGCCGTAGGAGTCTCTGTTTCTGACGAAATTCGAATGGCATGTAGGAGGGATATATGGATGAATATACATGGTTTTATTTTTCAAAAAAAATAAAAAAAACGCCGAAAAATGGGGCGGGGGCAGCTTTTCCTATATATATAGGGTAAAATGGGGCTGCCCCCAGGGAGTAGCCAACTTGGCTACTCCCACCCCTATTTTCCCCTAATTTTTTTATTTTTTTGGAAAATAAAAATTTGTATATTCATCATTATATCCCGCTCACATTCTATTAAAATTTCGTCAGAAACAGAGACTCCTAAGCCCTCCATCCAAACGTCATTTTTTTAACGGTCGCAGGATTTTTTTAAATCGACCATGTTTGGATGGAGGTCGTAGGAGTCTCGGTTTCTGACGAAATTTTAATAGAATGTGAGAGGGATATAATGATGAATATACAAATTTTTATTTTCCAAAAAATAAAAAAATGAGGGGAAAATAGGGGTGGGAGTAGCCAAGTTGGCTACTCCCTAGGGGCAGCCCCATTTACCTCATATATATATATATATATATATATATATATATATATATATATATGAGTGCAATGGGGCTGCCCCCACCCTTATTTCGGCATTTTTTTTATTTTTTTTTCGAAAAATGTCACCATGTATATTCATCCCTATATCCCTCCTATATGCCATTCGAATTTCGTCAGAAACAGAGACCCCTATGGCCTCCATCCAGACAGTCATTTTTTAACGGTAACATGATTTTTTAAATCGACACCATCTCGATGGAGTCCGTAGGAGTCTCTGTTTCTGACGAAATTCGAATAGCATGTAGGATGAATATAGATATGAATATACATGGTGATATTTTTCAAAAAAATAAAAAAAATTGGCCGAAATATGGGGCGGGGGCAGCCAACATGGCTGCCCCAAGGGGGCAGCCCCATTTTTTCCTATATATATATATATATATATATATATATATATATATATATATATATATATATGGGATAAATGGGGCTGCCCCCTAGGGGGAGCTAACTTGGCTCCCCCCGCCCCATTTTCACCATTTTTTTATTTTTTTTTTGAAAATTTCTTCCATGAATATTCATCACTATATCCCTATATTATGCTATTAAAATTTCGTGCGAAACAGAGACTCCTACGGCCTCCATCCAGACAGTCATTTTTTAACGGTAACAGGATTTTTTAAATCGACCCCGTTTGGATGAAGGTCGTAGGAGTCTCTGTTTCGCACGAAATTTTAATAGCATAATATAGGGATTTAATAATGAATTTACACGGTTTTAGATTTCAAAAAAAATAAAAAAATTATGTCAAAAAGGGGCGGGGGGAGCTAAGTTAGCTCCCCCTATGGGGCATACACATTTTTCCCTATATATATATATGGGATAAATGGGGCTGCCCCCTAGGGGGAGCTAACTTGGCTCCCCCCGCCCCATTTTCACCATTTTTTTATTTTTTTTTTGAAAATTTCTTCCATGAATATTCATCACTATATCCCTATATTATGCTATTAAAATTTCGTGCGAAACAGAGACTCCTACGGCCTCCATCTAGACAGTCATTTTTTAACGGTAACAGGATTTTTTAAATCGACCCCGTTTGGATGAAGGTTGTAGGAGTCTCTGTTTCACACGAAATTTTAATAGCATAATATAGGGATTTAATAATGAATTTACACGGTTTTAGATTTCAAAAAAAATAAAAAAATTATGTCAAAAAGGGGCGGGGGGAGCTAAGTTAGCTCCCCCTAGGGGGCATACACATTTTTCCCTATATATATATATATATATATATATATATATATATATATATGGGATAAATGGGGCTGCCCCCTAGGGGGAGCTAACTTGGCTCCCCCCGCCCCATTTTCACCATTTTTTTATTTTTTTTTTGAAAATTTCTTCCATGAATATTCATCACTATATCCCTATATTATGCTATTAAAATTTCGTGCGAAACAGAGACTCCTACGGCCTCCATCCAGACAGTCATTTTTTAACGGTAACAGGATTTTTTAAATCGACCCCGTTTGGATGAAGGTCGTAGGAGTCTCTGTTTCGCACGAAATTTTAATAGCATAATATAGGGATTTATTAATGAATTTACACGGTTTTAGATTTCAAAAAAAATAAAAAAATTATGTCAAAAAAGGGCGGGGGGAGCTAAGTTAGCTCCCCCTAGGGGGCATACACATTTTTCCCTATATATATATATATATATATATATATATATATATATATATAACTGATTGCTTCGCTGTATGTATGGCATCTTTTCCAAGTTGCCATTGCATATATCAAGGAATAGTTTTCCCTGGCCGCTCTCTCCACCTCCAAGCGATGAGTATTTCCTAAACCAACCAGTTTGGTTATGGATAATAGGGATTTTATCACTTGTGCCCCTTCGAGATATCGCAATATCAGTTATGCCTCTATCTTTTTGGTAATATCAGTTGTGCCCCTCACTTCTTGCTAATTTATCACTTGTGCCCCTCGAGTTAGTGACCGTCCATCCACAGTGCAAACGGACGTTAACATTGAGGACATAAGCGGAATTAATTTAAAAAAAGTTAAATGGTCATTTTGAGACCATCTTCCTCATCCTTTTCTTCTTCCTCCTCTTCCCCCATCCTCTTCCTCCTCCTGGGCCTCCCCCTCCCCCTGCTCTGCGCCGCCCCGTGCTCCTCGCGCCGCCCCCTACTCCCCTGGGCTACCCCCTCCCCCGCGCTGCCAGACCCTCCTCGCCCAAGAGAGCATTCCCCTCCACCTCCAATGGGATCCCCGAAATGGTGTTTCTAAAGTAGGAAGTGGGTAAGGAAGGAGCGTGGTGATGCCAACGGCAATATTTCCATAATCCTCGGATGGCGTTTCTAGTATTCGAATAAACTAGAACCTATCCGCCATGATGGCCTCCGCCGGAGATACCGTCGACAAGCTCGTCATCTTCCTCGCAAAGCGCAGCGGCATAGACAAGCTTGTCAAAACCTTCCAGTACGTATCCAATTAAGCTCGTCCACTGGCACGCAGAGGCCACCCATCCCGACGTCGCCGACCATGCCAAGAAGTGGGAGGTCGTGTCCGACCTCAGCCGCAAGGCCTTTCGCACGGGGCAATTTCTCACCGGCTTCAACACCATCCGTCGTAACCCTGGGGGCCTGTTTGGTTGCTGGGTTGGACTGGGTTGGGTTGGGCTGGGTTGGGATGGGTGAATAGTAATCTGTGAGGAGGAAGTACCCTTGTGAATAGTAACCTGGGTTGGGCCAACCCTGCCCAACCCTGCAACCAAACAAGCCCTGGGAGTACGCCTTTCCACTGCACAGTCGCGGTGGTTGCGAGTCACGGGGAGATGATCTACTTCTTCTTCAACCACCTCCTGTGGCTGTCAAGGGTCGGGGTGCTCGACGTGGAGCTCGCGAGGAGGATGAGCTTCTTGTCGGCGTTCGGAGACTCAGTCGGGTACGTGTTCTTCATATTGGCAGATGTGGTAGCGATAAAGAAGGGGCTGGGGGAGGAGAGGAGGTTGAGAGGGGAGGATGGGAATGAGGAGGTGGGGAGGATAAGAGCAGACAGAGTGATGAGGTTGATGGCTGCGGCGGCGAACGTCGCGGATTTGGTGATCGCGATAGCGGACGTCGAGCCCACTCCGTTCTGCAGCCATACGGTGACACTGGGGATCAGCGGGCTGGTCTCGGCGTGGGCCAGTTGGTACCGAAACTGGCCGTCGTGAGGAGGGATCCAAGAAGGTTCCTTCAGAATTCCATTGGATACATCTTTTGCTTATGGAATATAGATTTAATCGTGTATCAGAATGCCCCGTTAACAGGACAAGAGAAATTATTCTCTATTTTATTTGGTGGAGAATTTTGTGTTGAGAACTCGAAATCCATTCCAGTAAAATTGGAATGTCCAGGCTAATCCCGAGGCAAGTCTTCAGGTAAAGCAATTGAGTGTGCTCTTGAAGGTTTCTCGTTCCAACAATCACTCTAATTGCCAGTTCGATTTAGTGGATCAGATAATGTATCAGTCAGTTCATTTGCCGGTACGACCGTGCGACCTTTCCCGGCGGACCAGGGCCGCGACGGGCGGTTGCTGGCAACGTTGGGCTTGAACCCCTAGTGGGTTCTACCGTTGACGAGAAGCCCCAAATTTGGATCTCTAGGTTGAAGAACACCTTTGGACAATAATACCCCTCTTAACCACACCATGGTTTGAGTAAACTATGGTTATTTCAATTTTTTGACGGTCAATCTGACGGAAGGGCACAACTGATGACGGAGAAAAAAGTGAGGGGCACAACTGATATTACCAAAAAGATAGGGGCATAACTGATATTGCGATATCTCGGAGGGACACAAGTGATAAAATCCCTAGATAATAATGTAACTATTTCCTACGGCATGTTATCTTGCCGAACATCTTTTAGTTTCTAAATTCCGCCTACTGAGCTCATCGAGCACATACAAAGGTTCCAGTGCTACGATCCCCAACCGTCCAAACAGTCCAGTCTAAAGCTCTTGCCCTATTCATGCTTCCATCTCATCAAAATCCAGACTAAACCCACCTTCCATTTTTACATTTAATCTCTATCATTCACAGGACAATCCGATACATGCCAAAGAACTCTGATCCACAAATGACGTCCCTCTAAAACTGCAGAGAATGGAACTGATAATTTGCTGAACATCCAAAAGACGCTCTTTGTCATTCGCAAAACACGAGTAACAGAAAATTAAACAAATTAACATCACTATCAGGACCGGTCCAAAGAACTCTACCATCTTCCATACATATAAACGGTCCTCAAGAAGCAATTTGGGGAGGGCAAAGAAATGTGTTTCCCAGATATAAAAGAACGTCGATCATACGGGACAATAACAGGTAAGATTGTTCTTGAACTACAAGTGTTTAAAAATACAGCATGGCTAACCCTTCCTTTTCGTGGCTTTTTTCTTGCTCTCAAGCCTTTCACGGGCCCTTTGGAACTCTTCCTCAGAAGGCTCTGTCTCCTTCATGTCGGTTTTGGCCAATATAGATGAGAACATGGACTCAAATTGCTCCTTTCTCTGACCGCGCCGTTGTGAGATTACAGAAACCAGATCCATTTCTGGTTTTTTCTTTTTTCTGTAAAGAAAGCAAAATCCTGGTAACAGGTAAAAGATACAGATACAAAAGTTGTGGGTTGACAGATTGGAATGAAAAGGACTCACCTGCCCCTTCTCACTAAAGGATCAGTGGGTGGTTTGATCTCAGACACCAGCTTCTCCCATTTTTGGTATGCTTTGGTTGACTTCAAGTCGCCTACGATATAATAAAATAAATAAATTGCCAAACACCAATACGAGGGATTGATCTTTGGATTTTATAATGTGTTTAAGTTGAATACCAAATCTAAATGTTTACAGTTGATTTGAGGACTTTTTATGTCTAGAAAGTAACCACACCTGCAACTATTGCCTCATCAAGGATGTCTTTAAATCGATGTGAATCCAGCTTGGGGTCAGAACAAAGCATGGAACAGAATAGCCTGAGTTCAGGGATAACGAGTCAGACAGGAGTCCATGGCTACTACGTGTAAGAAGAATTTTATATCCTCAAAAATTACGCATTCAAGCAAACAATCAATCACCTGTCCATATTTCCCTTATATTTGTCATAAAGATCTATCAAATCCTTCTTCTCTGAATCTGAACCTCTGTAATTGGCCTCAAATTCTTCAATATCTGCCTCAGTAACCTGTATGAGATCCAGAAATATATCTTAGAAGGTTGAGAGAATTCATCAACGAAAATGTCAAAGCATTGCAAACAAGTAGGTACGTACCCTTTTGTACATTGATTTGAAGAACTCTTTTAGGTTATTGACTGCTTCCCCAGCTAGTTCCTGATGAGAGTTGCTAGTAAATTAACATCTTTTAACCTATTTAAGATAAGGTTGAACACACAAAGTAAAGTAGATGACAAGATGAGCACATACTGCATCATCAATAATGCCAGTTTGATCATACAAAGCCCTCTTTTCTTCATCGCCAAGAATTGTTATAACTTTCTGCAAAACTTGAAACTTCTCTTTTGCTTCCTGAAGAGTTCAGGAAGAAGTAAGTTATTGTGGGAAAATGGAATCAAACATAAAAAATCCATATTATTGCGGGAAATCAGAAATTGTATCATGTACCTCATCTCCAGGATTTTTATCAGGATGCAGATGCAAAGCCAATTTGTAATATGCCTTCTTTATCTCTTGATGTGTCGCCGTCCTTTCCACGCCTAGAATCTGTGATAGAATTCAAAGTTAATATTGCAAACTACAGAGACATCTCTTATGAACGATGGGATGTCCGTGTTCCTAGTTACGAGATTGTTGCCTTTTAGACAAATTAGTTAACAGAAATGGGAGATTGTGTGACCCATCTCCCAACAAATAGTAGTAGCAACCTAGCAGGCACACATCACAAACTTTCAACCCATTAAATCTTTTTTTAGAATCAATGGGATGAACCTCCTTTGGAGACTCTTCCAATATATATATATATATATATATATATAGAGAGAGAGAGAGAGAGAGAGAGTTGATCCTTTGAGAGCCAAAAATTGTGAGAGCATGTCCAATCAACCAGGAGAGGCACAGGATCAACCTTCTCTCTCTCTCTCTATATATATATATAGAGATTAAAAAATCTAACTTTACAAGCTCCAAATTTCATGTAAAGCTTTGACATGCTCAAGAACATTCTCAAAATAAAACCCATCACCCTCGAAGTTTACACAATTTCTAGCCATCCGGATGGCCTAAATAAGCGCATAGATCTTTCTTCCAACGTTTGACCTTGTCTAATCTCTGCAGAGAGAATTCCAGGAGTCCATATCACCCCGTTGAATACCTGGAAAAGCAGCAGTCCTCCACACCTCCCTTGACCCAGGGCACTAAAAAAAGACGATTAATATCCTCCACTTCATCACCACATCTTCTGCAGGTCTCCTCCACGCCAGAAAAAAAATCTAGCTGTCCTAACACCAGTCATGATTGTCCCTCTCCTCAGCAACCATAAGAAAATCTGTACCCGAGCAGGGATCTCCCAAATCCAGATCCTAGTGCAATCCCGAGCGGGCTCCAGTAGCGCATGTTAAAGGAAGACCATAAATAACATCATAAACCTTCTTGACCAAGAACAACCCATCTCTCCAACATCATGAATCCCTCCCAGTAGACAGCTCCTCCAACCTCGTGAGTCTGTCTGAAAGGCTCAAAAACTGCTTTACCCTCTGACAAATCTGCCGCAAACACAGGTGTACAGGGATCCCCATCCGAACATATGTCATGCTAACATCTCTATACTGGACCTAAGCAAAATAACCTAGGGGTATTGGTCATTGAACAGTCCTTCCTCTGACCAATCATCCTTCTAAAAGAAAAAACCTATATCACTCCCCAAATTGACCACAATGATGTCACCACGTCCAGAAGAACCGAGCAAAAGACTCCATAAAATGGATGATGAGGATACAAAATCATAACATACACACAAACTGGAGGATACTCCATAAATTGATCTAATTACCATGTCAGCAAATCGTTTCAATCTCTCCATATTCTCAACACCCACTTCGTGAGTAAAGCTTTATTCATATCTCCCAAATGACACATACCCAAGCCACCTTCTGTGGCAGGTCTTGTCACCAGATCCCAATCAACAAACGCAACTCCTCTACTATCAGGGGAAAAGACCATAAGAACCGATGCATCAAAGCTTCCATCCGCATGCGGACATCAACTGAGATCACCCGTGTAGACATAAAAAAGATAGGAATAACCTAAAGTACCACCTTTACTGGAAGCAACTGATCTAGCCTCGAGAGAAAAGATGCCTTCCACCTTGTCAGCTTCTTATCCAGCTTCTCCACTACATGTTGCCAATCCACTGCATAGTTCTCCGACACAATAGCGACAGACCAAGGCAATTGGTAGGAAGGTCTTTCCATGTTGTCTCCAGAATCTCCACGCAAACCGAAACATCTTATGTACGAAGGATAAAGTAGACAAAAGCATACTTTGCCACATTAACCTTCAAACCCAACACGTCCTCGAAGATATCCAAAACTGTCACCACCGCCGTGCACTCCGATGCCCTACCCTCAATGAAAAAAATGGTATGATAAGCATATTGCAACAAAGGGATCGAGACATACTCCCTAGTATAGCCCCTAAAAACCTCTCTCCACAACAACCATAGTCAACCCTGTTTTATATAAGATCGTGTTTATGCAAAGGGATCGAGGCGTCCTCACTAGTATAACCCCTAAAAAACCTCCTCCACAACAACCATAGCCGACCCTACTTTTATATAAAATTGTATTTTCTCTATATTCTTGATTATGTAATTTATTATTTTGTATTTTCTCATACATGAAATTAGCATACATAGCTGACCTACTTAATGTGGGAGAAGGCTTCGTTGCTGTTGATGGACTTAGCATACATGATATGAACAAAACACTTTTCAAATACTGGCAAGTCATTTTTTGACAAATAACACTTGAAGTAGATGCAAGTGTTTCCTAATCTCATCTTTGAAAAAGTTGATCAGAGAGAGATATTTGATCTCATTCCATAGTCAATAAGAGAGAAAATAAAGACCTTGGATCCCACCTTTATCTTACTCGATCAAATATGTTGTATTAGCTAGTGCTGGGAAAAAATGCACTATCGGATAACTTCTTTATATGATCCCGATAGAAGGTATCTATGGCATCTTTTCCAATTATTATTGCATGACATCAGGGATTCTTTTCCTTGCCGTTCTCCCCACCTTCAAGCAATGAATATTCCTGAACTGCCAATTTGACAATAAAGAAGTATACCACTATTTCGCATTGTGTATGTTATCTTTCTGGACATCTTTTAATTTCTAAAATCCTTTCAGTCCAGAACACCTCGTACATCCACCGGAGAAGAGATCACAGAATCACAGGAATTCAGAATAAAAAAACCCTGCCTTTTGTTTATTTTGGTAAAACGGGGATAGACGATTGTCCCAATGTTTAGTAGAAAGCAAATCAAACTATTTCCCCCAATGAATGGCTCGAATCGTCATGTGAAAACAAATAATAAATGAATACCATGCCAGGGATCAAGGACTGCGGGGAAGAAGATCATTCTTCGAATATTGATTGAATCTCTACTGCATACTGAACAAATGCGGTCTATTTGGAGTCCCAAAAAATTATGAATTCCCCTTATCCAAAATCCAGCAAATATTTGCAGCACACGTAAACCATCAAAGAAATAGACATCGAAGAAACTTACGTGCACGATGCCACGAAGTCATTACTCCATCCCTTCAATCTTACGGGTTGCTTGTTCTTCCACTGCTCCTATCCCAATCTCCTAAACAACCCGGTCCAAAGTTCTTAACAGATTCATGCGACGATATCACCAAAAACCAAACTTGCACCCACCTTCAACATCTTATCTTTCAGCTCTACCATTCACATAGACACACAACAAAGAAAAACCCTAATCGCACCAACACCTTCTTGATCACCCCCGAGCCATCAAAACGCCAAATCCCCGGGAAGAGCATGGAGATCCCTGACACACGACTACGAGATCGAGTCCATGATGGGAAGACAAGAAATAGAGTTTGGATACCTCGTACAAGCTCTTCTCCTTCTCTTCCGATCCGTCGTGAACTTCCGCATCATCGTCCTCGTTCGTGCTGCTCTCGGTCACCCTAGTTTTGCCCTTCCTCCCCATTGGCGTGCGAGGATGGGGTTTGCTGGTGGTGGAGATTCTTGAAAACGGGAGTGAGGGCTATTGTTTACAGGCGGCGAACAGATGTGAGAGGGGATACTTGAGCACGGGACGGGAGCAAGGGATTGTTTGGAGGGGGGTAATAGATGCGATGGGCGGGAACGAAGCTTTCTCCCTCCCGGGGGATTGGATACTAAAATAATAGGGATTTTGTCACTTGTGTTCCTTGTAACTTCTGCAATTTCAATTTCAATTAATATCTTTCCTTGTTTTATAGTAACCATTCACATTCCACATCAACTTATCATCACTTGTTTTATAGTAACCCTTCACATTCCACGTCAACTTATCACCTTCTTGTCTCTTCGACTTCTTTACTGTCATTTCTTGTTCTCGCACGGTTAACGCCACATCAACCGTCCAATCATCAGCATACCCGCGCTCCAATACCTTACTGATGCAGTTTCGTCATAACTCACCAAGTGTTGTTGATTACTCGGTCTTTCGCCAAAGGGAATCTGCAGCCACCCTCATGTGGTAAAGCCTTCCTTAACGCTCTACATGCTAAAGGAAAGTCTGCCAGAACTCTGTTATTGTGGCCTCGAACTACTCGTGCATGTACTACCGAGTATTATTTCCCACGCTCGTACTTATCACCTGTAACGCTCCATGCCTCCTTGCACCGCCGCACATCGCCAACTGTTAATGAATGCATACGTGGGGAATCTGTTAGTATATGAACATGCATATTTTAATGATAACAAAACTTGTGTGCAAAGCTTGTAGCTATGTCAAGAGCAGGAAAGCTGCCGGAGCTACCGGATCAGGAAGGAGTTCAAGATGAGAATCTCCAGCTTAAGTGAAGAAGACGCTCAAAGGAGTTTGAAGCTAACGGTCTTCAATGCAAGCTCAAGGAAGGATAGAAAGCTCAAGAGAAGACAAAGTCGCTTCTTTTTATTGAGTCATGCTTATTGTATTTATCTTAGAATGTGAAATAAATCAAGTCAAGCATATTGCATTTCAACCATTTGACTTTGACTTCCGGGTCAAAGAGTCAAGCTGATCGATCAACCATTTACATCTGATCGATTACCTATGATCGATCACTCTTCTTTTATGATCGATAAATTTTTGAATTACAAGAATAATATCTTTGATCGATTATATCTTGATTCTGATTGATTATATAAACCACCATGATCGATCATCTTTGTATCCTTTTTTTTTGAAATCCAAAAACTAGGGGGAAACACTCGATGGTGCTCGTCCCACGGTTATTTATTCAAAAAGAAAAAATAAATACAAGGGGGGAAAAGCAAAACACACGCCGACACCAAAGATCCATTACATTACCCAATCCTCCACCATGTATTTGGCAAACAACCCCACGTTCTCCTTATAGAATCTTTGGCCCGAGAATAGCAAGTCATTCCTTCCCCGCCAAACCGCCCACAGAATGGCCATCGGATAGATCAGCTCCCTCCTTGCCCTATCCTTATTTTCTTGGATCGCACTCCGAAAAGTCTGAAGGTCGCCATTGCAGCACCGCGCCAAGTGAGCCTCCTGCCAAATTTGAGTGACCATAGGGCATGAAAAAAAGAGGTGCTCCACGGATTCAATCGCGTCATTGCACAGCATGCACCTGTTAGACACGCCGCCCAGAAGCCTGGCACACCGGTCTCTCGTCATCATCCTCTGCCTTCTGAGCAACCAAAGGAAGAACCCAATTCTCTCAGAAAGCATGAGAGCCCAAATGAAGGCGCAATCCCTGGTCAGCAACTCCGATTGTGACGGCGGCGGCCTGGAGATGACCCCATAAGCCCTCCTGACGGAGAACGACCCCTCCTGCCAACACCAGTGATCCTGCCCCTTACATGGGCACACCACTTCCCTCACGGCGTCAAGCAGGGCCAAGAAATCCTCTAATCTCTGGTCGGAGAAATTAGCGGAGAAGGTTGGACACCAGTTTCCATCCACCCAGCACGCCGCAACCGAGCAATGTTTCTCCTCCTCCAGAGCATACAGCCGAGGGAAGCACGAGCAGACCCCCCCCCCCCCCCCCCCCCGTCTAATCATTTGCCTAAAAAGAGAAGGAGACCCCCCCCACCAAGGACTGGCCTAAAATATGCAATGTTCTTCGAAAAAACTTCACGACACCCCGCCAAAAAGGGGTGGCGGTAGCAAGCCGGCCGGGCTGCGAAGGCGGCTTCCCCCTCACAACATAGATCCTTCGAACCACATCGCAAACGAGATCCTTCCCCGCCCCCCAAACCCTACTAGCTCACTTAAGAAAAAGCGCCTCATTCATCTGCTCGAGCGACTTCACCCCCAGACACCCCTGATCCTTTCTATGCGTGATATCCTCCCACCCCACAAGTGGACCCCTCTGCCCCCACCCCCCCGTATGCTTCCCCCACAAAAAAGCGTGCATCCGCTTCTCCAGTCGAGCCCGAATCCCCTTAGGCATCTGACGGTTGGAGAGAAAATAGATAGGAATAGACGAGAGGACAGCCTTCAGCAGGACCAGTTGACCACCTCTCGATAGGACAGCGGCCTTCCAACCAGCCAACTTCGCCTCCACCTTCTCCACCACCCTCAACTAATCCCCCATCCTTGTTCTGCCCATGGCCAAGGGCATTCTCAAATAGTCCAACGGCAAGTCAGAGAGGGCCGACCCCAACACCACCGTCAACCTGTCAGCCTCCTGCACCGCACGCCCGAAAGGGACGAACAAGGACTTGCTGTCGTTCTTAAACATCCCAGACAACTCGGCAAAGATCTCCAAAGCCACGGCCATGCCTCTAGCCTCCTCCACATCCCCTTCAATGAAGAAAAGGGTATCGTCAGCGTATTGAAGGATCGACACCATCACACCCTCCCTCAAGTAGCCGCAATAGAGGCCACAGTTGACAACACGAGTCGCAATATCGGACAGAACATCGGTCGCAAGGATGAAGAGCATGGGCGCCAGGGGGCACCCCTGACGCACCCCCATGCGTGGTTGAATCAAACCCCCCTCCGGACGACCATTCACCATGATCAAAAAAGAGGTCGTGGTGACACATTGCCGCATCCAAGATATCCACTTCGTCGGGAACCCCTTCCTCCTCAGCACCGACCAAAGAAATCTCCAATCCAGACTATCGTAAGCCTTCGCAAAATCCACCTTACAAAGGACTCCACTCCTATCCCTCCTCTGCCAATCGGCGATGATTTCAGATGCCAGAGTGATGCAGTCGGAGATCTGCCTCCCAAGAACGAAGGCCGACTACACCGGGGAGATAATGCTCCCAAGAACGATGTTCAACATGGCAGCAAGGGCCTTCACAGTTATAAGATAAAGGGCGTTTGATACCGCAACAGGGCGAAAATCACCGATGGAAGCCGGCGTAGAAGACTTGGGCAGTAAAATGATAAGCGCGCCGGTTGACCCGATCGAAACCCATGTTCCCCTGACAGAACTCCAAGACCACCTCCAACACCTCCTGACCCACAAGGTCCCAAAAGTCTTTGTAGAACGACACTGGAAAACCATCGGGGCCAGGCGCAGCGTCAGCATTCAGGTCCCAAACAACATCTTTAAGCTCCTCCAGGGTTACATTACGAATGAGATCACCACAGGATGACCCCGCCACAGCATGGGTACCCCAGCCTAGCCACTTCCACCTCCGAGGAATAGTTGTTGACGAGGCGTTCTTGAAATGAGCCACAATAGATCTCCCCATCTCCTTGTTCCCCTCCACGTGAAACCCATCAATAGCGATGGAACGAAGCGCATTGGATCTGTGCCTCCCACTAGCAATACGATGGAAGAAAGACGTATTCGCGTCCCCTTATCAATCATATTCCAATCGAGGAAGATTTTTAAGCTAATTTCATTCTTAATTTGTTACAATGACTACGTTTGAGAGCCAACATCTATGAGACGCTAATACCTATAAAGAGATCCCCATACCTCATTATATAGAATACACCAAGAGCAACAAGCTCAGTACTCTCTGCTTTCCACTCTATACTCTGAGAGAAAGGTCGAAAGAGTTATTTTTTGTTGTGTTATTCATTCCGACATATCCGATTCTCTACGATTGATTCTTACAAGAATGTTCCTTTCTCTGTAAGATTGTTTTATTTTTGCCTCTTATTATTCATTGCATATTTACTTTGACATTGAGGTTGTTAAGACTATTTCTCATATATGATTTTAAGTTATCTGCGTAAACAACTCAATTTGTAAATGGTGGAGTTGAATGCTCAGGTTCTAACATGATTGTGTTGCGTAAGCAACTCAGTTTAGTGGTAAGACACGTGTGGGACAAGTTGAAAGCTCGAGTCGGGAGACTCGGATCGTGGTTTTTACCTAGGAGGGTTTTCACATTAAATTCTTGTGCACTTGTGTTTTGTGTGTCTATTGTGACTGAAAGTGCTATGCAATGTCGTGCTTGTATTATTTGCAAGGAACTAGGTCGTAAGTACGATCCACCCACACCCTTCATCAGGTACCCGAGCGGTATACATAAAAAATACCAACACTATCGATATTGTGCACCTTCGTGTGTATGCCTATGTAACATCACCGCATCGCTCCTCCATGCCTGTTGCTTCACTGCATATTGTCAAACTTCGCTCGCGTGCCTACCATTGTGTGCATCCACCATCACGTCTTTCATTGATGTTTGTGTCTGCTGTGCTCACACTTCGACAAGTGTCATGACACTCTACTACTGAGCCAGTGTCCTTTGTGACACTTCTCCAATGCCACGTATGGTTAAGTCTCCAAGACTGTCATAGATAACCTCAGTGCTACCCACTCACTGTAGACTCCTCCCGAAGTCAAGCCACATCTCTTATGTCTGTACATCCGCTAGCATGTTTCCTCGAACATTCCCGATCCTGGAATTTGGGTGTGTGACACAATCCTAGATTGTTTGGAAACATAGTAATATTTATTCTACAAGGGTGCCATATTTTCAGTTTGACAGAAGTATTACAGATAGTGAAGTTGAGTACATTTTTGCATTGAGGGCACATTAGTTTCTCAGTCATGGTTCTGTGGGCTTCCTTTCTTGTATTGATGATTCAATCATACAAGATCGGATGATCGAGGATGTCAAGGTTGTATGTGACTTTCCTGATGTACTCCCAGATGAGTTACTATGACATCCGCTAGAGGGAGATTGAGTTAGAGATCATTTTATTGCCAAACACACAACCAATCTCTATTCCTCCACACCAGATGGCACCTATCGATCTTAGGGAATTGAAGGTGAAAATGTAGGAACTATTACAGAAGGGATTTGTTTAACCTGGTACATCACCTTGGGGGGCATCGATTCTCTTAGTACGGAGAGAAGGATGGGTCCATGCAAATGTATATTGATTACATGTAGTTAAACAAGAGAATGGCTAAGAATCTTTATCCACTCCTACAGATAGATGATCTTTTCGATTAGTTGCAGGGAGAAAATGTTGTTTTCCAAGATTGATTTGTGATCCGGTTACCACCAGTTGAGGATCAGGGATGCGGTCAAGCTATATGATCACTAAGAGTTTGCGGTGATGATGTTTAGTCTCATGAATGCACCTGTCACATTCATGGGCTTGACGAATAGGTTCTTTCATTCATTAGACAAATTTCTGGTGGTGTTCATTGACGATGTCTTGATATGCTCTCATGATGGACACGAGCATGATTTACACCTCAGCATTGTGTTAGAAACACTCAATGAGCACCAAGTATATGAGAAGTATATTAAATACAAATTTTGTCTCTCAGAGGTGGCCTTCCTTGGCCGCGTGATTTTGGGGGAAGTTGTGGCATTTGACCTTGCCAAGATTGAGGCCATTATGTCTAGGGAGCATCCCAAGACGATTATAGAATGTTTAAATTTCCTTGGTCTCACCGGGTATTTGATGAATCTCCATTTCATCACCTTTATTCTATCATTTTGGCCTTAAAAACCCCAGCAAATGCATGTAAATAGCCTCAATTTGTACATAATAGCATTCATTATTCATTGTGATTAAAATAAGGTTTTTAATGCCAAAATTATAGAATAAAGGGAAGAAAAGAAAAGGAATAAAATATTGCAAATATTTTATGACCCTAACCCGAGACCAAGGCCAGCATGGAATTGGTCGACAAGGAATAAAGTAGGGGGAGATAAGGGCCGATTATACAATAAATATCTCATTTATTAATTCATTCATTTATGCATTTTTGGCATCTATTTTGTACATAATTATTTATTCATCAAATAAAGAAATTTTGTTCATAAAAGTTGTAGATAATAATTTAAATAAAAATACAAAATTGAGTTTGTGCAAAAATAATACACAGTGTACTTTTTATACACAAAATAAAAAGCCAAAATCTCAACTTCACAGACCCATATCTTGCACATAAAAACTCCAAATCACCCAAACTCACCTTTAATTGTATATAGCATTCCATGAACTATTTTATAAAATTGGTTTCATAATTTTTGGAGTCCACCTGTAGAAGTTAGGTTTTTGGCCCACATTGTATATAGGACTGATTAAAATATTCATTTTATTCAATATTCATTATTTTTCTAAATTTATATTTTTAGTATCTTGTAAATAATGTATATAATTCATGTACATATTAAAATTAGAAGAAAACTAAAAAGAAGTTGTGAAATAAAAAGAGCCTATATGATACATAGGCAAAATACCAATACAAAGTATGTATATAAATAAAAGGGGATCTTGATTCCTTTATTCTTTACTCATCTATATTTTTTTAAATATGTAAATATTATACATAACTTATTAAAAAATACAAATCCAAAATAAAAACAAATAAAATTCATTACATAAATAAAATGTACATAATATATAGGTAAAATACCTATAAGTATACCTACATCTATATATATATATACATATTTATCTAAACATACTCATAAAAATTGAATAAAAATATATTTATACTCGCAAAAAGAAGTTATAAATATATAAAATAAGAAAATAAAATAATAAAATAAAAATAAACAAAATAAAAATACATAGATATGAATATACTTATAAATACATTATTAAAATAAATCCGTAATAAAATACTTCAAAAAAATAAATAAAAATCATAAATAAATACTACCTTAATTTAAAAACATTTTTTATTTTTTGAGTAAAATCTAATTAATTCATTTGCTATGTGTAATAAATAGGGGAAATTTGGTCTGACGTGGACCAATCAGAGGCCAGGGAATGTTGACCTCCGGTCAACTCCCCCCTGCGCCTCTGACGCCCGTCAGAACCATCAACTCCCCCATTTTCTTGCATCTTTCCCGGCCGATCTGTAGCTCTTTTGACATCCATCCCTTCACAAGATCTCTTCTCTGATCATCCGTGATCCTCGCCGAGATCTAGGATCCCTTGTACATATCCCCGATTCATCAATAATCGCCGGTCACTGGGGGTCCCTTGGAATGTTTATAAATAAAGTCTTCCTCCTTCCTTGCCGAATTTGGCCATGTCTATCCCCCTCTTTGAGCTTGAATGAGCTCCTGGTGAAGCCCTCGTGACAGGAGGTGCTTCCCAGCACCTCGGTTCGGCCGGAGATGGAGGAAAGTTTTGTCGCGGTGGTGCTCCGGCGACCACCCTGCTCCCTGGCGGCCCCCAGGTATAAGAGCTGCGTTTTTTTTATATATCTAGGTAGATTTCGATTCCAGTATTTCAATCCTGCAATTAGTTTTAGGTTTCGTTTGTTAGTGTAGCGTAGTTTAATGGTTTCGTAGTTCGCCGGAGCTCCGCTCCGGCGAGCTTTTCACTGTGCCTCCGCCGTTGTCCGACCACCATTCCACTGCCATTTCATTTCCCTACGCCTTCTCCACCTTCCAGCCACCTTGCCCAACCGGATTCGCATCTGGATCCGCGAATCGATGCTCACCTCCTCCGCATCGCCGGAGCATCGCCACCCACCATCGTTTTTACGCTAACAGCTTCAAACCCTAGGTCGAGGGTGAAGCCCTCGAGCCGTGCGATCTTCCTGTGCAGGTTTGGTGCGCGAATAAGCGCCAGGAGTCGTTCCAAAGCCGGCGGAGGTACCTGGAGCAGCTTGCCTTCTCCGACCTCGCGAGGGCGCTCCGGTGTACCTCTGGCCGATCCGACACCTCCAGACGTTAGAGGATACCTCCAGGAAGCTTCTTGGACCTTCAGGCGCGAAGATGATCGGCGGGAGAGCGAGATCTCGTCGGAGGAAGCTCGCCCCGGCGAGGCTTCTTCCCTGTTCTTCCTCGCAGCTCCCTCGCCGTTGGATGATGAACGAAGGCCCAGTTTTGATCAGAGCCGTCCGATGAGGCGAAGCAGTCACCGTCAGATCTCGCGAGAGGTCTAATCTCAAGCGCCCATCGACGAAGCGGTACCAGCCGTTGGATGAGCGACACGTGGCAAGTAAAGAAATCCCAACCGTTCGCCAGCGCGCATTTTGGGGGTAAATTGCAAAAAACCATCCCCCGCCTTTTTGTATTTAGTATTTAATTCTGTAAATATTTTTGCACGTTGTAAATAAAGTGGAATTTTTGCATGGAACCCCCGAGACTGTTTTGATATTACTTTTGGGTCCATTCCACGTCACCTCACGTGTCGTCCCACGTGAGGTGGGTATTTTGCCTAAGACCCCCCTGTATGTTTGTAAATATACTTTTAGTCCATGAAATAAAATTTCCAGTGTTATATTTTTATGAAAAATTGCACCCAGGACCCTCAACTTTTCTGTAATTACATTTTAGTCCCTGTGGGTGCGGACCACGTGCAGTCCCACGTGGTGGGTAAATTTCAAGGGGGCCCTGGCGGGTTTGCATATTTAATTTTAATCCATAAAATCGCAGAAAACGCTATAACTTTCTGGTATTTTTGCACCTGTGCCCCTGTAACTTATTTTATTTGCAAAAATACCCCTGCCAGGCTTAATTATTTTTGTGTCTTTTATCCATTTATTATAAATACCTAATTGGCTCCTAAAAATCCACAAAAATTAGGATAGGTGCTCTATGCAAGGCTTGTTCACGCTCATATTTTATTTTGCATTTTTTTTGCATTTTTCCTAATTATAAAAAATGAAAAAGAGCCATTTTTGTACTGATTAAATTGAAAAATACAAAAAAAAATTAGAAAATGTTTTTGAAAAATTCCAAAAAAATTCTATATGGTATATTTATTTATATATTGAGTCCAGAAAATGAAAAACCCTAAAAATATGAAAAAGAAAATAAAAAAATTATAAAATCCTAAAACCCACTAAAACAATAATTGGACATGATCAATGGATTGAATAATTGATACATTACACATACATTCCCTTCGCCTCCCAGAGTTCGACCTCTACTTGTGCTTACACCTATACACATTTTACATGTAGAGTTATAATAAATTTTAACTCCACATTTTTGGATATTCATTGCATATATTATTGTGGGTTAATTGTTGATCGATCTGGGGATCTTTAAGTGGTCAATTCAGCGACTTGATTTCTCGCCTCGTGAGATATCTAGACCCTTGATTTTCCCCGTTCATCAGTATTATAGACAATTTGTTAGGGGGTTTTCTCAATTGCCTTATATATTACTTGTTTGACACATAAGATTGTACCATCTTTCTGTAGCGACAAGTATGATATGATCTTTCGCACACTCAAAGATATATTGATGACTGCTCCAATTCTCACTCTTCTTTATGGCACCTTGGACTCCATGTATACACAGATACATCCAAAGAAGGGTTGGGTTATGTGACAATGCAACGAGTATAGGTCGTATTTATGCATCATGACAATTGGAGAATCATGAGCAAAATTATCCCATACATGACGTAGAGTTGGCAGATGTAGTCTTAAACTTGAAGATATGGCGTCGTTACTTATACATGGTTACATTTAATATTTTCACCGATCATAAAAGCCTCAAGTATATATTTGACCAACGAGAGCTGAATATGAGGCGGAGGTGATGGACGGGACTTCTAAAGGATTATGATTGCACCATCTCCTATCATTCTGGTAAGCAAAACCATGTTGCAGATACGTTAAGTAGGCGAGCCCATGCAACGAGTACAATAAAATGATTATAGACTTGAGATGTGCTCATTACACTTAGTAAGTGGCACCCATTTGACGGTATCTCTGATACAATCATAGTACCTGTCAAGTATAGCAGATTGTGGGACAGAATTGTTCATGGTCAAAAGGTGATCAAGGATTGCAAGACTTATACCATCATTTCCTGAAGGACAAATTCGATGGATTCGAAGTTTGTGAGTTCATCTTCTGGAAGGGGGATCGTGTCTATATCCCAGATAATGTAGAGATTAAGAGAGATATATTACAGAATCTCATAGTTCTAGACTTTCCATTAATCCAGGAAATACCAAGATGTATCGAGACCTCTGCCAAAAAATTTTGGTGGGAGGGAATGAAAAGGGATGTGATAGAGAATGTCAGTCATTGCCTCACTTGCCATGTAGTAAAGGTAGAGCACAAGTGGTCCTCTGGTTTATTGGAGTCTCGTGCCATTCTAATGTGGAAATGGGAGAGAATATTGATGGATTTTGTGATATCAATTCTATGCACTACAAAAGGGCATGATGCGAATATGGGTAGTTGTTGACCGGTTGGCCTAGTACGCCCAGTTTATACTAATCAACATGACTTGTACTCTAGTAGAGCTAGCAAAGTTATACATTCGACATGTCATCCCTTTGCACGGATTTCCCAAAGATGTGGTATCTAACAGAGACTCATGTTTTACCTCATGAAGGCCTTGAAGACAGAGCAAGTTTCATCTTAACGTAGCCTACCATCCATAGACACGTGCCTAATCCGAGAGAATGAGTGAGACACTTAGGGATCTACAACGAGCTTGTGAAGTGGAAAGGAAGGGATCATGGAAGGATCAGCTTCCCCTTGTTGAGTTCACATATAATAATAGTTTACGTGCTAGTATCAGCATGGCTCCTTTTGAGGTATTGTATAAGTGAATATGCACAACACCTTTGTGTGGTAGGAAGTAGGTGACAAGGAGATATACACCACCTAGGTTATCAAGGAGACTACAAGGGTCGTCGATATAGTCATGAAGAAGTTGCTGACTACGCAGAGCTGTCAAAAGAGCTACTCCTATCAGAGGCATCGAGACCTTGAGTTCGATATTGGGGGCTTTTTTCTGAAGGTATCCCCAATGAAGGGTATCCAAAGAGTTGGCATCAAAGGAAAATTAATACCATGATTTGTTGGCCCATTCGAGATTCTGTCCTGTATTGGGAAGGTGGAATATCGAGTAGAGCTGGTGGGTATGCATGATGTGTTTCACATGTCGAACTTGAGGAAGGATATTGAGACCCCATGCACGTGATCTGCTACGAAGATTTGGCTATCAAACCGAACCTTTCTTCCCCGAAGCACCCGTACAGATCTTGGACCATGAGGTTAAAAGAATACGATGGAAATAAAGTCCATTAGTGAAGGTTCTATGGCAAAATCAGAATGTCGAAGAAGTGACATGGGAACTTGAGGATGACATGAAACATGGTTATCATCACCTTTTTGAAGGCATTATTCTAAAACCCTAGTTTATTTCTCTTTAAGATTTTCATGGGTTGAAATAACTATTTTATTCAAAGCTCATATTTTGAAATAACTATTTATCAATTTACAGAAATTGATATATTTTACAATCCTATGTTGTAAAATACACCTAACCACTCATGTTCGGAAAAAACAACCAAGTTTGGCAAAAATTTGCGTTCCATGTAGTTGTGTTTCCAAAAATATAGGATAAATTGATCATGAGATAATTAATTGGTAGTACATGTGGAAAACATTGCTAGAATGATGGGATTTTTGTTATACTATATTTCTAGATTGAGAACGCATTAAATGTGCTACACGTTATATGTATATTATTTTTAGGGTGGTCTTAGATATGGAGTGTATTAGTTTAGTTCTCAAATTAGAAAAATGCATGTCATAGTACATGCTAAATTTCATTGTCAACCAACATTTTTGTGGAAGCAATGCTTGTAAGTCGTGATAACATTTGGTAAATTTCATAGTCTCTTTTGTAAAAAGCATGTGATTTAGGGAATGTTGGTATCCATTTTTTTCCAACCAAACATTATATGGGCACAATATTTGTAAATTACATTTTTTTTGTAAATCACATGGTCTCTTTTGTAAAAAGCATGTTATTTTCATAAAATAGAATGCTTGTTAGCAATGTATAAACTATTTTTTCCAACCAGCGTGTTTTCCAATATCAGTTGTCCCTCAAATCCATCATACATTATAAATTTTATGTGATTTTTGTAAAATTCATGCTCTCATTGTAAAATTTATTTGTTGACATGCAAAATAAAAACAAGTCAATTAGTAATTTACATTTATTATTTATAAAAAAAGAACATGTGAAAAACACATTATAATTGTAAAATCAATACAATAACGATAAATATATGCATATATAATACTAGAACTACTAGATTATGATAAAATTGAAACACAGGAAAATTGTATTTTTGGACTTGAGATACTACTTTATATCTTGTGTTCATCAATTCATTATTTGTTTGTAAAGTTTGTGCGGTTTTTGTAAAATATACACTTTCATTATAAAATTTGTATATTGATCTACAAAATAAAAGGTCAATTAGTTATTTATCATATTTTCTTTAGAAAAAGTAAGACAATTGATAAGATTGTAAAAATAGCAACAAAATGTAAAATGTAGAGAGGAAATGTAACTATAATGCATTCAAAAAGGAAATAATGGATTCCGAACAAAAAATTGAGATTAGGACTAAGATGCAAACGTTAAATTGTAAATCAGATCTGAAAAATAGATAAAATTATGTTCTTGCCGAGATTAGTGAATTAATGAAACTAAAGAACTTAAAAAACCCGAATTTTGTGACACTGTATCGATTGATTCCATACAACCATCTACTTCCTTTTAGATATGACAATAGAAATAATTTAGAAACTAAAAATATAAAGCAATAAAAATATATTGCATTACCTGAAGCATTTCGAGTTCATTCAGAAGAGAAATCACATCCGATGGAGTTTCTTAGAGAACAGGAAGCAGAATCCATAGGAAATGGACTTTCTATAAGCACTTGTTTTCTACGCGAGTCTGATTTCATGTAAATTAAGATTAAAATGATTTGTTTCTTTTATTATCTTCGCGGAAACTAGGGATTGGCTCGATAGGAGAGATGAGATTAATCCGATAAGAGAAAGAAGGTTACTAAAATAGGATTAGAACGTTAGTTTCATGAGTGGTTTTGGTGAATTGGGGTGGTTTTGTTTTACACCGTAGATGTACATCAAACGGCTGAGTGGTGTCGCATGGTGTTTCCAGAAAGATGCTACCTTTGTTCAAGTTATATATATATATATATATATATATATATATATATATATATATATATATATATATTACATATACACACACATACAAATAAACATACGTGTACACACACATGTGTTTGTATACAATTTTGAATAAATCCCCTAGGGTTTATTTTAAAAAAATTGTGGAAGAAAAGTGGGAGCATACTCTTATATGCTCCAAGGGAACGTTTGCCTAATTCATATATTACACAAGTGCAACCTTTACATATAACAATAAGTTTCAAGCAACGACTTAATCATGTGTAGAATAAGAAAACAAGAGTGCCTTTATGTGCTAGTTGATACGAGAAATGTGCTTTGCTTCCTTCTGCTTAATGAGAAGTTTGATAAATAATTTGATCATAATGAGAAAGAAATTAAGTGTAAAAAAGGTATCCATTTCTGCCAAGTATATTTTGGTAGAGTTTCATTTAGTTTATTGTTGTGATTATGACTACAATCTTGTTTGCAATTAAGTTACAACCTAGGAACATTTGAACAAGAGCTAGATCGACACACACCATTTTTTACAACATTTCATTCAAATAAAAAAACTCCTTTTCCAACTGCACTTGGCAACTTTCATCTTCTCATGCTCAACGTACAAGTAGATAGCATCACTTACTAGGATTAATTACTTCCTTTTTAGTATCTCTAGTCATCTTATTTCCATCCATTTAACGCATCAAGAGTTCAATTATTTGTGATGCCCAAATTTATAAAGAATAAACTATAATTATGTTAAATCTTTTAATTTTGGCTACCAACTATTAAGTATGGGATCTTTCAACTTAGTAAAGAGATGCACTGGACCTTTTTAGGTGCCAAGAAGTGACACTTCTATTTATATCCAAAGATAACCTGACAAAATTCCAAAAGTTGCACCATCATGATATAACTCATTAGGGGCGTTCGGTTAGAGAATAAGAAGGAATAAAGATGTAAAATAAGGAGAATTAGGATCTATTCTCCGTTCAATTGGAAAGATAAGAATAGGAAGAATAATGAGGAATAAAGATAGGAATAAAGGTGGAATAAAATGAAATAATAGAATGTGAATGAGAATAACCGTACTCTCGAGAAGCATGCCAGCAAGGAATTGACTCTTTATTTCAATGCTTATTCTCCAAACGAAAAAACATAAAGTCAAATAGAGAAAGTTTATGACAAAGGAGAAGTATAACACCAAGCTATTTTATGTTTTATAAAGATATAACACCTGGCTCCTTGAAAAATTTTGATCCTTTAGCATAGATTTTAACTTCTCATCATGTATGGCAATTTCATGCATAAACCTTTTGACATTAACAAGAGTGGTTACCTAAGTTACACAATATTGGTCTTACGAGTAAAAAAAGGCCGATTTGTGTTGATGCCATTTATCTGTTTAGGGATGCAAATGAATATCATCACCGTATATGTTTTATATATAGTTTTGACATCTGTATCCGTATCCATTTTAAAGTGGATACGAATATTGGTAACATTTTGATATCTGCAAACATCCGTATCTGTATCGATATATCCGTTTTCTTATATAAATATAGTCATAGTTTGTTTTTAACCCTATATAACATAATTATATACCTTCTTTTAGCATATTTGTATAATTTTTCTGATACAAACACATTTAGTGAAGTTATATCACATATTTTCCATCTAATTCATATATATATTTGAGTCGAATCTATATAGTATTTCTAACATTACTCGTATACGATCAATATCCGTTTTACATCCGTATCTATTTTTTAAGGATATAGTACAATAGTTTTAATATCCGTCAATATCCGTATCAGCATTCGTATTCGTATTTAAAAACAGATAAGGATACGATAATACCTTAATCCATATCCGTCCGTTTGCATCCCTATCTGCGTGACACAAATTCCTCGTGGAAAGTAGATCCGAAAATTCCACGAAAATTGGATTGTCGTTAAGAGATTCCATACTAGAATCATTAGGTAAAAACAAAAATAAAATAATTACAATTTGCTTATTAAATTTCTCGCCCATTGTGGTTTTTTTTTTCTAACTGCAAATCTTGTAACGAGGACCCTACTGCAATATTATTTTCTTCTGCGAAACTTCCAAAGGCAGAAACTGACAGATTTCTCCATCGGAAGCTTCCACAAGAAACATACCAGTAGATGGTAAAAAAAGTAAATAGAATGTATGAGATGGCAAAAACATAACTAGATGCCTTTTAGACTTCAAAGAGGTAGAGCACATAATGCACAAAATTTTCAGCAGCCTCTCTGATATATCAAGTGGTGGGTAATCGAGATCCTCATACATACCTATATTCCTCTATCACTATGCCTGCCCAGAATTTGATACACACACATTTTTCTCAAACATGTTGATACTAACTCTCATTAGAAACATTATTCACATGGCAACCCATCATGGCATCAGATTTATAAGAATTGGTAGAACCATGTCTAAGATTGCACACGAGGACCGGCCTGGCCTGACTAATTGCCAGAGTTAGTTGTGCCCCTAAATCAGCTATGCCATTCTTTTACAGGAAAGAAAGATCTTCCTCTTGCAGTGCGCAGACTAACAACCACGGTCTCCCAAACGAATAGCAACCGCCAGGTGCTAGGTAGATTCCAGAGAGCTGGCAGAAGATGGTGATGCCTCTTCATCAGTATTGTTAAATCTTGCACTCTCAAACTCCTCCATGAGAAGTTCTCGGAGTCGCTTTCTTAAGCCAGAGGCCTCTTCAGCATGGAACCACCCATGGCCAAACTAATTTAAAAATTGAAGGAATTATTGTTGCACATACCACAAAAATTTTCAAATAATTAACAGTTGTACCATGTCGAGGCCTTTCTTTGTAACCCTTTCTGGAGCCTCCATTATAAAACGTTCCATGAAGTAAAGCACAAAAAGACCGCAGTCGAATTCGTTTTTCTGCTGGGGTACCTGGAACATTAACAAAAGCAATGTACATAAAACTTGTCAAAGATTTTTGAAGATGCATGTGTTAACTTTATTGAATGGACAACATTGGATGCAATCAGACGTTTCTTATTGTAGAAGACATGGTTGAATGCAATCAGACATTGCCTTAAATAAGTCCAAATTTTCCAATAAAATACTAGTCAGGATATTCCCAAATTTGTGCTAGATCATAGAAGAGGAATGTCTAAATAAACGCAAATCATATAAACATATAACATTAGTTGTCATTGCAATAAGCCATAGGCTATAAACAAAATGTCGAGTTAAATCACAATAAACAGAATCACACAGCAGACAAAATTTTAAGGACACCAGACAAATCTCGAGAAAATAAAGCATTATCATGTAAGGAAATTAAAATTTAAGGAACTTATCCTACCAAGATATTCTTTTTAACAATCCTATTGGGAAGATCTCTCCACGTCTCTTCGGAAATAGGAAGATTTAGTGGAACAGGATGGGAACCATTTATCATGAGCTCCCATTCCTCTATCAAATACCTGAGAAAGAAACAAAAGGGACGATTAACAGAATGGTAACTACATAATATGTTGCATAGTGTGTGTTCAATAGTCTTCATCATCGTAATAGTCAGCACCAGAAAAGTTTCAAGACAATTTCAAGCATTTATCACTGCAGATTGAGGTTTTCAGCAACAACACTGTTTCGGTATTGTCAAAAAATTGAATTGGATCTGATGTGGTTGACCAGCTGTGGAAACTCACCAGTTTGGCTGGTTCCAGTAGAGAAATCAAAATATAAATATGCAAGTAAGAATATCATTTGGTAACAAAATGTCAAATCAATAACAAAACACAATTTGCTAACGAAGTATGGCACATCGATAAATGGTAGGCATTGGTAACAAGGAACAAAGTCTGGTAAACATGTATAAAAATGAGTAATAAATTGGCAAATACGATGTTTATGTTAGAATGTTGTATCTCGTTTGAACCCATCCCAAAGATCTGTTCCCAATGGAAAAATGGGCATGCCTAAGCAAAAAACAACACAAGATGTACAAGGTTCGCATTTAACTAGGCTACTCAACGGCAGCAGTTGATTGCTATCTTGTACGGTGGTAAAAGGGTGATACATACAATCCAGATTGAAGCCAAAACCAGTTTATATAGCATCCCATAGAGACCAATCTCCTTAAACAGGGGGATCCACAAATCCAAATAGATAAGTCAATGGAAAACTAGATGTTGTTTCAAAAGGTACCTGCTCCCACCTCCCCCCATATCGAGATCCCTGTTTCGAAACTATAGGATGAGAAGGAGGTCATGAAACGGGCTCGACAATGTATCATATTAACCAAACAGGTTAGGATTCAGGCACCTCAACAAATAATATACCCGAAATTGGGTAGTGCACTAGTAAATTCACAAGTTAAAATGCTTCAAATATAGAATATATGACCACATCATAATTCAAAAGTATAATGTTTCTGAAAAGTATAAATATATACGTGATACAAACACTACAATGTAGATACATCTATATGCTTATAAAAAATCCCATCGCAATCGATCAATATGGTTGAAATGCATCAGTGAACTAACGAAATCTAACAAAATTGGGTTCAAAGTATCAAAATCAATTGAGATACTGGTGCTATAGAAATTCATCAACATGCTTTTTGTGAAAATACGAATTGTAGAATGTGGAATCAAAAATAAGAAACTTTGATTTTAGGTTGAACCCTACTGCTTAAAGAGCGGGATGAAACCACGAGATAACATTACAAATTGTTTATTACTCTATTAAGTTTCTCAAGAGATTACAAGGGGTGTGGGGCTCTTTAAATAGCCCCGGCAACACTACACAATCCCATCAATATGCAATATGGGATTAAATAAGTAGCGTAATTGGATCTCTTGGATAACCTTAGAAAAGCTACAGCTTATTGCAAAAGAAAATACTCATCTAATCCGAATCAGACTCTAACACCCCTCCTCAAGCATAACCTTGGAAAAGCTACAGTTTATTGCAAAAGAAAATACCCAACTCGTCTAAAAAATGGTGAATCCTTCTCCCTCTTTAAGTAGGGACGGCTACATGGATTCTTCCTCAAATCCATGTTGAAAGATTCGATTATTTTTTACGCTGTCTATCGGCTACCTAAGGTAACCCCCACGAGGGATTTGAACCATGGTCTTTTGGGTGGTAGACACACTGCACTACCACTAGACTATTAAAGTGGGTACACTCAACTTGTTTACACTAGATAAATCATGTAAGGTGCTGGAAGGACACCACTCAAAGTAGAACTTGTCGGGAGGAGACTTGTACCAAGGAGATAACACTGGGAGGAGACCCATGCCTTAAGTGGATGCTCGGTGAATACAACCGGTAGGTAGTATATAGGTTGGAGTGTTGGTTTTCAAGCAATCAATTAATGTCAACAATAGTTTAAGATGATCCCAAACAACAATAGAAGTCCATCTAAAGGTAATGATTGAGTATCAAAGTAGATTAGTGATCATCTCCCATATGAGGATCTCGAGAGTGGGTTTCTCTTATAAAGAAACTCTGAGAAAAGTCTTCTCCACGCAAATCACCATTGCTTCTCTCATACGCGGACTTCAAACAGTGAGAGTCGTAGAACCTAAAGAAGTGGGTTCTAACACACAAGAACCTCGAAGAGATCTTGTTCTAGGGACCACAAATTGAAAGAATATAGATATGCGATAAATTTCTATTAGGCATACTCTCAATTAGAAGAATAAATAGTGCACTAGACTTTCGGCCCCCCTTCTCCAGTAATTGTCAAAGACATAAGGATAATCGATATAGTTGGGGGAACAAAAGAAGAAATTGTAGGGGGGTTAAAAAACACCTCTTTTTCCTTTTTTTCTCTTTCTTCTTTTTTTGCAAGGGATTGGGATGGATCTCCTTTACAGACACATCCAAAGAATATATTTATATAAAAATAATTACAAACACAAACTCTCACAAAGAGCCTTTGCATGCTCAAGCACATTTTCTGCATAAAATCTCTCCCCTTTGAAGATTACCCCATTCCTCCCCAGCCAGATGACCCACAGAAGCGCACAGACTCTACGTCTCCCATCAATTGAACCCCGTCAATTTGAATAAATGGATTCCTAGAAAGATTTAGAACTCTCCCAGCAAACACCTGTCAACTCAACTTTCTCCCAAGACTTCTGGCACCTGAAGAAAAGATGGTCAACTCTTGTGCAAATTTCCTCACTACCAGGGAAAAAAGGGCCCGTCCGGTGCTTGTCATAAGATACCCTCTCCTCATCACCAATAGAAAGATCTTTAACCTCATAGGTAGCTTCCACCCCCATATTCTAGCACAATCTCGGACGGTACCCTCATACATAATTGTACCCAGTCCAGAAATAACCATGTAAGCCTTTCTCACCGAAAAAACACTATCACTCCATCACCAAGAGTCTCTACCCTCTGTCGACCCCCCATTCTAGCCAACCTACCTGACAAGGAAATGAAGTCTTCTAGTCTCTGATCCGATAAATCTGCCACGAATTCATGTGACCAAGAGTCGCTCGAGTACGTATCTGCCATGATCGCCTCCTTCCTCGTAGCCAACTTAAGGAGCCTAGGATATAAATAATAGAAAGCTCCTCCCTCTGTCCACTTATCCCGCTAGAAGCCAAAACCCCTACCATTTTCAAGTAATTATCGCATTGAAGTTGCAATGTCTAGTAACACAGCACAAATGCCCCTCCAAAGGGTAGTGAGCCATGATACCACACCCACTCTAGAGATCAAGCTAAGAGAAATTGAGTATATAGATCTTAACAAACGTAATGGCAGATACAACCTGCCATCCCAGATCCTCATCACCCACTTCAACAACAAAGCTTTGTTCATTTCTTCCATTCGCAGCATGCCCAAACCGCCCTTCTTGGTCGGCAATGTCACCATCCCCAATCAACCAAGGCCATGCCCTTCCCCTCTGCAGTAGATGCATAAAAGAACTGCATCATCAACCTTTCCAACCGCCTATGAATCACAGCCGGCATCATCCATAAAAAACCAAGATCACAAACAAGACCGCCTTTATCATCACCAGCCTCCCTCCCCTTGACAAGCACACTGCCTTCCACCCAGCTACTTCTTTTCTGAGTTCACCACAGGCAACCAATATGTTTGCCTTAGCCTCCTACACACCAGAGACATGCCTCGATAATTAAGTGGCAAACTTCTTTACACAATTCTTAGTAAAGCCTCATAAGATGAAATCTCTTCCGAAGGCATGCTAAAAGGGACAAAAGCAGATTTTGCCCCATTAATCTCCAAACCTGACAACTGTCTGAAAATATCTAGCACAGCTTGAACTACCCTACAATCTGTCGCCCCTCCCTCAAATAAAAAGATTGTCAAACATACTGTAAAATCGGGATTGAGAAGTTTTCCTTGGAATACCTCGAAAAGCTCCCTCCCTCTGCAAGCCTAGACATAACAACCAAAGCATCCGCTGCCAGGACAAACAGTAGGGGGGCCAAAGGACATTCCTGCCCAACTCCTCCCCGTGGTTGAAAGAACCCTCCCTCTGGCCTCCCTTTGACCAGCAGAGAACAAGACAATATTGTGACGCATCTCTTCATCCAGTCAATCCAGACATTTGGAAAACCCCTACCAGCCAAGGAGGCCCAGATACAACTCCAATTCATACAACCATACGCTTTTGTGAAGTCAACATTCCACAAGAACCCCATATTTACACGTCTCTTCCAATCAGTAACTATTTCTGATGCTAAAATGACCTCGTCAAACAGCTGACGCATAGGGATGAAAGCGGACTAGGCAGGTAAGATAAGATCATCAAGTACTCCACTGAGACGATTAGTCAAAAACTTGGTGACAATGAGGTGAATCGTGTTGGAAAGAGCTATGGATTTTGAAATCCTCCACTTGCCTACAATCTCCTTCTTGGTAAGTAAGAAAATTAAGGATTTATTCAGCCTTTCAATGCCCCGGTTAACTCCTCCTAATTATGTGACCCAATCCATGACATCATTTTCAACTACATTCCATAACTCTTTGTAAAAGTATACGGGTGGGTCATCCGAACCTGGGCATCATCCGCATTAAGATCAAAAACCGCTCTACTCACCTTCTCCCTAGTGAGATATGTTGTGAGACCAAGCACATGCCCCTGACGTAAGGAACGAACTCCCCTTCCAAGCCATCTCAAACCTAATGAATCCAGGCTCCTACTGAACTCCATGAAATGAGACACTACCGCCTCTCCTATTTTATCATCACCCTGGAGCCTCCCCCACCCCCTCCACATTACATTGTATCAAGTTTTTCTTTTCCTTGCACTTGCCATTGTATGAAAGAATCTTTTGTGCCAACCTCTGTGTCATAGATCCCCTGCTTGTATCGAACCCTAAAACTCAACCACTAGTACCTTGAAGCCATATTTCATCATTCAGGCTCTTTCAAACCGGAAAAAAAGATCGGGGAAACAACCTATCGCCTGAATCCTAGTAGAATGGTGTATGGTCTGACCAAAACCTCGGAAGGGCCTTTGTCAATGACAAGAGAAACAACTCTAACATCTCCACTAACGATAAGAAAATGATCCGTACACGATCTAGAGTTATTCCGTCATGCATAACAACAGCTTGTTGCATTTAACACCTCCAGCTCTAGTTCACTGATGAGATCTAGGAAACCTCTAGATAATGGGTCCCGCCCTCCTCTGTGGCATGTCTGAAGTGAAAACCTTAACTTTGAAATTACACCCAACAAATCATGGGACTCACGGGAAATTACTCCAGACATATCTCAACTCTGCCAGACACTTCCGAACCAGACTGACCATTGGGCGACCCGTACACCAATCTCTTCGCATTTGACTTACGCGCCAACACCACAATCATGGAAACGTTGCTCACTCTTTCAGTCACCAATAATAACATATCTCCATCCGAGGCCAAAGATATGTCACCTGCACTACCAACCGTTGATGGCGTCATGTACTCCAGAAGTCTGGGTCCCCCCTGTCGTTCTCCACATCACTAGCTCCTATTTCGTAATCTTCATCTCCTGTAAGGATGCCACATTCTGCATGCCAAGAACTCAAAAGATTTCCAAATCCATCTTGTTTCTCCCGATCCCTCAATTTTCGCATGTTTCAGCAGATGATCTTCAATGAGATCCATTCAGAGGGTTAGCGATGAGTATCACAACCCAAAGACATTCTACAACCCGTGCATGAATGTCCACCAAAATGGTCTCCGTATTCACCTCCACTACAACGTTAGAGCTACTCAGGAGTCCCTCTACGTCTACCTCCTATGAACGCCACACTTTGTCAACTTGAGCGTCTGATCCCCAAAAAACCTTGCCTTCCAACTCCCTTTCAAGCCATGATTGGGCCTATAGCTTCTTCCGCATTCTTGTGAAAGAAAGAAGCAGATTCGACCAAACTTTACTCAATCCTTCACCCAAAGCAAGCCGCCACGATCTACTTGCCTGTGCAGCAGCCACCATCCGCTTCTCGCTTTGGGAAGACCGCTTTAGTCCAACAACACCTGATAAGCCAATTGGAACCATCACAGCATCGTTCAGAGTCAACATCGTCCCAAAATATCTGCCCACGTGAGGGGGCAGAGGGAGACCCTCCTCGACCGATGTGTGTGCCACCAAGTCTTCTCCACCATCACAGGACAGTTGTGCAATGACTAGCAAAGAGGGCAAAAGGGCATCCACCACCAACGTATCACTTGTTGGAGACGGTCCTGGAAGGTACCACCATGAGCCCCCACAAAGCTAGGTGGTCGGGTGACAGAGAGATGACAGCGAAGGCCTCTTTCAGCTTCATCCAATAGTTGGATCCCGCTGCCACAATAATAGTTTCCTTTACTTTTTCAATCTTAAGGAAGACCCTGATACAACTGGTACAGATTGGATCCCATTTAGAGTCGGACCAACTTTTAATCGAATCACGCCCACTTGTCATCCCAATCTGATATCCACCAGAGCTCCCAGAGCCTCTCGAACCAATCCTTGAATCCGAATCAAGAAAGTTGGTCTCCAAGAGAGGAACTGATGCCTTGATAATTACGGATGTAACCGATGTAGTCTTGCGTGGATCTCACGCAACCATTTGGCTCTCCCTCGATCGACTCTCTAGCGACTTCTGGATAGCCTCCAGTCAGGCTTATGACACATGTTGATTCCCTTGTGGATGCACCTCAAGGTCCATCTGGTCACAAGCCCTATCATCATCCTTCCACGTCCCCGCAACAACTGATAGTTGCAGCATCACACCATCGATGATGGAAAACTCGATCTTGAAGCAGGAGCGAGCCACCCTGAACACACCATCTCCAACAAGACGTGTGGCACCCCCCTTCAACAACACCAAAACCTCCTACCCCTCACCTGAGAGCAAACCAGTACTGATAACTTCTTCAACAACTCCCACCAATCTAAAAGCAGACCAGACCGCGTCGATGCTCCGACATCATCGGCAAGCACCTTACTGCCACCACCCATCTAGGGTTCACCTCCACAGCTCCGTCACTCCCCCTTCTCAACCCCCTCCCCTTTGTTCTGGAAACACGTCTTTTTGTTCCATCTTTTCCTGAATCGCCCTGGACTGAGAGGGTTGGTGTGGACTCCGATCCCCCCCCCCCCCGGAGGTAATATAGTATGGACGAAAGCCTTTATTTCTAGTAGATTATAGAAGAAGTCAGGCATTGAAGTCACTGATTTTACTCCCCCA
The DNA here is from genome assembly GCA_037367405.1 of Ottelia alismoides. NCBI lineage: Eukaryota > Viridiplantae > Streptophyta > Magnoliopsida > Alismatales > Hydrocharitaceae > Ottelia > Ottelia alismoides. The sequence continues at coordinate 255,281 of JAZKJV010010712.1, read as the reverse complement.
TTTCTTTCTCATCCTCTAAATGACAATTGAAGGAAGACCCCCCACCCAAAGCTCCATTGCCCCTTCCCACCACCCTACCACTCGACTTCCATATAATAAGCTTGAAACCTCACCACTAATATCTTTATTAATCTTCAAGATCAGATGAAAGATGATTTCTATCTATCCTGGTAAGCGGCATGGGTCTTGTTCATCCTCTTTTTTCTGGGAGACGTCTGGAGAGTAACTCGCGTAACCAGGGCTTCCGACATGAGACATATGAGAGAAACAAGCGTCCCCTCCCCACTTTATCCAGGAACTGATCTACTTCATTTTTCTCCACACCATGAATGCAAAGCGAGGAATCCGATAACCAGATTGCATCCTCCACAACCCCTAACTCCTTCCCCAGATTCAAGAAATCCATCACCGCCAAAAGATCTCATCTTCTCGCCGCAATCAGCACCCCGTTGATCGGATCTATTTGGCCCTTCTCTTCATCGCTTCCATTCATCGTGGTTGTGGGAGACACTCTCAGCCATGCCTTACTATAGGTACATTCTCTGTGGAGATGACCTCCTCGGCAGCGGAAGCAAATCGGAGCGCTGGTCAGACAAACGACCACCTTGTGTCCCTCCAGGACGTACTTGAAACACCAGAAGATTGTTGTCGGCCTCTCTCATGGATGATCACAAATAGTGTCCATCACTCTCCCCTTTCTCGGAAGGTCTCCCGACTGTGGTCATCTTTCTCCTTTCTGCCTCTCCTCTCTCTACTCCATCAGGTGACTCCTTTCTTCTTCTTCTTCGCCTTTTTTCAAATCAACCCCTTTTTATTGCAACCATTATCTTTTTTTGCTCTACATTTCTCTTTTTGTTCGGATTGATTCCTTTTTTATTTCAGTCATCTTACCTTTTCACTTTCTTTCCTTTATTCCTTTTTTCATGAACAACAATGGTTGTTCAAGACTTAGAAATAAAATAAAGGAATATGGCTTCATGCCCATTGAAGTAGCAAACAAAGGTGAAATCATAAAGTTAAACAAAAGAAAGAACCAAAATCCCGCTAGGGCTTATTTGTTTCCTTAAAAATATGCGAAATTTCATCTTAGTAAAGGTTCCAATGGCGAACTCATTCAACCAGATCAAGTAAATGACGAAGACGAAGGCGACGATGGAAAATAACGAAACATATCGGAAATGGATCATATATGTAATTTTTATCCTGGAGGACACTATCGCCAAATCTACTGTAAAGGAAGAATATTGGACTATGTTTGCATTTACTAGGGAAGTTATTTGATTTTTTTTGATAAAATAGAGGGTGGGTACATTAGTTTGATTAATAGATTTTGAAGTACATTAGTTGGCAACCCATGAGTTATACAAAGGGAAGTTATTAGATCATGCATGCTACTTCCCAATTTTCTCACTCAAATAGATCTAGGGATTTGTCACTCTCTATATATATTAATATAATAAAAGAAGACATGAGGAGGATGCAATTTAAATATGGCTATTTCCATATCTATATTCACTTCACCAATATCAAATACAAAAAGGGATACTGATGTGAATCCGATATGGATTTAGGGAACCATATCCTAACATAAATCATATCTGAATATGGATTAAATATTCATCGAATACAAATTTGTATCGAAGAAAGAGCGATTAGGATTACCGATTGACTTAAGATCACACGAATATGATCAAAACAAATATAAATTAGGAATTTGAATCGAAGTACTATTTTTTTTTTGAGGCTCTGATCGAAGTACTATTAAGTATGAAGTGATTTAGAAATGGTCACATTAATATTATATATATATGTTCCACGATAAAAACATTTAGCTAATCAATTAAAGTTGATTGTAAAGAGGTTGCTCTACAGATATAGTCGTTACAGGGTTGAATCCTGCATGAGGCTTATCATATTATGATTACTATAAAGTTGACTACACAAAGAAGCAAGTGGTTGTCGGAGGTTAAGGGATGCATGGATTTGGGCACGGGGAAATATGTTTAGCTTAGTTGTTTGTTAAACATAATATAATGTACATACATACATATGTACTATTTTGTATTCGAATATTCAAATCTGAATCCAGATTTTTTTGTTGTAACCATATCTATACCATATTCGATTAACATACGAATTCGGGTATCCATGTTCAATAATTTTTCGAATGTGGTAAGTGCATATTCAGATCTATCCATATCTATTGTCATCCCTAATGACACAGTAGGGTCTCCTCAAGCATGGGTTGCGAGCGAGGGCTCTGTTGGCAAAGGATTGCCTAATGGTATAGATGTTTACGAGAAGACAAGGATGCTCGATAGCAAAGGAGAAATTCGAAGCTGTTCGTCAAGGTTGATGGTGATTGGTGAGGGTGCGGCTAGAGTTAGAGAAGTTTGACGTCAGTTTTTGGCACCCAGTTCTTGTCGATCTCTTATTGTTCATAAGTTCTGCTATGAGTTCTTCACATCTGTAATGTACGAAGAAAACGATTCTGTGGATATCGCCCAGATGGGAGAAAGCTTTGAGCACGAGACCCTTGCAATCTGAAATTAGGGTTCCGTCGAGAATCCCAATATGCAAGGCATGGTGGTGGGAAGCCCGGCTCATTTGAGAACGGCACAGCTGTAGATTTTCAATGAGTGAACAGATCACATTAAAGTCAGAAACTCATGTTTCATTTGTTTCCAACTCGTGAGATGATCTAGGTAACTGGAGATGCGGTGGCCCCTGTCACCACCAATATGAACAATCGAGAAAATGCAAAGAAAATGCAGCTCACACTCCAAAAATCAAAAAAATATAATTGACAGCTCAAACAAACATTAAATCAAAGAACAAATTTATGACCAGCTTGGCTTTGATACCATGTGAAAATATAAATTGCAGAATATGGAATTAGAAACACACTTTGATTTTACGTGGAATCCTACTCACGGAGAGCGATAAAAACACGGGAGAACTACAAAGAGTTGGATACTCTATTGGGCATCCAAGATATTACAAGAGATGTGGATCTCTATATATAGCCACACCAACAATGCACAGTCCCAGCAATAGGCAATATGTGACTAAATATGAGTATTTTAATTGGATCTTGAAGCAATCCAACGACCCATGTGAATCAAACTTTAACACTTTGAATCAAAACTCCGCTGATTTTAAATACTACCATTCTATCAAACATGAAAAGACAACATGAGTGCAGCAAGAGTTGACACTTGTGACCATGCTTCAAATTAAAAACAAAATGCCAGAAATAATAGCTGGAATTTCATTGGCAAATTTGAAAATAAGCACCAAGAACGAGCTACGGCTATTCTTTCCTGTGAAGAGGTGTTGATCTCAAAAACAATGTAGCAATAACGTGGGATTTTGTTGAATACCCTGAAACCCCAAAAAAACATGTCCGATATAGGAATAAACATAATATGACACGGAGAATGAACTCAGTCATTAACAAGAAAATTAGAAACAACATTTGATCTAAATATAAGTAAGGTCTTCCAATAACAATAGCAATGTAGATTATAGTATCACAACTGTCTAACCTCTTAATGTTCTCGAGAATAGCTTTACTATCGTGAAATCCCAAGGAGTCCATATGAAGTATAATCGGTCCACTTTCATCCTCCCTTGCTGGAAAACAGATGATCACCAAACTCCAATGCAAACTGACCGCCAACAACTACACACATTAGACACAGTCCTCTGCCACTAAATATGAGATAAAGAATAACTACGCATATAAACAGAAATGAACGAATGGAGGAAAATAACTCAAAATACAGAAAACTATCACTTCATTATACTTTGGGGTTTTTCCCCTTTCAAATATGTCCCTCCAAATCTTTCTTATGTAGTTAATTTATCCTACAACAGCCCAAATAAAGGAGGATTAGATTAGATATCCCAGAAACCAACTTAAAATTGTCATTTTAACATGTATTACTACATACAATAAAAGCTCATTAGTTAGAACCGTGTTGCATTGCCTGAATGCAGTTAAAAGTCGACAAGAATAGCTACATTGTAGCCCATATATAGTGCAAAGTTCAAAAAAGTTGTTGCATGGGAAGCATGCAAGTAAAAAAAGTTGTGGATTGGAACTTGGAATACAACAATTAGGAGGAAGTAGCATTTCATATTTCGTGAAATTTCGCCGAAATTTCGGTTTCAATATGAGACCAAAAATTCGAGTGAAATGGTTTTGTTGGCCTTTTAAGGTCATTCCTTCACAAATGTTGGTCGACATGAGCTGAATATCTTATCGACGTGGTGTCGGTACGATAGCCAATACCGATATTTAAACCCTTGGGAGGAAGATACATATCTTACCACGCATGAGGCACAAGAAGATTACAACAATAAAGAAAGGAAAAAGCTTCTAATGGGCTTGATATTTTTGTGCATTAGACATATATATGTATTATAAAAAAAAGAGGTTTGTAGACTAATTTATGATGAATATAATGATTTTATGATAGAAGATCCTAAATATCATTTGTGCATATGCATCCGAAGTTGGCCTAGAAAAAAATAAAAAGAAAATTTTAAGAGTTGAATACAAATTTTGAAAAAATCCTATAAAGATAAATAATGTGTTTGAGCGGGAAATTCGATGGACATGAGAGAAAAGATGCTTGAATCTTTAATAACATATGATGGCCATGATTATGGTAATAGAAACAAGGAGATAAAATATTTTCTTAATTTTGCAATATTGTAGGACTTTGTTGTAGCAAATACTTTATTTAAACAAAGAAATGAATAATTGATTATTTTTAAAAATAATTCATTAAAAACACAGAAAGATCACTTTGAAGAGATCAATTATCTGCAAGGACTACAAGGTCAATCCAAGAGAAAGTATAATTAACTGCCACCATCTTAATGTTGGATTTACACACAAGATAAAAACGAAACAAATGATGTATGGAGAGATGGGCACTAAATGTGGAATTTTAATAGGTAAAAAGAAAATTTTGAAGGAATACACAATATCAGGGAACCAATTTCTCTTCAAGCCAAATAGATCTAGGACTGAGGCCTTAAATCTCAGGCATTTGTTGGAAATCTTTAGAATAAGAAAGGGCCTTGATATAGTATTCATTGATTTGCAGAAATCTTAAGATATCATGCTTGCTTTAAAGAAACTATATTGAGGATTCTATAGAAAAATATGTTCTTACAGACTACGTCAACTTGATAAACGACATGTATGACCAAGAAACAGCTTTTGTGAGAACTGCAGTTGTACTGCCGTATCATTTTGAAATAATACCGATCTGCATTAAGAATAAACCTTTAGGACTTACCTCTATACTTTTGTTATGGGAAAATTAACAATGCATTTAAAAGGAGAGATACATTAATGCATGTTATTGCAGATGATATTATTTGAGTGGAGGAGACGAGGGATGGAGATGACAATAAGCTTTAGCTTTAGAGAGAGGCTCTAGAATGCAAGGGGTTTCCTACAATTAGAACGAAGATTGAGAATGAAATATAAGTTTAATGATACAGAAGTTAGAGATGTAATAGAGGTAAAACCTGGAATACATTTTATTCTGAAGAATAATGCTTTTTAATATCTAGGTTTGACGTTTCGAATGAATGAAGAAACTAATGGAGATGTTACTTATAGATTAAATCTGAGTGGATAAAATTTAGAGGAGCGACAAGTGTTCTTTGGATAAGAAGATACTACTGAAACTTAAAGGAAAATACAATAAAGTTGTGGAGACACCTGCAATGCTTAAGTGCAGTAAGTGTTTGGCACTTAACAAGGATCAGATTCACAATGGGTATATCCAACAAAGGGTGTCGTGGTACCTATCAAAGATGACAACAACAAAGCATTTTCCCACAATTAAGTAGGTCGGCTACATCGAAGATGAAATAAGAAAATTTCTGCCAAGGTGGTTTGGACATATGCAAAGAAAGCCTTCTAGTGCCCTAGGTTGAAGGTGTCAACTTAGATGAAGAGACTTGTAATAGAGAACAAGGAAAATTTAAGAAGTACTGGAAGAAGAATATTAAAAAATATGGAATGTAAGTTTGATAACAAGAAAGTTATAGATGCGATAAAGATGAAACCGAGAACATATTTTATTCTAAAGGAAGACATTTTTAAATATTCAAGTTCAATCTTTCAAAAGAACTAAAAGATCGAAGGAGATGTAACTCAGAGAACAAATATATCCCCAAATCACAAAAACTGCAACCAATTTTATAGCAATGCAAGATAGGTTCAAAGAAAATGTGTTGTCTAGAGAAGTGGTTCGAGATAACTAATATCTGCACCACTCAAGGTAGAAAGTTGGAAACCTTGATCAATAACATGTATTTTGGGATGATGTCGCTCGGGGAATAAAGATCATGTAACTCCTAGGGTCGATATTGATAATAGTTAACGTTGATAAAAAAACATGGAGGTAATATATAAGGCAACATTGATGTTGATGATAATGATAAGAGAGAATTAAAAGAAAGCATCGAAAAAGTTTAAAGTTGGACCGATGTCATTCACGAGTGCTATACTAAAATGTCATCGCATCCTCTTCATCAAGCCATGCGTATTTCATATGGCACATTAACAAATTTCAATTTCTAGCTTCATTATTTATTATAGACTATGCATGTGTATCCAAACATATTATTTTTATCCGAGGTACCACTGCAAGCACAATCTCGACACTCGTCCAGAGCTCCTATCAACTCTTTAAATTGTAACAAAAAAGATAGAAAAATCAAAAGGCATGCGAACGAGTTGCATGAAAGGTGTATAAGATACAATGATATCATAATCAAGTATTTACTACATCAATATTACTAAACAAAATCCATATGTTATCTTGATCATTAATGTCGATATTATCATTTTATAAATATAATATTTTAGGAAGGCTTTGTGTCCATTTGGATGAATAATATTAGTCAATCGACGAAGTAATATTCTTTTTTTGTATTTATGACTAAATGAAACTTGTTAAATTATAAGTTATACGGCAATAACTATTAGCGTTATGACATTATTTATCTCTTATCAAAGGACAAAATAACTTCTTTATTTTCTTTAGCAACTAAAAATAGATCGTGTGTGGATTGGATGCTCCTAACTTGCGATAAGTGATTGTGAAGCATGAATTCAGATAACGACAGCATGCCAACGACATGTGTCGTTTTGCTAGCTTTTTCGACAATGATAAGGGTGGAGTGCCCCCATTACCCAATATTAGCAACATATCTAGTAGCATGTCGGTTACTTGAACAATTTATACTAAAAAATGTGGGTGGCATCTCCTTAGATGCTCTGAAATATTGACCGATCTAGGTGATATGAGAGGACATGCCACCAATATTGACATGACTGATAAGAATTGTAGATAGTAAGAGCAGTTGCAACCAGCAACTTTGTAAGGAAAGTTTTTTACCATTATTATTGTTTCAATTTTTCAATGAATATTATGTATTTTCTTGCTAATATTATATAACCTTCCATTTTTATAATTATTCATTTCTTATGAGTAGTGTGATAAATCAATAGCCTGTATTTTTTAACATGTGACAATTTTTATAATGCGTTAATATAATGACTTCTAATATTATAAAGGTACATGATTTTATATATCGACTCCATTAAGCCTCCAAATGCAAGATGATAGAAGAATTACATTATTTTTACATTTAGTAACTAACAGAAACTTTTTTAACTTAAAATTTGCTAGTATTAATCAGTTTTGACATGATTTCAAGATGTTGTTCAGTGTTGTAGAAGTCGGTGTTCGGTATTCAATCGGAGGGGTCACTGAATATCAAATAATCGGTATTCGGGCGACCATTTTGAATTATTCGATTTTTTATTTTTTTTACAATGCACATATTCTTATATATTTATGCATATTGTCACCAATCAACAAGAATCCAAAAAAAATATCCATTAACAACATACATATGCAGAGCTTTGACATTTTTTATAATTTCATGAAAAATGGTAATTCTTGAGAATTAAAAAATAAAAAAGCACTTAACTACCAATCGGCCGAAATAGTCAGTCAGTCGGTCGAATAATCGGGCCGACTATTCTATTAGACCGACTATTGATCGACTAGAGGATCCCCCGCACCTCGTAGTCGGACCGAATAGTCGGTCGATTATTGCAACACTGATATTGTTAGCATGTGACGGCAAGACGTGGACATGCCTTGATCCACATTGGCAAAACGATGTTGATCAACATTTATAACCTTGTTGCGAAGGTGTTATCGCATACCACATCGATTGGAGGATGCGAGAGGAAATTGGAGAACATTCAACTTCATCTACTCCAAAAAAATGAAATTCGGTGGAGATAGGCAAGCTATGTGATCTTGTCCACATCTATTTCAACCTCGGATTGAAGATGCAACATGTATTGGTGGGGCATGACAAGCATGACTACATACATCTCATTAACTTCGCATTTATCTTCAAGATTCATGATGGTGATGAGGAAGATGTCTTGCAGAAGTTAACGGATGATAATGGAGATCACATGCTTGATGAGAGAAGAGGAAGGCCAAAATATACAAAATACCTCATAAATGGAGACATATATCGTATATTACATGGCTAGGTCATCCAGGTATCTAGGTTGAAGACTTGATAAGTAATTGTGAAGATGATTCCTCCATTTCCAAATTTAAATTTAAATCATGTGTCAATAGAGGAGGTGATAGTGATGCAATAGGAAAGATTTCTAGTTGAATGGCATATTCTGGTGATGATAAAGGCGAAGCATATGATAATAAATATAGATTAAGAAGACTATTGGTCCAAAAAAATATTAATCAACAGATAAATATACATGGACAATACATTTCGAACCCATGACAAGGTCCAGATCCTACAGAGAAGATCAATTACTACCCTACTTGATGCATTTAAACCCGATAGGACAACCATGAGTCGACAACATAATGGAAGCTTAGAGTATGCATGAGAGATGGAAACCAAGATTACATAGCAGAGCAATATCAAACCCTCTAGGTAGATATGGTGTGCATTCACAAAATGAAGAAAGATCATCATCCTCTAGTGTTTTTCTTGATTACTTTAATGTTCCCCATCCTTATAGTTGTAAGGATAGTAATTATGGTGGATTTTGACAAAGTTAGCAACTCTATGTTGATACCTCATCGCAAAGCAGTGCTCGATATGGCATATTTTTTAATTTCCACTCATCAATGCCTCCACCTCCACCTCCATCGGTGCATGTGACAAATCTTGCTTCATCAAGTGATTCTTAAGTTGGATCTTCGAGGCATCAACCTCTTCGCAATTTTACCTCCAACTACCCATGTATTGGCTTTCTCACACGTGTGGCGAACATAGATATAGACAAGTATAAGATATAGGATAATTAGTGTGAATATATGGAGTCATAAAAGTGAAAGTCCGATACAAACAAAACAATAAAGAATACATGAATTCATCGTAGAATTCATGGTTTTGAATGATGAATCTTTAATGAATAATAGGGTGAGTATCGTGTTGTACTTTATGAATCTATGCCATTATCATTTCAACTTATTTTATTGTGCATTTTTTTGGCTAAACTAACAAACTTATAGTGCATGCATTACATGGCCATAGCAGTATATATCTTACTTTATATCAACATAAGTGATGCTTATAATAACAATAATACTAAATGGTTCCTATTTACACGAATATTTAGCAAATAAGTGGCTATTTCTATCTTATTTCTTGATTAAAGTATGTTAGAAACATTAATCTCGGGAAAAATGATTTTTATAGACATTTTATGAATTTCAGTAGTATCGACCATATTCTGTAAAATTACCCTTTTGAGCTTGGCGAAATGAAATCAAAACTCGACATCAAGAACTTAGTAGAATAACATTATAAAGGGGATATATAAAGATCAAAGAATTATTGAGAGGAGACTACTAAAAGGAATATGTTTTTTTTAGATTTAAGCTACACCAAGCCTTGAATTTTCAAAATGAAGCATCCATATTTTAGTACTAATGTCGATTGTATTTGTCAACATCAAGGTTTAAAAAAGCGCGAGGCGATTCGAGGCGTTTCTTCGAAATGTGAGGCGAGGCGTAAGCCTCAAGGTGGTCGAGGCGTAAGCCTCAATTTTTTGAAAGAAAATTTAAAATTAAGCAAAATACACTAAAATATATATAATAAGAATAAGTTTTGCCAAAAACATATTCAAAATCAATTTCACACTAGTAAAAGGTACAACACATATGCGATGAAACCATAGAAGTTAAGAAAACTAATATTAGCCACGTGATTGTTTCAACTATTCACAACAAAGCATAATAATTATTCTACTCCATGTTTTCAACTGTGTGTCTTCGTATATGTGATAATTATTTTAATAACAACATCAAGTTGCAAACTTACGAGTAATATAATGATTTTATTACAATTCAAACACAATCGTAGACATTGTGTACAATAGAACTAGTATGTGTAGATGCAATATGATAAATTGAATATGATGTATAAAAGATCATCGAGCTTCACTTGTTTCAAGAAATCTCTTCTCTTTGTATGGACATATTTATATAAATATGCAAGGTTTAACATAAAAACAACAATACTAGCAAAAAAAATTATAATGTTTATGGTAAAACAAGGTCATTTGTAAAGTACATAACCTAAAAATTGAAAGAAAAAAAAACATGCGCTTGAGGCTTACGCCTCCGCCTCGCCTCGACCGCATCACTGCCTCATACGCCTCACAGTACCCTGAGGCTTACGCCTCAAAACTTCTGGGTGAGGCTTAAGCCTCGAGGTGCTTTTTGTCAAAAAATGCCTTGAGGCTTACGCCTCACCGTCTCGAGGCACGCTTTTTAAAACAAGGGTCAACATTGAGTGGGCGTCAATGGACGATCCATGGTTGAGCGATGTTGAACTTGTGTAGGTTTTAAGATTATATGATGGAAGAGGTGTACTAATACCAAGAAGAATACTAATATTTTTTATTGAGAAATGGGACCGTATGCTTCTTTATATAGGGAGAGGCTGGAGTGAGGGCTACGACATAAAAAGAAAAAAAAAGAAAAATGTAAAATATCAAAAGAAGTTATTCCTTATGCGAACCAAAAGGGAATCAGATCCCGAAGGGATACAACTCATCAAGCAACTTGTCGTATTGCTTAAAAAAATTAGCCAACCAATTTTCTAAGAAAAGACCCAATTAGGGTTCATAAGAAGAATCTAGAGATGATGACAAAGGATAAAATAAAGAAAACTTAAAAATCTACATGGTTCTTAGGATGACTAGATTACGAAAAGTGATGAATAATGGTCTTCATACCAGTTATGTGGATGCAATCAATGTTGCAACAGTCACCCAACTAGATTGATTAGTCAGACGGACTACTATGTTCAATTGGGTCAAGCTTGTAATAAATGACTGACTTGGTGGGTTGTCGAGCCGTGTAGGCCAACTCGACCATTAGTTGGTAGGAATGACTCATCAAGCCTACAAATCATCAATTTCCACATGTGCCTCATGAACTCGATTAGAGGTAAAATAAAAAACACAATAAGGGTTTTGGGACTTACTGTTAGACAATGGTCCCCTCCCAAGTACCGAACCCTCAAACCCCCCTCTAAAACATGATACCACTTATGTTAACAAAATCCCACCCCTTACCTTCAGCTAGATAGGTACTCCCGCTCAGCATGTAGTGCCTCATCTCTGATGCAACGTCGCCAGAACCACATGCCTCCTCTCTTGCAAACTAGGGTTTGCATTTTCCCCAAAAAAGTATCTTATTTATTTTTCTGATATCAATTGTTATTGATATCATTTGATATGATGAATGATATATAGCTTTATGGTAAATATTTAATTTTCTCATGATGAATGGTATCACGGTCAATGATTACGAATTTGTAAGCTCATTTGAATAGTTGTTTTTGTAGAGATATTTTCTATTTCTATACTATTTTTTACAGCTCTTTATTTCTGTCTCTTTATTTATGATTGTCTTATGTAGTTTACCCATAGGCATCTCCTCTATATAAGAAAGCCTAGGATTCCCAGGAAATACATCTCTTCGATTTTTTCCAACATTGTATCAGAGCAGTGGTCCTAGAACAAAGCTCTCGATCAAAGAAAACCCTATCACCCACACCCACCGGACCCTCCCCTCTCTCTTCCGTCATGCTGCATGCGCACAAGCCCGAGCTCACCGTGCACCTGATCGTACACCAGTGAATGTACAGCACACCCGCACCGACGCCACCGTCAGCCCGGTCGTGCACCCGTGTGCCTGTCATCCCATGCGCTTGCCTACACAGCCGCGCCCTCGCCATCCTCCCAGCCCGGCAGCGCCTCTGTGTACCACTACTCGCTAGCCTAGCAGTGCCCCACTGCCTCTCCGATCGAATACTGAAGTTTGACATATGGTGATGGAATTGGTTGCATTATAAGTCTATAAATGCAACCAAATCTCTCTATGTTTATGTAGACATATCCCTATCGATCTACATACCCTAGTTTTTCGTCTTCAACCCAATAGTATGTCAGAGAACAAAGTTGATGTTCCCTCCACATGCGCCTGTAGAGTTCCAGCGCCAATTGTCAAGATGGACGAGACGAACTATGAACTGTGGTCCATGCAGTTCATGAGTCTTATGAAGTCTACTTGTAAGAAACACATTCTTACCGAAGAAGACCCGATTGAGAAAACTAGGGTCCAAGCCTCGTGGGAGGCAGATGATGCATATGCATAAGTATGGTTAACAGGCACGTTGACTACAGATATTGCAAACGACGTGCTACATCAACCTACTGCCAAGGTTGTGGGGAAAGAATACTTATGTGTTTATTCATAGAGCCCAAGGGTTCTCTTATATAGAAGAGAGAAACCCTAATGGGTAAATTACATAATACGGATAGAAGAATAAATAATCGTAAAACAGTTGCATAAAATAAAACTCTTCAACACTCCCCCTCAAGAAAGAGTGTAGATGCCGATCAAGCTAAGCTTGGAGCATTATTTCTGAAAGGGTCCTCTGGTTAGAGCCTTGGTGAGCATGTTTGTTGTCTGCTCACTAGAACTCATGGAAGGAAATATCGCGATATATCGGCGATATATCGCCAATATATCGATATCGACATGGGACCGATATGGGCATCGATATGGCGATATATCCCGATTTCCAGGCATTTTCTTCACAAAGGCTCAGCGATATGGGCGATATTTCAACGATATATCGTCGATATATCGTCGAAATATCGTATCGATACGATATCGAAACGATATCGATATCGATACGGCCTTCCATGCTAGAACTGACATGGAATGCAGAAATAAATCCCTTCTGGATCATATCTTGAGTGTAGTGGAAGTCTACCTCAATATGCATGATTCGCTCATGTAAGGTTCGATTGTTGGCAATGAACAGTGAGGCTTGATTGTCGCACTGAAGGTGCATAGGAAGAGGCACCTCAATGACTAGGTCAGTCAGAACTGACCTAACCCACATTATCTCCGTATTGCCTTGTGCCATAGCTCTATACTATGATTCAACACTCGATCAGGTGACAACTGTTTGTTTCTTACTCTTCCACGATACTAATAAATTTCCTACAAATAATGCAAACTCGGAAGTTGACTTCATGTCCTTGGGACATCCTGCGTAGTCTGCATCTACACAAGTTGTAATAGAAAGGGATGCGCCTCTGCTAAACAAAAGACCAGTGTTAGGTGAGGTCTTCAAATACCTCAAAATCATATGGACTGCATATACACGGGTTTGTCTTGATTGTTCCATGAACTAAATCACTTTTCTTATTGTAAATATATGTCTGGTCTGGTGATGGTCACATATAGCAGCTTCCCAACTAACTCCATGTATCTCCTCTTGCCGACCTCATCAGTGTCGTCATCATAGAACTTCATGCTTGGGTCCATGGGAGTAGTGGATGGCATGCACATGCAATCTGTCATACTTGTCTCTGATAGGAGATCGGTAACATACTTCCTCAGGGTCATCACAAGACCTCGTTGGTTCCTGGCAAACTCCAGTCCAAGGAAGTATCGAAGATCACCAAGATCCTTGGTCACAAATTGCTAACCCAGGAAAGCCTTAGCTGTTTGATTCCCCTATGCATTATCCACTGTAATGACGATGTCATCAACACGTACCAATATAGCAATGGTGCCCTTTTGGGACCTCGAAACAAACAAGGAGTGATATGGAGTGGATCTCACAAATCCCTTCTATTCTATCACAACTGAGAGCTTCTGAAACCATGCTCTCGGACTCTGCTTAAGGCCATAAATCGCCTTATGAAGTTTGCACACCTTCTGAGACTCCCCCTCAACAGCGAACCCAGGTGGTTGTTGTATATAGACTTCCTCATGAAGATCACCGTAGAGGAAAGAACTTGTCATATCAAGCTGGTACAAAGGCCAGTCTCGTGTGACAACGATGGAGAGAAGAACCCGAAGTGTGGAGTGTCGAGCCATTAGAGAGAAAGTGTCATGATAGTCTACCTCATGAGTCTGGGTAAACCCATGAGCTACGAGTCGTGCCTTCTAGAATGCTGCCATCTCCTTGATGCTTCACAGTGAACAGCCACTTGCATCCTACAACATACACGTCTATGGGAACTGTAACAGTACTCCATGTACCACAAGACTTTATAGCAGCCATCTCTGCTTCCATGGCCAGAGGCCATTCGTTCACCTTGAGTGCCTCCTGATATCTACATGAGATTTCAACAACGGATAATCCGACAATAAACTTCTGAAAATCAGGTGCAAGCCTCTCCAAAGACACCTGACCTGCCATAGGGTACCGTGCACAAGACACTTTCCTTTTCACAATGCAATGGACCACCCTAAATCACTCTCTACCGGTGGTTTTGGCTCAATATGTATATCTGCATTATCATCATGTATATCATGCACAACACTAGTTCCATCAGTCAAAACCAAGTATTCAGAATTTACTTGAGGCATATTGGATGCTGGGAAAGGTGTGGGAACATGGAGTGCATGTTGAGGTATGTGTGTAGGTAGAGGTGGGATAATAATAGCATCCTCAGATTCAGAGGGACTCATCTTGTCACATGTAGGAGAGTAGTACATGATGGACTCAAAGAAGGTGACGCCAACACTGACATAGTATTGTCCCTGTCCATGATCAAAACACTGATAACCTTTTTAGGCACGGGAGTAACCAACAAACATACATTTGACAACTCAAGGAGCGAGCTTGTCATGACCAGGTCGTAGTATATGGACAAATGCCACACACCCAAATACTCGTGGGGTAAGAGAAAAGAGGTCCTTGTCAGGAAAAGCAAGAGCAAAGGGTGTCTTTTTACCCAAGATAGTAGAGGGCATCCAATTTATAAGATAACAAGATGTCATCACAGCATCATCCCAAAAGGAATGTAGAGCCCGACTCTGTATGAGAAGATTCCTGGTAATATATATTAAATCTCGGTATTTGCTTCAGCCACACCATTCTGTTGAGATGTATAGGGACAAGAAGTCTGATGAATAATGACCTTTGAGCTGAAAAAATGAGACACGTGTGTAGTAAAGAACTCAAGTGCATTATCCGAATAAAAATATTTAATTAAGGAAGAAAAGATATTCTTTATTTCAACCACAAAATTTTAAATTATCGTACTAGCCTCATACTTATGCTTTAAAATAAAGACTCGGGACAGTATGGAAAAATCATCAACACTAACAAGATAGTACATATGTCCCTAATGATCAAATACATGACTCGGGCCCCAAATATCAAGATGAAATAAAACAAATAGACCATGACTACTACGACCATGACGACTAGGAAAGCTGGACAAGTGATGCTTTCTAAGTTCATAGGGCTTACACTGAAAACTGGAGTTGATAGAGACACAAGGAATAAGACGACAGGTTTTTTGCAGTAGTAGGCAGTCGAATCGGAGATGCCATGTGTATAGATAAATAGATCATGTAGAAAGAGAAGTGACATCAGCATATGAAGACTGAGACAACCTGTAAAGCACTTCATGTTCACGACCACATCCAATCACTCTGCTCGTGAGTATACCCTGAAAAACAAGGGAACTATGGTCAAACATAACATGATAATGTAAATCATTTGTAATCTGGCTAACAGACAGTAAGCTCATAGAAAACGAAGGTGCATGAAGAACATTCTGCAGGTAAATGGAGGGTGCCAAATAAACCTCACATTGACCAGTAATTGGGGACTGATTCCCATCAGTAATCATTACCGATCTCACTTGTTGTGCTAAACTGTATGCATCAAACTGTAAACTATCTCTGCAAAGATGATGTGATGCTCCGGAATCCATTATCCACTCTGAAAGATCTGGTCAAGAGCGACCAGTAAAAGCATGAGTAATACCTGAGCTACTAGTAAGGCAAAGGCTGCAGTGTCTGATGGACTGTTGTCGGAAGATCCAATAGCTGGAGGCATGATCTCTCTCAGGTGAGCGACAAAGTCATCGTAGCGATGGTCAGTGAGATCAGGAGCAGTCTGACTCTGCTTTGCAGCACAAGTGATGGAGGAAATCCATGTTTGGAGTAGCATGTGTCCGCTAAACGTCCTGATCGATGATAGTATGAACATGTCTGAACTGGGCATGTACCGCCTCTGCCATGTGCACCTCATCCTCTGAAAGAAGTAGATCTACCTATTCCACGTGATGCAGCCATAGCTGACGAAGTTTGAGAGGGTGTGGAGGAGGAGATGCTCAAACGACTCAACCTACGATATGCTTCTTCCATCGGAGGTATGGTAGCATCGGTAAGAAGCTGAGAACGAGCCGAGTCGTATTATGGGTCGAGTGCAACCAAAAATACACTAGTCATGACGTAAACTTTGTAGGCCTCATGCTACTTTAGAGTAGCCATCAAGGGTACGTAGCTATGAAGTCGCTCAAACATACCCCTCAAAGAAGTATACAGGGCATGAAGGGGACGATCACCTTACTTGGTTGTGAAGATATCGTGTTGGAGCTACAGGATCTTCGACTCATTTATCTCTTACGAGTATGTCCCTGTGAGAATGTCCCACATTGCCTTTGTTGTGGGTTGACTAAGGATGTTGTTGGCTATTTCCACAGAAACGATACCAAATAGCCACACCTTTGCATATGCATCATCAACCTCTCATGAGGCATTGGTCCCAATCTTGTCCATCGGCTTACCTTGTGTCAGAATATGCATTTTTGCCATGGCATTGCATCAGATTCATGAAATGCATTGCCTATGGCTCGTAGTTGGTACCAACCATCTTGACAATAGGAGCGGGGCCCTTGAAGGCACCTGTGGATGGTGTATCAACTTTACTTTTTGGCAATGTGAGCAATCATTGAGACCTTAAACAAATCATGTTGCGTCTAAACGGACATGAAACTGTGTGGTTGTGATTTTAGACTCATATCGCAACTACTATCAGAAGAAACGTGATCTAATTTCAAAAAACAGGTAAATCAGACCCTAAATAATCAAAGACTAGACCAAAAAACGATGAACTCAGGACGCCATGTTCTGTCTACGGGGTCACCAAACCGCACAACAAAGTTCTAGGATGCCAATATCACCGATGGATGTCGTAGGGGTGCGGAGTAGCAACACATGTGTTGTTGGGCATCCCCGTAGGTCCTGGTAGTGTTGTGGCTTGCCGCAAGGGGTGGGACACAACCCCTCCAGGGATGTTGGGCGGCAGATGGTGCCACTGGCAGTGGCAAAGGCAACAGATGGTGCCGTTGGGGGCGGTGCGGGGGCATCGAGGGCGGCACGAGGCCACTGGGAGGCAGTTGCACGAAGCAAGGAGGCGTGCGAAGAAGGGTTGGAGGTAGGGTTAGGGTTTCTTTGGCCTGGGGCTCCGATCTAAGACTGTCGTTCTAATATCATGTGGAGAAAGAGTATGTGTATTTATTCATAGAGCCCAGGGGTTCTCTTATATAAAAGAGAGAAACCTTAATGGGTAAATTACATACTACAGACAAATGAAATGAATAACCGTCAAACAGTAACATAATATAAAATTCTTCAGCAAAGGTGATGTGGGATATTCTTGCCACTACATATTCACAAGAAAGGAACGAGACAGATTCTGCAGCTCCAGCATGATATCTTTACTATCAGGCAGAAGGGACGACCTCTTCACTCTCTGTACACGTCCTTGCGAGTAATGTTTAAGAAGCTTCATAGCTTTATGCCTTTTACATCCACACCTGAGCAACAGAAGACATACCCGAATGACACAATGGTTGGCATTTTCTTAGTTGTACTTGACCCACAGTATGATGTTGCACGCCCACAGATATCGGCATATGCTACTATTCCTCCCATGGAGGAAGCTTTCCGCAGACTCAATGAAATTTTAATCCCATTACCTGTCGCTTCTCAATCCTCTTTTGCGATGGCAACATCTCATGGTAGAGGGGGTTCTTCTCAATTCCATGGCCATGGACCTCATACTCAAGGAGGTCGCATTTGTTAGTCATGTACTTACTGCCATTGTCTAGGTCATAGAAAGGATACATGCTACTCTAAGCATGGCTTCCATGCATTAGCTCACGTGGAAGAACAGGTTGAACCACCTGCATCTGCATCTTCATATCAGAAATATGATGACCTAGTTTCTCGATTAAGAGAGAATATGCCTACAGGAGGTTCCAGTGCTCCCTCAACTGTTCCATATGTTGCTCCTTCTGTCGGTGCCCTTACCTCTTCTCATGTACCTGATATTAATAAATGGATTATGGTCTCTTGGGTTATACATCATTTGTATGGAGACAGAGATTAGCTTACAGCTTATAGACTTCCTCCAAGGAGTACAGTTGTCATTGTTGATGGGAATCACTCCCAAATCAGAGGACAAGGCCAGTGTAGTTTGACTCCTTCGATACATCTGCAGAATGTGTTGCCTGCACCTGATTTTTCTATGAACTTATTGTCCATTATTCAAATTACAAAGAATTTGTGTTGCAGAACTATTTTTGACCCGTCGTCTTTTGTATTTCAGAACATTCTTCCATGCGGGATGATTGGTTGTGGTCGTGAGCAGAGGCCTCTATCGTCCAGTTCGAACTCTTTACGTTGGCTTATCCTCCCATTCTACAGGACATGTCTCCTCCTCTTTCATGGGGCACCTACGCTTTGGTCATCTTCCCTTCCAGAAGCTGTGTCAAGTCCTTCCTCAGATTTCACCTAGGTCTTCCTTTGAATGGGAGGCTTGTCACTTGGGAAAACATCATCGTTCTGTGTTTCCCAATCGTAAGAGTCGGAGAAGTATCTCCTCTTTTGAGTTGTCTCATGTTGATATTTGGGGTCCAAGTCGTGTTCCTGATCATCAAGGACACATGTTTTATTTAGTTGCAATTGATGATTTCTCGCGTATGTCACATGTGTTTTTGATGAAAAATAACTCTGAGGCTGGAAATATCATTACAAGATTTATCAAAGAAGTACATAATGATTTTTCTTGTTCTGTCAAGATTGTGAGAATTGATAATGCACTGGAATTTTGTCATCATGTACTCTCACAATTTTTTGCATCTCGTGGTATTATTCATCAAGCGTCGTGTGCTTATACCTCTCAGCAAAATGGTGTAGCTGAGAGAAAACATTGTCATCTTCTCGATGTCACTCGTGTGATTCTTATTCAGAGTTGTGCCCCACATTCGTTCTGATGTGATGAAGTTCTTACGGCTTGCTATCTTGTGAATCGTATGCCTTCGCCGGTTTTAAGTGAGAAGATTCCTTTTTACATAGCTTTCCCAGAGAAGGAATTATTTTCACCTACTTGTGTGTTTGGTTATGTTGCTTCTGTTCATATGTTGTCCCCATGACTTGATAAGCTCTCTCCCAAAGCTGCCAAGTATATCTTCATTAGGTACCCAGAACACAAAAGGGGCATAAGTGCTATGATCCACTGCACAAAAAATATTATGTTAGTGCTAATGTCACCTTATTTGAGTCGGTGATGTATTTTTCTCCTACAAGTGACAGGTTAACTTCATCAGATTCAGATGATGAAATTTATATGCCACCCCCTCCTACGAGCCCCTTACCACCTCCACCCATGCTATTCTTTTTGTTGTTGCTAATAAGAACTGGCTTATTTTTAACTTGATGTAAAGAACACATTTCTCTATGGCGACCTTGAGAAGGAGGTCTATATGATGCAACCGCTAGCCAACGAAGTCGAGGAGGAGTGTGTGAGCCAACTTAATAAGTCCATATATGGCTCAAAGATAAGTCCTCGAGCATGATATGACAGACTTACCACAGAGATTGGCTCTACTAGCTTCCAGAGGACAACATCTGACTAGTTTGTCTTTGTCAAACGACGATCTGCGAGCATTATTATACTTACAGTCTATGTTGATGATATAGTTGTCACTGGGGATGATGAAGTAGATATTTCAGGGACCGAGACCTTATTTTAGAAGGTTTTTGTCATGAAGTATCTTGGAAAAATCCACTACTTTCTTAACATTGAGGTGATACATATTACAGAAGGACTACATCTCTCACAATGAAAGTATTGTCCAGATATTCTTACTAAGGTTGGACTACTTGGATGCAAGCCATCTGGCATCCCTGCAGAACTAAGGAAGCATTCTACATCTATTGATCCTGAGTTTGAGGATACTATATGTATACAAGCCTAGTGAACAAGCCACGCTACATCACTGTTACTTAGATCAGATATATCATATGTAGTGAGAAGAGCGGGCTAGCACATAAGAAGACCTCTTTACAATCATTGGTAGGATGTTCTTATTCCTTAATACTTGAAGGAATCTCCAGGGTGTAGCCTCCTCAATGGGATCAATGCTCACACCGATGTCTCTGCCTATGTAGACGCAGACTCTGCCAGATAATTTGAGGACTGTCGATCCACTGCGGGCTAAGATATATTCATTGGTGGCAACCTTATTACTTAGCAGAGCAAGAAGAAAACAATAGTCTTTAAATCGAGTGCAGAACCACTTGTGAAATCAATTGACTTATTTCCTTTCTACGGGAACTTGGACTTCATGTTACTACTCTTGTACCTTTATACCGTGACAACAAGTCTGCTACATATATTTCCACCAATTCAGTATTTCATGAGCAGACATAGCACATTGAGGTTGACAGTTACTTCTTTTGTGATGCAGTACAATGAGGGAAGAGCACCATTCCTCATATCTCCACATATCGTCAGCTTGCAAACATAATTACAAAGGTGTTACCGAAGAAACGCCTCTTGTGGATGATTTTCAAGTTGGAAATGGTCGATAGACATGCTCCAACTTGAGGAGGTGTTAGAGTTATCTTTTTATTATGTGAAAAGGCATGAAAATGAAACACTGATTTCATCGGAGCCCTAGAGCTCTCTTATATAGGAAAAAATCTTTAAGGAAAAATTACATAAAGTGGACAGAAGACATAAGAAAATACAAAATAAAGATAATGAGGTATAAATATATCAACACTCCTCTCAAACTGGAGCATATATGTATATCATAAACACCTTGGAACAACAACAGTGAAAAGGACCCCTCGTAAGAGTGTTGGTAAACATATCTGCAATCTGGTCTCCTGAAGCAATATGAGAGGTGGAAATAAGTCCCTTCTGAATTAGATCACAAGTATAATGACAATCTACTTTGATGTGATTTGTTCTTTCATGGAAGGCTAGATTATTAGCTATGAATAAAGCGTTTTCGTTGTCACATTTGAGGTGCATAGGAAGAGGCACCTCAATAGTTAGGTCAGTCAGGACAGACTTGACCTACATCATTTTCGTGCTCCCTTGGGCCACGGCCATATACTCTAATTCAGCGCTAGATCTAGCCACAACTATTTGTTTCTTACTCTTCCATGAAATTAGCGATCTACCTACAAACACAGTAAAGCCTGAAGTGGACTTCATATCCTTGGGGGACCCAGCATAGTCTGCATCAGCACATACAATAATTTTGAGAGATGTGTATCTTCTAAACAAAAGTCCTACACCTGGAGAAGACTTTAGATACCTCAAGATCATGTTAACTGATCATGTTAACTGCATCCATTTGAATCCGCCTGGGTTGCTCCAAAAATTGGTTGACTCTACTAATAGCAATGATATATCATGCCTGGTGATAGTGACATACTACAGCTTCCCTGCTAGCTTTATGTATCGTCTCTTATCCACCTCCTCAAAGTCGTCATCATAGAGCCTAGCATTGGGATCCATTGGAGTAGTAGCAGGTCTACATTCTATCATGCTTGTCTTAAATAGGAGGTCAGTGACATATTTCCTTTGCATCATTACCATACCATGTTGATTTCTTATAAATTCTAGATCAAGAAAGTAATGCAGCTTACCAAGATCCCTGGTCACAAACTGTTGTCCAAGGAAATCCTTAGCTGCATGAATGTCATGTTCATCGCCTGTAACAATAATATCATCAATGCGGAACAGAATAGCAAGACCTCTCCGGGTTCTCCTGACAAAAAGAGAGTGATCTGCTGTAGATCTGACAAACCCATGTTGTTCAATCAACTCTGAGAGATTCTAAAATCAAGCCCTCGACTCGAACTATGCTTAAGGTCATAGATGGCCTTGTGAAGTCTGTACACCATACGGGACACACCCTCAGCAGCAAATCCAGGTAGTTGTTGCATGTAGACTTCCTCCTGCAAGTTCCCATACAAGAATGCATTTTTGGCATCTAATTGGAATAGCAACCAATCACGTATCACAACAATAGCAATAAGAACTCGCAGCATAGAATGACGAAAACTGGAGAAAATGTATTATGATAATCCACCCCATAGATTTGGTTGAGCCCATGAGCAACCAGTATGGCCTTATACCTGTCCACAGTACCATCCGCAATGTTTCATCGTAAACACCCATTTGCTGCCAACAACAAATGCACTAGGGGGAGTTTCAGCAATACTCCAAGTACCGCGATACCGTAACACTACCATCTCCTTTTCCATAGCCACACACCACTAACTACTCTACAAAGCCTCCTGATAGGACCGTGGTATCTCTATATCGAAAGACCCACAAACCTCTGAAAATCCTCTGAGAGTCCTACCAGAGAAATATGGGAAGCAAGAGGATACATAGTGCATGTACACCTCTTCTTCCATAAGGCAATAGACACATCAAGGTCCTCAACATCCTCAGTAGTTGAGATTGTCTAAGGCATCCTGCACATCAAGCTGCACACGTAAATCACTAATGCCACTAGTGGGACTCAAATGCTCACAACATACCTGGGGCATGATGGATGATGGAAGAAGAGAACCATGGTAACATCCAAAAGGTGACAATGTTTTCATTCAGCCACCCCATTCTGTTGAGACGTATGAGCACAAGAAGTTTGATGAACAATACCATAGGTTCTAAGAAATTGAGAGAGTTGAGTACTGCAAAATTCTAATGCATTATCTGAACGAATATACTTGACAATCGCAGAGAAAACATTCCATATCTCATTAATAAAAAATTGAATAGCAGGATCAACATCAGACTTGTTCTTAAGAAGAAATACCGATGACAATTTTGAAAATTCATCCACAACAACAAGATAAAACCTACCCCTGATGGTCTGGGACATGACTTGGACCTCAAATATCAAAATGATTTAACTCAAAAAGATTATGAGTACTTCGACCCTGACGACTCTGGAAGGTAGACCGATGATGCTTCCCAAGATAGCAAACCTCGCACTGAAAAGTGGAGTGAGGAGAAATCTGTGGAAGAACATGACACAGCTTCTGTAGAGGAAGATGACCAGATCAAAGATGTCACGCATAGGGAGAAACAGATCTAGTGTGAAGAGAAGAAGCATATGGAGATTGTACCAGTCAATAGAGACCTCCTGGCTCATGGCCAGATCCAATCACCTGCTTGTAAGAATGTCCTGAAACACAAGAGAAGATGGATAAAATATGACACGATAATGTAAATCATTGGTGATTTGACTAATGGGCAGTAAATTCATAGAAAATTCAAGAGCGTAAAGAAAATTCTGAAGTCGCATGGCAGGAGTTAACATCACCTCGCCCTAACCAGTGATGGGAGTGTGTTTCCCGTCTACTATAACTACTGATATCACTAACTAAGTCGGAATGTAAGTACTAAACCATCATCTGTCACAACAAAGATGATGGGATGCTCTTGAATACATAATCT
Source organism: Ottelia alismoides (assembly GCA_037367405.1). Taxonomy (NCBI): domain Eukaryota; kingdom Viridiplantae; phylum Streptophyta; class Magnoliopsida; order Alismatales; family Hydrocharitaceae; genus Ottelia; species Ottelia alismoides. The sequence continues at coordinate 231,071 of JAZKJV010010712.1, read as the reverse complement.
ATTCTGACAAATCTGCCCTGTAACAGCTAGAAGAGCATATGTTATACCTGATGTGGACGTTGATGCTGAGGCAGCTACCGATGAAGATCCTGAAGGAGAATTGGTTGACCCAGGAGCAGACATAATCTCTCTAAGTCGCGCTACAAGTTCATCGAATCTCTGATCAGATGCAGGTGATGGACTCCCAACTTGTTGAGTCTGCTATGCAACACATGCAGAAGCGGGAAACACATGCTTAGAATAGCATGTTTCCTCATAGTGATCTAACGTATGGCATTAGGTCCATGGTTGATGGGGTCGACTACCCCCTCCCCAGTCATACCTCGATCACGATACTGTGTAGAGCTCCCCCACCACGAGATGCAATCATAGATGATGAGGTCTGAGTCTGTTGATTACCACCAGAAGATATGGAGAGCCTGCTTAATCTGTGATATGCCTCCTCCATTGAAGGTATGGTAGCATCAGTAAGAATTTGTGCTCAAGCATCATCATACTTAGAATCGAGAGCTACCAGAAAAACTCTGGTGTTGCGATTAATGGAATGAAACCATGGAGCTTCTCAAACATATCCCTTAGAGAAGTGTAAAGGGTATGGAGAGGACGATCATTATGTTTCGACGTGAAGATATCGTGCTGAAGTTGCAGTATCTGCGACTCATTTCTCGCCAGAGTGCGTAGTGGTGAGAATGTCCCGCATAGCCTTTGCAGTAGGCTGACTCAATATATTGTTGGCTATTTCCATTGGCACAGTCCCAGAAAGCTACAAACACGCATATACGTCATCAGTCTCCCATGAGGCAATAACCTCAGTCTTGTCACTTAACCCCTCCTTCGTGAGGATGTGCTTCTTGCCATTACATTGCATCAGACTCATGAACTGCATGGCCCGTAGTTCATATCCATCCATTTTGACGATGACTATTGGACCTTTGAAGGCACCCATGGATGAAACATCTGCTTTGTTGTTTGACAATATGACAACAATATTCAAGACTGGTCTGCAAACTATACTACATGCGTTTACACTGACATATGAGAGGATGGTTGTGGGTGTAGACGCATACCACAACCTCTCTCATCCGTTGAAGCTCCCTTTGGGTAAATAGGGTGATTTTAGATGATCAAATCACACGTAGAAATCCGAAAACTGACCTAACATGAAATGGAGTCCGCAGAAGGCGACACGAGCCGCGGGAGTGAAGGCGGAGGCAACTTGGACGACGGCCTGGTCGGCAGCTGAGTGTACGACTATCGTGGTGCGGGCGGCTACACTCGGTATGGGCGGAGGCGACGGCTGCTACCGTTATCCACCTATGCAATGACAGCTGGATCGCCAACGTGGGCGGTCGGTTGCGCGGGAAGGGCTGACGGTAACAACAGCGCCCGGATGTACGAGGGTTTAGGTAGGGTGGGGTTTAGGTGGGGTGGAGTTTCTAGGGCACGGGCTCTGGTCTAGGATTATCGCTTTGATACCATGTGGAAAGGCGTGAAAATGAAAGATTGATTTCATCGTAGGCTAGAGCTCTCTTATATAGGAGTAAAGCTTTAAGGGAGAATTACATAAAGTGGACAGAAAGATAATAAAATACAAATCAAGATAATGAGATATAAATATCTCAACATATTGGACTGCGTCTTTTATTTTATTTATTAAGTCATGTAACCCGTCGGGGTCTTATATGTAATTCCACTTTTTAGCTCTCTAGGGTTTCATGTTATATAAGAATTCCTAGACCTATGCAATAAGACAATTCATTCATGCTCTCATCTTCTTCCATGCGTTTTATAAAAAGATGTAATTAATTATCATTCATAAATGACAATTACTTAACTAAATGTTATAATTAATAATTCACTTAATTAATTGTTAGTTTTACCTGGTATGGTGGTATTATAATGTGCCTACCACTCAAAAGACTAGGGCCCAAATCCCTTCTTGTGGGGGTTGCGTAAGGTGGCCGACGGCCAGCATAAAAAAACATCTTTCAATATGGATATAAGCAAGAATCTATGTAGCCAACCCTACTTATAGTGGGAGAAGCTCTACCACTTTTAATTAATATAAGTTATTGATTTGTGATTGTTATGTTATTTTTGTTGAGTATATATAATCATATTCACAAGTAACGATGTCTTTTTAATTGCATCCAGATAATCTACAACAACCTTCTTAGAGTAGAGTAAACAACATTGTCTACCTTTTTTGTATGTCAATGCTAGAAAACAAAGTGGATACAATTTTAAGTTCATCATCATACAGGAGTTACTGCAAAATACTTTCAGATAGACAGCCATACTACCTTCCATGCACCGGCACAAATATATATGCCTTTTGAAATAAGTTGATGCCTTTGAACCATCGCCTCAATTTTGATAGTTGTGATCTGCTACCATTCTGGACATGCAAAGAATAGAACAAATCTCAAAGCGTCAGCCACAAAAGACTTGCAACAGTAATCAAACTGAAAAATGTACATGAAATAAAGACAACAGAATAAATTAACTTGATATCGAAATTCTTAAAGTAAGCAAATGTTCTGCTAAAAAAAGGAAACATCCCAAACACCATGGACAGGGAGCATCTGCATTGTGCGAGGAGGAAGCTGAGGTATAAACATGCCTGAGACAGGTTGTGGTGGGATCATGCAAAGACAATTTTTATGTTATATGGACTAGGGAGCATGGTCACTGGACGCGACTGTCAGGACCTGATCTGGTGTCTGCGATGCAGGCAGGTCGGCCACAACTCAATCTCATGTCTGATGCATCTGGAAGCAGCATTGCGAAGAGAACAAATTGATGCCTAGGTCTTTCCAGTAGCCCTAAGCCCATTTGGTAGTTCTCTACCTTCGGTTGCGGTCTTTCATCATTATTAGGTAAACAAAAACCACTCTTGGTTTTACCAAAAAAACAATTCCACTTGTCCCATATTTATATGTCAGCAAAAGTAATCTAATTAGTGCCTATTTAAAAAGATTTTGAATACATACTTCTACAACTTCGTAATTATACAAATCTTTTATTTTATTTTATTGCTCCATAATCAATTGTTACATTTGTGTGCCTCAGCTTTACAACTATAGAGTCAACTCTTACAACTTTAGGATAGTTTTTTAAACATTCTTATTCATTTTAACGCTCCCTATTCACGTTTCTACAACTCATTTATTATGTCTTACATCTCTATGGTATAATTTTTACAACTTTTGTACGAGATTTGATTATGTTACAACTCATCGTTGACGTTTTTAAAACTCTTTTGTTATTTCTCACAACTTCATATTGTAGTCTTTACAACTCATGCACAAGATGATGACTGCTTGATTTTGTTACAACTTCTTGCTGATAATTTTACAACTCTTGTTATTTCTTAGAGCTCCACATTATAAGTTTTACTACTCATACGTGAGATAATGATTGCTTGATTTTATTACAACTCTCCGATAACGTTTTTAATTCGCTTTTGTTACTTCTCAATTGAATTTTTCTTAATTCGAATGGCTATAAGAGAAACTCAGACATGACCGGTCCCAAGCCCGGGTAAATTGATGAGGCTTGTGTTAGGTAGCCGACAGCCAGCAAAAATAGTCGGAGATAGCTTCCTAAATAGTATTTAAAAAAATACTACTTAGTAAGTTGCCTCAAGATAATAGGATCTTTTCAACATGGATTTAAGCAAACATTTAGATTTCATTAGGGTGTTCCTTACTTGTAAGGCATTGCATCGCCTAAATGCAATGAAAAATTGGCAAGGGCAGCTACATTGATGCCCGGATGTAATTCAAAATTTGCAAGAGTTCTCGCATGAGGAATGCATGAGAGTAAATAAGCTAGTTCCATTGCATCGTTGCCCGGATACAACCCAAAATTTGCAAGGGTTCTTACATGATGGACGCATGCGAGAAAAGAAATTAGTCCAAAAGAGGTAGCAAAGGAAGTTGCATATAGGTAGTTAGAATACTGGCACTTTGACTGGCAAATCGATAGAGATAGTAGATACGATGGAAAGAAGGAAGATTCAGATACCACGTCTCCAAAAGACAAAATGGGTTGGAAAGAAAGCAAGGGAGATCGAGAGGACATGCTTTAAACTTTAGTATTCAGGTAAAGATAAGGGTAGAAATGGTGTTGGAGTGGTTGTTTATAAGGATTTAAAGGATTGTGTGGTTGAGGTGCAAAAATTCAAGGATCGGATTATTTTGATAAAATTGGTGCTTGAAGAAGAAATTCTAAATATCATCTCAGTTTATGCACCGTAAATTGGTTTAGATGAAAGGATTAAATAAGCTTTTATGGAGGATCTGGATAAGATTTCACAAGGAATCCACTAAAAAGTGATGGTTTGCCTGGTGGAGACCTTAATGGACATGTGGGAAAGGATGCTTTAGGGTATGCTAGTATTCAAGGAGGCCATGGCTTAGAGGATAGAAAATAGCAAACACTCTCTTCAAGAAGAGGGAGGAGCATTAAATTACTTACAAGAGTGGTCCGACTGGAACATAGATAGATTACTTGGTGTTGGAGAAGAGATCAAGTGTTGCAATGACTGCAAAGTAATCCAAGAAGAGAGTTTGACAACCCAACATCGCTTGTTAGTTATGGATGTGCAAATAAAAGGGGTGGAAAAGAAAAAGAAGGGTTTCTAAGATCACTAGAACTAGATGGTGGAATCATCAATTGAAGTAATTAAGCTTTAGGGGGAAGATTTTAGAAGACTTATCTTGGGATTTTAGCAGAAGTGCAAACGAGATATGGGAGGCAGTAGCATCTTGTATCTGAAGGATAGTCAAAGAGATGATAGGCGAGTCAAAGGGAGGAGCGTCAGGCCAAAAGGAGGCTTGGTGGTGGATTGGAAGGGTGCAAGAGAACAACAACAACAACAAAGCCTTTTCCCACAATTAAGTAGGGTCGCTAAATGGATTCTTCGCCTCCATTCAGATCTATTTTGGGCCAATCCCGGACTTATATCCACAAAACTAAGATCCGTTCGTATGGTCTCTTTCCAACACTTTTTGGGCCGACCACGCCCTCTCTTAGCCGGCTCAACATCCCAACACTCGCATCTCCTAATTGGTGCACCAGCTGATCTTCTTTGCAAATGTCCAAACCATCTTAAGCGGTTTTCTCGCATCTTATCCTCGATCGGAACTACACCAGCTTTCTTTCTGATTGCATCATTCCGAATCCGATCTTTACGTGTGTGTCCACACATCCACCTTAGCATTTTCATTTCTGCTACATTCTATGCACATGTCTACAGTTCACAGGCAAACATTCAGATCCATAAAGCATAGCAGGTCTCACGATTGCTTTATAAAACTTTCCTTTAATCTTTAAAGGAATTTTCTTATCACAGAGAACAGCAGAAGCTCATCTCCACTTTAGCCAGCCTGCATTTATTCTATTAGTAACATCTCCATCAATTTCCCCATCATGTTGTAGAATAGATCCTAGATATCTAAAGGAATCTCTCTTCTGAATGTTATTGTCACCAATCTTCACCTCGACTCCTTCACCATTGCTTCCATCAAAGGTGCACTCCATATATTCTGTCTTAGCCCTACTTATACGAAATCCTTTAGTCTCCAACTCATGTCTCCAGACCTCAAGCTTCTCATTTACTCCATCTCTAATCTCGTCAGTTAACACAATATCATCAGCAAATAACATACACCAAGGTAACTCATCCTGAATGTGACTGGTCAACTCGTCCATAATCAAAGTAAAAAGAAATAGACTCAAAGCAGAACCTTGATGTAAATCAATGTTGATGTCAAAATAACCAGTCTTCCCATACGGGGTCTTTACACAAGATAAAGCCCTATCATACATGTCCTTTATGAGGTTAATGTATAGGACAGGTACTTGTCTCTTCTCCAACACTCTACACAATATCTCTTGTGGGACAGAATCATAAACCTTCTCCAAATGAATAAAGATCATGTGGAGGTTCTTCCTTTTAGCTCCATTGTTCTCCTCGACAAATGGATGGCTTCAGTCGTTGAGCGACCTGGCATGAATCCGAATTGGTTCTCTTTTACATTGGAAATTTGCCTCAACCTTTTTTCGATCACACGTTCCCAAATTTTCGTAGTGTGACACATCAGCTTAATACCTCTATAATTTGAACAGTTTTGAATGTCTCCTTTATTCTTATAAAGAGGTACCACGATACTCCTCCAATCTTCAGGCATTTTCTTGCTTTGCCAAATAACATTGAATAGATTCATAAGCCAAGTCAAACCACGCTCACCTAAAACTCTCCATACTTCTACAGGGTGCAAGAGAAGGTCAAAATTAAAAGAGCATGCCTCAAAGCTATGTCTAAGGATAGAGGAAACTTTCACAAACTACAAAATATCAAAGAAGGAAGCAAAGAAGGCTATAAGCAAAATTAAGTCAAAAGCTTATGAAGTTTTATACGAAAATCTCGACTCTAAAGAGAGATAGAAGGATATTTCAGGTTGACCAAAACAAGAGAAAGAAAGATCAAAGACCATTCTCAAGTGAGATGCATTAAGGATGATGAAGGTCACGTGCTTGTTACTCAAAAGGATATAGAGACTAGATGGAAGTAGTATTTCCATAAGCTTTTTATTAGGGACGGAAATAGAGAGATCACTTTGGGTGATCTAGCAAGTAGTGAAAGTTACTTGAATCGTGCAAGCTATAGACAAATACAAAGAAAGGAAGTAGAGAAGGCTTTTAAGGTTATGAGACCTGGGAAAGGTGTAGGACCGGATGACATTCCTACAGAAGTATGGACAGTTTTAGGTGAGCGTGGTTTGACTTAGCTTGCAAATTTATTCAATGTGATTTGACGAAACAAGGAAATGCTTGAAGATTGGAGGAGAAGTATTGTGGTGCCTCTTTATAAGAGCAAAAGGAACATTCAAAATTGTTCAAATTACAGAGGCATCAAGCTGATGAGTCACATTATGAAAATTTGGGAACTTGTAATCAAAAGAAGGTTGAGGCAAGTTTTCAAAGTAAAAGAATTCAATTCAGATTCATGACAGGTTGTTCAACCATTGAAACCATCCATTTGCTGAGAACAATTTAGATTTATAGAGCTAAAAGGAAACCCTCCATATGATTCTTATTGATTTGGAGAAGGCTTGTGATTTTGTCCCATGTAAGCTATTGTGGAGAGTTTTAAAGAAGAGACAAGTACCAGTCCTATACATTAACCTCATAAAGGATATGTATGATAGGGCTTTATCTTGTTTAAGGATCCAGTTTGTGAAGACTCCGGCTATTTTGACATCAACATTGGTTTACATCAAGGTTCAACTTTCAGTTCATTTCTTTTTACTTTGATTATGGATGAGTTGACAAGTCACATTCAGGATGAGAAACCTTGATGTATGTTATTTGCTGATAATATTGTATTGATTGATGAGACTAGAAATGGAGTAAATGAGAAGCTTGAGGTCTGGAGACATGCATTGGAAACTAAATGATTTCGTATAAGTATGGTTAAGAATGAATATTTGGAGTGCACTTTTGATGGAAGCAATGATAAGGAATCGAGGTGAAGATTGGTGATGATAACATTCAGAAGATGGATTCTTTTAGTTACTTGGGATCTATTTTGCAACATGATGGGGAAATTGATGGAGATGTTACTAATAGAATAAATGATAATTAGCTAAAGTGGAGAGAAGCCTATGATGTTCTTTGTGATAAGAAAACTCCTTTGAAAATCAAAAGAAAGTTCTACAAAGCAGCCGTGAGACCTGCTATGCTCTGTGGATCTGAATGTTGGCATGTAAACCATAGTGTAGAGAATGGCAATAACATAAATGAAAATGCTAAGGTGGATGTGTGGACACACATAAAAATAGGATTCAGAATAATGCAATCAGAAGGAAAGTTGATGTAGCTCGGATCGATGATAAGATGTGAGAAAACTGCTTAAGGTAGTTTCGCCTTATAAAGTATACGGGTAAGAAACAAATTCTTACCGCGGAAGAGCATGGTGAAAAAACTGGGGACAACGCCTTATGGAGGCAAATGATGTGCATGCCAAGGTTTAGTTTTCTGGTACATTGACGCTAAAGATCGCCAATAATATGTTACATCAACCCACCGCTAAGGCGATGTGGGATATCCTCACAGCCACTTATTCTCAAGCGAGGAATGAGACAGATTCTACAGCTTCAACGCGATATCTTTACCATCCAGCAGAACAGACGATCTCTTCATTCTTTATACACATCTTTGCTTGGGATATTTGAGAAGCTCCACAACTTCATGTCCCTCACGTCTACTCCCGAGCAGCAGAAAACATATAGAAATGCCACCATGGATGGCGTATTCCTTACAGCCCTTGCTCCTGAGTATGAGGATGCTCGTTCTCAAATTTTTGCGGATGCTACTATTCGTCCCATGGAGAAAGCTTTCCGTAGACTCGGTAGGATCATTGCCCCATCTATTGCCTCTAGTCAGACTTCTTCAGCGATGGCAACCTCCCGAGGTAGAGCATGTTCTTCTTAGTTTCGTAGTCATGGACATCGTGGTAAAGAGATCGCATTCGACAGTCGTGCACCTATTGTCACCGACTAGGGCATACAGAGGACACATGCTACTCCAAGCATGGTTTAAAAAACTCGTTGCTCGATTAAAGGATATTAAGCCTCTTGCTTCTTCACCTACCATAGGAGGTCACTCAGATGTTACCACTGTTGTAAAAGTCGGCCGACTAATTGGTCCGACTAATCGAATCGGGGGGTGGCCGACTCGACTAGGCCTAGTCAGCCATTAGTTGGTCAACCCGACTAATCCGGCCGACTACTCGACCGACTTTTACATAGAGGTTTTTTATTTTTTTTTATTTTTAGCTTTTTTAAATCAAACCTATTCTAATATGCTTAATGTTATATTTAAAGTCAATTACTCCTTTTGTTTCATTATAATAGTAAAGAAAATGTTCAAATCTATGCAAATATATAAGAATATATGTATAAAAAATGATTTATATTGCAAATATATAAGAATATGTGTTTAAAAATGATTTATATATTAAAAATAAATAAATCAATCAAAAGCGACTAATAACCGACTAAATCCGATTAGTCGTCTGACTGCCGATTAATCCTTAGTCAGTGACCCCACCGACCGAGTACCGACTATCGATTTCTGCAGTGCAACCTTGGTTGTTAATGCTTCCACATATGCCAGTACCTCTGCCACTGCCAGTACCTCAGCTGGTATATGTTATTTTACTTATTGTCATGGATCTGAGAGTACGGAAGGGATTATGGACTCCAGGGCGACACATCACATTTGTGGAGACAGAGATCAGCTTCTAGTGCATAGACATGTTCCTCGAGGGAGAACAATGTAATAGCCGATGCGACTCATTCCCCGATCACAAGACAGGGGGAGATCAGTTTGACGCCATCGATGTGTCTGAGAATGTGTTACATGCACATGATTTTTCCACAAATTTGTATCTATTAGTGAGATTACGAAGGATTGGCATTGTTGGGCTATTTTTAATCCATCTTCTCTTGTTTTTCAGGACATTCTTATAGACAGGGTGTTTGGTTGTGCCCATAAGCAGGGTGGTCTTTATCGCCTGGTCCGAACTCCTTATACCGGCCTATCCTCTCATTCAACAGGACCAGTCTCTCCCTTCACTTGGCACATGTGTTTGGTCACTTTCCACTCCAACAGATGTGTCATATTTTGCCGCAGATCTCACCCCGCTCCTCTCCTTCCAATGCGAGGCATGTCAGTTGGGAAAGCATCATCGTTTTTCTTTTCCCAGTCATCAGAGTCAGAGCAATAGCTCCATTTTTTAGTTATTTCATGCTAACAATTGGGGTCCAAGTCGTGTTCCTGATCACCAGGGACACATGTTTTACCTAGTCACAGTTGATGATTTTTCTCGTTTATAATGGGTCTTTATTTTGAAGAATAAATCTAAACAAGGGATGGTATCAAAACTATCTCATATACTTTTTCTTCTTCTGTGAAGTTTGTGAGAACTGATAATGCTTTGAAATTCTGTACACATGATCTCTCAAAATTATTTTCACCATGTGGTATTATTCATCAAACATCGTCTGCATATACTTGTATGGTGAAAGTCCACTCAAGCTTTGTGGTATTTGTATACAAGTCCACTTCAGGCTTTGCGGTATTTGTTTACCGCAAACCTGAAGTGGACTTCTTGTATGGTCACTGGCATTGAAATGCATTCTTGTATGGTGATCTCCAGGAAAAAGTCTACATGCAGCAGCCTCCAGGGTTTGCTATTGAGGGAGAGTGTCAACAGGGATATAGGCTTTACATGGCAATATATGGCGTGAAGCAGAGCCCGAGGGCATGGTTTCATAAGCTCTCAGATTTAATTGAAAAGCAACGGTTTAAAAGGTCAAATGCAGATCATTCACTATTTGTACAAATGACATCCAAAGGTACCGTCATTGTCATGGTCTATGTAGATGACATACTTGTTATAGGAGATGATGTACAGGGGATAAAAAAGACAAAGGAGTTTTTGGGACGTCAGTTTGTCACTAAGGATCTTGGAACCCTAAGGTGTGTCTTGGGGTTAGAGTTTGCCAGGAACTAGCAGGGTCTTGTAATGACCCAGAGGAAGTACGTCAGAAATATACTTGTTGAGACAGGTATAATTGGGTGTAGACATGCCACTATTCATATGGATCCCAGTGTTAAATTCCATCATAAAGATACATGTGAGGTACGCAGGAGAAATATAGAACTGGTGGGAAACTTCTCTACGTTACTATCACTAGACCTAATATCTCCTTTGCAGTTAATAGGGTGAGTCAGTTCATGAAGCAACCCCGACAGGTACACATGGATGGTGTATATATGATACTGAGATACCTAAAGTCATCTCAAGGTGCAGGATTATTATTCAGGGAAGGAGCAAGACTTACTATTACATCATGTGCAGATGTAGACTATGCAAGATGCCCCGAGAACAAAAGGTCCACTTTAAGCTTTGTGGTATACAATTCTCTCATCTCTTGGAAAAGTCTTTTCTTATGTTATTGTATGTAATTTACACATATGTCTCTCCTCTATATAAGAGAGCCTAGGGTTCCCAGGAATAATAACTTTTCATTCTTATCCCAACAAGCTTTATTATCCTTACTAAATCATGTACTTGAATAATCAAGTAGCTTTCATTTGTAATTCATTTTCATAATTATACTCTTGTTTTCTTCGTACTTCGAGCAAAGTTGTCATGAACTGCAGTATTATCTATACTCACAAATTTTGTTATCATCAAAATAAACTATAATCAGTTTGCATAAAATTTGCCAACATTGTACCCATTTTGATGATGAGAACCACAAAAACTTGGAGATTAATATCTCCACTTCTATCCATCTTTTGTCATATCAAAAAGACCTGCACTAATTGTCTGTCTTAAAAGTAATTATTTTTCCCTTGCAAAATACAAAATACTCTATCCATTGTTTAAACATATTTCCCCCTAAATAGGTTTTCCCTTTCCAAGATATTTAGTAACTTTGAAATACGATGATCCCCCTTTTTAATGTAATACATGATTCACAAAAAATTTAACAATAAAATCATACGGTGAAAAGGTTATACCATACAACGAGGGAGGAAAGCCATGATAGGGTCTTGGTGTCCAACCATTACCATTATATCAAGTTTCGTAGGGATTTTTTCCATCTACATAGTTGTAGTTTTTTTTGTCTTGAGCTCTTATTCCGCGTAGTATTCTTGTATAACGCCATGCATTATTCGTACTTTTCTCATAATTTTTCTTGGTACCACTTCCTACATTAGACACGAACATGTGTAAAGAATGACATTAGCAGAAATGAAAATGGTAAAGTAGATGTGTGGTCACCGTGAAAAGATCGGATCCAGAATGATGCGATCAGAAGGAAAGTTGGTGTAACTCCGATTGAGGATAAGATGAAAAAAAAACGCTTAAGATGGTTGACCATATGCAAAAGAGGTCGGTTGATGTACCAGTTAGCCAATACGAGATTTGGATTGTTGAGTCGGCTAAGAGAGGGCAAGAAAGGCCTAAGAAATGTTGGAATGACTATGCAAAGGGACTTTAGTGACTTGGATCTAAAGCTCGAGAATGACCCTGAAGGAAGCTTAAAACTTCGCATCACAAAAATGCGGAAAATAACAAACAACTACAATTATAAAGAATTCATACTTGGATTTCAACAAAATAAAAATTATGCATTACGAAACCCATGATTAAGAAACAAGTTTTTCATAATTATTTCGCATATACTAAAAAATGTTAGGAAGAGATCAGGGTTACCTCTTGAAACGTAAGCTTCTAAGAAAAGAAACCTCCCGAATCAAGTCCGACTTGCATATGTTTCTCTCGTGGGTGCGATGATGAATCGCGTAGCTTCTCATAAACTTCGATGTTGACTTCTTCTTGGAGTTGTATATGCAAGGATGAGATTTAGATGATGTCAAGCTCCTAATTTCGTCGTACGAAATCGATCTCTCCTTCATGTAAGAGAAGCACGGAGAAGAAGGTGGTCTACTATCACAAAGAGCCACGTCAATGTAGAGAACAACAAGGCAACTTGGTGGGCGTGTAGGGTATGGTAAGAGAAGAGGGTGGATGCGTGCAAGAGAGATCCAAACTCTCAAGACTATTCTTTTCTCAATTCTCAAGGCAATAGAATTTTAATAGAATGAAGCATGCTTGGGAGAGAGGCTATCCTCTCTTGTATAGGAGAGGGGAACGTCTATGAGGAGTCCTACTCCTCATAGTAAATGTCATCTCTCTCTCTCTTTCATTGGATGGTAGATCAAAAAGCAAGAATTAAATCATTGTCCTTCGTAAAAATGACTTGATTTATGGCAAGAATTAAATCATTGTCCTTCGTAAAAAGGACTTGATTTATCTCCTCTAATTACCCTCTATAATAAAGTAAGAAATAAAAAACAAAGATAGGAGAGCTTAATCTCACTAGGACGCATATGATGGACATCTCATGCTTCTCCAAGCATAGGCATATACCTTGTTTTATTTCCTGTTGAGGGTGTTGTTATTATCTATTGAGATATTTGTATATATTTCTTATTTATCTTGTCTTCTTTATGTAATTTCCCTAAAAGCTTTTCTCCTATGTAAGAGAGCTCTATGGATTCGTTGAATAGACAATTCTATCTTTTTCCTTTCATATGTATGAGAGTGACGGTCCAAGGTCGGAGCATGTGCCCTAGATAACCCTCCCCACAAAAAACCCTAACGTGAGCGTTGCCAAGAGGAAAGAGGGTGTTGTTGCCGCAGCTTACGCAACAGCAGCGATGACCAACAGCCAGGGTTGCCGCTGCACGAAACTGTACTCAAGGCTACCGCTGTCGACCCCTGGTACGGTGGCCTAGGGCTGCCAGTTGTCCCTGCCCTTCATCTTACAAACTCCATCTTCGTCCTAGGGGTCCATGTTCGACAATTTCGAGGTACGATCCTTCGGTTTCTATGGTTGATTTAGCCATCTAAAATCATCCTAGTTACTTAGAGAGACCTCAAACGGATGGAAGAGGTTGTGGTATGGGTCTACACCCACAACCGTCTTCCTATGTGATTGTGTAGATGAAATCAATCTAGTCTACAACCCCAGTCTTTCTATTTGTTGCCATCATGTTAGACAACAAAGTTGATTCCAAATTCGAGGTATCATCCCTGGGTGCCTTTAAAGGCCTGACACCCATTGTCAAGATGGGACAAATTATGATCTTTGGGCCATGCAATTAATGAGCCTAATGCAGTGTAACGGCGAGAAGCACATCCTCACACAGGATGAACCTAGCGACAAGACTGAGGTTAATGCCTCATGGGAGGAAAACGATGCAAATGCGCGTATATGGCTATCTGGGACCGTGTCAATGGAGATAGCCAATGATAATCTGAGTTATTGCAAAGGCTATATGGGACATTCTCATTCCCACGCATTCCCTGGCGAAAAATAAATCGAAGATACTGCAACTCTAGCATGATATCTTCACTTCGAAGCAGAATGGACGTCCTCTACATACCCTTTATACCTCTCTAAGGGGTACGTTTGAGAAGCTTCATGGTTTCATCTCCTTAACAGATACGCCAGAACAACATAAGGTGTACAGGAATTCCATAAAGACTGGAGTGCTTCTAGCAGCTCTTGATCCCGATTATGATGCTGCTCGAGCACAGATATTTACAGATGCCATCATGCCTCCGATGGAGGAGGCATATCGTAGACTGAGCAGGCTTTTTAGATCTTTTGGTGATGTTACTCAGCAGCATCAGACTTCCTCTGCTATGGTTACATCTCGTGGTAGAGGAAGCTCTACACAGTATCGTGGTCATGGTAAGTTTGGTAACCGTGGCAGGGGAGGAGGTAACCGACCCCATCAGCATTGCACTTTCTGCGACAGGGTCTGGATATTATGAGGATACATGCTATTCTAAGCATGAATTTCCTCATTCAGCATGTGTTGCGGACCGGACTAAGCATGTTAGTGTTCCTCCTGCTTCTGATCAAAGATTCGATGATCTTATAGCTCGTCTGAGAGAGATCATGCATGCATCTAGCCCATCCATTGCTCCTTCGGGATCCGGAGAGGTAGCCGCCTCAGCAACTACATCTACATCAGGTACAATATATGCACTTACTAGTTGTTATAGGATAGACTTATCCGAATGGATCATGGATTCAGGAGCTCCACACCATCTTTGTGGTGATAAAAGCCAATTTAATACATACAGGTCGACTCATCCAGGTAGATCGGTTGTCATAGCAGATGGAACCTACTCTCCTATTACTGGTCAGAGGGAGGTGCAGTTGACTTCAGAGATGCGTCTACTGAATGTCCTCCATACTCCTGATTTTTCTATGAATTTATTACATATTCGTCAAATCACCAAATATTTACAATGATGTGCCATAGTTGATCCTTCATCCCTTGTGTTTCAGGACATTCTTACAAGTAGGGTGATTGGATCTGGCCGTGAGCAAGGAGAATTGTATAGACTGCTCCAATCTCCATATGCTGGTACTTCATCTCTACATAATGGATCGGTCTCTTCGTATGTGTGGCACCTCCGATTTGGACATCTTCCTCTGCAAAAGTTGTGTCACATTCTTCCTCAGATCTCCCCCGTGCTACCTTTCAGTGTGAGGCCTGCCAGCTTGGGAAGCATCACCGGTCTACTTTCCAAAGTCATCAGGGTCATAGTAGTAATAGTATTTTTGAGTTAATCAATTTTGACATTTGAGGTCCGTGTCGTGTCAGGGGCATAGATTTTATCTCATTGTTGTGAATGATTTTTCCAAGTTGTCTTGGGTCTTTCTGCTTAAAAATGGGTCTGATGTTGATCCTATTATTCAGTCGTTTATTAATGAGATAAAGAATGTCTTTTCTGTGAATGTCAAGTATATCCATTCTGACAGTGCTTTAAAATGTTGTAATCATCAATTCTCACAGTTTCTCAGAACCCTTGGTGTTGTTCATCAGACTTTGTGTGCTTATACTTCCCAACAGATTGGGGTGGCTGAGCGCAAACATCGTCATCTATTGGATGTTACCAGGACTCTTTCGATCTAGAGTCGTTCTCCCCATACATATTGGGGAGATGCGGTCCTAATAGCTTGTTATCTGGTGAATCGTATGCCCTCATCTGTGCTGGAGGAGGAGATCCCATTCTCCATTACGTTTCCTGAGAAGGATTTTTTCCCTCACTCGTGTTTTTGGGTCGATTGCTTTCGTACATCATGTGTCCCTGATCATGACAGCTCTCCCCTAAAGCTATCAAGTGCATCTTTATGGGGTATTCCATGACTCAAAAGGGATACTGTTGTTTTGAACATGATCGTAGGAAGTATATGGTAGCGATGATGTCACCTATTTTGAGTCCATTATATTCTTCTCTCCTACATGAATAAGTTGTTTTCTTCGGAGTCTGGAGAAGAGTTATACATGCCTTTACCTCCAAATGGGTCTACACTGAACTCTACTTCCTCACCACATTCATCGCTACCTTCATCACCACCTCCACCGCCTCCTCCACCGCTTCCGCCAACTTCATCTGTTGCACCCCCATACTTTCCACAGGTTTACCATCGCTGACCTCGCGCTCATGTGCCTCCTCCAACATCTACCACGCCCCACATATGTTCTGAACACTTGATTTCTACTGATGGCATTGGTGATTTGCATTTACAGTAGAATGAGCATGAGGTTATAGATGTTCATATCACGGAAGAGGTTGAGGACCTTGATATGTCCATTGTACTACGGAAGCAGAGGCGTACATGAACTATATATCCCGTTGCTTCCCATGTCTCTCTTACATGCCTTTCAGAGGAGTTTCAATCGTTCGTTGTGGGTCTGTTTGCAGTGGAGATACCGATGTCATACAAGGAAGCAATGCAAGTTAGTGGTGTCTTGCTATGGAAGAAGAGGTGGCAGCATTACAATCTTGAGGCACATAGAGTGTTGTTGATGCTTCCCCTAGTGCATCTGTTATGGGGGAGCAGATGGGTGTTTACATTTAAGCATTATGTTGATGGTATAGTGGACAGATACAAGACAAGACTGGTTGTTCATGGATTTACCCAGACGTATGGAGTGGATTGTCAAGATATGTTTCCACAGGTTACCCGTTACTCTACTTTGTAGATCCTGATTTATGTCGTTGTGGCACGTGATTGGCCTCTATTCAGTTGGATGTCAAAAATACTTTCTTGTATGGTGACTTGCAGGAGGAAGTCTACATGCAGCAGCCACTAGGCTTTGCTGCTAAGGGAAGTCACATATGGTATGTGAACTTCACAATGCGATTTATGACCATAAACAGAGTCTGAGGGCTCGGTTTCAAACGCTCTCAGAGTTGATTGAACAACAAGGGTTTAATAGATCTACTGCAGATCGCTCTCTTTTGTAAAGAGATCCCATAGAGGTACGGTTGTTATATTGGTCTATGTAGATGACAGCATCATTACAGGTAACGAATGGGGATTCAAGCAGCTAAGAATTTCCTTGGACAACAATTTGTGACCAAGGACCTTAGCAATTTTTGTTATTTTCTTGGTCATGAATTTACAAGGAATCAGCAGGGCATGGTAATGATGCAAAGGAAGTATGTTATTGATCTCCTAACTGAAACGGATATGACAAGATGTAGGCCTGCTACCACTCCTATGGATCCTAATACCAAGCTCTATGATGATGATTCTGAAGAAGTTGACAAGAGAAGATATAGAGAGCTAGCAGTTGTTATATATCACAATCCCTAGGCCTGATATATCATTTGCAATTAGTAGAGTCAATAGTTTATGGAGAAGCCTAAGCAGGTCCATCTGAATGTGGTAAATATCATCTTGAGATATTCGTAGTCCTCTCCAGGTGCAGGACTCTTGTTCAGAAGATATACATCTCTTACAATGGAAAGGTGTATTGATGCAGACTATGCAAGGTGTCTTAAGGACAGGAAGTCCACATCATGTTTCATTGTGTTTTTAGAGAGTTTACTGGTTTCATGGAAGAGTAAGAAACAAACAGCGGTGGCTAGATCTACTGTTAAATCAGAATATAAAGCTATGGCACAGGGGAGCACGAAGATGATGTGGGTCAGATTGAGGTGCCTCTTCCCATGAACCTCCAATGCGATAAACAAGCTGCTCTATTTATAGTCAATAATCCAGCATTCCATGAAAGAACCAAGCACATCGAGGTAGATTGTCATTACACTCAATATCTAATTCAGAAGGGACTCATTTCTACGTCTCATGCTCAGACCCCGTTTTGGCGGGGGGTGCTGAAGGTCTTTGAAAGGAATTTATCGATGTTTGTGCCGGTGGTGGGAAATGGTGAGTCCTTTAGATTTTGGAAAGACGATTGGACGGGAAGGGGCATCTTGAGTGTGTGATTCCCTCGTTTGTTTGCGCTGGCGGTTGATAAAGATGCCACTGTCGCCTCTTCTTGGGCGGATGGGTGTTGGTTTCCGCCTTTCTTGGCAAATTTCTCGGATCAGAGGCTTGAAGACTTTCTTGCCCTTATGGACGCCATCGGGGACGCTGGTAGGCCTAATGCTGGTCGTGATCATTGGGCTTGGCGGGGCGGTCCCTTCACGATGCGGAAAGCTTATGGGGCAATAGCTCGGCCCCCGCCAGCGCGGTCGGACATGCTGGTGCGCGATTGTGGTTTCTTCTGGGGCCTAAAGCTCCCCGAGCACCTTGGCTTCTTCTTATGGTTATTCCGCAGGCAAAGGCTGATGACGAGGGATCGTTGTGCTAGGCTACTGGGCAATATCTCTAATAGATGTGTATTATGCAATTCGGCGGTGGAGACCATTGATCATCTCTTCTTCAGATGTCCCAGGGTCAGAGGGGTTTGGGAGGAAGCGGATGTGGATTGGGTGTGCGCGGTGGACTTGACGGCCTTTTGTGATTCGCTGGTGAATAACAGAAACAGGGAGAGAAGGGACATCCTGCGTCCTATAGCGAGGCTGTGGTCGATTTGGTTGGGGAGGAATGAAGCTCTCTTCTCGGGCCAACGCTTCTACAAGGACAACGTTCTTATACATTATGCGAGATTAGTGGAAGATTGGGTTGTGGTTTAGACCCCAGTGTGGTTGTCTTTTTTGGGGGTTGTGGCGTATACTGTACAGTCGTTGCCTTTCTCTTTTTTTATTTCTTTTTGTTTTTTTCTTCCTTCCTTAATATATTGGGGCGAACACCGCTGAGTGTCTCCCCCTTTTTTGGGTGTCAAAAAAAATGTTGCGTCAGGTGTTCAGATTGCATATATGTTCACCAAAGCCCTTGCTAGAGGTCTTTTTCATCGCGAATGTTTTAAGATGAGCATGATAGACATATATAATCGACTAGAGGGGGAGTGTTGAGATATTTGTATCAACCTGAGGTTTATTTATATTTCTTAGTTATCTTGTCTTCTTTATGTAATTTTCCTATAGAGTTTTTCTTCTTTATAAGAGAGCTCTAAGGCTTCGTTCAATAAACAATTCTATTTTTTTCCTTTCCACACTATCTTCATGATAATCTTATTATTATTATTGGGAATTTACGAGAGAACCCTCATAACTTATAAAACTCATTCATAAACCCAAAGAAAAATGTATATCCAAATTACATTTAAATTCCATTGTGTCATATTCACATAAGTGCCTCGAAATAATTATATGAATCAAATTCAAATAAATATTAATTATTATGTGTGGAGAAGAGAAACGAATGAGATGTTTATTCCATAGGGCTAGGGTCTCTTATAGAGAGAAAACCCTAGAGAGTATATAAAATGTACTGAGCCTTCTCCCACTACAAGTAGGGTCGGCTACATGGATTCTTGCTCAAATCCATGTTGAAAGATTCGACTATTTTTTACGCTGGTCGTTGACTACCAAACACAATCACTGCAATAGTGGGATTTGAACCCTGATCTTTTGTGTGGTAGACACACTGTACTACCACTAAACCATTAAGTGGGTTCCGAACAATATATAAATATATAAATGAGAAAACCCTAGAGAGTACAAGAGGAAAAATATATAAATACCCATGAAGGGTTACGAACATAAACGTAAATATACTAACTCTAACACTCCCCATCAACTTGGAGCATATATGTCAATCATGCCCAACTTAGATACTAAGTACATAAGACGCTTCCTTCGAAGAGCCTTAGTGAGGATCTTTGCAAGTTGAAGTTCAGTAGATATGTATAAAGTGTTGATTTGTCCTCCTCGTACTGCATCACGAATGAAATGGTGATCAATTTCAATGTGTTTTATCCTCTCATGGGAAACTGATTGGTGGGGAAGTATGTGGCAAACTTGTTGTCGCGGTATAAGTGTACAGGAGTGGCGACTGACATGACAATTTCTGTTAGGAAAGAGACAAGCCATATGATCTCACAGGTGGCTTGAGTCATTGCCATGTATTCTGCTTCCTCACTGGATCTGGAGACCGGTGTCTGCTTCTTGCTTCATCAAGTGACAAGGTTGTCCCCAACAAATATGGCATATCCTATAGTGGATTTACAGTCCTCAAGAGCTAGCAAAGTATGAATTTGGAGAAGCGGTGATATTAGTGTGCCCATTCACCCCAAGAAGAGTCCACATTTGAGAGATTCCTTCAAATATCGAAGGATCAAAAAATCCTACTAGTGACTATAAAGAGGCTTCCCCATATGCCGGTTGGCTCTGCTCACAGCATAAAATATATATGGTCTAATAACAGTGAGATAGAACAATTTTCCCACTAAGCTTTTGTACCACGTTGCATCCTCAAAAGCTGGATCAGTAAATGTTGAATGTTTTCTCACTTCTGCAGGGATGTCAGATGGCTTGCATCCTGCCTCAGTCAGAATATCGAGGCAATACTTCCTTTGTGAAAGATGCGTATTACCTCAATGCCAAGAAAATAACGAAATTGACTGAGGGCTTCTTCTGGAGGAAGGTCTTAGTCTCCTGAATACCGTCTACATCATCTCCTCTGACAACTATATCATCAACAAAGACAGCAATAATGATCGTGCCAGTAGAGTGTCGTCTAACAAAGACAGAGTAATCAGATATTATTCTCTGAAAACCAAATGTGTTGATCTCCGTAGTGAGGATGTCAATCCAAGCCCCACGGCTCTGCTTAAGGCCATAAATGGCCTTGCATAGTTAACATACATGCTCCCTCTCGACTATA
The DNA here is from genome assembly GCA_037367405.1 of Ottelia alismoides. Classification (NCBI taxonomy): domain Eukaryota; kingdom Viridiplantae; phylum Streptophyta; class Magnoliopsida; order Alismatales; family Hydrocharitaceae; genus Ottelia; species Ottelia alismoides. The sequence continues at coordinate 210,375 of JAZKJV010010712.1, read as the reverse complement.
TACCCCAATGGTTGCATCATATAGACCTCCTCCCCAAGGTTACCATAAAGAAAGACGTTCTTCACATCAAGTTGGTAAATTGACCGAGCTTTGTTGGTAGCAATGGAGAGAATGGTACGTATCGACCCCATTCTGGCAATGGGTGAGAAGGTCTTGAAATAATCAACCCCAAAGGATTGTGTGAAACCTTTGACAACTAGTCTGGCTTTCAACCTATCAATAGAACCATCAGGCGACTGTTTGGTCGTGAAGTCACATCGGTAAGCTACATGGCGAACTCCCGAGGGGCATGGCACAAGATCCCACATGCCTCGGGAGGTAAGCGCATCCATCTCCATGGTATGTAGCCAACCATGATCTTACATTACACTGAACTGATCTCTTGGAACATAAATAGCATTCAGAGCATCCGCAAATCTTGTGTCACAGCTAAATAAACCATCAATCGAAGTAAAATTTGACATGGGATGATATGTAGATTGCCTTTTTTGCTTGCGTAAAGTTATAGGAAGCTCCTCAGGTACATCCAGGGCAGCAGTGGTGGGAGCGTTCAAAGTGGTCATATCATCCTATATAAAAGGGACAAGCAAAGGTACAAACACTGATGTAGAAGGTATATAGGTATGTTGGCAAGTACAGACAATTGGTGGAGGAAGGTCCAGAGGAATGTCACTCACAGACTGTGTGAAATAACTTCTTTGCTCAAACAAGGTGACATCAGCAGACACGTAATATCAACACCCAACAGGATCATATCAATCACAGCCTTTCTGTCTACGAGAGTACCCAAAAAAGACGCATTCGATAGCGTGAGAGGATAATTTGTCAGTTGTGTGAAAGTTATGAACAAAGGCAATACAATCAAAAATTCCCAGAGGTATGGAAAAAGAAGACTCGGTAGGGTAATGTAAGAAAAATGGAGTTCCCCTTCCGAGAACATACGAAAGAACACGGTTGATGAGATAAACTGCAGCAAGGATAGCATCCCCTAATAGTATTTAAGAATACTCATTTGACTAAGTAGAAATCTGGCAACATTTAGCAAGTGTCGGAGTTTCTTCTCAGCTACACCATTCTGTTGTGAGGCATATGGACAAGATGTTTGGAGAACAGTTCTTTGGAATGCAAAGAAAGAGGTCAAGTCATGTTGAGTTAACTCAAAAGAATTGTCAGTACGAATGATCTTAACAATGCTAGAAGAGAAAGTTCTAACATATTCAAAGAAATTTCTGACAATTTGATTAATCTTCGAATGCTCCTTTATTAGATATACCCAAGAAGATTGACTATAATCATCAACGAAAACTAGAAAATAGCGATGACCACTTAGTGTGCGGACCGGACAAGTCCTCAAACATCACAATGAACAAGATGAAAAACATTAATACTATGAGACTCGGTACGAGCAGGAAATAAAGCTCGATGGTGTTTCCTGAACTCACACACCTCGGACTGAAAGAGCTTCAGAGTGGAGAGTTGAGGAAAGATCATGGAGATGGTCGTGACAGAGGGATGCCCAAGGCGCAGATGCCAAAGGAGTGGGTCTTCAAAGATGGACGCAGCACCAATAAACTTGGAGTTCAAGGATATGTCAAGATAATGTAGGTCATTCTTCCCAAGACCCCCACCAAAAGTATACCTCGTCCGGATGTCCTGAAAATAGCAACAAGACTCATCAAATATGATACAGCAATGAAGCTCAACACAAAGCTTGTGAACCGGCAGTAAGCTAAGAGGAAAATCAAGAGCATAGTGGATCCCAGAAAGTCGGAGCTTGGAAGAAAATTCCATAGTTCTGACAGTAGTAATCGGTGATTTGGTCCCATTAGCGACTCCAACTGACTTAACAGAGGTAAATGGTACAGAGGAAGTGAGCAGACTACCTTTTCAGTCAAATGAGTGGAGGCAGCAGAATCAATAATCCAAGTCAGAGCAAGAGTGACAGTAGAGTTGGCTACTATAACTGAAGGAGTAGCCAGAACAACAATGGTAGTAGGCCATGGAGTTTGAAGGATCTGCACCAGGCAGAAGTAATCGGTGTCATTAAGATGAACAGTCCTGCCACAACAAGTTGCTTAAGGCGATGCCTCTTCCACAGCATAGGCATCCTCATAGGCATTATTGACGTGATAAGAAGGTACGCCAAACTTCGATCAACATCGGTCAAATGGGTGCTTCCACCGACTACAGTGAGTGCATAGGGTAGTTGAGTCTTCTTACCCACGGCCACGACCAAAGGTGTGGCCTCGTCTAGATTCTCGTCCATGGTAACAACTAGGATCATGACTGCATCCTCCTCAAAAGTAGTATCTGCCTCCTCGCCCAGATGAGGCGATATGTGCAAAGTTCTCTGATGAAGGTAAGACGAGAGGCCGAGCAGCAGATGTTTTGAATTCCTTAAGTTGGCCAAAGATAGTCTTCATCATTGGCAGTGTGCCTGATATAAGAAATTGCTCCATCGTTGACTGATATTTAAGATGCATGCCATCAAGAAAAAAAAGTGGTATGCCTGCTGAGGCTGCCAGTCGGAGTTCTTGTATCTGTTTGGTGTAACATGGGGGCTGAAATATTGCAATCCCCTTATACAGGTTGAAGAGATGCTTGCAGTACTAGATGAGGGTAGAATCACCCTGAGATGCCGACCAGATTAGCCTGTAAATGTCTGTAAGGCGTAACTTCGTCTTCTTCTGAAAGTATGTTTGCTCGAGATCCTCCCACATTTCAGTGGCCCTATTTTTGTAAAGGAGATTTGAGGCAATGTGAGCCTCAACATTGTTGGTCATCCCGTTGATAACCAAGTAGTTCTCTGTATGCCCGTTGTCGTACTCATGGTTTTAAAAACCGTGAGGCAGATCGAGGTGGTTTTCCATTGACAAGGTGAGGCCTAAGCCTCGAAGCGGTCAAGACATAAGCCTCGATTTATATAGGAAAATATACATAAAATATAATTAAGAATAATTATTAATATTTATAAAATCACAAATTTAGATATTCCCAACATATTCACCGTATATGATATGAGCATGAGAATATATAATATTCTTTGCATGATTTACTTTGAATCCTAATTTGTATTATCATCCATATAAAATGCAAAGCATATTATGATCTCCATTAATGTTGGTGGATGAAATTCTCGTCGATATATAACACTTCCCTTTATGTGCATGGGTGAAGCAAACTTATGTGACTAACATATATTATTGACATATGCAATATATAATATGTCTATGTTGTTTTATATGTATTATATGACTAGCATATATATCAATATGTCTTGAATCCTAATCATTTGATTTGCTGAACTAAATTGAAGAGTCGTTGTATACTCCCATGTCACACCATACCCTACCAACACGAGGGTCTCGCTAATCGGGGCTAGGGGGAGCAGGTGCGCTCCCCCCTTGCGAGGGTTGCAAGGGGCAGTGCCCCTGTCCCAAAACGAATTTTTTATATGATAATGCATAATTTTTAAATATAGAATAAATATATATGACTAATAACAAATAAAATTATTAAAATTTAATATTATACTTAAGATCTCATAAAAAATATATATAAATATAAAATATAGGGTACCAAACCTTTGCATCCTGAGGGGGCACCTCAAGACTGCCTCAGCGGCACAAGGGCACGCCTCACATGCGCTGCTTGAGGCGAGCGCGTCGAAGCGGTTTTCTTGAACAACCGCCTCGAGGTGTATGGCTCAGCGCCTCGACGCGCGTTTACTAAAAACCATGGTCGTACTCTTTGCCCTTTTCATCGACAGGATTTTTACTCAGAATGTAGAGTTTCTTTAACCACCAATAAACACCATAAAAGATCGAGATCAAAGCATTTAATTTTGTGTGCCCCTGAGTTTGATAGTAGTGCCCTGTGCCATAACATTCGAGGCCAATGGATTTATCTCAGTAGAAAAAGATGCCATGGTGGTCTTAAAAAAGAAAGATGATCTTGTGCATGACTTAGGATGCATACAAAAGCTGAGAAGTGCCCAAAAACTCACTTTTGGATGTAATAGTGGTCTGAGAAATTGCTTTCACAACATATCATGGGGTTTTGGGGACTCTTCCGACGCCAAAAATGGTATCCAGGAGGATGTGCATAATAGGTCAGAAGTCCAGAAGGACTGCAAGCTCCCCAACCCTTCTTAACGCTTGCGCTTGATATGGCTATCGCGTATATATAGAAGGGCTTGATTCTGAAACTGGCAAGCCCTAGATACCCCAACCGGGGAGAGCACCCCTTCTCCGAAGTTACGGGGTCATTTTGCCGAGTTCCTTCGACATGGTTCTCTTGACGCGCCCTAGCATACTCTACTTGTTCACCTGTGTCGGTTTGGGGTACGTCAAGCGGTTCCGCTTTCTCGGTCCGAGAAGTGCATTGTTCTGGGCCAAGCGGCCCTAGATTCGGGGGTTTCAGCTATAGCCGAACACGCGGGAAAGGTCATTTATATTGATACTCACAAGATGATTTTCTCAAATAATGGGAACACTATAAACAACCAACCATAGCTCTCTATAGTTCAATGGCGAGCAAGTCAATCCAGTAGAAAAAAAAGAATGAGAATTTTGTCTTGATCGCAGCAAGGGCTGCTAGAGGGTGCTCTATGCGATACCGGCGACACAGAAGGCATGGTTGGAACTATTGGAGCCTCGGGCGACGCTTTAGGTGTCGTTGGAGGTGGAAGGTGTTGTTAGGGCTCGGACTGCCATGCACGAGACCCCTTGATAAGAGAAGGCTCCGCGCAAGGAGAGAGGGCTGGTGGTGGTGGCAACAGGTTTTGGGTATTAAGCTCTAGTCTAGGATCGTTGCTCTGATACTATGTTGATAAGAGAAATGAAAGAGATGTTTATTCCATAGAACTAAGGTCTCTTATATAAAGAGAAAATCCTAGAGAGTACAAGAGAAAAAATACATAAATACCCCCGAAGGGTTACGAAACCCGAAGGATAAAGAAAATAAATGTAAATATAATAACTCTAACATTATGAATCATTATTCATATTATTTAATGAATAACATTTATGAATCATATTCACAAAATTCCCTTGTAGAAATTTAGTTATGATAATAAAAATTATTAACTTAATTTTTACATCACATAGTACAAGACCTAATCCAATTAGAATTTGAGTTACAGTCGCAGATACTTGGAGATAGGGAGATCATACTATCGACGTATAGTGACTTGAAATTTAGATAACGATCCAATTTCAGGGTTTATACAATTTTTGATGAAATGCATCACTTACTAATGTTGAGTTGGAGCTGAACTGATTCACACTTTAAGGGAGCTCAATGAAACACATTACACTCTCCACGAGCTCAATAAATGAACATAGTGATGAACTCAGCTTCCTACACAATTTCTAATCATTATCCAAATCATTTAGAGCTTAGAAATAAGATCAAGAAGTGATTCGCGTACATTTCTATTACCATTTCTCTTTCTAACATTTGGACATTGAAACTGGAAATAGAAATTGGAAATCGGAATCAAATGTAATGAGGCTTAATCCGAATCATTCTCATTTCATTAAACCAATAAGTGGAGTCACTAAAATCCACCAGATTTCGTCATTCCGACAGAATGGAAGTGGCATGGTATATAATCTATTAAGATAGTTTTAACCCAGAGTATTCCCAATACTCCTTCATCCTTCAAACTAGAAGACTTTGATATATCCGAAGTTCAAACCATAGTTTGAATATCTTCTTCGGGACATATCAATAGATATCTCATTCGATAATTTGAGCGACAATATTGACCATATACTTTCCAAAAGCATATATAAATATCTCGAGTTCATGTTTTAATTCTATGACCCCAAAATATCTATTGAGTGAGCTATGCCTCCCGGTTCAAGTATGAACATGTATCATTTCTTTAAGAGATCATACTTCTCATATGTCCTCATATGCACACCAACTTGTCGGTATATGGACCTTGGTTAGGTCTTCAACCTAATGGTTTGTCTAATGTACACATTCAGTCATATAGATGTACATTTATTTTTTATCAAAGGAAGGGTGCTTGATCATGGTAGTTACAATTCAGGTCTTAGTTTATCTTGACCTAATCAAGTCAACTCCATAATTTGACTATTCTGACACCCTTGAATCACTATTCCTATGCAGAAGATCTGCATCAAGAAATCGATCGGAAAACAATCTTTAGAGAAAGATTGACATCTCTTTCTTCGACCGGTGATCATTATGAGTATGTAAGATATTCAATATGGCCACGATACATAACCATAATTGTATAAAGAGACCTTCAAATTAAGTGCATTCACAAACATTCATTTCAGATAGACATGAGAACACAATAGCTTCTATTGCATTAGCGGGTCGCCAAGGGTTTACAGGTCCAACAGATCCAACATAAATCTGAATAGAGGGAAAGAATACGTGTAACCAAACCTACTTAATGTGGGAAAAGGCTTTGTTATTGTTGTACCACTTTCTGTATTATTCTCCATCCACATGCATGAAGTTTTTATGGTATCCATTTTTTTATCCAACATGGTTAGTTTTACAATTCCAAACTTCACATCTGTGAATGCATACCCTTCCTTTTTTATTAAAGAACTAGAAGCATAATAGTATATGGTTGGCTTATATCTTATTCCAAATTGTATATGGTTTTTTGTGGCCTAGCCCGATAATTTATCTAAACTTTCTTTTCCTTTGGTACACTTACCAAGATCATTTATTATACTTTGTGATTCTTCTCTTAATTTTTAAGGATGTTTTTAACACGGTAATGTGATCTTTAAAAACAAATCTTTATGGCGATTCTTTTCCGAATTTATCTTTCTTGGTAAGTTTATTTAAAGTTTTACATTCTTGTTTTAGTGTTTGCGCAATGTCATCCAATTTTCAAAAAGCATCCAATAATTTATCAAAAGAAAAATATATCTCAACATTATCTTCATGTGTGTTTCATCATCACTTGAATCGGTGTTGATACTATATATGAGTGCAATGTGAGGTTCTTTTTAATCCATATGTTTCTTCATAGGATATTGAGAGCTTGTTTTAAATTTCACAGGTCATGTGCATGTGAAAACGTGATTGAATGCTTAATCCGCAAAACAAGATGTTTATAATCTTGGAGTTTCGTCTTGCCTTCTTTTTGCTATCAGTGATGACGACTCCATTTTGTGGTTTTTGGTACTTGTGTACGATAATATCTCATATTTCATATTTTATGCTTTCTAAAAATATAAGCATACAAATATTCCAAAAACCAAAGTTATTACCATCAAACTATAGGGGTTTTATTGTGGATTGTCCTTCTAGAAGAATCAGTCAATGCGGCCATGTGCATGGATTTCAATTACATCTTCTACATGAACTAAGATACGATACCAAATGAGACTTACTTTCGAATTGTTGAACAAAAGGTATGACCAAAAACAAAATCCACATAATATATACAACCACAAGAAACAAGTATTTTAACATGAAAATCCCACCGACTATTAACCATGATCCGAGTCCCTGACTTAAGACTTAAGATTTCTGATTAATTATGTTGATTAACTAATCCAATATCTAAGGTATTTTCTCGCAAATAACTCAACCACTAACAGGTTCTTTAAATCACACAGAAAGGACTTTCTACAACTTAGATCAGACACAAAGTTTCCAATATAATGATGATGTAAAATATTGGATCATACACCAAGTTTCAAATTTAACGGTAATGCAAAGAAAAGAGTTACAACAATATATAAAGCTCAACTAGATATGCAATAAGATTAAGGCAAATAGATGCACGCTATAAAGAAATTAAGATATGATCGATCGTGTAGAAGAATGGCCCGTGAGTAAAGAGCAAACCTCAAATAAAGCTTTGAGAGAGTACTAGAAATATTTCTCTCGTGTATGGAATGTCTATGAGGTGTGTTTTCCTCAAGTCAATAGCGACGTGTATTAATAAATGAGCCATCAAGTTCAACAAGGTAAAAGAATAAAGCATATAAAATCAAACAGCATCTGCTCAAATGGAAAGTAGAACAGCTGGAAATCAAGTAATGATCCTTTTGTAAATATTTATCAGGTGAGTTGGAAGATTGAAAATTCAAAATAAATTAACAAATAATTTCTTTGTTAGTTAATTCATCTGTCAATTCAAGTAATCGATCAAAGCAGCTATGTCATCAATCGATAACACAAAGATGATTAATCAATCAGTGAGCATAGGTGAATTACATATCAACGTTAACAAAATAATTAAACAGATCTCATAGGTGATCGATCAGTAAATTATCAATAACCTTACGTGATCTATCAGATAAATTGGGATGATTGATCAGAATTAAAACAGCAACTTAAAGTGATCGAAATGGTAAACAGGATTGATCAGTCATAAAATAAACAATAAGCTCGTGTGATCAATCAGAGTAGAGGAGGTGATCGATTGGAAACAATAAAAGCTATTGATCCATAAAATCAACATAGGTGATCGAGTTGGAACATAAATAAGATAATGTTAAAGAACGGACTAACAAACCTATATGCTAACAACAGACTAAGATACCTATATGCTAATATACATAAAGACTTTTTTGCAACTTGACTATAACAAAAGTTTTCTTCCTCATCTTTGACTTGTCCGTTGCTTTTTCAGGCTGTCCTTTAGATTCAGCTTCGGCATCCTTGTTAAATCATGTGCCTTCGGCATCCTTGTTAAATCATGTGCTTGAGTAACTAATAGCTTTTCTTTTGTTGTTCATTTACAAAAATAAAAATATGCTCTTTATGCTTCATACTCGTAGCAAAGTTGGTAGTAACTTTTGTACTCACAAATTTGGTTATCATTAAAACAGCAATATAATGAGCATGTGTAAATTTCGCTGTCATAAAGGGGTTGGACCTTAGTGAGATCGACCTCCAAAATTACTTGCCTATGACGAGAAGATAGTGCAACAAAGTGGATTTTCCAAGGACGAATCTAATGCGAGATGGCAGTGAGACATACTAGATTGACAAAGTGATTGATAGTAGGTTAAAACCCATACATAGAAAGGTCATCAATAGTCAATGTCATATCGGATCTAGGAAGCAAGCATGCCTACTCCACTATGAGATTGCACCTCTTTGACCTTCGAATAGGTCGAAGGCGATGGGAAGCTTTTTTAAAAAATCTCGCCATCCACTTTAACAAAAAAAGTTCTCATACTTCAAAAATTTTAGAGGTTGACATCCTCCATAGGATGCCTACATACTTCATGCCAAGTGACCAAATATGCTCTGCTACCATCAACCCCACGTGCCTTTCATATGAGCCGATTTCTCAAAAACAACCTCCCTTTTCGTCATCTTCAAAGGAAACTAAAACACCAATATAAAGTTTACACATGGACTCGGTAACAATCTTTTCATGTGCCTCTTCTCACTTTTAGATATTGGCCTCTAATTAGCAACCTTCAGAAAAGAACCTTCAACAACAGGCCCTGGCATGTCATAGGTAATGCACTTCCCCAAAGAGGAGATAATGAGATATTCTTCTTTCAGACGCTTTGGTTCTATTTACAGCAGGCGCAACCCCTCTATTCAAGCGGCTAGGGTGCTGCATTCTTGTCCTACTCTGCGGGAGGCCGTGGCTGAGGCTGCGGGCGTTCGCGGCGTGGAAGGCGGCGATGGAGGCTCGGACGCTGAGACGCTGGGGACGAGTGCTGGCGGATGTTGATCGGTGGATCCTTTGTTGTTACTCCGCGTTTTTGGGCGTTGTTTTTTGTTCTTTTAATGAAGGTCCTGTCTTGGAATGTTCGTGGCCTCGGGGACGTGGTCAAACGTCGGTCTCTGGGCTCCCGCCTCTCTGAATGGGGGTGTGACGTTGCCCATATACAGGAAACGAAAATGGCGGATATTGATGACTATACGTGGCGCTCTTTTGGTGCTGGTCCCCTTGATGAGTTCCGTGGGATTAACGCGATAGGATCCGCCGGTGGATCACTTGTGACATGGCGATCTCGCTCCTTCTCGTTTAGATCTTTGCTCGCAGGTCGTCACATGCTTTCGATCGTTTTGGAACGTGTCAGCTCTTCAACTATATTGGTTTTCTCATGCATATACGCGCCAACCTGTCATATTTTACGTCGGGAATTATGGGACGACATGCGCGAAGCTGCTAGTTCTTTCTCAGGGATGCACTGGATTATGGGGGGTGATTTTAATGTCACCATCCACTCTTCTGATCGGCCTCGCGGGAGGGGTGGCCGCGACCCTGGCTCGCAAGATTTTCTGGATGTGATTGATGATTTGGAGGAGTGTTGCAGAAGACGGTATTCGGTATTCAGTCGGAGGGGTCACTGAATAGAGAATAATCGGTATTCGGGCTACTATTCGGAATTATTCGGTTTTGTATTTTTTAATATAAAAATTATTTATAATATATATATTCTTATATTTTTATACATATATGGTTATTATTTAACATGAATCCAAGATAAAAGTATCAATCAATATAATAGACATAGAATTTGACATTTGTGGAGATACCATGGTAAAATGTAACCCATAAATATTGAAAACTGAAAATAAAAAAATAAAAATATGAGGAGTCAAACTCCAGTCGGCCTCATAATCGGGCCAGCCGGCCGAATAGTCGGCCGACTATTCGGTCGGGCCGACTATTGTCCGACTGGAGGTTTGTTCAGTCGGGTACCCCACCGCACCTCATAGTCGGACCGACTATTCGGGATAGTCGGCCGACTATTGCAACACTGATTTCGAGCTTGCTAGCTTGGTTCCGAACGACGCTTCCTACACTTGGCGAAATAACTCTTCTCGCTCTCGGATAGACCGCTTCCTTGCGAATGGCTTGGCGTTGGATTCCTTCCCTCTTTGTCTCGTTGGTTCGCGGCCCCGCGCCTTCTCGGATCATTCGCCTATTGTTTGGGACTCTGGTGATGGCATTAACCCTCGGGGGCTTTTTCGATACGAAAAATGTTGGCTATTAGAACCAAACTTCAAAGAGATCGTCCAGAATCATTGGTCCCAGGTACCTGTCTCGGGATTGGCTGCCTTTTGTCTAACTCAGAAGCTTTCCTCTCTTAGGAGGATCCTCGCTGAGTTAAAGAACACCACCAGACATGCCCGGCGTGCTGCTCGCGTCGCGGCGAAGGAACTTATTTTGCATCTCGATTCTGTGGAGAACGAACATGAGTGTGCACCCCTCAGGATCCGGGTACCCGTTTACGCGCAATTCGCAAGATATCATTCATGTTTAATCGCACAAGTCGCAAAAATACAGGGAAATTTTTTCTTTTTTCGCAATTATGACATTCATTCTCAATACATGACCACAAGTAAAAGAGACAATATGGCACCAAAATTCTTTTCATTAATATTCATATCCATTTACAACATGTACAAGTATATTCCATGTTACAACATATATCCCAAAATGTGATACGAAAGAGATAACATTTACATCATTATCTGGACAAAAACTGAGACAAAGTAATTCATACCGTCGGGTATAAACTCCGTCTCCAGGAAGCATGTATAGCTACTGAGCTGCAGGCTGTTTGCCTGCCAAACATGTTAGGAAAGAAAAGGCGTCAGCGGTTGCTGGTACCTCCCAAAAACTTATATAAAATAACAGGCATTTATTATTTACAAAAGAAAGCAAGTAGAGAGGCGAGAACAACTCAAATTAAACTTTATTTCTACCTTGCAATAAAAAGGGTTTTTCAGGCTACTGGTAAGCATCTCTAATGTTTGTCCCATACCCCGGCATTCCCCACATGTGACATATTTTATAGTACTTGAGTATTCATGAGTATCTGAGTGTAAGCACATATCTATTCATAGATCACGTTGTTGAGTGATAATGGAAAAGTTATGATTTGAAGGATCTATTAATTTATTTAAATCATTGGGTAGAGAGAATGGTCATTTCCTACTACACTAACTTTTGATCGTAACTTTTCAACTCTTAATTCCAATGTTTCCGATACAATTCCAGATGGTATAGATGCAGATATGGATGATCTAGATGTAGAATCGCCATGTCTGTTGGCGAAGTAACTCAAGCGGTGAAGAAGCCTACAAATGGCTCTTCCGTCTCGCCCTCTAATTGGAAGCGCGGTCCAATAGAGGGATAGGTCTACTTCCCAACTACGCCACTGAGACGGGTGAGAATGACTCCCTAGAAAAGTCGCTCTAGAAAAACAGCCCGACTAGTACGGGCAACCGAGCTCGTACGTAAAGCTGAAAAACCAGGATCCCCCGCCTGGGCATCCTAAAAACAGGGTCAGCGGAACTGGTCTAAAGTCTGGATCCCAACGAGGCGTAAAAACACTGCGAGCTCGCGTAAAAACCGAAAAGGGACTGGGATCCTAGACCCGCGCACTTGGCGGCCGCTGCCCTAACTGGGCTTCCTATCTTCCGCCCAGGTGAGGGTCACCGCGCCCTCGCACAGTCAGGCGTAAAGGTCACCATGACCGGCATAAACATTAGTCATCATATATTCTCAACATTCTCACTTTCTTGATTACTCAATTCTTTCTCAATCCTTTCTGTAGTTTAACTGTACAAATTAAAGCCTTCTATTAATAATGATTTATAGTTAATAGAGTATTCTTAAAGAATTAACTCATGGAGAAGATCAGACCTTGATTATAGGTTATCATTTCTACAATGTGATTAGGAGTTACTCATCTATGTTCCTCCCTCATTAAGTTCATGCATCTTCTTATTCTACTTTAAGGGCCAGCACCAAAGTATTGGATGATTTAAGTACAGACTAAAACTAAAAGAGAACTATTGGATAAATGAGAATTATTGCGAGACAGTGCCCCCATAACAGGTACTCTGTCCCTTTCTTGATAAGCTTTCTTATTTGTGTTCTTATGACCCACAAGACATCGATACAGACCAAAGTCTGACCAGATTTTGTATTGAATTGTGACCCTTGGGGTCTCCCATCTACCCCATTCCATAGTTTTCTGACTTCTTCGATCCATTCATCATCAAAGCATCTAGGTTTCATCAATATCATTTTGACCATCTATATGGACTTGGCCTCAGAAATGCAAAACTATATCTCCATGTTTCCCTTACTTATTATAGATTGAACTTTTCTGGCCAATCTAATTAGGTATTGGTCCAACTGATGGAATTTACTTTGACTCTATAGATTTGGTAACATGTTGATTCCACTAGTCGTATGAGGATGAATTTCAAAGGAATTTATAAATTTAGAGCTTAACAAGTGATTCACACAGTCTCATAATTCTAGTAGATAACGTCTGAGTTGGATGCTCCGAAAGATTTACCACATAATCGAATCTGGAAAAGAATTCATATGGTATTTGTACATCATAATAAATGATAAAATAATGAGATTTCCTCCAAACTCAAACCAACTCCCAGAAATAAAAATCAGAGCCAGATCTGGTTAATACTAGTTCACCCAACATATCACACAAGAAGAGGACATCAAACATGGAATCAAAGATATGTAGAAACTACATGCATGGCAGCAAGAAAAGGCTAAGGATTGTACCTATGGATTTTCTCCAATCTTGGAGAAGAACATGCAAATAGGGCTGGAAATCTGGAGCAGCATCTCCTTTGGATTGTTTTTATGGCAAGGAGCAGTAGCAGCTCCTGATCTCCAGCTGCACGCTTCGAAGAAGAAGGCTGAATCCTGGATTTCAGCACCTCCAGCCTCCTTAAATTCAATCTCCAACAGTAGCAAAAAGGGGCTGGAATTAGGGCTATGCTCTCTTGATTGTATGGAAATAAAAGAGGGAAATGAAAAGGGATAGGAAAAGGGAGGAGAGGATTGTACCTATTTAAAATCTTCAAATTGTATGAGAAGATTTGTATGCAGTGGCAATTGTCCAGGAGAAAGGAGTTATAGTTCCCTTGCTTGAAAATGGAGATCACAGCTCTAGCAGCTGCTGCTCTTGAAGCAGCACATCACTAGGAGAGAAGGCTGTAGCAACAACCCAAGGAAAGAAGGCTGGAGATTTATCTTGGCTCTTCACCCGTTGGGAGAAATAAAGAAAAAGAGGAAGAGAAGAATAGAAGGGGGAATGATGACGATGGGTGAGGGGTATTGATTCTTATCGGAGATATAAATAAGGGAGAGGGAAGTGCTAAGTGATGCCAAGTGGAGGTTTAGATGACAGATGTAGAGTAGCTTGGAAGGCTACTGTCTGCTACCGACATCATAAATTTTAATTATTATTTTTTTTCTGCTGGAATTTGACCGTCGTCAGTAGCTTACATATTTTGTAATATATTTTTTTTATGTTTTTTTTCCATAAATTTATCCGTATGCGCACGTCGAGTTTCCAATTTCGATGCGCAATATCTCATTTCGATCGTCTCAGAATGACGGTCAATATGAGTATAATGTTGATATATTTTCGGTCGGATTTTGAATACCCGAAATTTTCGGACACGGATTTTGTTTAAGGTTAAATTTTTCGATTTAAAATATCATATGACCTCCGATTGACGAACGGTCGATTCTGTTGGTCTCGTGTCGTCAAATAGGATCTAATGACGGTCTTGGTTCGTTTCGCGGTTTCCGAATTTGCGTCGCGGCTTTTCACGGCGCGTATTACGGCGTGACCGATTTTCGGTCGATTTCGCCCGAACGACTTTTGATTCATGATCAATTGGCCGTTTTAGGTTGTTTAGTATTGACCAACAACGTTTTTGGGTTCATTAGACCCAAAATCGGACGAGTTCGGGTTTAGGCGAATTCCCGGATGTTACAATTATAAAAACCTCAAAGGGAGTCTCGTCCTCGAGACTCGAGTTAAGGCTATTAGGTGTCTGGTTGGAATTTCATATGTCCATAAAAACCTCAAAGGGTTTTGAACCCATAAAAACCTCAAAGGGAAAACAAGCCATATATTTATAATGTATCTAATTACAAACGCTTGTTTTGTTGATTACATCAGAATAGCTGCGGGTATCGTGCCCGCATGTCGGCTTCAGTCTCCCATGTCGCTTCCTTGACGCCGTGTCGGTGCCACAAAACCTTGACCAATGAAATCTCTTTGCTGCGAAGCTTCTTTACGGCACGGTCAAGTATCTGGACAGGCTTCTCCTCATAGGTCAGATCCGGCTCTACATCGAGATTCGCGTAACTGATAATGTGGCGAGGGTCATGGACATACTTCCTCAGATTGGATATGTGGAAAACATCATGAATAGCTGAAAGATGTGGAGGAAGGGCTACTCGGTATGCCACTTTCCCCACTCTAGCCAGAATCTCAAAAGGTCCAACATATCGCGGCGCCAACTTGCCACGAATACCGAATCTCTGCACTCCCTTCATGGGAGATACTCGCAAAAATACCCAATCTCCAACCTATAATCGATAGGAGTGTCATTAATATGAGATTAATTTAGACATATTTGTATATGTCATAGATGAAGAAGAATTAATTAGATTACCTGGAACTCTAAGTCTCTCCTCCGACGATCCGCATAGCTCTTCTGGCGGCTCTGTGCCGTCAGAAGTCTCCGCCTCACAAGATCAACAGCTCTCGCAGTCTCCTCCAAGAGATCTACGGAATATAAAGCATGATCACCTACCTCACGCCAACTGAGAGGTGTGAGGCATCTCCGCCCGTATAGGGCCTCGAATGGTGTCATGCCAATACTGGAGTGATAGCTGTTGTTGTACGTGAATTCCACCAAAGGCAAATGGTCCTTCCAGGACCCTTTCCACTCCAAAGTGCATGCGCGGAGTAGATCCTCAAGCGTCTGAATGGTGCGCTCACTCTGCCCGTCTGTCTGCGGATGATAAGCAGAACTCATTTTCAGCTCTGTCTGTAGTGCTGACATGAACTGATGCCAATAGTGAGATGTAAATCTCGAATCTCTGTCAGACACCACCTCTCGTGGTATACCATGCAGCCTGATAATGTTCTGCACATAGAGCTTGGCTAATCTGGATGGAGTATAAGTCGTGTGGACAGGTATGAAATGGGCTGACTTGGTCAACCTATCAACAACGACCCATATAGAATCATGGCCACCTGGCGTCTTCGGCAATCCCGTGACAAAATCCATAGAAATGCTCTCCCACTTCCACTCGGGAATGGGGAGAGACTGCAGTAATCCTGGTGGTCTCCTGTGCTCAGCCTTGACCATCTGGCAGGTCATGCATCTGCTAACATGTAGTGCCACATCGCGCTTCATCCCATCCCACCAGAAATGTCGACGCAGATCACGGTACATCTTCGTACTGCCTGGATGGATAGATAACCGTGAACTGTGAGCCTCATCGAGAATGTCTCTGCGAAGCTGCTCATCATTGGGTACAACGACCCGTCCTGCCTTCCATAAAATAGACTCCATCACAACAAAGTCATAAAATTCGTCCTTGACGGCGCGCATGTATCTATCATGAATCCAAGGATCAGTCTTCTGGCCTTCTACAATACGATCCCACAGACTGCTGTATCGTGGAGGTACGGCGGTAGAAATGGATGCGCTCTCCTGAGGATGCCAATCACTCAAAGCTGCAAGTGTATCCCATGTGTATAGCCAGTTTGCCGTACCCTCTGCATGTGATTTCCTGCTAAGTGCATCAGCCACCACGTTTCCCTTACCGGGATGGTAAGAGATCGTGCAATCATAATCCTTCAGCAGCTCGAGCCATCTACGCTGCCTCATGTTCAGCTCCTTCTGATCAGAGATGTACTTCAGACTCTTGTGGTCTGTGAAAATCTCGAAGTTCACCCCATATAGATAGTGGCGCCAGATCTTCAAGGCGAAGACAACTGCCGCCAACTCCAAGTCATGTGTGGGGTAGTTCCGCTCGTGCGGTCTCAACTGTCGTGATGCGTAAGCAATCACCTGTCCTCTCTGCATCAACACTGCTCCGAGACCTTCTCCAGATGCATCCGTGTAGACTGCATAGTCCTGAGTGCCTGAAGGAAGAGCAAGAATAGGCGCTGTGGTCAACCTCTCCTTCAGTGTCTGGAAGGCCTGCTCACATGAATCGTCCCAAATGAATGGAACTCCCTTCTGCGTCAATCGTGTCAATGGACGGACGATGCGTGAAAATCCGCTGACAAAGCATCTGTAATAGCCCGCTAATCCGAGGAAGCTCCGAATCTGAGTGACTGTCTTGGGCTGCTCCCAAGACATAACTGCATCAATCTTTGCAGGATCAACCGCGATACCTGCCCCAGAAATGATATGCCCGAGAAACGAGACCTGGGATAACCAGAACTCACACTTGCTCAACTTGGCATATAGCTTGTGCTCTCGTAATGTATCTAAGACGATCCGCAGATTATTAGCATGATCCCCTTCATTCCGTGAATAGATGAGCACATCATCGATGAACACCACTACAAACTTGTCCAAGTATGGACGGAAGATACGGTTCATCATATCCATGAAAGCCGCAGGTGCATTGGTGAGCCCAAACGGCATCACCACAAACTCGTAGTGTCCATATCGAGTCCTAAAGGCTGTCTTCGGAATATCCGACTCGCGAATCCTCAGCTGATGGTAGCCTGAGCGAAGATCAATCTTCGAGAAAACCGAAGATCCTTGGAGTTGGTCGAACAAATCATCAATGCGCGGCAAGGGATAACGGTTTTTCACCGTTCTCTTGTTCAGCTGCCTGTAATCGATGCATAACCTCATGGATCCATCCTTCTTCTTGACAAATAGAACCGGAGCACCCCAAGGTGAAGTGCTCGGCCTCACGAATCCCAAGTCAAGCAACTCCTGCAACTGCACCTTCAGCTCCCTCAACTCGGCTGGTGCCATGCGATATGGTGCCATCGAGATCGGCTGTGTATCTGGCAACAATGTGATCTCGAACTCAATCTCCCTCTCAGGAGGTAGCCCTGGTAGCTCATCAGGAAATACGTCCGGGTATTCTGAGACTACTCGGATGTCCTGTATCATCGGCTCCTGATCAGACACCTCCCGAACAAAAGCAAGATATGAATCGCAACCCTGATCAACAAGTCGCTGGGCTCGCAATACTGAAATGTACTCCATGGTGGAGTCATGTGTAGTACCCTCAAACGTGAACTCGGGTAGATCTGGAATCCTGAAGACAACCGTCTTCCTAAAGCAATCAACAAGTGCATGATGAGTGGATAGCCAATCCATGCCTAAAATCAAGTCGAACTCATCAAGCTGTAGGAGTAGACAGTCTGCGATCATCTCGTAACCGCCAATCAGTACGGGCAAGTGCCTGACTATCATAGATATGACAAATAACTGGCCACCTGGCCCTCGGATGTGATATGGAGAGGATAGCGTCTCTGCAACTCTATCTAAAGAAACAAGCAACCTCGAAGCAAGGAAAGAGTGTGTCGCGCCGGAATCAAATAAAACATGGAAAGGTCGGCCCAAGACTGAGACCATACCTTTCACTACAGTAGCGGCTGAACGTGCCTGCTCCTCAGTAACTGCATGTATCTGCCCCTGTCTGGCTGGTGCGGCACTGGAGCCTGCCACACTCTGCATCTGCCTCGGCTGCTGTCGCCTAAAGTTGGAGTTCCTGCCACGGAAACTCCCTGAACGCTGTGTCTGGGGCTGTGACTGTGAAGGCTGTGGCTGAGGCTCGCCAGAAGCCTGTGGGCACTGTGCTCGGTAATGTCCCCACTCGTGACATCGGTAGCACCGGACTGGTCGAGTAGAGGGAGTAGCTGTGTCCGTGCTCCGAGCTGGTCCTGCAGGTGGTCTATCTGCTCGCTGCGACCCAGATGGTCGAGCGGACTCTGTGCCACGTCCGGCAAGTGCTCCTCCTAGAGTAGTCGATGGAGAAGAGCGAGCACTGCCAGAGAATGTCGAACCTGTAGATCGGAACCGTCTGGCTGACCTCTGCTGCTGAAATGGTCGACGTATCGGCCCAAAATATCGTCGCGGTCTAGGCGGTGCTCCAGACGAGCTCTCGTAACGTCTCCCTCTGATGTCCTCGAACTTCTCCGCAGCATCGGTAGCCTCGGAGATAGAAGTGATGTGTAGTCCAGCCAACTTCTCCTGTACTTCCTCTCGCATGCCACCAATGAACTTTTCCAGATTCTCTTCTGGAAATGCGCCAGCTGCTCGTGTATGTCGTGACAACTCTGTGTATCTGATAAAGTAATCCCGGGCTGTCATCTGTCCCTGACGAAGCTCTGCAAACAGTCGGCGCTGGGACTCCTTCCACTTCGCAGAAAAGAAGTGGGCTCTGAACCTCGTCACAAAATCGTTCCAAGTAGGCTCTCGGCCTAACTCGGACACTACGGCCTCCCACCATCGCTCGGCGAAGTCTATCAGTGAATACTCTATGAAAGATAGCCACGTGTTTCGTGGCGCCTGAATCGCCCTGAGCACCTTCATTACTCTCTTCAGCCACTGCTCAGCGTCATCTGGTGGACCTGTGCCCTCGAACAAGGGTATGTTGGCCCGCTGATAAGAAGTGAAGACTGACTGGTGCTTGTGAATGGCTGCATACTCGTGTGCATCCTCGTCAGCAAAGTCAACAGGGTCCTGCTCCCTGTCTAAGTCTGCATCCTCCTCAGCTCCATGCTCTGGAATGTCCTCTAGTGGATCGTCAGGATGAGGCTGCTCCACCTCAACGGACTGGTGCTGGTCCTGTCGTATCCCATCCTGGGATGGATAGTACGTGAAATCTGACAGGTCCTCAAACCTCATCTCCATGTCCGTCTGCCTATCGGCAATCTCAGTCTGCTGGGCCAATATCTGCTCCTGCTGGCCTCTCATAGCAGCCTGCTGCTGCTGAAGATCGGTAAGTGCGCTCAGTATGCGTGCCAGCTGATCAGAAGTATCCTGATCTGGTCGAGATGCCATGGCTCTGCATGAGAACCATAATTAGTCATAAGGATGCCCTAGACAGATATTTCTCATAAATGCTTTTCTCTTCTTGGGATATAAGATGAAAATTAATGAAATTGGTGACATCTGTGGTTATTGAATATGAATGTCATATTTCCCTTTTCGAACTTACGACAAATCGGTAGACTGTCGCTATTCGAGAACTTAATGCGATCGGAATTGTAATATCGCGAATGTGCGTATCGGGGTACCACCGCTCTGATACCAAACTGTGCACCCCTCAGGATCCGGGTACCCGTTTACGCGCAATTCGCAAGATATCATTCATGTTTAATCGCACAAGTCGCAAAAATACAGGGAAATTTTTTCTTTTTTCGCAATTATGACATTCATTCTCAATACATGACCACAAGTAAAAGAGACAATATGGCACCAAAATTCTTTTCATTAATATTCATATCCATTTACAACATGTACAAGTATATTCCATGTTACAACATATATCCCAAAATGTGATACGAAAGAGATAACATTTACATCATTATCTGGACAAAAACTGAGACAAAGTAATTCATACCGTCGGATATAAACTCTGTCTCCAGGAAGCATGTATAGCTACTGAGCTGCAGGTTGTTTGCCTGCCAAACATGTTAGGAAAGAAAAGGCGTCAGCGGTTGCTGGTACCTCCCAAAAACTTATATAAAATAACAGGCATTTATTATTTACAAAAGAAAGCAAGTAGAGAGGCGAGAACAACTCAAATTAAACTTTATTTCTACCTTGCAATAAAAAGGGTTTTTCAGGCTACTGGTAAGCATCTCAAATGTTTGTCCCATACCCCGGCATTCCCCACATGTGACATATTTTATAGTACTTGAGTATTCATGAGTATCTGAGTGTAAGCACATATCTATTCATAGATCACGTTGTTGAGTGATAATGGAAAAGTTATGATTGGAAGGATCTATTAATTTATTTAAATCATTGGGTAGAGAGAATGGTCATTTCCTACTAACCCTAACTTTTGATCGTAACTTTTCAACTCTTAATTCCAATGTTTCCGATACAATTCCAGATGGTATAGATGCAGATATGGATGATCTAGATGTAGAATCGCCATGTCTGTTGGCGAAGTAACTCAAGCGGTGAAGAAGCCTACAAATGGCTCTTCCGTCTCGCCCTCTAATTGGAAGCGCGGTCCAATAGAGGGATAGGTCTACTTCCCAACTACGCCACTGAGACGGGTGAGAGTGACTCCCTAGAAAAGTCGCTCTAGAAAAACAGCCCGACTAGTACGGGCAACCGAGCTCGTACGTAAAGCTGAAAAACCAGGATCCCCCGCCTGGGCATCCTAAAAACAGGGTCAGCGGAACTGGTCTAAAGTCTGGATCCCAACGAGGCGTAAAAACACTGCGAGCTCGCGTAAAAACCGAAAAGGGACTGGGATCCTAGACCCGCGCACTTGGCGGCCGCTGCCCTAACTGGGCTTCCTATCTTCCGCCCAGGTGAGGGTCACCGCGCCCTCGCACAGTCAGGCGTAAAGGTCACCATGACCGGCATAAACATTAGTCATCATATATTCTCAACATTCTCACTTTCTTGATTACTCAATTCTTTCTCAATCCTTTCTGTAGTTTAACTATACAAATTAAAGCCTTCTATTAATAATGATTTGTAGTTAATAGAGTATTCTTAAAGAATTAACTCATGGAGAAGATCAGACCTTGATTATAGGTTATCATTTCTACAATGTGATTAGGAGTTACTCATCTATGTTCCTCCCTCATTAAGTTCATGCATCTTCTTATTCTACTTTAAGGGCCAGCACCAAAGTATTGGATGATTTAAGTACAGACTAAAACTAAAAGAGAACTATTGGATAAATGAGAATTATTGCGAGACAGTGCCCCCATAACAGGTACTCTGTCCCTTTCTTGATAAGCTTTCTTATTTGTGTTCTTATGACCCACAAGACATCGATACAGACCAAAGTCTGACCAGATTTTGTATTGAATTGTGACCCTTGGGGTCTCCCATCTGCCCCATTCCATAGTTTTCTGACTTCTTCGATCCATTCATCATCAAAGCATCTAGGTTTCATCAATATCATTTTGACCATCTATATGGACTTGGCCTCAGAAATGCAAAACTATATCTCCATGTTTCCCTTACTTATTATAGATTGAACTTTTCTGGCCAATCTAATTAGGTATTGGTCCAACTGATGGAATTTACTTTGACTCTATAGATTTGGTAACATGTTGATTCCACTAGTCGTATGAGGATGAATTTCAAAGGAATTTATAAATTTAGAGCTTAACAAGTGATTCACACAGTCTCATAATTCTAGTAGATAACGTCTGAGTTGGATGCTCCGAAAGATTTACCACATAATCGAATCTGGAAAAGAATTCATATGGTATTTGTACATCATAATAAATGATAAAATAATGAGATTTCCTCCAAACTCAAACCAACTCCCAGAAATAAAAATCAGAGCCAGATCTGGTTAATACTAGTTCACCCAACATATCACACAAGAAGAGGACATCAAACATGGAATCAAAGATATGTAGAAACTACATGCATGGCAGCAAGAAAAGGCTAAGGATTGTACCTATGGATTTTCTCCAATCTTGGAGAAGAACATGCAAATAGGGCTGGAAATCTGGAGCAGCATCTCCTTTGGATTGTTTTTATGGCAAGGAGCAGTAGCAGCTCCTGATCTCCAGCTGCACGCTTCGAAGAAGAAGGCTGAATCCTGGATTTCAGCACCTCCAGCCTCCTTAAATTCAATCTCCAACAGTAGCAAAAAGGGGCTGGAATTAGGGCTATGCTCTCTTGATTGTATGGAAATAAAAGAGGGAAATGAAAAGGGATAGGAAAAGGGAGGAGAGGATTGTACCTATTTAAAATCTTCAAATTGTATGAGAAGATTTGTATGCAGTGGCAATTGTCCAGGAGAAAGGAGTTATAGTTCCCTTGCTTGAAAATGGAGATCACAGCTCTAGCAGCTGCTGCTCTTGAAGCAGCACATCACTAGGAGAGAAGGCTGTAGCAACAACCCAAGGAAAGAAGGCTGGAGATTTATCTTGGCTCTTCACCCGTTGGGAGAAATAAAGAAAAAGAGGAAGAGAAGAATAGAAGGGGGAATGATGACGATGGGTGAGGGGTATTGATTCTTATCGGAGATATAAATAAGGGAGAGGGAAGTGCTAAGTGATGCCAAGTGGAGGTTTAGATGACAGATGTAGAGTAGCTTGGAAGGCTACTGTCTGCTACCGACATCATAAATTTTAATTATTATTTTTTTTCTGCTGGAATTTGACCGTCGTCAGTAGCTTACATATTTTGTAATATATTTTTTTTATGTTTTTTTTCCATAAATTTATCCGTATGCGCACGTCGAGTTTCCAATTTCGATGCGCAATATCTCATTTCGATCGTCTCAGAATGACGGTCAATATGAGTATAATGTTGATATATTTTCGGTCGGATTTTGAATACCCGAAATTTTCGGACACGGATTTTGTTTAAGGTTAAATTTTTCGATTTAAAATATCATATGACCTCCGATTGACGAACGGTCGATTCCGTTGGTCTCGTGTCGTCGAATAGGATCTAATGACGGTCTTGGTTCGTTTCGCGGTTTCCGAATTTGCGTCGCGGCTTTTCACGGCGCGTATTACGGCGTGACCGATTTTCGGTCGATTTCGCCCGAACGACTTTTGATTCATGATCAATTGGCCGTTTTAGGTTGTTTAGTATTGACCGACAACGTTTTTGGGTTCATTAGACCCAAAATCGGACGAGTTCGGGTTTAGGCGAATTCCCGGATGTTACAATGAGCTTACTGCGGACGAACTTCGGGATCGCTCTTCCGCCCTTGCTCGGGTTCAGGAGGAGGATAAGAAGAGAAGTATTGAATGGCGTCAACGTTCTCGGGAAAGGATCAAAGAGGGCGACGCCAACACGGCGTTCTTCCATCGGGTGGCCAGCAACCAAAGGCGCTCTAATTCTATTCGGTCCATCTCCATCAATGATGTGGTGTTCACGGGGGATGGCGAGATTGGGAACGCCATCTCTGACCATTTTCGACGTGTTTCTTCTGTTGTGCCTCCTCGGCGGTGGCGTTGGCTCGGGGCGGGGCTCCCCTTCTCTCGGACGAGGATTCCGCTTTTCTTATCCGCCCTATTTCTATGGAGGAGATCAAGGCTGCCGTTTGGGGGTTGAATCTTGAGTCTTCTCCGGGACCCGACGGCTTCCCCGTCGCCTTCTACCATGACTTTTGGGACGTGGTCTCGGAGGACGTTTTCGCGGTGGTCTCTGAATTCTGCGATGGTAACTTCGGCGTCGACCGTATCAACCGGGCTAATATTGTGCTTATCCCTAAAAAGACCCCGGCGCTCAACTTCGACGATCTTCGGCCTATCTCCGTCTCCAATGCTATCTATTTTATTGTGGCCAAAACTTTGGCCAACCGGCTTTCTCGGATCTTGGAGGGTATTATCTCGCCTGTTCAAGGGGCCTTCATTAAGGGTCGGCATATTGCGGAGTGCATTCTCGTCGCGTCGGAAATCGTCGCTGCTTGGAAGAAGGATAAGAGGAAGGGCCTTCTTTGGAAGATTGACTTCGCAAAGGCGTACGACTCCATCGATTGGCGATTCCTTTGGTCCGCATTGCGTAGACGGGGATTTCCTAATCTTTGGATTGCTTGGATGCGCAGATGTGTCTCCACGGTCTCGCTTTCTGTGCTAATCAACGGCCGGCCGGTCGGCGGGTCTTTTCAGCCTCGCAGGGGGGTGCGTCAGGGATGCCCCTTGGCGCCCCTCCTATTCGTTATTGCCTCGGACGTGTTGAGCGTATGGTTGATCGCGTCATTGATGCGGGCCTCACTCGGGGATTTCGCAAGGGGGAGGTCTGCGTGCCTTTAATTCAATTCGAAAACGACACGATTTGTTTTATTGAGGGGGGTCCGGCCGAGGTGGCGGGGATGGCTCATACTATCGCTATTTTCTGCGAGCTTTCAGGGATGTCGATTAACGCAGCCAAATGCATCGTGGTGCCCTTCGGCATGTCGACGGCGGAGGCGGAGGAGTGTAGCCATATGCTTGGATCTCGGATTGGGGAGCTTCCTATCCCTTATCTTGGCGTTCCTCTATCGGTTGGTCGGGCCCGGTCTAGTGATTGGCGGGCAATCTCGGAGAGGATGGAGACGCGCCTTGCGAGGTGGAGGGCCGCCTTGCTTTCCCGGGGCGGTCGCCTTGTCTTGCTGAAGTCTGTCCTTTCTTCTATCCCGATTTATGTCCTATCGGTTCGTAAAATGCCTGTGGGAATTCGATTACACTTGGAAAAATGTATGCGGCGATTCCTATGGGGCCGTTCGGACGGTAGCGGCAGAGGGCTTCACTTGCTCTCTTGGGACGTGGTGACCTTGCCTAAGAGCTCCGGTGGTCTTGGTATTCGTAGCTTGAATCGCGTCAACGACGCTTTACTGTTGAAATGGGTGAGCAAAATCTGGGGCAAGGATGACTCTTTCCTTTGCAACGTTCTGCGGGCGCTCTTGGGCAGCGACTGGCTAGGCCTCATGCGAGGGGCATTACAGCCCCACTCCTCTCACTTTTGGCGATGTGTTTATGATACACTGCGGCGGAACCGCGCGCTGTTCACACCGGTGCTTGGGACGGGGGACGTCTTCAAGTTCTGGTTGGACGATTGGTCGGGGGACGGCCCCTTTCAGACGCGCTTTCTGAGGTTGTTTGCTTTGGCGTCGAATCGGTTCGTCTCTGTCGCGGATTGTTGGTCCAACGGATGCTGGTGCCCTACGTTCTCGGGTGTTCTCTCGGATCAGCGCGCGGGGGAATTCGCCTCTCTGCTGGAGAATCTCTCCTCTACGGCCTCTCCCTCTGCTCAGCGGGACCATTGGACTTGGAAGGAGGGGGCTTTCACCACTCGCAAGGCTTTCAGGGCCTTGCTCTCTCCCACCCCTGCTTTGCCCGCTCCACTGGTACGTGATTGTGCATTCTTCTGGGGGCTACGTTTGCCGTCGCGCATCGTCTTCTTCTTATGGGTGTTTCGTCATCGACGTTTGATGACCCGGGATCGTTGCGTGGAGTTCATTCCGCACTCTAGCGTCAGGTGCCAACTTTACGGGGTTGCTGATGAAACGGCCAATCACCTGTTCTTTCTTTGTAGCTCGGTCGCGTCGATCTGGGACGACGTTGCTTGGGCTTGTGCAGCTACTGTTGAAGACTGGTGCGGCATCTTGTGGTCCAACAGGATGTGGGATAGATCTGTTTTGCTGGGGCCCATCGCGCGGTTGTGGTCCATTTGGCGTGCTAGAAATGAGGCTATCTTCTCGGGCATGCGTTTTTATAAGGAGAACGTGAACATTATGGCGAGTAGATTTATATGGTGTAGTTAATTGGGTCACGGCGTTTTTTTTGCCGTTGGTCTTCATTGTAATTTTATTCTCCCTAGCCGTCTTCCCTCCCCTATTACCCACTGTAAGTATCTTTCACCTTTCTTTTTGGATAATATATACCTCTGGGGCGAGCACCAACGAGTGCTTCCCCCTTGTTTGAGCCTCAAAAAAAATGAGATATTCTTATAAATAAAAAGGTAAAAGAAACATTTTAATCTTTGTTTGGAAAAGCATACACCGGAAAGAGCCTCCACAAGCTTATTGTAGAAGTACGTATTAAAAAAATGATATTCGCCCTTTGACCTTCCTCTCGGTATCATCGGTTTTTGAAGATACCTGCCAAAGACAGAACTATCACAAAGCTGTAAACGAGTAGGGACTACCATACATACACATCGATGTAAACATACTGAATGAAGAAATTCATAATAGTCGATGACACGTAGGATTGCGGTTCGAGGCATTTTATATCCGAATAACGTATCTCTACACAATCTGCATGATCTCTGTGAAAATAAAAACATTTAAGAGCCACAAAAAGCAAATATCCACATAAATGTTCTATTTGATACAACTTTGATGAAGGAAAATTGTACCTGGCAGGATAGTAAATCTTAACATTCAACCTGGAGATACCAATCACAAATTAGCAACGTTTTATGGGAAAAATCCAGTGACAACACAAAATATCATTGGTGTTTAACATCGAAAAGGATAAATTCTCTTACAATTCATTGTCTTCTACTGGATGAATATTTTCCGTATCTTCTTCATCCAAAAGTACCACATCGTGAGCCTACATTTCATAAAACATATGTAGTTATACATGTATGATGTCAACTATTTCAACAAATTTCCAATCCAAAAATTAGTATGAAGATCAAGAAGTTGGTTGATTAATTGCACTATTAGGCCAACTATGTAAATTCCGTCTCCAATTCTAAGCTCACAAGAACAACCCACATGAGAGCACTTGGACCCCATTATAGATGTATTCAAGGCCTTAAATGTCGATTTCGGTCACCATTTCGGTGACGGATTGAAATAGAATTTCGGTGGAATTTCGATCGAAATTCGATCGAAATTTCGGGCCCTCATATTTCGGTCATTTCAGCCATTTCGGTCGAATTTCGATTTCGGTAGGATATCGATATTCGACAGAAATTCGACTGAATTTCGCTGAAATTTGAGGCCATGGATGTATTAACCATTTGAAGTCCCAAACCGAGGAACAATTACATCCCAGCTAGCCAAATGGTTCTAGAAGCTTCTCTCAACATTGGGGATTGAGACTACAAGATAAGGATATTCCCATACCATGGTAAGATAGAGCCCTATCTATGACCAGGTTTTCGGAAGATAAAGGACCCTGTCCCTTTTAAACTAGCTTAGTATCACGGCATGTCTGTCTTGAGTTTTTGTCTGCCTTGCCTACCTATTTTTTAATTGCATCCAAGACTTAGGTCCATGGAACCCACCTATGAGAGAATAAAAAGAATGGTGGTCATCACAGACGTTGAAAGTAAAAAGACAGTGGTCATTACAGATGCCGATTAATCCTTAACCGATGACCCAACCAACTGAACACTGACTACCGAATTCTGCAAGCTTGGAGATTGGGATCTCTACCCAGGATTCCTTACGGATCTCTACAAACCAGAGATCTGCCACGGATATTTAAAGTATGTGGTCCACATCAAGACTCAGTTAGGCATCTCTAAATAAATGATCTCAAATATGAGTCTCATATAAAAATGGAAGAGTTTACTAACACTCCTTATGTCTCACATATCCGTTTAGAGGATAAAAAGTCCATCAAAATAGCATTTTCATACTCCAATCGTTTTTCAATTATCTTTTTCCTTCCTTTTTTTCAACGCTCCCATTCTCCCATAATTACTGGGAATATGTAGATAATCGACCAAGTGGGTAAAAGAACAAATGAGGAATCAATGCGACTTTTTCATAATCATGCCATCTTTTTTTTCTCTCTAATTTTAAAATTATGATCCCAATTTAGATTATTTTCATATTTTTTACAGATTTTCTTGTCATTCCTTTTTTGTGGTTTTTCGTATTTTTTTTAAGAATTGTCATGTTAGGAGGAACTAAATCAAAGCAATAAGGTGGCATCTGACCACCACTAAAGCAAAGTTTTATAGATAATAAAGAAATGGTTGAAAAGGCACTGTTTCTTGTATTCTCTATACTTATCATTTCAACGAGCTCAGGATTCCTTACAGGAACCGTCAAAAATCTCAAACCACCATCGTCGACGAGGTCCACACTAGCTGATATCACCATCTCTTTCACCACATGCAGCTCATTGGAGGCAAGGAGGTCACAGCTATACAACATTGTCAACTTCAATGTGGGGTTCACCATCGACCTTTGCATCGATGCTTGCGATCTCTCCTCAAGTAGTATAGTCTTTGAATTAAAAAAGAATCAAATTGCACAATAAGGGGGGGTTCAATTGTGCAACAACAACAATAAAGCCTTTTCCCACATTAAGTAGAGTCGGCTACATGGATTCTTTGCTTCCATTCAGATCTATCTTGGGTCAATCTCGGACTTATATCTAAAAAATTAAGATCCATTCGTATAGTCTCAGTCCAACACTTTTTGGACCTTCTTCACCCTCTCTTAACCGGCTCAACATCCCAAAACTCGCATATCCTAACGGGTGCATCAACCGACATCCTTTGCAAATGATCAAACCACCTTAAACGGTTTTCTCGCATCCTATTCTCGATCAGAGATATACCAACTTTTTTTAAGCCAAAAATAGGGGGATACACTCGATGGTGTTCACCCCAAATACTAAGTAGTCAAAAAAGTTGGGAAAGACAAAAAGAAAAAGGAACAACGACAAGCAATTACATATCCCAGTCATCCACGAACCTCGCAGATTGTATCCCCACATTTTCCTTGTAGAACCTCTGCCCAGAAAGAGGATTGCATTCCTGCCCAGCCACAAGGCCCAAATAGTGGCAATAGGACCGAGAAGCTAACGCCGAACCCTGCTCCTGTTAGCAATCAACGAGCTGCAAAAGGAGGCCAAGTCCGCCGTGCAAAACCAAGCCATCCTCGCCTCCTCCCAAACCACAAGCGTCTTGGGCACTTGAAGAACAGATGTTCAAGCGACTCAACCGCTTCCTCGGACAGGAGGCACCTATCAGAGACAGAGCCCAGAAGCCTAGCACACCGGTCCCTCATCATCAACCTCTGTCAGCGTAACAACCACAGGAAGAAACCAATCCGCTCAGGAAGGCCAAGACTCCAAAAAAAGGCGCAGTCACGCACCCGCTCCTCCAAGCGCGATGGGGGAGGCCTGCAGATCGCCCCAAACGCCTTCCTAACTGAAAATGAGCCCATACGCCACCCCCCATGATTCCTCCCCACCGAGGGGCATCCCAGCTCCTTGATAGAATCCAGCATCAGAAGAAATTCCTCGAGTCTCTGGTCCGAGAAATTAGAGGAGAAGGCAAGGAACCAGTTACCATCCGACCAGCAAGACGCAACCGTTGCATCCTTGTCAGCCGCAAGAGCATATAGGCGAGGGAACCGCATGCACAAGGGCCCCCCACCCGTCCAATCATCCGTCCAGAAGGAGAAGGCATCACCATTGCCAAGCACCGGCATGAACAGGAGATGTGCCAGGAGAAGACCTCCATCATCCCCTTCCAGAACGGCGAGGGAGATAACACAAGAGAACCACGGCTCGGAGGCGCATCGCGGACCCCATATATTTTTCGCAGTACGCTGCAACAAAGGTCCTCCCCACGGCCCCATATCCTGCTTGCCCACTTAAGAAGCAAAGCCTCGTTCATTTGATCCGACCTCCGGACCCCCAACCCCCCCTCCTTTGGGCGCGTTATCTCATCCCATTTAACAAGGTGAATCCCACCCGAGGCCTCCCCATGCTTGCTCCACAGGAATCTACGCATTAGCTTCTCGAGACGGTTACGTTTGCCCTTCAGCAAGCGGCGATTGGACAAGAAATAAACCGGGATAGAGGACAGAAGCGCCTTCAGGAGCACCAGACGCCCCCCTTTAGAGAGAATGGCCGATTTCCAGCACGCCAGCCGTGCCTCCATCTTCTCGACCACCTTGAGCCAATCCCGTTGCCTCGTTCTTCCCACAGTCAAGGGCATCCCTAGATAGTCAATCGGAAGGGATCCACATTCCGACCCCAAGGCATGGCCACAAACATCCGCCTCTTCCACAGAGAGACCGAAGGGAATGACCTTCGACTTATCCACATTTTTGAAGAGACCGGACAGTTCGCTGAAAAGATCCAAAGCCACGGTCATGCCCGAGGCCTCTGTCTCGCCCCCCTCAATGAAGAAGATAGTATCATCAGCGTACTGCAATAGCGGGACCACCAAGGCATCCCTAGAGAAGCAAGCTGAGAAACCGCAATCATCCACGCGGTGCACAATGCGCGCCAGGACATACGCAGCAATCACAAAAAGAAGGGAACAAGGGGGCAGCCTTGACGCACGCCCCTACGAGGCTGAAAGAAGCCACCCTCCGGCCGGCCATTCACCATGACCGAGAAGGAGGACGTCGTCACACAGCGCTTCATCTAAGAAATCCAAATCTCCGGGAATCCTCTCCTCCGCAAAACCGACCACAGGAACTTCCATTCTAAACTATCATAGGCCTTTGCAAAGTCTACCTTCCATAAAACACCTTGCTTATCCATCCTCCAATCCGCAATGATTTTCGATGCAAGGGTAATACAGTCCAAGATTTGCCTACCCGATATAAAAGCAGACTGGAGCGGGGATACAATATGCTCAAGGACCCGACTGAGACGCACTGCGAATACCTTCGCCACAATAAGGTAGAGCGCGTTAGATAAAGCAATTGGACGGAAGTCCTCAATACGCTCTGTCGACGTGGACTAAGGAAGGAGAACGATCAGGGATTTATTTATCCTTTCAAAGCCCGTATTTCCCTCACAGAACTCGGATATGATGTCCAGAACCTCAGTGCCAATTAGATTCCAAAAATCTCTGTAGAAAGCCATTGGAAAACCATCAAGGCCCGGAGCCCCATCCGCGTTTAAGTTCCACACCGCATCCTTAACCTCCTCCAAAGAGACCCCCTTTGTCAGCTCCGCGCACATCGAGGGCGGCACGGACTCACCCCCGAGCCCCGTCCATCTCCACAGCCTGGGAATAGTCATCATCGAGAAGTCCCGAAAATGGTCGACAATCGCTTTCCCCATATCTCTGTCACCATCTACGCGCACACCATTAACTGTGATAGATCTCAAGGCATTAAAATGACGCCTCCCGCTGGCAATGTGATGGAAAAACGCCGTGTTAGCGTCCCCCTCTCTAATCTAAGCACTCCTTGATCTCTGCCTCTAATTTTCCTTCTAATTGCATCATTCTGAATTCGATCTTTACGTGTGTGTGTGTGTGCGCGCGCACGCACCCCCACACATCCACCTTAACATTTTCATTTATGTTGCTGTCATTCTCTACACATGTAATGGTTCACAGACAAACACTCAGATCCATAGAGCCCAGCAGTTCTCACAGCTGCTTTGTAGTTTGTAAACCTTTCCTTTGATTTTTAAAGGAATTTTATTATCACAGAGAACAGTAGAGGCTCCTCTCTACTTTAATCAACATATACTTATTCTATTAGTAACATCTCCATGGATTTCCCCATCATGTTGCAAAATAGATCTCAAGTATCAAAAAGGATCTCTCTTCTGAATGTTATCGCCACCAATCTTCACCTTGGTTCCTTCATCATTGCTTCCATCAAAAGTACATTCCATATATTCAGTCTTAGCCCTACTTATACAAAATTCTTTAGTCTCCAATGCATGTCTCCAGACCTGAAGACCTTAAAGAGGATGGAAGACAAAAAAATCTTAAAGAGAATGAACTTATTTTCATTTAAAGCTAAGAGTATACAAATATGTGATATTATTACATAAACAAAAAGAAACTTCTCTATCATACATGCATCTAGTTCTCATGTACCTTCTTCAAAATCTTGACTTCGCCACAATACTTTGACAAGAGGCACATCTTTATTTCTTAATTTCTTGACATATTTGTCTAATATTTACGTTGGAGTTTCTAGGTATGTTAATTCTGACAACTTGTAGATCATCGTAACTTATAATATGCTCTGGATCCCTGACATACTTCCTCATATTTGATATGTGAAATACATCATTTATTCCAGAAAGATGAGGAGGAAGTGCAAGTGTGTATGCAACTTTACTGACCCATTGGATAATCTCAAAGGGACCTACAAATCTGGGTGCTAACTTTCCTCGCAAGCCAAATCGATGTACCCCTTTCAAAGTGGAAACCATCAACAAGACGAATCACCCTCATCAAACTCAAGGTCTCTATGTCTAGTATCATTATAACTCTTCTAGCAGCTCTAGGAAACCTTCAAGAGCAAGACTTTTTCGAGCAAGCTCCACAGCTTCTCGTGTCTCCTTGATTCTGTTTGAGCCATAGAGGTTCTTTATTCCAACCTCTTGCAAGCACAAAGAGTTGGTACGCCTACGTCCATATATTACCTTAAAGGGTGTCATGCCAATACTTGCATGATAACTACTATTATAGCTGAATATTGCAAGCGGTAAATGCTTAACTCATAATCCTTTCCACTCTAAGACACGTGTCAGCCAAGGAAGGAAATATCGGTATCGATATCGTTTCGATACAATGTCGATACCGATATATCGCCGATATATCGGTGATATATCGATGCATATCGCCGAAACCCGGTATCCACCAAGGCATTTTCTCCTGTCGATATCCGATATCGTCCATATCGGCGATATATCGGTGACCTGTCGATACCGATATATCACCGATATATCGACGATATATCGCGATATGGCGATCCCTGGTGTCAGCAACATATCTTCTAAGATTTGAATGGTACGCTCTAATTAACCATCTGTCTAAGGGTGATATGTTGTACTCAAAGAAAGTTGTGTCTAATGCTTTCATGAAATTATCCTAATAGTGATGTAAATCTTGAGTCTCGATCAGAAACAACTTTTGGAATAACATGAAGACATATTATGTGTAATGTATAATTCAACAAGTTGATCTGGAATATCGATTAAGCTGATTGCAATAAAATGTGCTACCTTGGTCAATCGGTCTATTATTACCCAAATATTGTCTTTACCACTTGTGGTTGGTGAACCGGTGATGAAGTATATGGAAATATTTTCTCATTTTTATTTAGGATGGGAAGGGGTTGTAATAATCCTAGTGGTCACTGATGAGAAACATTTACTTGTCAGGTAAAGCAAGAGTTCACAAACTAGGCAACATCCTTCCTCGTTCCGGATCACCAAAAAGATAAACGGAGATCTCTATACATATTTGTAATTCCAGGATGAATTGATAATCTTGAACAGTGTACTTCTCGCATGATGTCTTTTCTT
This sequence comes from Ottelia alismoides, assembly GCA_037367405.1. Taxonomy (NCBI): domain Eukaryota; kingdom Viridiplantae; phylum Streptophyta; class Magnoliopsida; order Alismatales; family Hydrocharitaceae; genus Ottelia; species Ottelia alismoides. The sequence goes on along the minus strand of JAZKJV010010712.1, from coordinate 176,698 downwards.
AACTCGGGTGTATCCAGTACACAGACTCTATGATGGTTATATAATAAACCGTCATGTATATGAAATCCATCAATTTCATTTCTTTCTACTTTTTCTCTTAAGTCTTATAAAAGAGGATCATCCTCTAGGCCTTTATGTATTCTATCTCAAATCTCTGGCCTATATCGATGAGAAAAGGTTGATGTATTTATGTCATTGTCAAAAGGTTGGCATTAACTTAACATAGCTAGCACACCGTAAAATTGGGTTGATGTCGATATGCCTTGGAAATAAGTTCTACTAAAGGCATCTGCTACCACAATTCCCTTACTCGGGTGGTAAGAGATTGTGCAATCATAGTCCTTTAATTATTCTAGCCATCAGCTATGTTTCTAGTTTAGCTCTTTTTGGTTAGATAAATATTTTAAACTCTTATGATCGGTGAAGATCTCAAAAGTGATGCATAAAGGTAGTGTCTCCATCTTTTCAAAGCAAATACAGTTGCAGCAAGTTCAAGTTCGTGAGTTGGATAGTTACACTCATGTGTCTTTAAGTGTCGTAATGCATATGCTACTACCTCTCCATGTTGCATAAGCATTGTGTCAAGTCCTTCCTTAGATGCATCAGTGTATACAGTGAGGCCATCGGTGTTGGAGGGTAAAAGGAGGATAGTTGTAGTGGATAAACGTTCTACCAGTATCTAAAAGCTGGTTTCACAAGTATCAGACCATACAAATGGTACCTCTTTTTGAGTTAACCTGGTCAACGGCAAAGCTATTGGAGAAAAGTCCTTCACGAACCTTAGGTGCGGGCTACCACTACGGATGTTCTTCTGACAAATTTACAAATTGCATAGCCGACATGTAGTATCTACTCCAAGTCATCCTTATCGAAAAAGATAATACAAAAATCATAATTAGATCCTATTTATGCCATGTCAATTCTCACCTAATATTGGTATAATATTGAACATAAATCATAACAGCTATAAGGATGATTCATTACACCTGATTTATTTTAGCAATTATTTTAGACTAAATCATGAAGTAAGCATGTGACCATCTTTTATGAGAAAGAAAACAATAAATAGTATTTTTCCCGTTTAACTTGAATACCCAACAACAAAAGGCGGGATTTCGTTACCAGATCGTGTGGGTGTATTTCGTAGAAATTTTCGACAAAATCTCCCCTTATATCTAGAGAAACTCAAAAGAAAACATGAGCCTTCGAAGAAATGGATCGAAACATGAATTAAAACATCTACTTACCTCCTTCCCGAAGTCGTCGAGGAGATGAGCTCTCTGCATTCCTTCCCCTCTTCTTCATGGCAACGCATCGCTAGCACTTCTTCTCATCCTCCCTCCCCTTTTCTCAAACTCTCAACCCTATCCCCGGGGGTGGTGGTGGATGGAATGAAATTTGGAAAGAATAAATGGGTGGGGTATTTATAAGCTCCCAAACCTTGAAAATCATGGCTTAGAATCCATGGTTTTTGCTCGTGATTTTGCCCAGAACCATGATTTCCTTCAATACCACAGTTTTAATGCCCGTGGTTTCGCCCAAGCTTATCATGCAACTCATGTTTCACTAATGACTTTTCATCGGTCGTAACCGCGAATAATTAGCGATGATCGTGATTAATTATTCGTAATCATGATTAACATCAATTAAACTATAATCAACATTCCTTAATCATGATCAGTATGATTAATGATCATTTTAGCACTAATGATGGTGATTAAGAGCTAATGACGGATTAACCGATGTCAACCTCATTTACTTCCAAAATTCATAATTATTTGAAACATACTCCGATTAAAATGGAACAAGTTTCATTGGATTCGTCTTGTCGGGTTGGATCCAATATCCTTATGATTGATAAGATTTGAGGTTTAAGGCTTTACAACAACCGAATCCAACTCTAATCAATATGGGATTAAATATAAATCCCCAGAATGGGGTCAAAATTCTAATTACTTTAGACCAAGGACAAAGAGAAAATTACATAGATAACCACATACTACAAGAAATTACATGAAATAAAAAAAGATTGACTAACGCAATCTCTCTGTAAAATCTACAAGATATCTTTATAGATCGATAAAAAACTCCTCGGAACAAATCTACTCAAGCCTAGAATAGGGACATTGAATTCAAACTTCTACATTGTTGTATTCCTTACAATATAGTTTTTTAAGAAGGGAAAGGGTGGTATTCTAAGATGGGATCCACCACAACTTAAAATAATAATAAAAGTAAGAAAGAGAGATTACATCATGTTACATGCTCCTGACATACAAAGCCCCTCTAATGCCCAAGTACATTTTTCGATTTGAACGTATTAGCCCCTGAAAATTGCCTCATTTCTACCACACCAAATTGCCCACAAAATTCCAAAAGGACATGAAATGTCCTCATTACCATTGCCATACACTGATCTAATACATGCATAGAAGGTGGATCTATCATATCTGGCAAGCCACAGAATGTTCGATCTGCTTCAAACCTGTGTTGAATGAGGACATGAGAAAAATAGATGGTCCATGTCTTTTGTCGCCATCCCATATATGTCGCATGTACAATCCTCAACACGTAGCAACTGGCACCGACAACCCTTGGTAAAAACCTTACCAAGTTTGAACAACCACATAAACACCTTGACTCTGTTGTTACTCTGCTCCAGATCATTCCTGTGTCAATTCTCACATCGTCCCGCACCATATGCCCATCCTCTATAAAAAAATGGTATACCTTCTTCACTGTGAATCTCCCCTCTCCCCATGCAAATTGATCCCTACCGGCTGAGCCTCCCCCCCTAACAGTGTCAACTGCAATCTTAGAACCTCTTCCAACCTCTGATCAGATAAATTTGAATGAATGCAGGAGACCATCTTCCATGCTCCCACATCTGACGAATTGATCCCTCTATTGTGTGGGCCAGTCCCAAGAGGCGAGGGAAATGCTCCCCTAGGACCCCATCACACGTCCAGTCATCGAGCCAAAAATGAAACTTCTCCCCATCCCCTAGAACCGATCTCAACCTGATCACCATCTCAAGAAGGATTCTGGCAATACCTTGCCACAACGAGGACGGAGTACACCCATGGACGGTCTACAACGACATGGAAATCCCATATATTCTCCTCAGGAGTCGACATACCAGGTCCTCGGAATCCTCCCAAAGTCGTATCACCCACTTGGTTATAAATGCCTTATTCATTTCTTCCACCTGCAATATCCCTAGTCCTTCTTCACCTTCGTAACATTTCCCCAATCGAACAAATAGATCCCTCTCTTTTCCTGCCTCCTGTCAAACCATAAGAACCTTCTAATTAGAATTTCAATCTTTGTGCCCACCCCCATTGGCAGTAATCTCGTGAAGTACAAGAAAATAAGGATAACTGAGAGGACATGCTTCAGAAGAACCAACTTCCACCCTTAGAGAGCATGGTCACATTCCAACCCACAAACATTCCTTCCACTCTAGCCAAGATCAACCTCCAACCACTAGACTTCAGCCTCCCAGTCACCAATGGGATCCCCAAGTAGGTTATCGGCAGGCTAGCAATTGGGCATCTAAAAATTACCATCACATCATGTGTCTGTTGCTCGGAAAGTCCAAAGGGCACCAACACTGACTTTTCCCTATGAACTTAGAGGCCAAAAACATCCTCAAAGATGTCCATGCTAAGTAACGCCCGACATGTTTGCTCCATGGTTGCCCCCAAGAACATCATAGTGCCATCGGTGTATTGCAGAATTGGAACGAAGATATATTCCTTCATATAGACAGAGCACCCATCCGCATATGTCGCAAGCTTCATCATCATCGCCAAGACATCTGCAACGATGACAAATAGAAAAAGGACCAATGGGCAGCCATCCTGACTCCCCTTTGTGGTTGAAAGAACTACTCTTTAGGTCTGCCATTGGTGAACACCACAAAGGACGTAGTCATAACACGTCGTTTGATCCAAGAAATCCACGAATTAGGGAAACCCCTCTTCTGCAACGAGACCCAAAGGAAGCCAATCAACATAGTTGTACGCCTTGAAAAACCAACTTTCCAAAGAAATCATTTGGATTTGCTTCTCTACCAATCAACCACCATTTCGAATGCCATCACAAGCCCATCAGCCATACATCTCCCTAGAACGAAGGTTGTCTACTCGGACATAATAATCCCATGTAGAACCCCCTGCAAGCGATTGGCGAAAATCTTTGATATAATGAGGTAGATTGCATTAGATAATACAATAGGTCTGTAATCATCCACCCTGTTTGGCACCTCCTTCTTTGGTAGCAGAAATAAAAGAGCCTTATTTAATATCTTGAACCCCTAATTCCCTCCGCGAAATTCATCCAAAATGTCAGGCACATCCATCTTCATAACCTCCTAAAACTCCATGTAGAACAGGACAGGAAAGCCATCCAAGCCCAGAGCCCCATTCGCATTGAGCTGTAAAAGAGCTTGTTTGAATTCCGCTTCTGTAAACGCTTGGACCAAGGAACATGCCTAGAGTGCAAAGATTCTTGAGACTCCTCTCCCCCGCCAGCTCCAACCAACACGTGTGTGCCACCTAGTAAAGGCCTGAAAATGAATTCGAAATTGTTCCCATAACATGATCTCCATGCACAACAGCTCCGCCGATCGATAACAAATGTATGAAAATTCCGTGCCCACGCCCTCTAGCGACGGCATGGAAGAACCATGCATTCGCATCCCACTCCCTAGACCTCTATTGCCATGTCACCTGCTCTTTCTAGTCCTCCAAGTGAATCTCATCAAGATGGCCGCGTCTCTCACCCTCCTCCGCTATCAGCATCCTCTCATCCTCAAGCTTGTCCAGTCTGCACACTTCCTCTTGAGCCCTCATCTTTCTGGAACGACGATGTAACTAGTTGTTTTTACTGAACTCCAACAAGTGCCTCATGAGAGTTGTAAGCTTGGTTGCAAGCCGACATGTCGTCAACCCAGGTGGTCAACACCCATACCAAAAGCCACAACAGACTCACGAAAATCATCCTCCAAAAGCAAAGCCCTCTTGAAATGAAAGAACGATCTAGGATGCGCAACCTCTCTAGAAGACCACAACAATGGTGTGTGGTCAGAATATGCTCTAGGTAGAGCCCATGCCCTCATCGAAGGAAAAGGACCAACGCCTCGGTGGACACCAAGAACATGTCAAGACAGAACCTAAATCTCGTGTTCTACCAAGTGTGTCCCCTAGCGTCCACAATTTGAAGCCCGAAATCATCCACCAACCGCAAGAGCTCCGCAAACCCCCCATTACATCCCCCACAGCTACCATGTCGATCCTCCAGACGTAAAGTCACATTCAAATCGTCTGCAATAATCCATGATGTCAAGGGGAACCTTGCCCTCATCATGAGCAACTCCTCAACCAGGTAAGCAATGTTGGCACCATTGCACAATCCATACAAATTGGTCACCATGACCATAACCCCGTCTATCTTCCATCGCTACACGATGGAAAGTAAATGTCTATCCAACATCTCGTCGTCATCCATAATAAATTTGTCTCCATTACACCCTGCCATAATGCATCGGGAGGCTCCTTCCGAACCAATCACTCTGAAATATAGCAACATGTTCCCCTAACTTCCTTCCAAGTCGCATCGAAGACCCACACAATTTGTGTTTCCTACAACAAGACCACATCTGTCCTTTAGCTCCATCAGCAAATCTCTTACTACAACCTTCTTTTCCGGCTATCCCAAGTCGCTGATATTCCAGGTGAGTATATTCATTTAGAAACCTTTTGTTAATCCAAATCGGATGGCATCCCAAGCTGGGACCCACCACCAACAAGTATATATATATAAACTTTTAGAATGCATGAAATACATTGAGTCACATATTCCAAGATATAGATAGAGCCCTACAGTGCTCAGTTACATTTTTGAGTAGAAAGTTTTCCCCAAAAAATGATCTCATTCCTCGTACACCATAATGCCCATAACAATGCGAACGGGTACGCAGAGTCCTCGTGACCATAACCGCACACCGACCTGATAACCGCACAACGCGAACGGGCAAGATACGTTTGTCATGTTCCCCACTTGAGCCGAGGATGGGTACTAGAAGAAAAGATGATCCACCTCCTCAACCGTTGCACCGCATCTGTTGCATGCCACATCCCCCAAACCCATCAATTGGCCCCTGCGCTCATTGGTGAGGATCATGCCAATTCTGAGCAACCACAAGAAAATGTTGATATGGTGTGGCATATTGCTTCTCCAAATCATCCGCAAATTCACACTGACGAGCTCCTCTACATCTCCCATGTCCTCTACAAAGGAACGATAGGCCTTTTTAACATAGAATCTACTGCCTCCCACAAACGTAGTGATCCCCTCCAGTCGATGGGTCCTCCAACAACTCCAAATCCGCATGTAGTTCCAGGAAATTCTCCACCTCTGGTTCGACAATCGCAAAGCCAAAACCAGAGACCATGCCCCCGACTCCCGAACCTTCTGCACCACCACATCCTTATCCGATGCTAACAACAATAGTTATGGATACCGTGTGCCCAATACCCCCTCCCCCGACCAATCATCCTGTCAAAATTGAAATATCGCTCCATCCCGGAGCATCGGTCTTAACTGACTGGTCATCTCTGGAAGCACATGTGAAATACCCTTCCACAAAGACGACGGTAGCTACCCCACGACCACCTCGAGCAACATGAATATCCCATAGATTCTCCTCATCAACCTGCAAACCAATTCCTCTGACCTCCTTTATAAGCACGCCACCCATTTTGCCATGAAAGACTTGTTCATTTCTCCAAAGTCCCAACGGCATCACACTCAACCCACCCTTCTTTTTTGGTGTCGTCACCTATTCCAATCCACCAAGTGCACCCCCCGCCTAGATTGTCTCCCGTCCGACCAGAAGAATATGTGCATCACCACCTCTATTCTCGCAAGCAGCGACCTCGTAGAACAAAAGAAAATTAGGATGGCCGAAAGAACATGCTTTAGCATAATCAACTTCCTACCCCTCGATAATGTCCTAGCCTTCCACACTGCAAATTTGTTCTCAAGCCTCTGCAACAGCGTCTCCAAGTCCCTCTTCTCAAGTCACCTCGCCATCAAAGGTAACCCCAGATAAATGATCGGCAATGTAGCAATGAGACAACCCAACGGTAATGTCATCATTTGTCCCTCCTGCTCCGACAGGCCAAAAGGAACCACCATCGATCTGTAACTATTGATCTGAAGCCCCAAAATGTCATCAAAAATATCCATAACCAAAGATGGATGCTGAATCTTCACTTCCTCTGCTCCCAAAAACAATACCATGTCATCAGCATATAGCAACAAAAGACTGGATATCTCATCCCTCCTATATAACGAACACCACCCGTCGCTCATCGCGCTTCTCATCAACACTGCTAAGGCGTTGGCAACAGTGATAAAAAGAAGCAGTGTCAAAGGGCATCCCTGCCTGATGCCCCTCTGTGGATGAAAGAAACCCCCCTCCGGTTGTCTGCTAACCCACACCACATGTGACCTCATGCTTCACCATATCCCTATGACCCCCCTCCCAAAATTCCTCCAGTACCCCTATGACCTCATGCTTCACCATATCCCAAACTCCATGGAGAAGCCAATTGGAAAACCATCCGGGCCTGATGCCCCATCTGCATTCAGCTGAAAGCATGCCTTCTTTGCCTCATCCTCAGTGAAGACACTCAGCAGCCCATCTGTTTCCATGCCGAAAAGTCACGGGACACCTCTTCTCTGCCATCCCCATCCTGCCCAAGCGCACCTCCTGCCAAATGACTGGAAGTGAGACCGCAGGGCCTTTCTCACCTCCCCATCACGCTGAACAACCTCTCTGCCGACCGAGATCGAATGTATCATGTTCTTACGCCTTTTGTCGCTAGCTACGGTGTGGAAAAAATGCGCATTCGCATCTCCCTACTAAAGCCACTTCTGCCTCGCTCATTGCCTCCATGCAACCTCCTCCTTATCTTCGTGAAAAATCTCCGTCAAATGAGCACTTCTTTCCATCATCTCTTCCTCCAGTAGATTGGACATGTCTTCAGGCACGTCAATTCCGTTAACCTCCTCATGTGCCCTATTCCTCCTTTCCCAACACCTTAGGTGATTCGCCATGTTGAAAGCCGAAAGAAATTTTCTAAGCTCAGCTGGCTTGCTAGCAAACCTACACATCGTCGACCCCTCCAGCTTGCAATCCCCCCAAAATGCATCCACCGCTTCCCAAAAGCCATCTTCCATAAGCCAGGCCTTCTCAAACATGAACATCGTACGGAGGCGCCCCTCCTCGAGCACTAAAGAAGCGACGTGTGATCGGAGTGCGCCCTGGGCAAGACCCGAGCCTCTGCCAGAGGGAACATGTTAAGCGCCTTAGAGGACAACATGAATTTGTCCAGTCGAGACATAGACCTCGAGTTCCTCCATGTGTATCTACATCCCACGGCGTCAAGCACCTGCAGCCCCAGCTCCACCAGCCCACCCAACTGCATCAAGCCATCATCCCTCCCACCTCGACCACTTGTTCTATCTTCTGGACACAACGTCACATTGAAATCTCCAGCAATAATCCATGGAACCTCCTGGAATTGTGATCTATCAGAAAAAGCTCCTCCATGAAGCATGACCCGTTGACCCAGTAGGAGTCGTACACGTTGATCACTAGCGGCAATACCTATCCGCCTTATGACACAGCAGAAGCGTGAGTGAAAACTGACCCTCCGTGACCTCCTCCTGAAGCTCAAATTTGTCCCCATCCCATCTGTCACCATCCCTCTTGTGGCCCCATATGACGCAATTGCTTTGAATTCCCCTAGTTTGCTTCCCCCAATGTCCTTCGACTCCTTTCACAACTCCTTCATTTCCCACGATATCTTTGTTTCTTGCAACATGGCAATGACCGCGCTCTGTTCTCTCAACATCAGCCCCATAGCTCTCCTTTTCTCCACCTACCCCAGTCCCATGGCATTCCATGTTATGAGATTCATCACTTCACTACCAAGCACCCCTTCGACGGCTTTGATGAGTCTGTGATTCATCACTCTTAAAGTTGAAAATAGAGCCTTGTTCCCGAGTAATTAGAAGCATATTTCCACCAATATTGCATAATTAGCATTCATGCATGCACTGATAACATTTGCATTTTAGCATTCGCATCTGCATGAAATAAGAAGCCAAACTCATCTGTAAAAATCACCTATCTGTATATATTTTACACTAACCCTAAAACCCATAAATTCACTATATATATTGTATATATTACAAACAATAATACAAGAAAAATACCAAAAGCTGCCAACCTGTAAAATTGACAAATAAAACCCCAAACCATGTTTGAGACCTTGGACCTTAGAATGCACATATCTCTCTCATACAACCTCCGATATAGGTCTACTCATTTTAAATTAATACACGTTCAGAGACCTTCAAAATGAGACCAATTTCATTTAAATCGGAGCTCGTATGCAAAACTTGGGTTTTGGGCCCCATTGTCTACTATATGTATGTATATATGTACCCTTGTATTTTATTACTTTATTCGACCTCATTTCTGTTTTTGGTCAACATGAAACTTGTAGATCTCATCGAGATCTACAACTTTCATGTTTTGAGTTTTTCCAAAATCAGACATTTTCTCCCTCTAATTTCACATTTTTCTTCAACCATTCTGATTGGGACTCGTGGCGCCCTCTATTTGCGCCACGCGGCCCTACTCATCACGCGCTACGCACCCCTCTTTCTCCACCGTCCGATGGCTCCCCCTTCCTCCTGATCTCAGTCATCCATTCCGCAACCCATCTCAACCATTAGATTAAGGCCCATATCTAATCTAGGCTGATCACCAGTGCCTCACTCTCCTTTGACCACGTGTCATCACCCCCACCACACGATCATCGCCAGGCGCTTTAATCGTCACCATTCACTCCCGCTAAATCCAGCGCCCATCGATCATACGCCGGATCTCATCGCCATCGTTCCTTTAAGCCCGCACTTTCGCCCGCCGCGTGGCGCTTCCTGAGCTCGTTGATCGCATCGCGGGGATCTAATCCTGGCCCTTGCCTCACGCCCATCCCTTGGTCGTTGGATCGCGCGATCCAACGACCACGGCGTCGTCGTCTTCCTCCAGCCGCCTTCCTTGTACACGTCGCCCACCTCACATCGCCTTCTTCCCCTTTCTATTTTTGGCACCATTACAGCCACCATCTCCGCCCATCGACACCCCCACGACGTAGCCCCGACCTCTACCATCCTCGCCAGCACCCATGATCCCCATGACGCCCTCTCCTTCGTTCCGCAAACTCCACGCACACCACCCTCTCCATCACCTGCACCTCCATCTCTTCCCTATAAATAACTCGCCTCCGTCCACCTTCCACCCTATCCGCCATAGCGAGAGGTATCCTAGAGCTCCTAACTGCCCATTGGTGACAGCAATTGCGAGTGAAAGTGAGCGACGACAGATCTTCACCTCCGGCAAGATCCACGGTGTATCCATGTTGTGTCGCAGCTCCTTCGACGAGCTACTTGAGCTCGGGCCCACTACCGACCCTCGAGCGACGGCTGGAGCCTCTTCAACGAGCCTCCATCCCCAGGTAGCTTCATCCATTCCTTCTCTAATCTTCCTCTTCTTTCCTTTGATTTTTCTCGCCTTTTTCCCGCCTTCGCCGATCGATTCCACCCTCTACCAACTATCCACTGAGCTTCGCCTTGAAGATCTGATCTTCGCGCACCATTCAGTCGCCCCGACGACACATCGAACTCCCCCTCCGACCAAAGCTCCGATTTCCCGTCGGAGAAGCACACTGGCCGCTCATCACTTCACACCACGGGCCTCTCGCACATTCACGCACTCCCACGAGCACGAGCTCCCATTTTTTTAGCAACCACTAATACTGCAGGAGACGCTTCTTCACTGATCGGATGCCACGCCGGAGCTGCTTCGAGCTCTATCGACCCCGGCTTGGAGACCTCCCCAGCTCTATCCATACACGTCGGACGCTCCGCCACGCCTTCACGATCGATTCCAGTTATCCATGTGCCTCAAGCGACCTTCATCGACCACGGGAAAAGGCGGCGGAGCTAGACCCCCTTCACCGAAGCCCCGCCAAGTCAGCCACAGGAGGCGGCGGCCCGAAAGAGACGACGCACGGTCTCTGTTTGATCATCTTGATCTAACGGTCCTCGTCGCACCACGTAGCACCCTCGCCTTCGAGCTTCAGCCGTCGTTGGATCAGGAGGATCTAACGACCCATACACAGCCACGTCGCCCCTCGCCAGCAGCTCCAGCCTCCGTTGGATTCATCTTGATCCAACGACCAGCATCACGCCACATCACCTCGCTCTAGAAGCCATCGCCACCGTTAGATCTATCTTGATCTGACGGTTCCTAGCCGCGTCACGCGTTCAACCAGCAACCGTTGGAACTCTCCAAATCTAACGGTCCAGCACTCGCCATGTAGCGCCCTCCGAGCCTCATCCCCGGCCCTAGGCTAGGAGTACCCGAAGCCGCACCCGAAGCACGTCCGATCCTGCAACACATCTGAGCCGACGGCTGAGCCTCCAAAGCCTTCCGAGCCTAGCGCCTCACGTGTGCCTCAGCGGGCAGGGTAAATTTCACAGAGGCCCCTGCAAGTTTCAAGAATTAAATTTCAGTCATTTCCATGCACATCACGTGAGGAGCACGTGATCTTGTGGACATTTTGCATCCATACCCCAGCATTATAGGTATTTGCACCTTAGTCCTGTATGCACGTTTTATTTTAAGCAATTTTATTTCTTGTTTGCATTTCAGTTAAATTCAAAAAATTGCATGTTGTAGTTTAACTTGTACTTTATCTTTATGAACACGTGTCATATTTTAGTGAGATTAATAGAATTTAATATTATTATTTTTGTGAAAATTGACCTAACTTGCCTACTGTGTGCTTCAAATTCATTATTAAAATATTTGTTGTTCCAAAAATCACCATAAAATCACATTAGGTTTAGTTTAAGTTAATCTACATTGTGCCCAAAAATCATAGCATTTGCACACATCCCGAGGCCTAAATAAATTAATTGGTCTTAGATTGATTTTTAATATGTCCAATTTGCATCATTTTTTAAGTTTATTAATTTTCCTGGATTCATCTCACAGATTTATATAGGATAATTTTTATATCTGAAAATAATGTGCTTTGGTATTTATTAAAATTAACTTTGCAAAAATTACCCTGTATTCATATTAAATTCATTTTTTATTCATTTAGAGTCTAAAAATTCCAAAAATTTGCAGTAACTTAGTTTCATCCCATATCATATTCTGGTCAAGTTTCATTAATTTTGGATTTCAGTTGACGATTATTTGTGATTTTACTTAAAATTTGGCCTGAAATTGCATTTTATTTTCCTTAATTGCATAAAAAAAGACTAAGAATATTCTTCTGAAAATCTGACATCGAAATTAACTTAAAATTCACCTAAGGAAAAAGTTGCCTCCTTGAGTTCGACCTTGGGCTTGCCCAAGTAAAATAAATCCGTCGCTTACAATTAATTGAACATTGATCCGAGTGGTTTTTAACAAATCTTCGATTACCCGACTGAACGAACGACAAATATAATTCGATTATTAATCTGGTTGAATTAACAAGAATAGTCCAGACCTTTTCAGGCTTCAAACCCAAAAGCTCCAGGACCTCATTCTCCAAGCCCTCGAGGCGTTCCCTGCCACCCCCTTCCTCCGCCTCGCTCCCCATTTGGAAACGTTAGCAGTCCCATTTGGATGTACCAACCACAAGCAAGTCAAAACCTTCTCCTCCAAACATGCCCCCAGAACATCTTCCTCGTAGTCTAGAAACCCCTCAAGCCAATGCCCCTCCACATCACCGCTAACGCATTCGGGCTATGCCTCCAAAGCCACATACACCTCCACTCCTGCAGCATGCCCACCTGTGAAGCCATGTACCTCATCCCCCACTCCCCGTGGCTCCCTAACCCAGTAGGGGGATGTCATCTCCAATCTCTGGTTCCATCCCCATCGATCATCCCCAGCTTTCTATAGACCTTGAATCGTTTATGCCTTCTGCGCTCCCTCAGGCAACGGTAGGAGTATCGCCTCCCAAATCTCACTCCTACAAGCAAGAAATCATTCAGTCTATCAGAGCGATTACGTGAGCTAAATAGGAGTCCGAATATTTCTCAACCGACTGTCCCGTACAGAAATCCGGTAATCAGTCGAGAAAAATCGGATGCGGCTCTATCCTAAGGTACGTGTCACTCTCTCGCTCATCCAAACCAAACAAGGAGGGGGTTACTCTCCCCAAAACAGATTTTTCGATGTTGTCTTTTAAGTCAAGTGAGATTAGCAGTCCCTTTGCGATGACGCCGTTGACAATGCAGCAAGAGGGCCCAGTGAAAGACATGGCCCATTTGTCCAAGACCCATCAAACCATCGCTTCACATCGAGGTCGGAAGAGGGAAGGATCGTTGACATCGCACCTTCGGGAGAAGGAAGGCTCGGGTGCCCCAGCAGAGACCTAATAAATCGGGCTGACAAAATCCTTTCCTTGGAGGACTCGCACACCAGGATCTCTCACCCAATTCAATATCGAGTCCAAACTCGATACCACTGCTAAAGCCAAAGTGAAGTTCGAATCCGCGTGGGGGTCGGAGAAGGGCATTGTTCTCGCATGTCCAGTCGATCCATATGAGGCCACACCCAGATCTGAAGGATGATCGGACCCACCTTTAATCAAATCAAGCGCAGCATGCCACTGAAAATCCCCATAGCAACATCGAGGGGAGGGGGCTTATTTTGCCCCAAAACTTTGCCTCCCTTTCCCGAAAAGGATGCAGCTGATTCAAAATATAGCAAAGGCAGAGCTTCCTATTCTGGCTTCTTCTTTCCCGATAACATCATGGACCTCTCCTTTTAACGGCCCCCGACATCCAATGTCTTCGATGAAGCCTCCCGGACCTCGTAGCGATGAGCACAGCCCTCAAACCACATGTCAAAAAACACAGCATAGGTTGACTGACCTAGATCACCATCACGACCACGTCGAGTGGCTGACCATGAAGAAGTCCATCGAAGACTACACTTGCAATACACAGCATCGATTCCAGCATCAGCTGAATCATCTCGATCCTCCTTCCAACCAAAGGCAAGGCTCTGATCGCCCCCCTCCTCATCCCTACATGTCGTACCCCCTATCTCATAGTTGAGGAGATCTCCAATGAACCCTTCCAACTGCCCACCGCGAGAAATCAAGCAGTTTCAATGCCTCAACCTCGAAGAGGTCGCAGGCACAAACCACAAGCCCTTCCAACTTAATTACATCTCCCCAAACAGCATCCTAACAACAGCCAATGTCTGCCATTGTGTCCGTCAAACCCCTCTCTTCCCTTCTATACACCCCAACAAGCACCCGATCAGCAGCTTTCCCTCCACAAGACCAACAGGACTCTTAGGTTTCCACACAACCGCGAGAGCATTGGAAACAATGATGATCATTCGGCCGAACGCAAAGCACTTCACCGAGTTTCTACACCCATCAATGCAGTGGCCCTGGCTCCTGCATCTCAGACATATCCCTAGAAATCGCCTCACACCCATGGCGGAATATCGTTCCCCAACATACTTGGGTTGAGGCCTCGTGTGCCAGCCTCTCCGCTCCACCTTCAACCACCCACCTGCCTCTCTCACCTCACTCATTTCGCCCCAAAAATCCTCTTGCCCAAATATGGCGTAAGTTTTTCCTTGCAATACAGTAAACTACAGATAGTTTTCTTTCAGAAAAAAGATGCATAAGCACGTTCTAAAAGGGATATGCAAGAGAGTGCACAAATTGTAAAGCCTTCTCCCACTATAAGTAGGGCCGGCTACATGGATTCTTGCTCAAATCTATATTAAAAGGTTCGACTATTTGTTTACGTTGATTGTCGACTACCTAACGCAACCCCTACAAGAGGGAATTTGAACCCTGGTCTTTTGAGTGGTAGGCACACTGCACTACCACCAGACCATTTAAGTGGGCACACAAATTGTCGCATTAATGAGGATAAAAGATAAAGAAAATTACGTTGTTGAACCTTCTAAGATTACATATTCACAAAAAAAGTAATCCAGAAAAACTGGTGACAAACCTTGTTTGATGTGGAACATTGGGATACCGGATTTTGGCATTCCCTGTTTCTGCAAATAAATAATTCTTGAGGAAAATGTAGAATAAAGTGTGACGGTGATAAAATAGATAATGCTCGAAATCGAAGTCCTTTGTATAAAGAACAATTTTCATTAATTTAGAAGCTACATCTAAGCACTGAGATCACTCTAATATCAAGAAGTGAAGGCATTATTAGTAAAATTTTCTTAATTTGGAAATCCAGTCAACAACTGAATTCACACTAATACCGGCAAGGGAGACATTCTCATTCAATATTAAAACTATGAATAGACAAATAATACCATCACAGTAAAAACTTACCTTGTCCTGAGCAGATCAGAAGACAATAAATGGAGAAGGAAAATGGCAGAGAGGCCAGACTTGCTGAATATAAACGTTGACAGGCACATCAGACAAAGAATCTCTGATGCATATGCGATTAGACGATGGCAGAGAGGCCAGACTTGCTTAAAACCCTTATCCCACCCAGATTGCCCAAGCTGGTTTCTTACTAACAAACTCCAGAGACCCAGTCCTGGCACACCATGATGCATAGATTAGCCAAATATCTATAGTCCATGACCATAACAATCAGACCCACCCAAGATCACCTGACAAAAGCGGCTACTGCAGTTTTGCTACAGTTGCAATTGGGTTCTTTGGGTTTGTTGAAATATAGCTAAGAAATGAATTGGGTGGGCATCCATGTAACTATATATTAAATTCATATCCCATTTCATTCTTTAATATGAAGAAAACCCTACCTGCCTAAGGCTAGGAATCCCCTAGAAGGGAAGTCTCAATGTGGAGGAATTCCATGCACCTTGATACATTCATTGTAGCTTTTTCTCTTGCATATCTAATTTATAATTTAGCCCACAACCAGTAGCCTATTAATTCCACCATGCCATTAATGAAGGAATCTTATATCATATTTAGTAGGATAATCATTCCTACTACTACTTCACAAAACCTGTTATATTAAGACCGCATCAATTTTTTTATTAATCCCGGCTTTAACAGCCCAGGTAGCTGTTTCATTTCATGCTAAAGAGAAAGATACATTGGTGCCCTTCAAGGGGATACAAAAAGCAACATAACGATAAACGAACAAGATGCAAAAGCAACAGACAACCATTTTCGTCTAGCACTATCACAAAGTGAAACTAGAGCAGCCTGCCCGATCTATGGAACTTCCCCGGAAATATCTTGATTTCAGCCTCTTCATTGATGGAGTCATCTTGATCCTCAATATCAATCACCGATTCCTTTTGTTTCTCGCTTAATGGCTGAATTGGAGCCCTAATTTTTAATGGAGTCATTAGATCTACCAAAGGATCTTCATCCCAAATTTTCCCGTCTCCTTTTCGCGATGAATTGCATAGCTTTTTGACTCTAAGGACTCGAATCCCATCCCTGATCAAGGGATCATGATGGTTTTTCTTGAATTGTATAATTTGTCTTGGGCCTTTCGCCACCTTTTTTTTCATCAGTTTAGTCTTCTTTTACTTTCTCTTATTTGAAATGCTCTCCGCACTATCCTTGGTCCGAATGCTATCCTTCGAACTTGATGCTGTTGACGATAGCTTCACAGTTTGGCCTTGGGACTCATTTGTACATGGATCGATATTATATATCAGTTCCATGAAGAGCCCAATTAGAATTTGCAATTGACTCTGAAAATCGGTGGCAAAGCATTTACCTGCTTGTAAGCTATTAAACCAGTAATTTGTGAATACCCAGGCATTCCAGACCTGCTGGGCTGTGTCACTTAGGAGAGAAGTATTCACATCTGATAGAGAATACCGTGTTAAAGGCAAAGGCGGTGGTTGTGGAGGATTTCATCGTCATTGCACATATCACCAGGGACTTGAGCACACTGAAGCTGCATGTTGGTAAAAGCACAGGCAACCTCAAGATGTTCATTTACAATCATTCCAGAGCCCTCGCATTGAGGAAGAGCATAAGTGAGGGCAACATCATGAGGCCTGGAATTACTGGATTTGCAATAAATATTGTAGTCCTGCAAAGCATGCAATACATGAAGATGTGGCTGGAGAAGACGTGTTTCAGGGGAGTGGTTTGAGATCCTCGAAGCGCGAGGAGATCAAGGTAGAAGGGCAGCAACCTTGATCTACAGTAGAGATTTTTGGGATGATATTGTCCGCATAATAAGGATCGTATAGCCAGTTGTGTCGACATTGAGGATAATGGATGGCGACAAAAAGCAAGCCACAGTGGTCATGTACGAGGCCATGTGGATGACGAGGGAGAAGGTAAAAGAAAGCATTGAAAAAAGGTCTAAAATGTCATTAGGCATCATTGATAACCGTTAGATGAAAATGTTATCCCGCTATCTTCATAAAGCCACTATGTAGTGTAACTATATGCTATTGCCGCCATGTATAAAATCCTCGTAAATCCAGCTTCATTATTTATGATAGATTAATGTACTTTCAATGCAGAATCTAAATCTAAGGTACCGTTACAAACATAACCATGGTACTTGTCCAGAGCTCCTGGGAGCTTTTCAAGTTGAAGTGGAGAAGATGGTGAAATCAAGAGACAAGAAAACTAGTTAAATGAATGAGGTATAACATGTTAATCAATTATCTACTATTTAGTATACCTCTCGGCTCTTCCTAATTATTAAAAATGCATTAGACATGCCAAGTTCTGTTATGAAAGAGACAAGTCATGTGATCTCATAAGAGACCTAAGTCATTGCCATGTATTCTGCTTCCGCACTAGATCTGGAGACCACTGTCTGCTTCTTACTTCGCTAGGTGACAAGGCTATCTCCAAGAAATATGGTGTATCATGTAATGGATCGGCGGTCCTCATAAGAGTAGGCATAGTCAGAATCTGTATATGCGGAGATATTAGTGTGCCCATTCACACCATAGAAGAGTTCACGTCCAGGAGATTCCTTCAAATATCGAAGGATCAAAAGAACATCCTAACAATGATTGTAAAGAGGCTTCTCCACATGCTGACTGGCTCTGCTCACAGCATACGATATATCTAACTTAGTAATAGTGAGAGTAATTTTCCCACTAAACTTATGTACCGTGTTGCATCCTCAAAAGTTGGATCAGTAAATGCTGAATATTTTCTCACTTCTGCAGGGATGCCAGATGGCTTGCATCCAAGTAGTCCTGCTTCAGTCAGAATATTGAGGCAATACTTCCTCTACGAAAGAAAATGCCCCTCTGTAGTGCGTATTACCTCGATGCCTAGAAAATAAAGAAGTTGCTCGAGGTCTTTCGTGATAAAGACCTTCTGGAGGAAGGTCATGGTCTCCTGAATACCGTCTACATCATCTCCAGTGATAACCATATCATCAACATAGAATGATCGTGCTAGTAGACCGACGTCTAACAAAGACAGAGTAGTCAGATGTTGTCCTCTGAAAATCAAGTGTGTTGATCTCCATAGTAAGCATGTCAAACCATGCCATGGGGCTTTGCCTAAGCCAAAAATGTCCTTGCAAAGTCAACATAAATGCTCCCCCTCGACTACATACCCTGACAGTTGCATCATGTAGACCTCCTCCTCAAGATCACCATAAAGAAGGGCGTTCTTCATATCAAGTTGATAAATGGACCAAGCCTTGCTGACAGCAACAGAGAGAATGGTACGTATCCACCCCATTCTGGCAACGGGAGAGACGGTCACAAAATAATCAACTCCAAAAGTTTGTGTGAAACCTTTGGCAACAAGTCTGGCTTTCAACATGCCAATGGAACCATCAAGCAATTGTTTGGTCATGAAGACCAATCGACAAGCCACAGCGAACTCCCGAGGGACATGGCACAAGATCCCACGTGCTTTGGGAAGCAAGTGCATCCATCTTCTCATACATGGCATGTTGCCAACCACGATTCTGCATTGCACTGAAATGGACTCTTGGAACAGAAATAGCATTCAGAGCATCTGCAAATCTCTTGTCACAACTAGATAAACCATTTGTAGAAGTAAAATGTGGCACCGGGTGATACGTGCATTGCCTTTTTTGCTTGTGTAGAGCTATGGGAAGTTCCACATGTACATTCGGGGCAGCAGTGGTTTGAGCACTCAAAGTGGACATATCATCCTGCATAAAAGGGACAGGCAAAGGTACGGACACTAGTGTAGAAGGTATAAAGGTACAGTGGCGAGTATAGACGATTAGTGGAGGAGGGAGGTCCAGAGGAATGTCACTCACAACCTATGTGAAATAACTTGTTTGCTCAAAGAATGTGACATTAACAAACACATAGTATCGACGCCCAACAGGAGCTGGCCATCGCCCCCAGTGAGGGGTCTCTTTCGATATGAGAGGAGTTGGTTACTAGAGGATAATTTCAGGGAGGTGGTGGCTTCTCATTGGTCAAACGTCGAGGTTGTTGGGTCGGCGGCATCTAAGTTTGTCCAGAAACTCGGATCCTTACGCACGAGGCTGAGCTCGTTCAAGAGGAACTCCAGGGCTGCCAGATGTGCTACTAGGCTGGAGGCTGAGGAGGTGGTTATGAAACTTGACGCTATGGAGGATACTAGGGAGTTGTCGGGGGATGAGCTGGCCACTCGCTCGCTTGCTCAAAAGCTAATCGCGTCTGAGGATCTTAAGCGCATCACTGAGTGGAGACAAAGGTCGAGGAATACGTGGCTGAGGGAGGGGGACGCTAACACGGCGTTTTTCCATCGCATCGCCAGCGGGAGGCGTCGTTCGAATGCTCTGCGATCGATCATGGTCAATGGTCTACGTGTGGTTGGTGATAGGGAAATGGGGAAAGCGATCGTCGCTTTAAGGAGTTCTCAGCGAGGAGGATTCTAAGGATTTGGAGATGGACGGGGGTCGGGACTACATCTCTTCCGCCCTCTATGTGTGATGGTCTGACGCAGGGGGTGTCCTTGGAGGAGGCCAAGGCTGCGGTGTAGGACTTGAACGCGGATGGGACTCCGGGCCCGGATGGCTTCCTGGTGGCTTTCTACAGAGATTTTTGGGATCTAGTGGGCAATGAGGTGCTGGAGGTCATCTCCGAGTTTTGTGGGGGCAATGCTGGCTTCGAACGGATTAATAAGTCCCTAATTGTTCTCTTTCCTAAATCCGCATCGGCCGAGCGGATCGAGGACTACCGCCCCATTGCTATTTCTAACGCCATGTACCTGATTGTGGCGAAAGTGCTCGCCTTGCGGCTCAGCCGGGTTCTTGACACTCTTATCTCCCCGCTCCAATCTGCCTTTATACAGGGAAGACAAATCTCGGACTGTCTTACTCTTGCATCGAAAATCGTTGCGGACTGGAGGAGAAGGGAAAAGCAAGGTGTTCTGTGGAAAGTAGATTTTGCAAAAGCTTATGATAGCCTAGATTGGAAGTTCTTATGGTCGGTTCTGCGGAGAAGAGGTTTCCCGGAGGTGTGCATATCTTGGATGAGGCGGTGTGTGATGACGTCTTCCTTCTCGTTCATGGTAAATGGCCGCCCGGAGGGGGGTTTCTTCCAGCCACGTAGGGGCGTGCGCCAGGGCTGCCCCCTTGCTCCCCTACTGTTTGTCATCGCTGCGGATGTCCTGGCGCACAATGTTTGCCGCGTTGTTGACTGCGGATTATCGGCCGGTTTCTCCAGGGATAGTGTGGTGATCTCGCTTTTGCAATATGCAGACGATACTATCTTTTTCATCGAGGGGGCCACTGCGAAGGCTCAGGCATGTCAGTGGCCCTGGATCTTTTCAGTGTGATGTCCGGCCTATTCAAGAATGTCGATAAATCAAAGGTCGTCCCCTTCGGCCTTTCCGCGGAGGAGGCTGACGCTTGTGGACGGGCCTTGGGGTTTGATTGCAGCTCTCTTCCGCTTGACTATCTTGGGATGCCCTTGGCGGCGAGAAGAACGCGGTTGTGGGACTGGCTCAGGGTCGTTGAGAATGCGGAGGCGAGGTTGGCGAGATGGAAGTCGGCCATTCTCTCCAACGGGGGGAGACTGGTCCTCCTAAAGGTGGTTCTCTTTTCTATCCCCGTTTACTTCCTTTCCAACCGCCGGCTGCCAAAGGGGATCCGTAATCGCCTGGAGAAGCTTATGCGTAGATTCTTATGGGGCAAGCATGGGGAGGCGGCGGGGGGGATTCACCTGGTTGAATGGGAAGAAATTACGCTACACAAGAATGCGGGGGTTGGGGGTCCGGAGACTGGATCATATAAATGACTCTATGCTTCTTATGTGGGCTAGCAGAATCTGGGGCCCAGGGGAGGATTTCTGTAGCAACGTTTTGCGCAAAATATACGGGGCCGACAGGGCGCCGTCGAACCCTGCTGTTCAGGTGGGATCTCCCACGCCGTTCTGGAAGGGGGTGGTGGAGATCTTCTCCAGACATTTTTCTCTGTTTAGTCCGATGCTTGGCAATGGTGAATCCTTCGCCTTCTGGACTGATGATTGGACGGGGGGGCTTTGTGCCCACGGTTCCCCCACATGTTCGCTCTAAATACGCAGGTTGCGTCTTGCTGGTCGGACGGTAACTGGTTCCCCGCCATCTCATCTTACTTCTCGGACCAAAGGCTCGAGGATTTTCTTTCCTTGCTGGATTCTATCAAGGAGGCGGGATGTCCTACGGTGGGAAGGGATCACTGGGGTTGGCGTCTGGGCCCTTTCTCGGCTCGGAAGGCGTTTGGTGCGATTTGCAGGCCTCTCCCTTCAAGATCGGAGGCTATGATTCGTAATTGTGGTTTTCTTTGGAGTCTCGGGCTCCCTGAACGGATTGGCTTCTTTCTATGGTTATTCTGTAGGCAAAGATTGATGACGTGAAACCGGTGTGCTAGGCTTCTGGGTTCCGTCTATGATAGATGCATATTGTGTGACGCGACGGTTGAGTCCCTTGATCACCTTTTCTTCAGGTGCCCGAAGGTGACTCCGACCTGGGATGAGGCAAGACTGGCTTGGTTGTGCACGTCCGATTTCGCTTCCTTCTGCGACTCGATGTGGCCAACAGGAGCAGAGCTCGGCGGGAGCTCCTCGGTCCCGTAGCTCTGTTACTAGTGGTAGTAGGCTCTGGAGTCTGAAGGATCTGCATCGGGCAGGAGTAATTATGCGTCAGGTAGGAGTTTGTCGTAGGCGATGCCTCTTCCACATCATAGGCATCCTCATAGGCATTATTGGCGTGATAAGAAGGTACACCAAACTTCTGTCAGCATCGTTCAATCGGATGGTTCCACCTACCACAGTGAGTGTATGGAGCAATAGAGTCTCGCCCATGGCCATGGCCAAAGTCATGACCTTTTCCAGATTCTTATCCACGACCACGACTTGGATCACGACTGCGTCCTCCTCGTAAGATGTATCTGCCTCCTCACCCAGATGAGGCATATGCAAGGTTCTATGTTGAAGGTAAGACGGGAGGCCAGACAGCCGATGTCTCGTGTTCCTCAAGTCGGCCAAAGATGGCATTCATTGTTGGCAGTGTGTCTGATATAAGAAATTGCTCCTTTGATGCATGGTATCTAGAATGCATGCCATCAAGAAAGTGATATACCTGTCAGTTAGAACGCTCTTGTATCTTTTTTGGTGCAGCATGAGTGCAGGAATATTGAAAGCTCCTCATACAGGCTAGAAAGATTTATATAGTACTCGATGATGGTGGAATCACCCTGAGATGCCCACCAAATTCGCATGTAAATGTCTACAAGGCGTGACTTTTCCCTCTTTTGGGAGTATGTTTGTTTGAGATCCTCCCACATTTACTTGGTCGTATTTTTTTAAAGAATATTTGAGGCAATGTGAGCCTCAACACCGTTGGTCATCCAGATGATAACCAAGTAGTTGTTTGTCTGTCAGTTATCGTACTCTTTGTCATTTTCATCTAAAGGATCTTTAGTCGGACTATAGAGTTTCCTCTGACCGCCAATGAACACCGACCAGAGTACGTAATTTTTTGTACCCTTGAGACACTAGTACCTCGTGCCATAATATTTGTGGCCAAGGGATTTGTCTTAGTAGAAGAAGGCACCATGGTGGTCTTAAATTAGATAGAAGGCCTTGTGATCAACTAAGGATGCATTTAAGGGTTAGAAAATGCCCTAGAACTCATGTTTTCCCTAGAAGAAGGGCTGAAAAACCTCAACGGGCAGTAGATTCGGATACGATGCAGCGGTTTGGGATGAGTTTTGGATCTCTAAAGAGACCTACGGTATCCGTGAAGGGTAGTTGTGGGGCTGACGACCTTCGTAGGAAGTCCTGGAATCGTTGGGCAGAGCTAGCGGGAGGGTTATGGCCCCACTAGCACTGCAAGTATGATAACTCTAACAAAGATATCATTGCAAACAGCATTAGCTGAAGGATGCGAGAAGACTACAAGTTGGAGAACACTCAACCTCATCCACTCCAAGTAATGAACTTCTTTAGAGGATAGACAAGTTGCATGATCTTGTCTATGTACATTACAATCTCAAATTAACGATGATGCATGCAAGGGAAGGGGATGATGAGTAAGACTACACAATCCCCATTGATCTTGCCTACATCTTAATAATTTCAGATGATGATGATGAAGATGAAAACATCATGCATAAGTGGGTGGATGATAATAGTGCTCATGCATGTAATCAAAGAGGATGAAGGCCAAATGCACAAATTACCGTGCAAATGAAGGTAGATGTTGAAAATTACATGGTCAGATCAGGTCGACATCCAGATATTGCTGAAAGGTTGAAAAATAATAAGGTTGATGAGGGCTCTACCAAATCCAAATCAAAATCAAAATTGAGTAAAGTAGATGATGGTGGTGGTGGTGGCGATGCAGTTCAAGAGGCTTCTAATTGAATGGCATATTCTGATGAACATACTAATGGGCAAGGGGTGAGGGTGCAAATTTGATGAGGGATTACATGCAAGACAAGATTATGCATACCAACATACCAACATAGAACAACAACAAAACCTCATCCTACATTAAGTAGGTTCAGCTACATGGATCCTTTGCCTCCACTCGAATATATTTTGAGTCATTCTCGTGCTTAGATGCAAATAACTAAGATCCCTTTGAATACTCTCCTTCCAATACTTCTTAGGCCTTCTACATCCTCTCTTCATAGGCTCAACATCCCAAATCCTGCATCTTATAACTGGTGCATCACCCGATCTCCTTTGCAAATGGTCAAACCACCTTCAGCAATTCTCTCCATATTATCATATATTAGAGCTATTCCAACTTTTGATTACATCGTTCCGAAACTGATCTTTCTGTATATGACCATATATACATTGTAGCAATTTCATTTCAACTATTGTCATTCTCTACACATGTTTATGGTTCACATGCCAACGTTCAAATCCTATAGCATAGCAGACCCACATCTGCTTTGCGATACTTTCATTTGATTCTTAAAGAATTCTCTTATCACAAAGAACAGTAGAGGCCCCTCTGCACTTTAATCAACCTGCATTTATTATATGAGTAACATCTCCGTCAATTTTCCCATCATCTTGTAAAATAGATCCTATGTATCTAAATGTTTCTTCTGAATGTTATATTCTCCAATCTACACCTCAGTTCCTTCAACACTGTTTCCATCAAATGTGCACTCCATATATTCCGTTTTAGACATACTTATACGAAATCCTTCAGTCTCTAGGGGATGTTTCCAAGCCTCAACATACGCCATCTAAACTCATCAACCAACATAATATCACCGGCAAACAACATACACCAAAGCATGTCATCCTGAATGTGATTAGTCAATTCATTCATGGTCGATCCCAAGCACAGGTAAATGAGGACGGTTATGTTAGGTAGCTGATAGCCAACGTAAAACTTTAGAGGGAAGTTCCTCACTAGTGTTTGCAAAAAAATACAACACTAGTAAGGAACTTTCCTCTAAAACCGTCGGATCTTTCAACATGGATTTAAGAAAAGATAGCAACATACATGGAGACTATATTCTAGGTCCTTGAGGTTCCAATCCTACATAGTTGGCAGACTACTATCCATGTCCTAAGCACCTGCAGTCACAGCCATAACATCGCCTAGATAATACAGTGATGGAAGATTTGTTATCTTCGGTTAGATCTATCGGAGTTGGAGGAAATTCAAGGATGAGTAGTACAGGCTATGAATCTACATCAAGACCTACAGGATATGGAACTGCATCAAGCCATTACGATGGTGAATATGATTATGGATCCCATGGGCAGTTAAAATATGAATCAGGCAGTTTCTTCTCTCCTCTTCGTAGTTTTGGTACTATATCGGTAGGCCTAGTGGCTATGGTGATAAGCCTTCACACAGTCATGCAGGATAGGCACGTTTTCATATTTTTACCCAGCAGTGCCTTTAACTCAACCTCCACTCATGCTCCATCAACTTCGTCGAGTAATTCTGAAACTGCATCATTTCACATCGACCTCCTCGTGATTTTGCCTCCACCACTAAAAAGATATCCTCGAATTGGTTTCCTTGAACATGTTGAAGATAGCGTATATGTGCAGTATCTCAAGAAGGAATATAAAGCCATGTATCATTATATGACATGAGTAAACTATGTGGAATGTGGAGGGGAAATGAGGAGAAGACATAAACGAGATGAGCAAACATGACAAATGAATACGTTCATACACTTTTGGCTTTTATTCTTCCGAGTTAGTAAGTACAAGTATTTGTGTTTCTTTTTTGTAGACATTATGAATTATGAGTTGTATTTATTAGTTCAACTTATTTATTCGTAACTAAACTTCTACATTCTAATGGTATGCATTAAAGTTAAGCATATCAACATGTGAGGTATAGGTGTCGATATTAAACAAAGATTGTATATAAAACTATATTTTAGCAAATAAGTGTGTACTTTTATCTTATTTATTGATTTTAAACATATTATAAACTTAAATTTTTCGTAAATAAATTGTATGTGCATTTTCCATTATTTCTGGCCAACTTAGGTAGCAAGTCCTTGACATGTCGCCGATATGTCTATTTTTGAGACTGACGATATGCTAGCGAGATCAATATTTGAGTCCTTAAAAGTATGAATACATATTGTCCAGCTGAGGGAAATGATCATCTCTCCCTCTCCTACTCGATCTTCTACCTCTGTGTCATCTTATTTTGTTGTCGTCATTGGCCCATCAGCTATGTTCTTCGCATTACTACTTGTCATTCTGAAGATGACGCAGGCTAGATAGTTGATTCGGGTGCTTCTTGTCATTTTTGTGCAAGCAAGAGACTGCTCGCTATATATAGCAACTCCTTTCCATAAGAGTCAACTATGTTAACAAACGGGCATCATTCACATGTTACACGACATTGGGAGATTTAGATAACCCCTCGTATATGGCCATTTCATGTTCTTTGTGGGCTTGATTTTCCTGTGAGCCCGCTTTCTTTCAGTTATATAACTAAGAATCTCGATTATGGTGCCATTTTAGCATTGTCTCTTTAGTGTTTCAGGACATATTTAGAGGCAAGGTGATTAGATGAGGTCGTAAGTAGGGTGGTCTCTAGATGCCGGAGCAATCCTTCTTACAAGCATTTCTCAAACACTGGTAGGTCCTATCTTTAGCAACTGTGTTTTGGTCATATCGGTCATATCCCTCCCATGAAAATATGTCGCACTCTTCCCAAAATTTCTCCTCGATATGAGTTTCATTGCAAGGCATAGGCATATCAACTAGGGAAACTTTCACTCTAGTGTCCCTAGTCGACATGCTTGTAACAGTAGTTCATATCTTCATATAATCCATGTTGATGTTTGGTAAGGTGATTTTTTGCATGTCTCGAGAGTTTTTCTGTTAAAGAAAAATTCTAAAGTTGGAGATATACTAAAGCACTTTATATTGAATACATAAATCTGGTTTCTGCTCTTGTGAAGTCAAATGTAAAAGCACGCTGATAGGATGGAGCGTGTCTCGTGGCGACCGAAGGCGCGTGGTCGCGACTGCAGCGGGGCTCAGGCGGACCGTGATAAGAGTCGCGACGATGGCTGGAGGCGGGTTTCGTATGCTAAGCCAGGCAGGCGGTGCTTCCGGTGTGGCAAGCGCGGTCATATCGCCTCTGCGTGCGATGCACCACCCCGCTGTTTCCATTGTGGCAGGATGGGACACCGCATGGCTGCGTGCTGGTTCTCGCATGAGGGAGGTCACGCCGGACAGCGCATGACCTCGCGACGCTCGTCCCCGCGTGGACAAGGTGGTGGCTTGCATGGTGTTCGTGATTCTCGTTCGTATGCGCAAGTGGTTGGTGGTGGTGGTGCAACCGAAGGGGACTCGGGAGGTGCTCCTGCAAGTGAGGTGGTTGGCGTTCCTGGACCTGCGGGGGTGGGTGGCTCGTCGTCGGGTGTGGGAGTTGACTCGCAGGCTCGGCCCTGCGCGGGTGTTCCTGTGCGTGGATCGGCTCCTGTGTCTGGGGTCTTGGCGGAGGAAGCGGTGGCGCTGGGGGAGCTGTTCAGCAGGGAGGTGGGGGCGGTGCGAGGGGGGTTGAGGAGCAGGCGGGCGGGTCGGCGTGGCTGGGCGAGGGGTTGCGTGGTCGTGGGGGTTTCGGTGGGGTGCAGGATTCTTCCCCGAGGCTACTTGTTGCCGTCGGTGTCAGGCTTAGCCCCGCTCTTTCATGGGAGGCTATTCGCTCGACAACTTTGGGATTCCTTGGCGACGACTTTGCCGGGGACTTCGTCATACTTGACGCGTCGCGGTGCTGTGTTCGCGGGCTCTCCCCGGTGCAACGAGAGAGCCTTTTCCGAGGCTTTGGCGGTTCTGATGTTAAATGGCGGCCGGTTCATGTTGCGGATGGTGCGGTGACTCTGTCTGAGGTCTGTGTCGCTGAAGTGCGGGGGGTCCCATTCCTTTCTCGCTCGGCGGCTGTGCTCTCGAAGGCGATCGGAAGCTGGGGTCAGGTCCTGGCTGTGCTGGATGATGGTTTAGCGCATGGGGCTGATTGGGCTTGTGTGAGGATTCTTCTTGAATGTTCTCCTCGCTTTCTTGAGGCTATGGCGGGAAAGGTGATCTTCGAGCGGTTGGTTGTGGGCTCCTGGTCTTTCAAAGTTGAAGTCCTCCTTCTTCCGCCGGCGCCGGTGATGGATCCTTCCCCGTCTTCCTCGTCCTCGGCCTTGCGCGGTGGTCGTTCGGGCTCTCGGCTGGGGGAGGACGGTTGGGATTCACGCCGACACGTGTCTTCTTCCAGGGATGTGTTCGAAGCGTCGCATGGGGAGGGTCGCGGTTCTGGGACATCTTTTGCGGCGCCTGGGGACGCGAGTCACAGACGTGATTTGGTGGCGCGGGATTTTTTCGATGTTGATTTGACCCCTTCACCTACTTCCATTTGGTCGAAGGCTTCTTTGCATTCGGACCGCTCCGGACAAGTGGCGAGGCTTCCTTTCGGTTCTTCAGTCGGATCTGCTGCGTCTTCATTCGGGGCAGCCTCTCGGGTGGTCGACGACCCGACTGTGAATTCGGAGCCGCTTTCTTGGATATCCGCTTATTCCTGTCCTATGCCCCTTAACTCGGTGGCCCCCAGCTCCTTCGAGGTTCTGGACGATGTATTCTCTCCCTCGTTTTTGTCGACGGACGCCACTTCGCTTTATCGGGAAGAATCCTTTGCTTTCTCCTCTCCGTGTCTTGGGGGGTCCCCTCCCCAGTTCCGTGGAGGGTCTTCGGGGCCGGCTTTTGCTAATTTCTGCGACGATGCTACTATTGATGTCCTGGTGGTAAACTCCCCCTCGTTGAGATTTGGGCAGAGCTATAGTCGAAGGCGGGTTTCCTTCCGTGGGGGTTCTACCTTCACCCCCCGAGGCGACTCTTCTTCCTCCTCGCTTCGCGACGCTGTGGAGGAGGCTTCAGGTCTAACACGCTTGGCGGGGCGTTCGCCTCGTCGAGCGTTATGATGTTGTTTCGGTTGGCGGTGCTCTTGGAATCCCAGTTGTTGTTAATGAAGATTTTGTCATGGAATGTGCGTGGCCTTTGCGACGCTCACCGGCGGCGAATTTTGGGTGCTCGTCTTTTGGAGTGGGGTTGCGACATCGCCTTCATTCAAGAAACTAAGCTGGCTGGGATGGACGCTGATTTGTGGAGGTCCTTTGGAGCTGGTGGGCTGGATGAGTTTCGTTCGTTGGATGCGGCTGGCGCGAGCGGCGGTCTTTTTGTGGCTTGGCGCTCTTCGCGCTTCTCTTTTTCGTCCGTGAGGATGGGGAATCATTCGCTTACCGTGGTGTTGACTTTGTCAGACTCTAATATGCGCGCAGCTTTCACTTGCGTGTACGGTCCTAACTCTCACATCGCTCGTAGGGAGCTTTGGGAGGACCTTCGGGAGGATGCGCTTGCTATTCGTGACTTGCCTTGGTTGTTGGGGGTGACTTCGACGTCACCATGCACTCGCAAGACCGCCCCCGTGCCCGTGGGGGCAATGATCCCGGGTCTGTGGATTTTGTGGACTTCGTTCGCGAGATGGCACTGGAGGGGCTTGTGCCTAACGATATCTCTTACACGTGGAGGTCGAATTCTTCTAGATCTCGGATCGATCGCTTCTTGGCTAGTGTCAGCTTGATGGAGGCTTTCCCCCTTTACGCAGTCAGCTCTCGTCCCCACTCTTTCTCTGACCACAGCCCCATCATCTGGGACTCCGGGGATGATCAGCGTCCTCGTGGGCTTTTCTGTTATGAGCGTTGTTGGCTCCTTGAGCCGGGGTTCAAGGATCTTGTTAGCAACCATTGGGCGCAGACTTCTTGTGAGGGTTCTGCGGCTCGTCGCTTTGACCATAAATTATCTTCTCTTAGATCGGTATTGGCTTCCTTCAAGAGGGAGTCGCGGAAGGCTCGTATTTCCGCTCATTTGGAGGCTGATGCTGCGATTCTGCGACTTGACCTCATTGAGAACGACAGGGATTTGCTTCCGGGGGAGTTGGTTGAGCGCGTTGCGGCGGTTGAGAAGGCTCGGTTGGAGGATCGAAAGAGATCGATCGAATGGCGACAACGCTCACGGGTGAGATGGCTGAAGGATGGGGATGCCAACACTGCGTACTTCCACAGGGTGGCGAGCGGCCGACGTCGTGCTAATATATTCCATCTATTTCCATTAATGGTGAGCTTTTTGCGGGGGAGAAGGATGTGGGTGTGGCCGTGGGGAGTTATTTCCGGGGCGCGTTTGGGTCCCCGGCTCCTCGGCGGTGGCGGTGGGCGGGCCAGGGGGCTTCCGTCATCCCCTCGGCTGCTGCGGAGGCGCTTGTGCGTCCGCTCTCTATGGAGGACCTCAGGGGGGCCGTTTAGGACCTCAATTCCGACGCTGCGCCGGGGCCTGATGGCTTCCCGGTGTGTTTTTTTAAAGATTTCTGGGATGTTCTCGCCAACGATGTTCTTGATGTGGCGCATGAATTCTGCGAGGGAAACGATGGCTTTGATAAACTTAATCGGGCCATAATTGTTCTTATTCCAAAGTCTAATTCGGCTTCTCGGATCGAGGACTACCGGCCAATTTCCATCTCGAATGCGATATATTTAATCATCGCAAAGGCTCTCGCGCGGCGTCTGGCCCCGCTCCTGGATTCGCTAATTTCGCCTTCTCAGGCCGCTTTCGTTCGTGGGCGGCAGATCTCGGATTGCTATGCTGTCGTTTCTGAGATCATCGACGCATGGAGGAAGAATGATTCCAAGGCGATTCTTTGGAAGATTGACTTTGCGAAGGCTTATGATACTCTGGACTGGCGGTTCTTGTGGTTTGTTCTTTCGAGGAGGGGGTTCCCTTCGACTTGGATCTCCTGGATGCGGCGTTGTGTGACAACGGCATCCCTTTCTATTCTTATCAATGGCAGGATGACCGGGGGCACTTTCCAACCTCGCCGGGGGGTTCGACAGGGCTGTCCCCTTGCTCCCCTCTTAATTGTTTTGGCGGTGGATGTTTTGCCGCGTATGATTGAGGGTGTTGTGGCGGCTGGGCTGTCTCATGGGTGTTCCTTTGGCCCGTTCCACGTTCCGATTATTCAATTTGCTGATGATACCATTTGCTTCATCGAGGGGGATACCTCCAATGTTTCCTCTATGGCTATTACTATAAACCTATTCAGTGAGCTCTCCGGCCTTCAAATCAATGGGGGAAAATCCAAGCTGGTCCCCTTCTCCATGTCTGCGGTGGAGGTTGAGGAGTGCTCGCGGATTCTGGCCTCTCCTCCTACCGATCTCCCCTTCGATTACTTGGGTCTTCCTCTGACGGTGGGGCGTGCCGGCATTCGCGATTGGAGGCCGGTTATGGAAAAGATGGAGCATCGCTTGGCTGGGTGGCGTGCGGCAATTCTCTCTCGTGGTGGGCGGTTAGTGCTTCTCAAATCTGTTCTTTCTTCCATCCCTATTTACTTCCTCTCGGTGCGCGGGATGCCGAAGGGTGTTCGTGCTAGATTGGAGAAATGTATGCGGGGATTCTTGTGGGGGAAGAAGGGGGATGGGGGGAAGGGTGTGCACTTGGTGGGATGGGATGACGTCACGCGGCCTAAGCAGGCGGGGGGGCTGGGCGTGAGGAGGTTGGCGTCTGTGAATGATGCCCTTTTGCTCAAATGGGCCGCGAGGATTTGGGGTAGGGAGGACAACTTCATGTTAAATTGTTTGAGGCTGGCGGCTGGGGATGGATTTGTATCCGCTTTTCGTGGTGATGCTCAGGGGCACTTCTCATCTTTATGGCGGGGGGTGATCGATGCCCTTAACCGCAACCGCTCTTTATTTGTTACTAAGCTTGGTGATGGAAATTTGATCCGATTTTGGGAAGATGACTGGACGGGAAGGGGGCCATTACGGAACCTTTACCCCCGGTTACACGCCTTGGTGCGAAATAAGGATGTCACGGTGGCTGGTTGCTGGGATGGTAGCACTTGGTGCCCTCGAATTTCTGAGTCCTTATCGGAGCAGCGGACGCTTGATTATATTTCTCTCTTATCCGCTCTCTCGGAGGCCCCCCTGCCCTCTCAGGGCCGTGATTTCTTGGCGTGGAAGCTCGGTTCCTTCTCTACTCGCAAGGCTTACTTGGCCCTTTTGCCGAATTTTTCAGGTGATGATGCGACGTTATTGCGGGACTGCAGATTCCTGTGGGGGCTCAGGCTCCCTGAGCGCATTGGTATTTTCCTTTGGTTACTTCGGCGGGGAAGATTGTTAACTCGTGAACGCTGTGCTATTATGTTCCCTAATGCGTCGCCGATCTGTGAACTATGTGGCGTGGGGTCGGAATCTATTGCTCACTTATTCCTTCACTGTGGCCATGTATCTGCTCTGTGGGACGACTTGGGCTGGCTTGACATGTCCTCTTTGGCTTTGTTCTGGGATAGCTTGTTCCGTGGTAGGGGGCGACCGCGGATTTCGCTGTTGGATCCTTTCGCGCGGCTGTGGAGTCTTTGGTTGGGAAGGAACGAAGCAATCTTTGCTAGGCAGCGGTTTTATCTGGAGAATATCCGCTCTTCGGCTTCGGGCTTTCTACGTGACTGGATCACATTGTAATTTGATGCTTGTGATGTTTTTGTAGCGGGGGATTCCGCCTTTTGGATACCCCCCCTCCCTTTGTCTTCTGTTTCCTGTTCTTCCTTTAACCTTTGTAAGTATCTCTTTACCTTTTTTAATGCATTGGGGTGAGCACCGCTGAGTGTGTCCCCCTTTTTTGAGCTTAAAAAAAATGTAAAAGCACGCTGCATGCCTTGATAAGATAATAAGTAGCCTTCCCTACAAAACATAACACAAAGAAGAGCAGCCACACCACACAGATAATTTCTATGGGATTTTCAAGAGAAGAAACAACAATTTTATATGTTTCAACATTTAATTCAAACAAAAAGTATAGAATTTATATGGAACGAGAATGCACCTTCGATTACACAAGGAAAAATTCAGCAAAGAGATTTTGCTATCATCCTTGTAATATCTGCTAATGGATCTTAGCCCATCAAAAGCAGTAGTATTGCTTTTGGAAGATGATCTGAGATGCAATTTAGATTTTATTTGAAATGTTGGCTGCTTGCTTTGTTTTGGGCTTCTAAAACCTTTGTGCATAGACCCCAGTTCTTCACTGAAAGCAAGAGGTGATTTATTATCTGCCTGATGAAAGAAGCAAACATCTTACTGGCAAAGTTACATAAGATGCTAAAACAATTGAACAAAAATCCATATCTTCTTACATCCAATTTTGTATAGAAGCGTGAGAAAAAATCACTGGCCATAGGAGAGTGAGATTGTGAAGAAGACTTCTCAAATTTTGAAGGTTCTGCGACATTGAATACATTGTCTGCATGGAAGAAAGAAGAAAAGGTAAAATATAATAAATTCAAAACTCAAAAAAATAAAGATGGCTGCAAAAAGTCAGCAAATTAAAAACACTGATGAAATTTAAATCAAAGAGTGATGAATTTTAAAAAAGCTTTCTTAGCGCGAATACGCCAACTCGTTGAGGTCATTCTGTCTCTTCCTAAATATGCAATTCATCATTCAATAAATATTAAGGTCAAAACAAATATACCTTTCTCCTCCCAATTTGCAACAACTGACTAAGTTTAAATGCGTCTTAAAAATTGGTGAACCTTACATTGAGAAGATACAATGCATTGTTTTTCTTTTGAGAAGAAAAAGGTTAATTAAATCTTAGATCGAACCTAACCAAGCTAGGAAGGGCTCGTAAATTTTCTCTTAAAACATATTTCATTTTGATTTATTATATTATTTTTCTTAAATTATTGGAATCTTTTTGGCTTCGTGTAACACCTTTCTTTCTTTGCAGCCTTTTAGACCTAATTTGATCGGTGGTCAGAACCCAAACCTCCGAACTCAGTCATATTGTGGAGTTGGGTTCATCCCAACAGTCACATCCAACAACCGTAATCAGCACTTTGCCCTCACTGCCATGGTAACAGTCACACAACTAGACCGAGTAATCGGTCCGTCCAACTACACTATTTGGTAGGGTGATATATAATAACTCTGGCCAATTAGACCACCGTCTAATGAAAAAATATTTTATTATTAGTTGCATTATTTGTTTTTCGTACTCTTCTTTAATGCAAAGTAAAAGCTAGATGTGTGCAATTTGGTTGTAATTCAATTGGTACTTTTCTTTTTTTTTTTTTGAAGCTCTCAATTGGTACTTTTCTCTAGTTATTTAATGACCATACATATATGAATATATAAGATAATATGTACTCGAGATGATTTTTGGATTTGAAACTAAAAATACGTAATTGAATATTCCTAAATAGTAAACCCAGTACCATTTGTTGGGAGAAAAGAATTGATTGTCATTGAAAAGACCTTGGGGCTCTCTTATATAGGAGAAAAGCCATGTGTTAATTACATGATAGGTACATGAAGAAAATAGAAATGAGAAATAAATATGAAGAAATACAAGTCTATCATGCTCAGATATGTCTATCTGCTCAGCTTGGAACATCTCTGAAATGGACCTCTAGCAAGGGCTTTGCTGAATATATCGGCAGTTTGATCTCCAGTAGGAACATGGAAGATGGATATAAGACCCTTCTGGCTCATGTCTCTAGTATAGTGGTGATCCACCTCTATATGCTTGATACGTTCATGGAAAGCGAGATTAATGGCAACAAACAGAGCTGCTCGATTTGTTGCATAAACGTTGCATGAGAAGAGGTACCTCAACAGCAAGAACAATCAAGACATATCTAACCCACATCATCTAAGTGTTGCCCTGAGCTATGGCTTAATATTCAGATTCTACATTGGATCTAGCAACCACAGTCTGCTTCTTGCTTTTCCATGACACAAGAGAGCTCACAACAAAAATAGCAAAGCCAGAAGTAGACTTCCTGTCTCTAGGGCATCCTGCATAATTTGCATCTGCACAAGCTGCTACCTCAAGAGATGTACCTCTGCTGAATAGAAGACTAGTACCTAGTAAGTCATCAAATATCTCAAAACCATAAAAACAGCATCCATATGAACCTTCCTGGGTTGCTCCATAAACTGACTCACCTTGCTTACAGCAAAGGATATATTTGGTCTAGTGATAGTAGCATAGAGGAGTTTCCCAATACGCACTTTGTATCTCCTCTTGCCTACCTCCTCAATGTCATCATCATATAATCTCATGCTCGGATCCATAGGGGGTGTAGCAAGCTTGCACCCTGTCATCCCTGTCTCTAGGAGAAGTCAGTCACAAACTTCCTTTGGGTCATCACAAGACCACTATGGTTCCTGGCGAACTCTAGTTCAAGGAAGTAACGAAGACTAGCAAGATCTTTAGTCATAAACTGCTGACCTAGGAACTCCTTAGTAGCCTGAATGACACGCCCATCATCACCAAGGCCCTAAATGTCGATTTCGATCACCATTTCGGTACCGACCGAAACAGAATTTCGATGGAATTTCGGTGGAATTTCGACTGAAATTTCGGTCATTTCGATCATTTTTTATACTAGGACCCTCATATTTCGGTCATTTCGGTCATTTCGATTGAATTTCGATTTACCGAATTTCGCTGAAATTTGAGGTCATGTTCATCACCAGTGACAGTAATATCATCAACATACACTAGCATGACAATTGTATCTCTCTGTATCCTCTGAACAAAAAGAGAATGATCCGCAGTGGACCATGCAAGCCCATGGTGCTCTATCAACTCTGATAGCTTCTGGTACCAAGCTCTCGAACTCTGATTCAGGCCGTAAATTGCTTTGTAGAGCCTGCACATCTTCTGAGACTGCCCCTCTGCAGCTGCGTATATACCTCCTCCGGTAGATCTCCATATGAAAATGCATTCTTCACATCATTGTGATGGGCGCCCGGCCCTGACGACTTTCCTATTTCGTTCTACAGGGAGTTTTTGGGACTTGATCGGAGATGAGGTGTTGAAGGTTATGCGGGAATTCTGTTGCTGCAACGTTGGATTCGAGAGACTGAATAGGGACTTAATCTTCCTCCTCCCAAAGACAGGGTCTCCTGAGCGGATTGAGGATTTTACGCCGATTGCTATTTCCAACGGAATCTATCTTATCGTGGCTAAGGTGCTGGCTACGCGTCTCTCTCGGGTGCTTGACTGCATTCATTCCTGGACGTCAAATCGGCGACAGTCTGGTTTTGGCTGCGGAGATCATTTGTGAATGGAAGCGTTGTGAAAAGCATGTGTTGCTTTGGAAGGTTGATTATTCCAAGGCGTACGACTCGTTGGATTGGCGGTTTTTATGGGCAGCGTTGTTTAAGAGAGGTTTTCCGGAGGTTTGGATTACATGGATGAAACGGTGCAACACCACGGCTTCTTTCTCTGTTCTCGTTAATGGGCGCCCTGAGGGGGGGGGGTTGTCCAGCCTCAGAAGGGTGTTAGACAGGGGTGCCCTCTCGCTCCTCTTCTGTTTGTGGTTGTTGCGGATGTTCTTGCGTGCATGGTTGGTTGTGCGCAGAGATGCGGATTTGTTTCGGGGTTCTCTGGGGGCGGGATTTCCGTCCCTTTGCTGCAGTATGTGGATGACACTATCCTTTACATTGAAGGTGGGACGGAGGTGGCCGGGACCACTGCTATTACTCTGGAAATTTTTGCTGAAATGTCGGGCCTTCACTTGAATCATGACAAGTCCATAGTTGTTCCTTTCGGTGTGACTGATGACACGGTTGTGGCCTGTAGCGCAGAGCTAGGTACTGCTTGTGGTTCCCTTCCCATTAATTATCTTGGTATACCTTTGTCGGATGGTAGGATCATGCTGGCAGATTGGTTGTCTGTTGTTGAGAAATTGGAGAGGAAGCTCTCGAGCTGGAAGGCGGCTTTGCTCTCGCGCGGTGGCAGACTTGTACTTATTAAAGCGGTCTTATTGACAATCCCTATATATTTCTTCTCTTCTCGTACGATGCCTAAGGATAGTGTAAGGCGGCTGGAGCGTCTAATGCACAGGTTCCTATGGAGTAAGGCGGGGCAGGAGAAACATGGGATTTACTTGGTGGATTGGGAAACGGTGGTGCAGTCTAAGAAGGATGGAGGTCTTGGGATTAAGAATCTGGAGACGCTCAACGAAGATTTGCTTATGAAGTGGGTAAGCAGGATTTGGGGAAGTGATGGGAGAATCTGTTGCAACCTGATCCGGCATCTTTATGGTGTGGACATTGCGAATCCTCTTATGCAGCGGCAGTGTCGGCGGAAATCAGCTTTTTGGAAGGGGATCTTGACCGTCGTGTCGCGCTTTCACGAGTTGTTTTGCCCTGTTCTAGGGAATGGGGAGATGTTTGGCTTTTGGGTGGACGACTGGACTGTTGAGGGGCCTCTTTGTGGTCGCTTTCCGCATCTATTTGCCTTGACGACAGAACAAGGGATTCGAGTTGCAGGATGCTGGGATAATGGTAACTGGATGCCTCCTTTTAGGGTGGCGTTCTTTGATCAGCATCTGGCGGACTTTCTCCTTCTATTGGATGTTCTTAGTCGGTTTGGGAAGCCTTCCACTGGGTTGGATCATTGGAGGTGGAAGGGCGCGCCCTTCTCCGTTTGAAAAGCATATGGAGCTATTTTTCGGCTGCCTCCTTCTGGCTCGGACAGCGTCACTTGTGATTGTGGGCTTATTTGGACGATGGGGCTACCCGAGAGGATTGGCTTCTTCATGTGGTTGTTTAGGAGGAAGTGTATTATGACTCGTGATAGATGCTCCAGACTTTTCGAGGGTGTATCTGATCACTGCTTGCTGTGTGGTACAGAAATTGAATCGCTGGATCATCTGTTCTTTCTTTGCCGCATTACGGCTCCTATATGGGTGGATGTGAGCTTGGACTGGTTGTGGACTGTCGACTTCGACTCGTTTTGGGCCTCTCTTTATGATGCGCGCAAAAGGCAGAAGAGGGAAATTATGGTTCTGATAGCCGTTCTGTGGGCCATTTGGCTTGCGCGCAATGCGACCTTGTTCTCAGGGATGCTTTTTTATTGTGAAAATGTATGCTATCATTATAAACAGCTACTGGATCTTGGCTTCTGTAGCTAGTTGGGTCTTTTTTTAATGTTTTATTAATATTAATATAGTGGGGCGGGCACCTTTGCGTGGTTCCCCCCTTTTTCTGACTTCAAAAAAAAGTTGGTAAAGAAGCTAATCCTGAGATACAGAAATCGATAGAGGAATACGCAATGTTGAATATCTGGCCACTGGCGAGAAGGTATCTTGATAGTCCACCCCATAGGTCTGGGTGAACCCTCGTACTACAAGTCTTGCCTTGTAGCGATCTACACTGCCATATGCCCGTTGCTTCACCATAAAGATCTATTTGCACCCCACAATAGAGGCATCTGGAGGAGCAAAAGCAATACTCTAGGTACCACAAGACTGCAAAGCAGCGATCTCCTCCATGGCTAGTCGCCAAGCTAACTACTATCTTGTACAACCTCCCGGTATGTTCATGGGATAGTAATAGCAGATAGTCCCACGACAAATCTCTTGAACTTCTCTAAAAGATGATCTATGCAAACATGAGCAGCAAGAGGATAAGTGGCACAATTACGACGTGGCTTCCTCAAGGAAATAAGCACATCAAAATCATCAGTCTCATTGTTCTCTAGTATCAGCTCCTCCTATATAGTATCATGTGGTACAAACATATCACCAGTGCCATCAATAGAAATAATGTGTTCAGTCCATACCTGAGGCGAGCTGGATGACGGAGAAGGCACATGAGCAGAGGGGTGAGTAGAGGACCTGCGAATGTAAAATCATGGCAGGAACTGAGTAAGGGTAGATGGAGGTGGAGGTGGTGGAGGAGGTGGAAGTGGTAATGACTTAGACTCAATATGGGGTGTTGTTTTCGGAGACAACAAAGGTGATGGAACAAACACATCCTCTCCAGAGTCAGAGTTAGACAACTTGTCACCTGAAGGCGAAAAATACATAATAGACTCAAATAATGTGACATCAGCACTCACATAATGCTTTCTCCCTACATGATCAAAACATCTATACCCTTTTTCGGTACGAAAATAGCCAAAGAACACGTATTTCACAGCTCTTGGAGAACTTGTCACGATCAGGAGTAAGGGAGAATAGGTCCTTTTCAGGAAACGCAATCAAGAAAGGTTCTCCAAGGATAGTGAAAGGCATGTGGTTCACCAAGTAGCAATCAGTGAGAACCGCATCACCCCAGAACGAATGAGAAGCTCGACTCTGAATCAAAAGAGTCCTCGTAACATCCATAAAAAGATGGTGTTTACATTCAGCAACACCATTCTGCTGTGAAGTGTAAGCACAATAAGCCTGATGAACAATACCAAGAGATCTGAGAAAGTCATATAGTTGTAAAGTAGAAAACCTCAAGGCATTGTTAGTACTGATAAACTTCACATTAGCAGCAAAATGTTCTTAACTTCAACAAGAAATGATTTAATTACAGGACATGTTTCTGACTTATCTTTAACAAGAACACCCAAGATAATCTAGAAAAATCATCCACATCAACCAAATAAAAACGATGTCCCAGATGATCAGGAACACGACTAGGACCCCAGATCTCAAAATGAAACAACTAAAACGACTGACTAATGTGACGACTCTGGCGACTCTGAAAAGAAGAACGATGGCGCTTCCCAAGCTGATATGCCTCATACTCCAAGTAGTACGAGTAAATATCTGAGGAAGAACATGACACAGCTTCTGCAGAGAAATGTGTCCAAAGCAAAGATGTCACATGAAAGGAGAAACAAATCCAGAAGGAATGATAGCAACACCAGCATACGGAGGTTGAACCAACATATAAAGTCCTCGCTACTCATGACCCCATCCAATCACAACACAAGAGAAGATGGATCAAATATGGCATGACAATGTAAATCTTTTATAATATGGCTAATAGACAAAAGATTCATCTGAAATGTTGGAGCATGTAAGACATTCTGCATGCGCATCGAGGGAGCTAGGACAATCTCCCCCTGACCAACAATAGGTAAATGAACACTGTTAACGTATACAATAATAGTAGTATCTGTACTTTTCTTTATTTTGTTTTCTTCTTAGTATGCTTTATGTAATTTACCCATAGGCTACTCTCCTATATAAGAGAGCCTAGGGTTCATGGAATAAGCAAGCCATTCATTTTTCCCAACATGGTATCAGAGCGACGGTCCTAGACCGGAGTTCTCGAAACCCTAACCCTAACCCCACCACACCCGCCGCCCCTCCTCTTTCTTCTTCTTCTCGCCTTATCGGCGCCGCCCTCTCTGTGCGCACCTGCGCACACGCGTGTTGTGCGCCTCCACCGTGCGCACCTGTGCTGTGCGCCTCCACCGTGCGCACCGTGCACACGCAGGCTGTGCGCCTTGCTCGCCTGTGCGCATCCTTGCGCACCCCCTGTGATCTGCGCATCCTTGCGCATCTCCTGTGCGCCTCCTGCGCATTCTAACGCACCATCAGTGCGTCGCATGTACATCGCCGGTGCACCGCCTGCGCATCCCCTGCGCGCGTGCGCGTTGTAGCGTGCATCCAGCGTGCATCCAGTGCACCTGTGCATCGTGCGTGCACGCATCACCTGTGCAACCTGCGTGCGTGTAGGGCTTAACACGAAGGTCTTCATGGGGATAGTTGCTTGAAGTCTACACATGCAACTACCCCCATCTATGGTATTGTAGACAAGAAACATTGTTTGTCAATCGTTCCAGTCTTCAATTTTCAATATGTCGGAGAGCAAGGCAGAGATCCCATCTATTGGCGCATTTCGTGGTCCAGCGCCTATTGTCAAGATGGACGGTACCAACTATGAACTGTGGGCAATGCAGTTCATGAGCATGATGAAGTCTACGGGTAAGAAGCACATTCTTACAGAACCAGAGCCTGCTGAGAAGACTGGAACCTATGCCTCCTGGGAGGCTGATGACGCATACGCCAAAGTCTGGCTATCTGGCACGTTGGCTATTGAGATTGCCAATGATATCCTCCATCAACCCACAGCGAAGGATATGTAGGACATTCTGGCGGCCACATTTTCCCAGGCGAAGAACGAAACAAAGATTCTGCAACTCCAGCATGATATCTTCACCATCAAGCAGAATGGTCGCCCCCTACATTCTCTCTATACATCACTGAGAGGGATGTTTGAGAAGCTATATAGCTTCATGCCCTTGACAGCCACGCCAGAGCAGCAGAAGACATATAGGAACGCCACTATGGCGGGAGTGTTCCTAGTTGCACTTGATCCTGAGTACGAGGCAGCACGATCACAGATTTTGGCCGACTCTACAATTCCTCCAATGGAGGAAGCCTTCCATAGACTGAGTCGGATTACAGTTCCCTCAACGGCCGCAAGTCAGAATTCTTCAGCCATGGCAGCAACCAGAGGTCGTGGCTCTCATTACCAGGGCCGTGGACGTGGACCCCGTGGGAGGAGTGGCCGCACTAGGCCAACATGCACCTATTGCCACCGAGTTGGACACAATGAAGATACATGCTATTCAAAGCATGGATTTCCTGCATCTGCACGAGCTGCTGAGCAGATAGAGCCCCCATCTGCTGCTACCTTAGATCAGCGATTTGACGATCTAGTTGCCCGTCTAAGGGGCATTATCCCACCATCGGGTCCAGCACTGACTACAGAGAGTCATTCTGATGCGGCTGCTTCTGCCTCCACTTCTACCAGTGCCTCAGGTAGTATACTTGCACTTCACAGTAGTAGTCCTGATACATTGCCATGGATTATGGACTCAGGCGCTACACATCACCTATGTGGCGACCAGAGTCTACTTACTTGTTACACCCAGATCCCTCCGGGACGGACAGTTGTCATTGCAAATGGCACGCATTCCCCCATCACTGGTCAGGGGGAGATTAGATTGACACCGTCTATGCAGCTCAAGAATGTGCTACATGCACCTGATTTTTCTATGAATCTATTGTCAATTAGTCAGATTACGAAGGATCTTCATTGTCGGGCGATTTTTGATTCATCTT
The DNA here is from genome assembly GCA_037367405.1 of Ottelia alismoides. Lineage (NCBI taxonomy): Eukaryota > Viridiplantae > Streptophyta > Magnoliopsida > Alismatales > Hydrocharitaceae > Ottelia > Ottelia alismoides. Next base: position 134,723 of record JAZKJV010010712.1, on the reverse strand, counting down.
CTTTGATTTTTCAGGACATCCATACGGGCAACGTGATTGGTCGTGGCTATGAGCAAGGAGGCCTTTATCGCCTGAATCAGACCCCATTTGCTGGAACCACATCCTCTTCTTCTGGCCAAGTATCCCCTTTACTGTGGCATCTGCGTTTAGGTCATTTACCGCTTCAGAAGTTGCGTCGAGTAGTGCCGTATAGTCTTCCTCACACATCTGTTCAGTGTGAGGCATGTCAGTTGGGAAAGCATCACAGGTCGTCCTTTCCCAGTCGTCTTGGTCGGAGTAGTACCTCCAAGTTTGAGTTATTTCATGTTGATGTCTGGGGTCCGAGTCGTGTACCTGATCATCAGGGACACAGATATTATATTGTATTTGTGGACGATTTTTCTAGAGTGTCGTGGGTGTTTCTGATGAAAAATAAATCTGAAGCCGGAAATATAATTATTCACTTTCTGAATGAAATCCAAAATGTTTTTTCTACGTCTGTGAAAAGTGTAAGAAGTGACAATGCTTTAGAGTTGTGCACTAATTTTCTTGCTAATTACTACTCATCAAAAGGAATTGTTCACCAAACATCTTGTGCCCATACATCTCAACAGAATGGGATTGCTGAAAGAAAACACCGTCACCTCCTTGATGTCACTAGATCTCTACTTATACAGAGTCATGTTCCATATTCCTACTGAGGTGATGCAGTTCTTACTGCATGTTACCTAATCAATCGGATGCCTTCGTCCGTCTTGAATGAACAGATTCCGTTCTCACTCATTTATCCTGACAAGGATCTGTTTACTCTCACTCCTCGTGTGTTTGGGTCGGTTGCGTTTGTCCATCAGTTGTCACCAGGTACTGACAAGCTCTCTCCTAGGGCTGTCAAGTGTGTCTTTGTCGGGTACTCCAGAACTCAAAAGGGGTACAAGTGCTTTGATCCTTTGCGTCGGCGGTATATGATTAGTGCAGATGTTACATTTTTTGAATCTACTATGTATTTTTCAGCATCTGGAGACAATCAGCTTCCACCTACACCACCTGATGCCATATACATGACACCACTACCACCTCAGATGCCATCATCAATACCTCCACCACCACTACCACAACAGCCCATCTCACCATTCCCGTTCCATTATACCCGCAAGCCTCCTCCACCAGCTCATGGTCATGACTCGTCTACTAGCTCGCCTATGGTATGTAATGAGAATATTAATGTTGATGGATCTGACGACATTTCTGAGCAGGATGTGTTGCAGGAGCCAGATGAGCCTACAATTGATTTGGATGTTCCCATTGCTTTACGGAAGTCGACGAGGAGTTGTGCCAAATATCCATTATCATCCTATGTGTCTTTTGAGCGGCTATCTGGAGATTTCAGGACGTTTGCTATGGCCAGCCATAGATATTCCACGGAATCATCATGAAGCTCTGCAGGATAGTAGATGGCGGCTTGCAATGGAAGAAGAAATGGCCGCACTTCAGTCCAGAGGAACTTGGACTTTGGTTTCTATACCTCCAGATGTGAATCCAGTGAGCTGCAAGTGGGTGTTCACAGTGAAGCAAAATGCAGATGGATCCATTGACAGGTACAAGGCACGTCTGGTGGCACGTGGCTTCACACAAACATATGGGGTGGATTATCTTGACACCTTCTCGCCAGTGGCACGTCATTCCACCCTAAGGATCTTGTTGTCAGTTGCAGTTGCTCGGGACTGGCCGCTCCATCATTTGGACGTGAAGAATGCATTTCTATATGGAGATTTGCAGGAGGAAGTATATATGCAACAGCCACCTGATTTTGCTGTTGAGGGGGAGTGCTCCAAGGTATGCAGGTTGCATAAGGCTATATATGGCCTTAAGCAGAGTCCAAGAGCACGGTTCCAGAAGCTCTCGGATCTCTTTGAGAAACAAGGATACAAATGCTCCAATGCTGATCATTCCTTGTTTGTACAGAAAACAGTGAGAGGTATCATTGTCATTATGGTTTATGTTGATGACATCTTGATTACAGGAGATGATGAGCAGGGCATAAGGCAGGCGAAAGAAATGCTGGGTAGTGAGTTTGTCACTAAGGATCTTGGGGTCCTTAGATACTTTCTGGGGCTTGAATTTGCCAGAAATTCCTATGGGCTAGTCATGTCACAAAGGAAATATGTTACTGATCTGTTGAGTGAAACAGGTATGCTCGAGTGTCGACCTGCTACGACACCAATGGACCCCAGCATGAAGCTTTATGAAGATAACACAGAGGAGGTGGACAGGAGAAGATATAGAGAACTGGTAGGCAAACTGTTATATGTCACGATCACTAGGCCAGATATATTATTTGCAGTGAGCCGTGTGAGCCAGTTCATGGAGCAACCACGCCAGGTGCATATGGATGCAATACATATGATACTTAGATATCTCAAATCTTCTCCAGGTGCAGGTCTGCTATTCAAGAAAGGAAAGGGGATTTCTATCACAGCATGCGCAGATGCAGATTATGCAGGATGTCCCAAGGATAGGAAGTCCACCTCAGGGTATGCTGTCTATGTTGGAGATGCCCTAGTCTCATGGAGGAGCAAGAAACAAACTGTGGTAGCTAGATCTAGTGTTGAATCCGAATATAGGGCTATGGCCCAAGCCATGGGCTTAAATTTCGCCGAAATTCGGCCGAATTTCGGTCGAATTTCGGTTTCGGTAGGTGACCGAAATTCGGCCGAAATGGCTATATCGGTCGAAATTTGGGGGGGGTCTAGTTCAAAAAGCCACCGAAATGACCGAAATTTCGGTCGAATTTCGACCGAAATTCGGCCGAAATTTCGTTTCGGTCCCTCACCGAAACGAAACCGAAATCCGACTTTTAAGGCCTTGGCCCAGGCTACTACAGAGATGATGTGGGTGAAAGCTGTGCTGACAGATCTATGTTTAGATGTACCACTTCCTATGAACTTGGAATGTGATAATCAGGTTGCATTGTTTATTGCAAACAATCCTGCATTCCATGAGCGGACCAAGCATATTGAGGTAGATTGTCACTTCATACGTGATATGATTCAGAAAGGATTCATTGCTACATCTCATGTTACTTCAGAAAATCAGACTGCAGACATATTCACCAAGGCATTGCTACGAGGTCCATTTCAGAAGTGTGCTTCCAAGCTGAGCATGATTGATATCTATGCTTCATCTTGAGGGGGAGTGTTAACGTATACAATAATAGTATTATCTGTACTTTTCTTTATTTTGTTTTCTTCTTAGTATGCTTTATGTAATTTACTCATAGGCTACTCTCCTATATAAGAGAGCCTAGGGTTCATGGAATAAGCAAGCCATTCATTTTTCCCAACAAACACCATTAGTAATCACCACCGATCTACCAGGAGGGATGGACCTGTAAGAACTGCTCGATCGCCACACATATGATGATCCATGACCCAATTAGTCAAATCTAAACTGCTACAACTAGTAAGTACATAAGCAATACCTGACGAACTCAAAGAAGCTTTGGCAGTAGATGCGACATATGAAGATCTTGCAGCTGAAGTGGTTGGAGTAGTCATCATCTCTCTCAGTCTAGAAACTATATCATCAAACCGTGCATCGTGAGAACGAGTTGGAGTAGGCTTTGTTTGCTCAGCAACACGGGCAAACACAAGATACACATGCTTCAGATAGCATGTCTCCTCCGAATGACCTGGACGACAGCAATGTGAGCATGGGTCACGTTGACGTCCTCTTCCTCGACAATGGAATCCATGCACGTGAAACTGTGAATTACCCCCTCTGTCACGAGAAGCTGACATAGCATAGGAAATATGGGCCATGATAGTAGATGAAGTAGTGATCATGCTCAGGCTCTCATAGACCTCCTCCATTAGAGGTATCGTCTCTCCAATAAGTAAGTGAGTACGTGTTGCATCGTACTCAGAGTTAAGGGATGACAAAAAGACTCATGTCATAGCAGCATTCCGGTATGCCTGTTGCTGCTCAGTGCTGGTAGTAATAGGCATAAAGCTATGCAAACGCTCAAATATGTCTCGAAAATACGATAAGTGGGCATGAAGAGGTCGACCATTCTGCTTGGTCGAAAAGATAACATACTACAATTGTAGAATCTTGCTCTCATTATTGGCATACCCATATGTGTCTGCTAAGATGTCCCATGTAGCCTTAGTTATGGGTTGATTGACGATGTCGTTGGTAATCTCTATGGTGAGCATCCCGGAGAGCCAAATCTGTGCATAGGCATCATCTGCGTCCAAGAAGCATTAGCCCCAGTCTTGTCCGCCAGCTCTGAATCCGTCACAATGTGCTCCTTGTTATGGTACTGCATAAGGGTGCGAAAAGCATGAACCACAACTCGTATTTGGTCCCATCTATCTTTACGATGGAAGCTGGACCCTTGAAGGCAACGAACGATGAAAAAGCATCACCCTTGTTCTCTGACATAGTAAAAAGAACGCCGATAATCTAGAACAAAACTAGAGAATAGACTATTTTGGGCGAGTCTACACAATCATATAGAGGAGTGGTTGTACGTATAAACTCATACAACCATCCTCTTCAATCATCGTTGCAGACTAGGATCGGAAGACGTGATTTATATGTTCGAAATCACGAAATCCGAACAAAATCAGACCATATAGGCATGCAGAAATGGCTGAACTATAACCCGCAGAATGTGGGATGGCACACAAAGTGGTGGCAAGCAGCAAAGCCGCGAGAAGGGAGCCGATGGCAGGGGAGGCCAATTCGGTGGGCTTGGGCGGCCTACTGGGAGGGAGGCGGCAACTTGCTGGGGAGGGACAATTGCTGGTGGTGGGGAGGGACGACTGCCAACGGGTGGGTAATGGGGAGTAGGGTTAGGGTTGGTGGGATATGGGAGCCCTGGTCTAAGACCGTTGCTCTGATACCATGTTGAAAGAAAAGAATTGCTTATCATTGAAAAGAGACTATGGTTCTCTTATATAGAAGAAAAGTCGGATGTTAATTATATGAGAGGTACATGAAGAAAATAGAAATGAGAAATAAATATAAAGAGATACAAATATCTCAACACCAATTATTCCCATAATGCGATACCGACTTTGCAACACTGAATCAAAATAAATGCTTTCTACTCAGCTTTGCTTTTTAATCCTCACCTAGATCTCATTCTTGAGAACCTTTGGTTGAGTTTGATTGGAGGTGAAGTGCTAGGTTATCAGCTCAAGGGAATTAACCCCCATTACAAAAGTAACCCCCAATGCATTCTTGGGATGGTTGGAGTTAAATGATGATTAGGGTTATCCCCGCAAGAGGCGTCAACCCTCCATTGCGCAAATTAGCCTCTGGTGTTTGCACCTTTAAAAAAAATCTCTAGCGCTTGCTTATGAGGGATTGGAGTTAAGAACGATAACTTTTTAGCCATTGAGTGAACTTTTGATGTTATCCATGGGATGACCATTGTTGTTGTGTGAGTGTTGAATGGGAATGAGCATGGCCTTAAATATTCATTTTAGTGGCCATTCACCAAAACCTGGAATGGGAAATTTTAGGAATTTTGCTGATATGTTAATGATATCACTTAAAATTATGGAAATGTGTTAAATTCTTCCTTCCAAAAATAGGATTTGCATTTTTCCAATGTTCTTTTATAGAATTGGCTTTATTTTACTCTATTTAGTTGTAACCCTTCGGGGTACTTTTGTGTAATTTTCTATTTATGAGTGCTTTAGGGTTTCGGTTTATAGAAGAACCCCTAGACCTCTTGAATAAAGTATCTTTTTTCATTCTCTCATATTTCTCTCCACATGGTATCAGAGCAGCAATCCTATACTGATGTTCTGACCTAGATCTCACTGCCACCAGCCCTCTTCTCTCTTCCTCTCCATAACCCTTGTGTGGGCTCCTCTTCCAGAAACTAGGGCCCCATGCAAGGCCCTTCAGGCCTTCTCCTCATATGCACAGGGATTGTCGAGACCCCGTACGCCACTGCCTGGGCTCTTGCGGGCCCTCTAGCTATCCGCCTAGGTTGTAGCCATGTCCTGTGGGCGCTCCTACAGCCTTGCACCTCCATCGAACATTGTAGTCGTGCCCAGCACCTCCGCCAAGAGCCATAGCACCTTGACTGATGGCTTATTAGGTCCTCTAGCACCGGCTAAGGGCTACAGCAACTCCGCCAAGGGCCTATTGCGTAGCACCTCCTGCAAACCCCTTAGCACCTCCACATGGGTCCCTGACACCTCCTACGGGTGCCCAACACCATCTGCAGGAGTCGACAACTCCGAGCAACTCTGATTTGTGGCAGCACGGCCACAGTTTGTAGCTTTAAAAGTCTGAAGGGGCTAAAACGGAGAACTCTGTCACCCATATGTTTGATTAACAAAACAATATTCTCTTCTAGGTCACTTCTTCTTGAACACGATGACATCTCTTCCCACTGAGACCAAGCCCTTATACCCGACTACTTCTATGATGGTACAGGGCACATCTATCAAACACAAGGGCACATAAAACTATGTGCTTTGGTCTTGTATTGTTTAAGGTGTTCATCGGTGGCCAACGCAAGAATCATATCCTAACTAAAGATCCGCTTAATGAGATGGAAAGAGATTATGACACGTGGTATGCAGACATTTGTCAAGTCAGCACTAGGATGACCAATAGCGTCTGACCAAATAATATGACAAAGCTTCTCTACAAAGACGTTGTAAAGGAGATGTGGGAGAATTTGGAACAAATTTACTCCTACAAGACGATGAAGTCTCAGCTCGCAAATATTTATATGACGATCTGGTCTACAACTTAGGAGGGTTCTAGTCTCAGTGAGTAGTACATGCATCTAACCAGTCTATTTGAGGAGCTTCTGATTTTTTAACCAGCTTGTTGCGACAAATAGGTAGGAGAGCATTCTGGGTGGCAATTTATCGCTTCCTTTCCGAAGTACATCCATAATACCAAGTTGTGAAGGAGCAGTTTTTGACAGTTAATACCTTGCCACTAATTCAGAACAGCTTTGGTCATTTTCAGAAACTAGAGACATCTGATGGACGTACTTATGCTCGACCCTCCGCAAAGAAGTCCACTCACTATGCATCATCTGGGAATAAAGGATGGCAGAGTTTTCGTGAAGGTAAAGGCTGTGACTTTGGTTGACATCGTGTATGTGACTATGGACGTGGACGAGATTTTGGTCGTCTATGTGGCTGTGAGTTTATTTCTCATCGGTGACCAGCGTGCATTCATTGTGGGCGTTGGAACCATCCATTAAAGCGATGATGGGTGAAGTTTGGCATATAGTCCAATGCGAACAGTGAATATGAGACAGCCTCCTATTAGACATCATATGATACTACAAAAGACTCACTTGATCAGCATTCTGGTGGAAAGCCAGCACCATTTAGTGCTTCAAAATACTCAAGTCCCACCTAAGGCAGCTTCTACAGAACTCCAACGTCTCCACATGTGAAAGTACTAATGTTGCTACTACTGCTAGTTTGGCTATAACTCGAGTATAGTAGCCAACTTCGTCTCTGCTTCTAGTACGCATGGATTATTTACTCTAGGGCATCTACCCATTTGGCAGAAGAAGATAGTCTACTTACCTTCTCTCAACCCTCTTCCTCGGTGAAGACGATTCGAGTTGCTAACGGAGCTCACTCCCCCGTGGCCCCATCACTACTGTAGGAACTGTGGAGTTCTCTTCCAAGCTTCGACTAACTGGACTCCATTGTACCTCTGTTTTTCCTCTTAGCTTATTATATGTTCAAAAGCTATGTACTGAGCTTGATTATCGGGAGATTTTTTATGAGTACTATTATTGTTTTTAAGATACTCCAGATGAAGCAGATTTTCGGTGGGGGCATGAGAAGAATGGACTCTACTATCTTGATATTCTACTTGATTCAAGTTTTGTTGGCATTGCGTCTATCTCTAACAATCATTTGCTTTGGCATATCGACTTGGACATCCTCTTGCCAAGGCAATCTCCGATTCTCCATGATGTTCCCTAAACTTTCTACACTAAAGCCCTCTGAGTGCGAGGGATGTATGTTCGAAAAACATCATCGACCATCCTTTCCTGCATGTGAGGAGCCCCATCATGATGTTCTTTTTGCTCTTGTCCATTGTAATGTATAGAGACCTTATCCAATCCATACTCTCAGTAGACACAAATATTTTGTTGTTTTTGTTTATGATTGTAGTCGATCATCTTGGGTTTATCTTTTTTTTAATGAAATGAGGGTGAGCTCCTAAGGTGGGAGTCACCGCAGAATCTATTTCATTAAAGGATTAGAGTACATTACCTTGATGCCCAAAAGTTAAAAAGCGTGCAATGGGACGTGACCTTCTTCGAGCAAAAAAACATGATTATTAAATATCAGTTTATTTCGTCCAATCCATATGGTCCAAAGGACGGCAAACGGCTTGGACAGTCATCCGTGGAGCGGGCGCCCACAGCCTGGATCGATCTCCAAAACTCCGTAGCCCCGCCGACCTCCATTCAAGGGATCCCGACCTCCCTTCACACCTGGACCGAGGACGCGCAATCAGAAAAAATGTGATTTGAGTCTTCAACCAACCCGTCGCATCTTGGGTCTATCTGATAAAGGAACATTTTGAGATCAATAAAAATTGTTAAGAATTTCTTCCAGTGCACAAAACATTCTTCTCTACTTGTGTTCAAAAATTGTGTATTGATAATGCTCTAGATTTCATCCAACATGACTTGATGACATTCTTTACTTCCCATAAAATTGTTTGCTAAATCTCATGTCCATATACCTCTCACCAAATTGGAGTAGCATAAAGGAAACTTAGACATCTTCTTAACATTGTTCGATCTCTTCTCACTCAAATGAAGGTTCAGAAGACCTACCGCGGTGATGTCATTCTTACAATCGTCCATCGTATCAACAGGGTCCGGTCCTCGATCTTAAAGGGGGACATTCCTTCCTTGTTACTCTATCTCAGTGTGCCACCCATCCTATTACCTCTGAGGATTTTTTAGGTATATTGTGTTTGTCCACAATTTTCATGCCCCTGACAAGTTGTCACCTAGGACGGTCAAGTATGTTTTTCTTGGTTATTCATGCACCTAAAAGGGCTACATGTACTACGACCCTGCTGGATACTGATACTATATTTCTCGGGATGTTACTTTTTTTGAACAAACTAGCCTCTTTACCCAGTTTATCACGGATATTCCAATTGGTCTTCCTCCACCATCAATTGTTTATAAGCGCAAGCATACATATGTGGATCCTTATGTGCCTTTGTATGTTCCTCTTCTGCAGGATGAGATGTCATCTTCAAGTGCTCCCACCATGATGCCCCGGATGTGCCTCGGGAGCTCTTCTCTACAGAGTAGTAAAGTAGTGGGCTTTCTACCCTACCGATGGTTTATCATGCTATGACAAAAGATGTGCATGTGCTCTCATGACCGTTTATATTCCCAGAGGTCATCATAGTGATTTCCAAGATTACGGTTGGCGACAAGCAATGGATGAGGAAATGAATGCTCTGACATCCAAGGGAACATGGGACCACGTACTATGTCTCATGGGAATTCGACATGTGGCTTGCAATGGGTCTTCATGACCAAACAGTCGTCTGATGGGTTCATTGACTGGTTGAAAGTGCGACTGGTTGCCAAAGGATTTTCACAGACTTATGGGGTTGACTACTTTAAAACTTTTTCCCCAGTGACGAGGATTGTGTTGACTTCGAAAAGCTATATACGGCATTAAGCAAAATCCTTAGGCGTGGTTTGATAGACTTACTACTGAGATCAACACTCTTGGCTTTCAGAGGACAACCTCTTATTACTCATTTTTTGTCAAATGATTGTTCATTGGTACTATCATACTTGCTGTTTATGTTGATGATATAGTTGTTACGGATGACGAACACAATTCAGAGACTACGGATTTTCATCAGAAGGTCTTTGTCACGAAGGACCTCGACCAACTCCGCAACTTCCTTGGTATAGAAGTAATATATACTACAGAAGGACTTCATCTCTCACAAAGAAAGTATTGCTTGGACATTCTTACTGAGGTTGTACTACTTGGATGCAAGCCTTCTGGCATCCCTGCAGACCCGAGGAAGCATTCTACTTCCGTTGATCATGCATTTGAAGATGCTGCACGATATAGAAGCCTAATTGGCAAATTGCTTTACCTTACTGTCACTAGGTCGGATACATCTTATGTTGTGAGTAGAGCCAGTCAACACATGGAGAGACCACTGTAGAGTCATTGGCAGGATATTCTTCTGATCATGTGCTACTTGAAGGTTTGTTTTGTATATAATTGTTGAAATTGGCCTCTTATAGATGAACATGTTAGGAATGATTGTTTTGTATGAAACTTGAATCACATATTCCCCTCAACATATTAAGTAGATCCCCCTAAGTCTTCCTTTAAAAAAAAGCCAAATGCAAGGAGTTACCGACCCCCTTGAATGCAGGCTCCCAGCTCCCATACATACATACATACATATGTGTGTGTCTAATATGATTGTTGGATAACATTACAAGGGTGATTGAGATGTGTTTTGGAGTGTAAGGGCAATGCATGGAATGTCATATATAGTTAAAACTCTCCGATAGTTTTCATCTTTAACAATTGAGTCCTATTCACCAATAAAAGTGTGTATAAAGTTCGTTGCTTAATCAATAATTCATTGTATGTCAACGATTCCAACAGCATCGTAGATGTTTCCAGTGATGATATTGATTCTCCGATGGCATCATAGTTGACCCCAACAATAACAATGGTAGGCAACACATGGATCCACTAGCATCGATAGTAGGTGGAGGCCGATGCAACATTTATGCCATGCAACAATGTCAAGAGACAATTACGATGGTAGTTCAGTAGAGGTAGTTCGTCTACTTACATTTGCGATGAGTTAGTTAATTCTACCAAAAATTGGATGATTCAAATATGTCTTCCGCTTGCATTATTTCCTCTTTAGTGGTTTTGATTTCCATCAATACCTACATCATTGAATCAAAAACTTTCATGCACGGTGCATAAGGATCCTAAATATGTGGATATCATAAGTCAAGGAAGACAAATCTTCTTGCAATTCTTCAATTGTCTTCTAAGATCGTCATGATGGGCGAAGGATTTGAGAAGCTATGACAGTAAGAGACGAATGAATAATGAGAGAACACTCAGATGGCGTGATGCTTTGGATGGGAATGGTTCAAGACATGTGTGATGAGGAGAGGATGCATGCCAAGCCATGTGAGAAAGGTGAGGAAAAGGGATTGAGGGGCAACGATAAGGGGTTTAAGAAAAGGGAGAATAAAAAAAAAAGAAGGGGTACCCAATGGTTAAGTAAGATTTATACCGTTAATTGTTCTTTCATTACACACGGTAAATATATATATAGAGAGAGAGAGAGAATACCATATAAGAGACATACCTTTTCACCTAAAAGTCACAACTGTTCGCCTAAAGGACACCTCTACTGGATTCCTCTCGTAATTTACAAATTTTAATTAATCAATTAAAATACAAGGTTGTGTTGTTTAGTGTCAAAGGTGATAGCTTTTTATTTGAAGATGCATCGGTGATGATACATGCTTCTACTTGTAGTTGTGGCTTGATGATTGATGGGCAAAGGATGTTGGTCGTGATCCTTCTCGAGCTCCCCATGTGCATCGACAACTGCACATCCATTGCTTGCTAACGGGGTAACAATCGTCAAGATGGCGGTGTTTATGCCCTTTTTTTATTCCTATCTCAGACCAAATTTTTTGCAAAACTAATTCAATAGCTCACACTTTTAGAGGACATTTGTCCCAACCAAGGGAGAGTAAATGGTTAGGTGAGGTTCCATGATCATTTCAGCATAGATGTTGCATAAGAGGCATCCAACTCATTCAGATTAAAACCATCTTTGTCTGCAACCTAATTTCGAAGTGAGGCAATTATCAATTATGTTTGCATTCATGGCTCGTGCTTGGAGGCATTTTATGACAAAGGTATGTAGGAGAAAAGGGTGGTGATCTCAACAAAACCTACATGGCACAAGAAGCCGCTGTGATTTCATAGCCAGAAAGTTTGATTTTCGGTGCAGTTGTCCCTATTGAATATTCATCCATCAATAAGATTATTATCCCATGCGAAATTCTAGGGTATGTTTAGAGATCTTGGGACTCAATACATATCATATATTAGGCATACAATAGATTGATGTAAAAATTCTTTAAGAATTCTGTACATTATCCATATCCAGTGTTCCCCTTCTTCCACCTCATCTCCCTTCATGATTTCATTCTTCCATTCATCTCATGCAACCATGCCAACCATTGTGTTCAGATTGCATGAAACAAGAAGTGTGGGAAGTCTAAATTGTGAATATTACTAAATCAGAAAATGACACTCAGACACATTGCTCTCAATGATTCATACGTGCCTAGGGCCTGGGCTTGTGCTCCTCCTCTACTCTCCTGTGTTCTTTCTCTCTCCATTCCTCTACTTCTTCAGTTGCGTCAATGGATCTCTCAACGATTTTTCCAATGGTGAAACAGGAAAGTGCCCAGATTTATATTGCACTGAAGTTTGTGTTATTATAATCATCTCTTCCATCAATTCAGATATCCTTTGTTCTATATGCATATAGCATGCCTTACATTTCGAGTTTAGTTCAAAAATGTGACTTTGATCACGACAAGTGTTACATCTTGAATAACTTCACCGCAGTTTTTTTCTATTCGTATAGAAGTAACTGCAAGAAGGAAGATCCATAATGACAGTTGAAAAACGATATCGGATGCACAAAGAATTGCAGTATTTAAAATACTCGGGTATGGAATAACCACCATCTAGACACAACTAGAATGTCACTTTCGTTTCCACGAGGGTAGAACAACCTGGGCAAGCAAACGCTCGAGACTTTTATGCAGGCTTGCAGCAACCAAACGCATGTACCCACGAGGCAGCAACTTACAATTACATCACCGGGGTTGTGACGTAAACATTTCATGCGTAGCGAATTGTAATCTGTGTCACTTCGTAAGAGTCAAAATCCCATGAACTGTGTAACGCTAAGTTCATCGCGTGGTCTTCTTTTCTACGTAATGGAAGAAGAGTAATAGCATTAAAAAAAGGCGGTGAGGCAGCCGGATAGTACGTACCACCCTGAGCTTTTGCTCTTCTCTTTCCTTCCATCGCATCCTGCACAGAATCCATAACCACTATCAAGTTTTCCAGTGCCAAAGAGGTCCGCAGAAACACCCAAAAAATCCCATCTCTTATTAGCCCAGGAATTACCCACATCTTCCCGCGACCGCATAGTCATACCCCTCTTCCCCAACGCATCCTCGAACGCCCGCAGCCTGACTTTCAGCTTCTCCCCATTGTCCGGCAACTTCCTCGTGAGAGCGCCGCCGTTGATCTGAGCTCTGAGCAGTGCGATCTTCTCCCTGAGACAATGATCGGACATCTCCTCGGCCTCGGTAGACTCAGAGGAGCGGCCGATCACGACCAGCTCCGCGGGAGGGTCCCCGCTGTCGCGCATAATCTCGTCGAGGAGGATCTTCCTCGCCATTGTCTCTCCCATTGGGACGGAGAGAGAGGTGAGAAGGGGTTTAAGGTGCAGGACGGGGGAAGAAGCGGAAGTTTTACATGAGCCCGGGAATCGGAGGGCATTGGCTGGAGGAGGCGCAAAATATGGAAACTGAAAGTGGGGACGCCAATGGGTTTTCTTTAATATTGAAGTATATTAAAAGGGAAAAATGGTGTTGCACCAATGAGCTACCCTGTGTCATTTTTCCGTAATTTTTTCAAATGTCATCATATATATTTATTTATATATCCTTCCAATATGCAATTCGAATTTCGTCAGAAACAGAGGTTTATATACCCTTCATCTAGAATGGATAACTTTAATGGTCTAAATGTTGTAATCGACGTGTTCTAAATCTTTCTTTTTGATGAAATTCGAATGCTATATTGCAGGGATATATATACATGAATATACACAGTGATATTTTGCAATAAAAATGCTGAAAATGGCGAGAGGATTGCATGTTAGCTGCCCCCTAAGGGCAACCCCATCAAACACATATTAAAAGGTATTTTGCATAATAGTTTCTCAACTTTTGATCCAATCCCAAAACGTGCCATCATCTTTCGAAAGTGGGAAGTTGGATCTTTCGATTCTTATCTAAATGGTAGAAATACCACTGTTAAAAAATCAAAGATGGGCGAACTCATCCCCCACCCAACCTCTTCTTTACGTAAACTCCTCGTTCTCAAAAAAAAACATGATCTCGTCCCTAGTTCTCTGTGGTATGTCCTCCCATTCATCGCCGCCTCTCCCGTCCCCGTCAACATTCCCTCTTTCTCCCCAACATCAAGCAATGCATGTCTCCTACATCGGGCTCATGCATGGCCATCCCAGTCACCATTTCCCTCTTCCTCCCCTATACTATATCCTCAGCATGGATATCAAGAGCACATGTTCTCTGCTCATTGTTATACTCTCTCTACTTTTGTAAGAAAATCTTGGTAAGTTCAAGAAAGATTCAACTAAATCAATGTGCTCGTTCTTTGCGACGCGCGTCTCTTTCTCTCAAAGCTTGCACTCCAAAGTCACTCTCGATTTATATTTACATCATGTATGTTGACATGGCTTTATTGTAGTAATCGTATTTTATATTCACTATTGGTTTAAAAAAATTATGTGTAAATGGCCTCTCTTCCCTAAAGGAGCGTAAATTCTTGTGAGGTTGTGCACCTTGATGCATTTCTGTGTGAAAGTCTTTCTTCTGCTTTATAAGATAAACGTGATTGAAATTATGTACCTTGAGACGTTCACCCAACCTCTTCTTTACGTAAACTCCTCGTTCCCAAAAAAACATGATCTCCTCCTAGTTCTCTGTGGTATGTCCGCCCATTCATCCCACCTCCCCCATCCCCATCAACATTTCCCTCTTCCTCCCCGACATCAAGCAATGCATGTCTCCTACATCGGCCTCCTGCATGGCCATCCCCGTCAACATTTCCCTCTTCCTCCCATATACTCTATCCTCAACATGCATATCAAGAGCACATGTTCTCTACTCATTGTTATACTCTCTCTACTTTTGTAGGAAAATCTTGGTAAGTTCAAGAAAGATTCAACTAAATCAATGTGCCCATTCTTTGCGACGTGTGTCTCTTTCCCTCAAAGCTTGCGCTCCGAAGTCACTCTCGATTTATATATACATAATGTATGTTGACATATCTTTATTGTAGTAATCGTATTTTATATTCATTATTGGTTTAAAAAATTTTGATGTAAATGGCTTCTCTTCCCTGAAGGAGGGTAAACTCTTGTGAGGTTGTGCACCTTGATGCGTTTCTGTGTGAAAGCTTTTCTTCTGTTTATAAGATAAACATGATTGAAATTGTGTACCTTGAGACATTCACCCAACCACTTCTTTACGTAAACTACTTGTTCCCAGAAAAAACATGATCTCGTCCTAGTTCTCTATGGTATGTCCGCCCATTCATCCCCACCTCCCCCCATCACCGTCAATATTTCCCTCTTCCTCCCCGACATCAAGCAATGCATGTCTCCTACATCAGCCTCTTGCATGGCCATCCCCGTCAACATTTCCCTCTTCCTCCCATATACTCTATCCTCAACATGCATATCAAGAGCATATGTTCTCTACTCATTGTTTTACTCTCTCTCTCTCTCTCTCTCTACTTTTGTAAGAAAATCTTGGTAAGTTCAAGAAAGAATTAACTAAATCAGTGTGCTCATTCTTTACGACGCGCGTCACTTTATCTCAAAGCTTGCGCTCTGAAGTCACTCTCCATTTGTATTTACATCATGTATGCTGACACGGCTTTATTGTAGTAGTCGTATTTTATATTCATTATTGGTTGAAAAATTGTGTAAATGGCCTCTCTCTCCTAAAGAAGGGTAAACTCTTGTGAGGTTGTGCACCATGATGCATATCTGTGTGAAAGCCTTTCTTCTGCTTTTATAAGATAAACATGATTGAAGTTGTGTACCTAGAGACGTTCCAAGTGAAACGATTTATTGTTTATGTAAGATGAATATTGTTGAGTCGTGTGCTTGCAATAAGATTTGGAATACAATAGAACTACAATTTAATGGAATGTTTCCAAGCCTACGTAGGTCAAACTCAAGCATAGGACATATCCCTAAGGTGGATGAACATGTCTACATCTATATGTATTATGGTTTGTTTGTTTTGATTTGTTTATTTTTTTAAAACAATCATTATTCTTTATAGTCAACCTGATGGATCCATTATTCATCTACTTTATATGATGATTATAACATAATCCCCTTGATAATTCATTAATTAAATTACCAAGAATAAAAAACAACTCTGTTTTTAATTTGAATTGAGCATAATATTTTATGTAAAAATAAAGTATTTTGACTTAATTTTCCTTCTATTATATTCTTTGATTAATTAGCTAACTTAGCACCAAAATTTAAAATCCATAAAAATTAGAAAATCAGAAGAAAATACAAACAATTTGACATTGCATATTTTGTACATAGTTTATCTTTATTGATTTTATTTTATCTTTTTCTAACCTATAAAAATCCATATAAATTAGATTAATTATGTACATATTATATATAATTGACTCGCTAATTAAATTAAAGGTAAAATACAATAAATACAAAATGAAAAAATACGGTATTTTATCAACTACAAAGTGCCTCCAAAAAACCATCTTGTACAATTAACCTCTTTTGATTTTGGGTCCTTCGTAAAAGGTGTAGATCTCGTCCAGATGAATAACTTTTATGTCGATCACGTCTTGATTTGACTCTATTTACTATTTATTTTCAGTCTTATTTTAAATTTATTTATTTATTTTTTATATTACTTTTCCATGATTTTATTTTTTTATTATTTATTTATTTATTTTACTATTTTTTATTTTGTTAATTTATGTTACTTCTTATTTATTTTCATCTCTCCTATCTCTCTTCATTTCCCTTCTCAGGTGACCTCGCTTGTCCCCCTCTATTTCACAACACACGAGGAGCATGTGATCCCATGCCTTCCCTCTCTCCTCTTGTACGTGTCACGAACGTGCCATCTCCTTCCCCTCCAAGCACGTGCCGGTATGTGTTGATACCTCTACCTCCCATTCGCTATGCTTGCGCTCCCCCACTCTCATCCCGTGCATAACGACCACCACCTCCTTTACCTTCCCCTCAACTGACACCACCAATACTCCTCTTTCTGTGACCATCGTCGTCCGTCGTTACTAAGTCCCCGCCTGCTCCTCACATAAAGCAAGCTCCACCCCTCCATCCACGGCCATCCAACTCTAACAGAGCTACCCTCCCCCTTCCAGTCGCACTCTCTCATGGTGACGTCGGGAGAAGAGGAGCCTCATCAACGATGAAGAAAGTGGCAGAATAAGGTGAGATCCTTGTCCTACCCTCGGCCAAGTAGCAGCAGTCATTGAAGCTACAGAGCTCAGATCTTCCTTACCGGATCCTTGAATGGAGATCAGAGGAGCATAGCCCCTCCTCATATATGTGATTCTCACACGACTCCACCCTGCCTCTCTGCCTCACACCTCTAGTGTTGATGATCTAATTCATCCGCTCCCATCCATCATCAGGTAACCCCCTTCACATCTCATCCCTTTTCTTCTTCTTCGCACCATCGCCATCTTGACAAGTCGATTGCTTTCAACCATCGAATCCTTCCCTTCTCCGCCTACGTCCCATAACCCTTCATCGTCGGCTCGTATAAGGCCGGAGCTAAAGATCCAGGTCTCATTATTCGACAGATCTCCCCATCTCCCCCTTCATTCGTGTCTTTGTGATCTAACTATGTAGGATAAGATACGTCGGGAGCTCCTTCTTTGATAGTCCAACCTTGCTTTCTCGCCATCAATGATGAATCTGTACGTCAATAAACTACACTCCGCCAAGCCATCGGAGCACGATGACTCTGCCCCGCCCCTCCGCCTCGCCTTCGCCAGTAGTCAACGGAGCTCCTAGGCATGTAACGCATGGTCCAGCTCCACTCCACCCTGCTACTCTGCCTCGATCGACAAGTTGATTGGCCACCTCCATAGGTCGTCGTATCATATGCTCACGATCACCTCAAGCCCCGTACGAGGGCAGCTTCCTCGACTTTCACCGTCGTAAATTCCCTCTACTCCATCGCCCTTTAGCAGTTCGATCGTGTGTCGATCGAACCCTCATCTTCGACCGATGCATGCCGCGTCCTCACCATTCACCTTTATCAATTCAGGCCACCGCTAACCGTTCGCTTCATCACCATCAGTCGCATTTGCCTCCAGCTCCTCCCTTCGCATCATCGTCGCTCACCCTCGACTCACAATCACTGTAGGATCAAGACTTAAGACTTGATACAACAACCATTAAGGCACCACGACGACACCATCGAGCCTCCACACCCGACCTGCAACTCTGCCTCAACCGAACTTATTTAGTGAGCCATGTATAGGCTCGATTCTCAAGCTTGCCCTTTGCCCCCCCTGAGACTCCCACACCACGTGCACTGTGCAATGGGAAAGTTGTAGAAGGGTACCTCTCTTCCTCTAAGTTTACAAGAAACTCCCTGCCCAATGATGAATACAACTATTAACATTCTTTCTACATTCTGTCTTAAAACCCTTAACAAAAATATATAAATATGCATTACAATTTATTTCTTATCAAAACTTCATTCATGAATAATTGTGTCATTTTGGATAATAAAACATGTAAATAAATAAAAGAATAAAATAAAAAAGAAGGTAGATTGTAAATATGTATATACGTACATGTTGAACACGAATTTTGCAGAGGTCGTGTCGATTCACAAGGCGAATCCACAGTCGCTGATTTGATCTCCAGTGAAATACGCAGTTCAAACAACAATTAACCTACAACAGATAAATCAAGCAATGAAAGTAAATGCGTAGAGTTAAAATTTATTATAACTGTACAACAAGATGTGTAAAGGTGCAAGTATGTGTAGAGGTCAAACACAGGGAGCAG
The DNA here is from genome assembly GCA_037367405.1 of Ottelia alismoides. NCBI lineage: Eukaryota > Viridiplantae > Streptophyta > Magnoliopsida > Alismatales > Hydrocharitaceae > Ottelia > Ottelia alismoides. The sequence continues at coordinate 115,742 of JAZKJV010010712.1, read as the reverse complement.
ACAGGTGGGACGGGGCAACAATGCTCAAAAATGTGAATGTGAAGTATTTGTCTATCTATGCTATTTTTTGTGGGTTTTTAATTTTATTTTTTTATTTAATTTTTAATTTTATATTTTTGTATTTTGATTTTTAATTTTCTGATTTTCTATTTTCTTTTTATATTTTATATTTTTTCTTTTTAGAATAAGATATAAAGTATATAAGAAATATATGTATACACTCAAGATAAGAGAGAGATGAAAAAAGGGAAAAAATACTTAAAATACAGGAAAAAAATATTGTTGTGCTTTTTATATTTTTCTAATGTTTTTGTGATTTTTCTATATTTTTCCTTTTTTTATATTTTTAAAGGTAAAAATACTAGAAAACATTCGTCATATATATTCCCTCAAAAGTGCAAATAAATACCGTATAATATCTTATTCTAAGACAGCTGCAATTGAGATCAAAATATATTAACTAAGTTGCTGGACAATTAAAATGATGATTAAAAATAGTAATCAGTGTCCAAAATTCCTCAAATTAATTTTGAATCAAAGATAATAAAACAAAGAAAATTTCGAAACATATTTGTATTTTTAGGATTTTTTTGGAATTTTTAATATTTTTATGAAGGTTTTTAGTGCTTTATAATTTTTAGAAGTTTTCTTTCATATTTTTTTGTTATTTTTGGATTGAAGTTAAAAGGCACTAAAAGACACAAAATATATTTTTTTGGATTTTTTTTGATGTGTTTTATAATTTTTATGGATTTTATAATGCAAACAGTGCTGAAAATGATTTTTTTTATTTTTTACAAATAAATAAAATGCAATAAATATGCAAAATAAAAATATGCTGTGATACAACTATGCAACATGAACTTATGGTGATTTTTGTGGATTTTTTAAGTATTCAGAGATGCATGAAACAATTAGAATCAACAAAAAGAAAATACATTTCTGGCAGGGCATTTGTGCAAATATGGAAAAGTTCAAGGGCTTGCACGTAAATTGTCCACAAAATATAGAACGTAATTAAAATTCTCTGGACCAATAAGAAATACGCAAAGCCGCAGGGGCTTATCTGCAAAAGTCCCTAAGGTACACGTACGTAGCGCGCGCGCCTGTCAGGGGCAAAATGTAATTCACAATAAATACGAGGGCTAAAGTGCAAAGCGCCAGAACCTTTTAACTGCAAGTGAAAGCTTTAGAACTGAAACTAAATACGAGAAAAAGCCGGAATCCTTCTACAAAATCGCCAAGTCACGTGCTCAACGCACGTGACCTGGCAGGGACCTTTCCGCAAATAGACACAAGTTAGGGGTTACAAATGCAAAATCCCCTAAATAATAAGCCTACAGATGAAAGTTTTAGTATTTAATATAAAATACAAAAAGCGGGCAAGGTATACTTGCAAAATACCCAGAGGCGCGAATCGGACGGTTGTTAGCGCGCCCCACTTGCCACGTATCGTATCCTAACGCGCCGATACCGCTTTGACTCCAGCGACTGGGATTAGATCGGGCTTGATGATCAAATGATGGGGACGACAGAAGATCCAACGACTGTTGCAAGATCTGGAGCTTCTGGTCAATCGGACGGCGGCGGGCAAGGCTGGAAGAACAGGGAGGAGCCCTCACTGGAGCGAGCTTCCCCCGCGGAGAACGCCTGCCTCCGTCAGCCGTCGGAATTTCAAAAAGGGTCAGGGAGCTTCCTGGGGCAACCTTCTGGCGTTTGGCGGCCTCAAAATGGCGTGAGAACCGCTGGCAGGCCGCGCGACGAGGGAGAACGGGGAGCGCTCCAGGTATCAAGATTTTCCAAAATCGACCCCCTCCATGGGATCCTTTACTCCTGTGGCCTGCAAAACTAGTTAAGAAGGACGCGGGCAAGATGCTGAGACCTTCCAGATGGGAGAAAGGTGCGGGGATGGTGCAAATGGATTCTCGCCGGAGCAAGCTCCGGTGAGAGGTGGATTGAGCGGTGGATTGGGTAAGACACGAAAAGGAATGCAGAGATTGGAAGCTATAACTACAGAGACGGAGAAAACGCAAGAAAAACTAAGGAAATAGCGAACCTCATGGCCGATATGCCCGAGATAGGACCTCGACGACGACGGCCCATCGGAGGTGGTCGAACGACCAAATAAACGCGCCGAGCACCGCCCTAGATGGCTGGAGGTGATGCTGTCACCACCACCAGTCCTGAGCCCAACCAAGGGAGCGAGAGACGGTTAAAATGGGGTTCAAGATCCAAAAATGACGGAAGGGGTTTTTTTTGAAAAGTTGGCCAAGTGGCGAACTTCGAGAAATGATCATGGGCAAGCAACGAGGATATTGGAAAATCTGATAGGCCGACGTGGATCACGGTTGAACAGTGAACAAATGTCATGAAGGGTCAACTCTTCCTCGAGCAACGCATCATGGAGAAAAAAATCGAGAAAAGTGACTGAACTTGTGAACTTGTCAGAATGAGGGGGGTAGCCGATGTACAGTTGACGAATGGGCGTAAAGAACTTGATGTATCTCGCAAACCAATGGGTGAATCGACGATGTAATACCTGGGCGTGTAGGCCTAGTGTATTGGCAACAATAGTCAAGAAGGGACCTTGGCGTGATGGTGAAAGATACGAGCAGGAAAATTACGAGAATGCGGATGAAAGCTAAGGTCCAGCAGTCCCAAACCTGGGGTCATGGAGTTGACCCCGGGTCAACGTATGGCGTGGCCTGATTGGGCCACGTCATATGCAAAAAGACAAAAAGTAAAAAATGATTTGTAAAATAAATTGAAAATAACAAATGATCTTATTAATTTTAGGTTTTAAATTTAAAAAATGTTTACTATTTTGTAAAGTATTTTATGGTGATTTTTATTTATTTTTATGAGGTCTATAATTACAAATTGCCTTTTTAGGCCTATATAGGTATATTTATCTATATACTTTATTAATTTATTTTTATTTTATATATTTAATTCTATTTATTTTTGTTTATTATTTTATAAATTTATAAAGTATTTTTGTACACTTAATTATATTTTTATTTTATTTTTCTGAAGTATTTTATACACTTAATAAAAAAAAGTATAAATTGTACATGTATGTATATAGGTATTATACCTAGGTCTTTATATACAAGTATTTTATTTTGTGTTTTCTTTATGTTTTTATTCCAGTTTTAATATACATATATATTATAAATAATATTTATAAAAATATAAAAAATATAAAAATAATGAAAAATTAATAAAATGAATATTTTAATCTGTACAAGTATACAATAGGGGTCCAAAACTCAACTTTCAAACCGTAGTTTTGATGCGAAACCACCGCCATTAAATATTTTATTTTGAATTATATACAATTAAAGGTGAGTTTGCTGCATTTGGAGTTTTTATTTGTGAGATACAGGTTTGGGAAGTTGGGGTTCTGGAATTTTATTCAGATCATAACTTTTTATCTGTACATTATTTTTGAGTGAAATCAATTTTTTATTTTTCTATATGAAATTATCTACAACTTTCATGTAAAAAGTTTCTTAATTTGAGGTATAAAATGTGGAACCAAAAATAAGTCCCAAAATGAATAAAGAATGAATAAAATTAAAAGTATTTTTTATTGTATTTTGGCCCTTATCTCCCCCTACTTTATTCATTGTCGACCTAGTCATCGAGATGCCTAGGTCTCGGGATTTTAGGTCATAAAATATTTACAATATTTTATTCTTTTTCTTTTCTTTTCTTTATTCTATAATTTTGTCTTTAAAAACCGCATTTTATACAATATTTACATAATGATGCATGAATGTTAAAATGCCTAAATTAAGCCTATTTACACGCATTTACTAGGGTTTTTAAGGCGAAAATGATAGAATAAAGATGATGAAACGTAGATTCATCAGTACAACATAGCCAAAATGACATATTTATATAACTTAACCCTTGAGACCAAGTCAACATGGATTGGTTGATAAACAAATAAGTAGGGGGATAAGGAAGAAAACCACAAAAAGAATTATTCATACACGTTGCACGCTATTCATTAATTATCAAACAGATATCAAAACTATAAAGATTTTTATTTAATTTATTTGAAACATTTTTCACCAAAATATTATCCTATTTTTTTCTAAAAATGCATAGAAGAATATTAAAAAAAGTTAAAATATTATCTTGTGTACATGCCAAAAAAACTAACTTTTAAATTGTCGATTTCTTAATTTATGAACATCATAACTTTCCCATATGAGCTCAATTTCACTCTACTCATATTTAAGGTTCGTAAAATAATATTCAATAATTAAGGAAGGTATTTCTACTAAAATCGGATCTGTTTGTAAAAAGCCAATTTTGGGCCCTAATGACAATTGTATTTTTGGGCTATTTATTTTCTTTAAACATTCTGTTTATACTTTTATTGATGTTATAAATTTTAATTATTATTTTGATCTTATACTTTGACCACGAATTAGTTAAAAAAATTGATACTATTTAATATTTTAAATAAATAAAAAACCCTAATTTATAGATGAAATTAAATTGCATGCTATATATTTGTATTTGTTTATATATTTAACTTAATTTATCATAATCTGTAAAAGTTCACATGTACATTATTTATTACCACAATAAATAATAAAATATAAAAATGACATGGTCTTTATTGATTTACTAAATTGAAAATCAAAAGTCTATTTATTAAGTATTCTATATTCACATTTATTAATATAATATTTATATTCATTGAATATTTATTATTTATCAATATAAACTATTTTATAATTTAGGCAATTCAATCGTCTACATTTGCCCTTTTTATACCCACTTAAAATAAAGTTACTTGTTGTATATTGGCTAATTATTACCTATTTTATAAATTTCAACTAACCATGTGTTGACATGTGTCTTAACAAATGTAAAAAGTAAATAAATTAAATTCAATGTCTTAACTGATGAAATATCTCATAGTACTCGAAACTTACTTAAGTGAGTATATATGTGAACCTTTAATTCCTATTTATCGGGAATTTGGGTTGCACCGATGACAATGATAATATCATCGAATTAATTAAACCTTAGTTTTTTTATTAGTAAGATATGATTGAACTTTGATCTTCAATGATTACTATTATTAGGGGAAATCCAACATAAAAGTCTCGATGGACTATTACAATCCTCTATCATTTGATCAAACTCTGATGGCTAAAGCCAGCTTATAAGCTCAGTTGAGGATAGATTATCAAAGGTTGCTCACGTATTTTGATGATTACATATAGTAGGATCCGAATGAATCAATATATAACATAACATATCATATCAAAATTTTAATTCACAATACTTTATTCAACTCAAAAAACAAATCATCAAAGAGAAGTATCGAGATCTAATCACCAATAGTATGCCGAAGATAGTCGATTTCTCTTTAGATTGAGCCAAATCAATATATTTTATAAACAAAAATGATGATTAGGTTCTCGTGATGCTAATATGATCAAATTAAAAGGCAAATAGACATGGAAATAGTTGATTTGAAGTTTGATCATTGATAACAATAGCTGAAACTTTGATCTTTTATCAAACGCGATCACAAAAAGCTAACAATATCCCCAAAAGATCGTAAAGTCAACAAGTTTTGACAGGGATAGGGGTGAATGCATATCAATCCTAGAAATGATTATAAGCAATAAGGATCATCAACAATGTAGCTCTAAGTTATGATGATCATGAATAGAAACAGAGTGAGTGGATGGATCCCCATGTATGGTCAGCTATAAGCAAATTAGTAGTTAAAAAACTTCAAAATGATGGAAAATTCAAGTGCTTTCTAAATCAATATGAAATTAAAAGTAATTTTTGAATTGAAACTGATAGATATATGGTTGATCTAAAGGCAATTATCCAGGAAGAAGATTAAGTTTGATTAATCTTCCTAACAAATTAGAATCACCTCAATATTAACAAGAGCCATTATATTCAAACTTGTTACAATTGTAACTAGTAGGTAAAACCTCTAGTAAGTCTACTCCTCTTTTCGAGCTTTCTTTTTCTTTAAAGAGCATCTAAACTCAAGCACAGTTGTCACATGGGATCTCTATTTTAATCTCCTCTCCAAAAGATGGTGGAAGACTCGAATAATTTGAATGAGAAAAATTAGGAGCCTTGAGGTTTTATTTATAGAAGCTAGAAGTCAAGGTTATTGAGGTCCATCAGCAACTTCTAGATGGTTCCAATTTTTATTGATTTAACCATCTTTGACTACACAATTAGGTTGATGAACAATGGAGGGACAAAAGTTCCCAGGGAGGTCAAGTCTTGTCAAACAATTAAGGAAAACAATATAATTGTCATTGTATCATTTCACTTGAACTTAGACGAGAGGGTCATCGTGAAGCATCACATTGTTTTTTTAACATGTTGTAAAAACTTGATTTTTAGATGAAAAATATGAAGTTTTAGGTTGATTTCGATCAATCACAAGGGCATGATCTAATTCACAAAGTGGCTGAAATGATCGACAAAATGACTCACGAATTATTCTTTCCGACAAAATGATGTGAATCGTTAATTTTCTAGCTCTACATTTGTATTGCCAACATGCATTTGACTAAATGATATTACTATATTATATATGGTGTCTTCTTTGTTCAACTAAGACATATATGTATTAAAAAACTTAGTTGAAAGAGGCCTAAAACATTCACCTTGATTTAAAATTAAATGCCAATGTGGATAACTCTCAATAATTATAAATTAAACGAGAAACATCACATTCCTTTCAATATCTATTACATGTTTTATAATTTGATCATAATCATGATTATAGTATCTTCTACGAGGAAAAATATTTTAGAGCTATCTCAATCAAAAGTTCAACACTGCCCAACTCATAAGAATTTTTGGATTTGTACTCTATTACATACAAGGATGAAGAGGTACTAGAATATAGCCAATGTATGAGGAGGTCAAAGAAGTAGAGTAAGGATAAAAACAAGAGTTTTTATCACTTGTGCCCCTTCGATGTATCTCAATTTCAGTTATGCTCCTATCGTTTTGGTAATATCAGTTGTGCCCCTCACTTCTTGCTAATCTATCACTTGTGCCCCCTCGGATTAGTGTCCGTCCATCCACAGTGCAAACAGACGTTAACTTTGAGGACATAAGCGGAATTAATTTTTTTAAAAAAGGTTCAGTGGTCATTTTACACTCTCTTCCTCTTGCTCTTCTTCTTCCTCCTCTTCCCCCATCCTCTTCCACCTCCTCCAACCTCCTCCTCCTCCTCCCTCTCCGCCCGGAACTCCTCCCCCACACCCGGCATGCCCTCTTCCTTCGCCTCAGCCTGCCCCAGCTTTGCCCCGAGCTCCCTGCACCTCCTCCCAAGCCCTGCACCTACTCCCAGCTCCGGCCCGAGCTCCCCGCACCTCCTCCCCCGGCCCACACCTCCTCCCAGCTCTGCCCCGAGCTCCCCGTGCCTCCTCCCCAGCCCGCACACCTCCCCCCGCGCCCCCGCCGCCCCGCGCCCCAGGTCAACCCCTACCCTGCCACCCCCCGTGCCCCCTAGCCCCGCCGACCCCACGCCTCCAAGTCAGCCCCTGCCCTGCCTCCCCCTGTGCCCCCTAGCCCCGCCGACCCCGTTCCCCCCAGGTCTCCCCCTAGCCCCACCGTCCCCGCGCCCCCAGATCACCCCCAGGGCTTTCAGTATTTGTTAAGTTGAGATAAATTTTTGACTAATTGCTTTACGAAAATTCATCGAAAAATTCGATAAAATTCACCATTTGATCCGTATGAGTGATATATCTGTGAAAATGCAAAAAAAATAGAGATTCGATGAATGCATGAAGGTGTCACTAAGAGAGAGAGAGAGTATGAAGAAAGAGGAAGAAGAACAAATGGAGGAGGAAGAAGATGAAGACGAAGTCTGGACAATAATACCCCTCTTAACTGCACCAAGGTTTGAAAAAACCATGGTTAAGTCAACTCATTGACGGTCAATCTGACGGAAGGGCACAAGTGATAACGGAGAAAGAAGTGAGGGGCACAACTGATATTACCAAAAAGATAGGGGCATAACTGGAATTGAGATATCCCAAAGGGGCAGAAGTGATAAAAATCCTAAAAACAAATATCACATGGATACTTTCAGGGGACGTTCGGTTGGGGGTTATCTTCCATTTGGGTGGGTTACTCCCGAAAACTTATATTTCTAACCCACTAGTGGGGTCTGTTATCTTTTAATAAAAAATATTATACCATCATATCATCTAAAAATCACAAAATACTCAACTTCTACTCAATATTCCAAACTTCAATACAATCACATCATAACAACTACTAACTTTTTCAAATTTCAATACAATCATATCATAATAACCACCAACTTTTTCAAATTTCAATACTATTACATCACACAAACCCTCCTAATTCTAAACCCACAACCAAGTACCAAAACATAAAAACGGGTTATCCTCCCGGATAACCCATGAATCAAATGCACTCTCAAGGAATTTTGTTCTTTACATTATCACATCTAAATTTCGATTCACTTACGAGAGACACACACATAATCATATATATTTTATAAGTATCATGGTTTAACCGTGAAATAGTAGAGATGCCTGTATAATTGGCAAAATTTAGTGTAGAAATTCTAAAATCTTAAACCCTAACCCCGTACTCTCTTGCGGGGAAGTAATGAAAAACAAAACCATCACATCTTACGTTTACTTACCCGATTACCTTTGCAAAAAAGGGTTGCTTTCCAAATTTAGACAAACTTACACATGTTTAGAGGCAAAATCAAAATCCCTTTTATCTCCTCAATTAACTTACATTATTCCGCTCTCTTCCTCTCTTCAATCAATTTTCTCGTTATGCAATTAACTCACGTCATTTCTCCTTCTTCTACTTCCCCTCATCCTTCAAGAAAAAAGTCGTTCTCCTTTAAAAAACAAATATATTTATAATATTACATCCTCCTATCCATAATTATTAAAACAATCAAAATCCAATTATTCTTTCAAATTTCAATAAAGTCACCTCACAATAATTTCTCTAGAAATAAACATACCATCTAACAAACAAACTACTAAACTTATCATAAAAACATAGGAGGCATTATCCATATTTCTAACCCACTAGTAGAGCTCACTATCTTTCCATAAATAATATTATCCCATTATATCATCTAAAAATCATAAATATTCAACTTCTACTCACTATTCCAAATGTCAATACAATCATATCACAACAACATACTTTTTTTTTTCAAATTTCAATATAATCATATCTTAATAACTACCTATTTTTTTTTAAATTTTAATACAATCACATCATACAAATCACGAAGCATCTTCACATCTTATCCAATGCTCCGAATTCAAGATGGACGTGACGTGACTTTAAAATACAGTACAGGGTGGATCGAGTAATTTACCCTCTTGTTAGGGTATGGTCGCTTTATTTGTTTATTTTACGAAGATGCTTTCAGCCAAAGTGGAGGGAGAGGGAGAGAGATGAGCAGCGGTAGCAGCGGCAGTGGCAGGGAGTGGCTCCTCCTCGTGATGCGCATCTTCTCGTCCGCTCCTTTCATCCTCCACCTCCTCCACGCATCCGCCCAATCTCAACCCTAAACCCCTCTCCTATGCGAGCAAGGAATGCTAGATCAGATTGGAGCAATCAAAGAGGTTCGTTCGTGTTGTGTGGGTTCCGTGCCGTTTTCCGCACTTGATCCAGTTTGTTGCACCTCTCTGCTTCAGCGAATCTCTTCTTTTTCATTTTTAGGGTTCCCTACCTTCGTTCTCGTCCTCGGGATCTCTGTGATCCGAGGGTTTCTTTTTCAACCTTTGTAGATTCGGACCTTCATGCGAGAGGATCTTGGAACGATGACGCTTAGGGTGCCTTTTTATAGATCTTTTTGCCTCGTAAAATGCCTGTTTTCGATTTAAGATATCTACCAACTTGCCATAGTTTATCCCCTTCCTGGATTTGAAAGCGAGGTGAGTATTTAAGTATCGGAATCTTGCTTGGATTTACAAGTAAAGATCTTATTTTTAATTGAATTTACTAGGGAAATAATTGCGGGAAGTAGCCTGTCAATGTTTGTCATTACCCCGTGATTTTGCTAGTTATGGCTGGCGCCTAGTAGCGGCGCCGTGCAGATTAGAACTAAACAAGGCTTCTTACATGATTAAGATCAAAATTTAAAGATGCTTCTTGTTTCTCTACTTGTGCCAGTAAGTCAATGCGAATGGATCTATGCTCACTGTTGATAATGCAGGAATGTGCTTGTGTGCATTGTCGAGCTGGAAGATTGGGTTATGGGCAATTTTGAGTATTTTATGGTTTGTCCGTTTTGAAATTCCGGATGTGGCCATACTTCTTTGTCCGTTCATAAGTTTCTGGTGAGGTTCAGCCATCTCGTTAATGAGTAAATTGTGCTTCCTCCTTGTGGATGAGTAAGTCAACGCTCCTTGATTTTTTTTGGATTGATACAGGTGAAATTTATTTCTTCCTCTTCATCCAATAAGTTTGCGAGCAGGCAAGGGTATTGTGTATATTGTTTCCCAAAATGGGCATATCTAGTGGTACTTCAGAAATCACAGAATCAATGGAGGACTTGGTAACATCACAACTATGTGAAGGGCCAAGGTTAGCCAAGATTAAAACCAAAGTGGATGAGACCGCGGAACAAAAACTTCAAAACGCATTTGAGGATGATCTTGATCAGCTCATTGAGACATTCGATCTCAGGAATTCTTTACGAGCTTCCGGTCCTTCTCGTTCTGCAAGCATAGATCTACTTAGAAGAAGTGCCATGAAGAAGCCGATGAGGGTTAGGGTACCTCTTGGGTCAGGAATAGGGTTATCAGAGTCAGTTACTCTGAAGCAGGCTCTTCGGAAGCTCTGCATATCTCAAGCATCCGAATCAGCTGCCATGAAGCGGTTATCAAAGCCTATAGGCATACCTGCTGCCTCTGAAGCTGGGACCATCAGAAAATTATATGCAGCAGTGGTTGTTGAGAATAGTGAACTTGGGAAAAAAGAAAAGGGGAAGCTGCTTGAAATTTCATTTACAACTGAGAAAGACACTATTTTGTCATCTGACAACAGATCTAAATCCCCCAAGATGCCTGCAAAAGAGTTGCTTAAGAGATTTGCTGTCTCTGCCCCAACTACACCAGTTGCGAAATTGGACAAAGCTATCAAGCCAAAAGTCCGTGATATAATTTCCCCCAGCTCTCCTGAGGTCGAAAGGAGATCATCGCCGAAGGTTGAGACAAATTTGAAAAGTAAGGTGAAGCCTTCTCTTTCCTGCTCTAGTACTCATGCCGATTCAAGCAAACCAAATAATATTCCACACCTAGATAGGCCTGCAGTGAGAAACAAAAATTTCTCCAAGAAGGCAGGAATACCTGATTCACATGGTAAGCTTGAAAGTCCAAAGAAATGCCATGGACGAGAGAGAGATACCACAACTCCTTTCAGGACAAGTCCCTGTCACAACAAGGATGTAGTAGTATTGTCTACCTTCGGTGGTCCGAAACTCAATGTGGAAGCTAGTTCATGTGTCAAGGATTCCTTTGCTGCAAATGCAAAGGCCCATTCTACACCTCCAAGCCTTGCCAGTGGCAACACTATAGTGAAAAAATGGAGGGAAAACACAGGATGCAAAGACAAAGGTGAATGCTCCCAAAGCTCGAAAAGCAGCATTGGAGATTATAGCAGTAGTACAAGCATCAGTGGGGAGAGCAGTCAAAGTGCTTACAGTGGAGTTGGAAGTAGGCCTCATATGTCCAATGATGTGAAGTGGACTGCCATCCGTGATGTGGAGGTCCGATATGGAAGCATCGGACTGAAGAACTTTAAGCTGATTAAAAGGCTTGGCTGTGGGGATATTGGAACTGTATACCTCGCAGAGCTGATTGGCTCTGAATGTTATTTTGCCCTGAAGGTTATGGACAATGAGTTTCTAATTAGCAGAAAGAAGATGATAAGAGCACAGACTGAACGAGAGATATTGCAAATGCTTGATCACCCATTTCTTCCTACACTCTATACCCATTTTACTACGGATAATCTCTCATGTTTGGTTATGGAGTATTGTCCCGGTGGCGATTTGCATGTTCTCCGACAGAAGCAGCCAACTAGGAATTTTTCCGAACCTGCAGCTAGGTGAGTACACACTGGTGCATATGCCATATGAGTCTTGAGGTCTATGATATATTATGTTATTTTACTTGTTAGTAGCGTTATACCACATTTTTAATATGATGCATATATGTATTCCCATGCATTTCCTAACCCTATTCACCAACATTTGGATTGATAAAGAGTTCAAGTTCTTCTCTGTAATAATGCCATGCTTGATGTTTCCGCAGGTTTTACATGGCAGAAGTTCTCTTAGCATTAGAATATTTGCACATGCTTGGTGTGGTATACCGGGATCTCAAACCTGAAAACATTTTGGTTCGTGAAGATGGTCACATCATGCTCTCAGATTTTGACCTGTCCCTACGTTGTAGTGTGAATCCAATGCTTCTCAGATTATCCAATGTAGGTGCTGTGGAGGCTTCCAGCAGGCCTTCGGGCTTGTGCACGGGCTCTGGCTGCATGGATCCATTATGCCTTCATTCTTCTTGGCAATCTTCATGCTTCACACCCCGTCTAATATCATCTAATGCAGCAAAAAACAGGAAACTCAGATCTAATATTTCTACTTTGAATAGATCCCTTCCACAGCTGGTTGTAGAACCGATCGATGCTCGCTCCAATTCCTTTGTTGGCACTCATGAGTATCTGGCCCCTGAGATCATTAAGGGAGAAGGGCATGGGAGTTCTGTTGACTGGTGGACATTTGGGATCTTCCTATATGAACTCCTGTATGGTAGAACGCCATTCAAAGGGTCTGTAAATGAAGAGACTTTGGCTAATGTTATATCTCAAAATCTTAAGTTCCCCGATAGTCCAGCAATCGGTTTCCGAGCAAGAGATTTGATCCGGGGGTTGCTGGTGAAGGAGCCAGAGAACAGATTAGGATCACTGAGAGGTGCTGCGGAGATTAAACAACACCCATTTTTCGAAGGTCTAAACTGGGCACTGATTCGATGTGCCACCCCTCCAGAGACTCCGAAACCATATGACTTTGTTGTTACGACTGTGGCAGACTCGGAGAAGAATGAAGGTAAGTGCATGGAGTTCAAAGCTAGCGAGGAAGTTGAGTTTGAACTTTTTTAGATCCAACTTCTTGTCAGAGCCGCGTGCTTTGGCCAGTTTCTAATTTTTCAAAGGCTGGTGATGTGGTGGTTGGTACAAGGGCACGAAGATGGTGGGAGTTTGAAGGTAAGGAAAATTTTCCTAGGATGCTCATGATGAGGATGTTTCATTGTCGGGCGAGTTTTGAACTTGCAGTTATCCTGAAATGTATTTGGTTAGGCCTGTGTTGTACATGCAGATTTTGGAATTGCCTCCAAGACCGTTTTCCCTGTTGATAGAGGTATGTGTATGGTTGGGAAGTTTTCCTTAATCATGGTTAGTATAAAGTAGTCACTGTCTCGAATTATTCCATTTGAGTTTTTGTACTAATGTACAGGGTCCTAAAAACTTCGGTCTTAGGGTCGTCAAAATCTACATACTTAAGTACTAATGTATATGTGTAGTGAAGCTTCTCTTGAAAATACCATTAGTTTTCTCTATGCTTATTGATTGGTTATTGTTGAGGGAAAAATATGAATTGCATTAATGAGAGACCTTTGAGTTCTCTTATATAGGAGAGGAACTTATTGGAAAAATTACAAGAGGAAGACAAAATATATAGATAATAAGAGAACAATAAGAACGATAACAATTATCTCAACACTCCCCCTCAAGTTGGAGTGTAGATATCGATCAGGCTTAGCTTGGAAGAATATCTCTGATAAGGCCCTCTGGCTAGGGCCTTAGTAAGAACATATGTTGTCTGGTCTCCAGAGCTGACATGCGTAGTGGCGATAAGACCCTTCTATATCATGTCATGAGTGTAGTGACAATCCATCTCTATGTGCTTGGTTCTCTCATGAAATGTTGGATTATTGGCAATGAGAAGAGCAACTTGATTGCTACATTAGAGGTGCATGAGAAGAGACACCTCTATAGTCATGTAAGTAAGAACGGATCTGACCCACGTCATCTCAGTGCTAGCATGTGCCATAGCCCTGTATTCTGACTCAGCGCTCGGTCTGGCAACCACGGTTTGCTTTTTGCTCTTCCATGAAATCAGGGAATTCCCTATGAACATAGTGAAGCCTGAAGTAGGCTTCCTATCCTTTTGACACCCAGCATAATCTGCATTTGCACACGTTGTAAGTGGAAGAGATGTGCCTCTACTAAAAAGAAGTCCCATACTTGGTCACGTCTTAAGATACCTCAGAATAATATGGACTACATCCATATGTGCCTCTCTGGGTTGCTCCATAAACTAGTTTGCTCACAACAAAGGATATCTCAGGCATGATAATAGTTACACATGGTAACTTGCCAACAAGCTCTCTGTACCTCCTCTTGTTGACATCCTCAATGTCATCATCATAGAGTTTCATGCTCGGGTCAATAGGAGTAGTGACATGTATGCAATCTGCCATGCATGTCTATGAAAGAAGATCTGTAACATACTTCTTCTGGGTCATCACAAGACCTCGATGGTTCCTAGCAAACTCCAGTCCAAGTAAGCAACGTAAATCACCAAGTTCCTTGGTTACAACCTGCTGACTTAGGAAGTCCTTGGCAACCTAAATGCCCTGCTCATCATCCACTGTAACAATAATGTCATCAACATAAGCAAGAATGACAATAATATCTCTCTGAGTCCTGTGCACAAACAAAGAGTGATCGGTAATCGATTGCACAAACCCTTGCCGCTTTATCAAGTTCGAGAGCTTTTGGAACCATGCTTTTGGACTTTACTTAAGGCCATATACAGCCTCATGTAGTCTACAAACCTTATGAAACACCCCTCAGTAGCAAACACAGGTGGCTCCTGCATGTAGACCCCCCTGTAGATCACCATAGAGGAAGGCATTCTTCACATCAAGCTGGTAAAGGGGCCAATCTCGTGTCACAACAACTGAAAGTAGAATACACAGAGTAGAATATCTGACAATCGAAGAGAAAGTATCTTGATAGTCCACTCCATATGTTTGGGTGAACCCTCGTGCCATAAGTCTCGCCTTATAGCGATCCACACTGACATCTGCATTATATTTCATAGTGAACACCCATTTGCATCCCACAACAAATGCATCAAATGGAGCACAAACAAGACTCCACGTACCACGTGACTGTAGCACGACCATCTCCTCCTCCATGGTCAATCTCCACTGGTTGTCCTGAAGAGCCTCATAATATGTTCGTGGTAGTGGCTCAAAAAAATGTCCGTGGTATCTCCATAGCTGATAATGCCAAGGTAAACCTCATAAATCCTCTAACAGTCTGCTCAATGAAACCTGGGTTGCAAGAAGGTAAGTAGCATATGTACGTTTCTGCTTTCACAAAGCAATCAACACATTAAGATCATATGCCAAGTGCTGAACCTGTAAGTTCCCCTATGGAGAGGCACTTGCTCATCCTGTATGGAATCTTGCTGCACATATAATTCAATAGTGCCATAGGTAGAAAACAATGTGTTCGTTACATACCCGAGGCGTGCGGGATGATGGGCAATACCTGTAAGCAGGGGGAACCGAGCGAGGCATGCGAGTAAAAACACATGGCAAAAACTTAGTCACAGATTGAAGAGGAACTACGAGAGCAAGTGTAGGTAGTGGTGGTTGAGGAGGTGGTGGTAGAGCATGAGCAGAGGAAGGTGGAGGAATAACAATAGGAGGTGGAGGTATGTAGATCTCATCGTCTGAGTCAGATGGGGCTAGTTTGTCACATGTAAGAGAAAAATACGTAACATACTAAAAGAAAGTAACGCCAGCACTGACAAAGTATTTCTACCTTAGTGGATCAAAGCAACAGTACCCATTCTGGGTACGAGAGTAGACGACAAACACACATTTAACACCTCTAGGAGAGAGCTTGTCACGACATGTAGAGACATCATGAACAAAAGCAACAGATCCGAATACACGAGGTGTAAGAGATAAAAGATCCTTCTCGGAAATACAATCGAGAAAGGAATCTTCTCTCGTAACACTGACGAGGGCATGTGGTTCACCAAATAGCATGCGGTAAGGACATCATCACCTCGGTAAGCATGAGGAGCACGACTCTGTATCAACATGGTTTCGGTCACATTAAGTAAGTGACAGTGTTCGACAACACCGCTATGTTGGGAAGTATAAGCACATGAGGTATGGTGTGCAATGTCAAGAGATATAAGGAACTCAGAAAGCTGTAAGTTGCATAATTCTAAGGCATTATTAGAACAGAGATATTTGACATTGGCAGAAAAAATATTCTTTATCTCATTAATAAAATATTTGATCACAATCCAGCCTTAGACTTATTCTTCAATAAAAAGATCCAGGAAAGTCTAGAAAAATCATCAACCGCAACAAGATAAAAGCGATGCCCTTGGTGATTAGGAACACGACTCGGATCCCGAATGTCTAAATGAAGGAGCTCAAATAATTGAGAACTGCTCCGACTCTGACGGGATGGAAAGTAGGAACGATGATGCTTCCAAAGCTGGCATGCCTCACACTAAAAGGATGATCTCATAGAAATACGAGGGAAAACATGCCACATCTTTTGCAGAGGAAGGTGACCAAAACGAAGGCGCCACAAATATGGAGATATTGGTCTAGTAGGTATAGCAAAAACACCAGCATGAGGAGGTTGGACTAGTCTGTAGAGCTCCCGCTGCTCACGGCCACATCCAATCACACTGCCTGTGAGTATGCCCTGAAACACGAGATGAAGGGTGAAAAATGACACGACAATGCAGATCCTTAGTAGTTTGACTAATGGAAAGTAAATTCATTTAAAAGTCAAGAGCATATAAAACATTTTGAAGGCGTATGGACGACGTCAAATACACCTCCCCTATCCTGCAACGGGTAAGAAGTCGCCATTAGCAATGACAACCCATCTGCCAGGTTTTATAGTCTTGTATGACTTCAGCTGCGCTCTGTCTCCACATAAGTAGTGGGAAGCAACATAGTCCATAATCCACTCTATCATGTCTGCATCTGTACTACCAATAAAAGTATAGCCGATACCTGAGGAGCTCGAAGAGGCTCTGAATGCGGTTGTAGTATCTGTAGTGGTGGTGGCAGCAGTAGGAGTCATGATCTCTCGAATACGAGAGACAATATCATCCAGGCAGGGACCTACCTGAGAGGCTCAATCTTTTCTGCAACGCGATCATAAGCAGGATACCCATACTTATGGTAGCATGTATCCACTGCATGTCCAGGCCTACGACAATAAGCGTAAGGGCCACGGTGGCACCTACTGTCTTTACCATGAGGGTTGCGTCCTCTGGACTGGATCATCCCTCGACCACGAGAAGCGATCATCATTGAAGAGGCAGAGAAGTGGTCGTAGAAGGCATGATAATCCGACTGATACAACTATATGGCTCCTTTATGAGAGGTATAGTAGCTCTGATAAGCAGTTGAGTATGCACATCGTCATACTCTACATCAAGTCCAACCATGAAGACTCCAACCATCGTGGAGTTCCTATAGGTCTTCTGCCGCTCAGTAGATGTCGTAATAGGCATGTAGATATGAAGCTTCTCGAACATTCCACGGAGCGAAGAGTAGCACACGTTTAGAGGACGACCATTCTGCTTGGCCTTGTAGATATTGAATTGTAGCTGAAGAATCTTGGCCTCATTCTCCGCTCGTGCATAGGTGGATGCCAAAGTGTCCCACATCGCCATGGCGGTGACCTGATTCAGAATATCATTGACTATCTCCATGGTGAGAGTCTCATAAAGCCAAACACACACACATACACGTCATCTTGCTTCCAAGAAGCATTTACCCCACTCTAATCTGTTGGGTTTGGATCTGTCAAGATGTGCTCCTTGTTGTTGCACTGCATGAGGGTGAGAAACTGCATGGACCACAATGGTCCATCCATCATAGCGATGGGAGTCGGGCCCTTGAAGGTTCCGAATGAAAATATATCACCCTTGTTATCTGACATGATGGAAAAAATGCTAAACGATGGAACTCAATTGGGGAGTAGACCGATATGAACGAGTCTAAACGATAGGTGGGTAGGGTTAGGGTTATGGTTAGGGTGGGATACATGAACTCCGATTAAGGACCGTCGCTCCGCTATCATGTTGAGGGAAAAATATAAATTGCATTAATGAGAGGTCCTTGGGTTCTCTTATATAGGGGAGGAACCTATTGGGCAAATTACAAGAAGACAAAATAAATTGATAATAAGAGAACAATAAAAAAAACATCCATTATCTTAACAGAAAACAATCAAGGAGAAGTGCCTATTACGTGCCTGGCAAACATAATTTAGTTCTCAGTACTCAAAGCTCCAGAAGGCTTCACTGGAAGTTCTGTTCACGCTCTGTTTGCATAGAAATACATAGCAAGTATGCTTATGATTGTTGATTTTGAGTTTAACGTAGCTGGGCTATCACAGGGGACGTTACTTTTAATGTCCTAACATGTGCTGTGTCTGCCACGAGTATGCCACAATGGCACAGCTTGGAATATCCATAACTGGACTTAGGTGCGTATCTAGGTTTGATCATGACAGTGAACGATCTCTTCCTCAAGGCCCATAACCTTCTGATGAACCAAAGGCCGAAGCATGATGCAAGACCTGTTTGGTTGCCAGGGTACTCCGGAGTAGCATGACATATCCCCAGCTCTACCCTTGCATTCCTGAGTTGGTACTACTTATATCGACAATACAATTTCTTTGGTATAATATTTTTTAACCATGTTCAAATAAAAAATTAACATAAAAGTATGTTATAATCATTAAAAAAAGTTAATATAACACACACTCAGCGTCACATCACATCACATTTATCATTTCAACCCTCCCAACCATCCAAACAGCTACTATTCATAGGAGGATAACCCAACCCAACCCAATCCAGTTACCAAACATGCCCTTAGAGACCCAACTTCAAGAAGTATACCCCTTCTAGGACTCCATCGTGTCCAATTGCAAGGTCCAGCAGGAGGAAGATAGAACTAGGTTGTGGCTATTCTTTGAGCCCTATGTCTTTCTAGAAATAGGGTGGTATTCTATGAGGATAGATCCTATGTTGATATTATCCATGCTAAGGCACTAGTTGAGAGTTTGATCTTGTAATTCGTTTTGGCTTTAATAGCCATCTACTTCTAATGTTAATTAATGGTGAAGTTTTTGAGCGCACACCTGTATAGATTCTATGTTGTCCTTTTCCTTTTAAAGAAAAAAGAAGAAATGTATCCCTTAAGGGATTGCACAACCCTTGGAGATAACCAACTTTAAGAGATCTTGACTAAGATTAGGAGCTAACTCTTGTGTCAAGGATCACTCAATAAAGGTTTTAAAAACCGAATTGAACATCAAATTGGGTATTGTATCAATTTTTGATTTTATGATCGGATCAACGAGGGACTGAGCATGTGAATCAGTGATGATGTCATCGGTTTATAAGACTTGAAAAAAAATAAATAATTGAATTGTTGGTTTGGTTCGTATGGTCCAGTCAGGTCGAATCAAATTAGACCCATATAAATAAATAAGAATAATACTATATGATATATTTAAAGGATTTTTACACTTGTTCCTTCCAAGTTTTTTCAATAACATTTATCTTCCTATTTTTGTACAGATACATATTTACCCTCATATTTTTACAAAACTCGTAGTAGTGATCTCTTATTAGTTCACTTGTGCTCATATATTATATCAGCATAGGGACAATTGTGATTTTTTTAAAATATATGAGTAGAAATGTAAAAGTTAATGGTATAAATGTTACTAGAAAAACTAGAAGGAATATAATAAATATATTTTGTAAAATCCATACAAATATGTACATGCGATGTCTAAAATTAACAATTTTAAAACAATTCGAACTCTAATTGACGGTAAGCATTGTCACTTCATCGTTTCTCATATTATGACTACAATGATTTCTTCTTTACGTTGAGGCGTCATTTATGGCTGTTGTAAGGGGACAACTTCATGCACTATGTGTTAAAGAGAGCCAATGCTCACAAGGCAGGAAGAGAGAAGCAATGCCGGGTCATTGGCACATATGGAAGGAAAGAGATAAAGGAGTACCGTAGCATGTGTCAGAATGAAACTAGATTACGAGTAGTTTTTAATATTTTGTATTTTATTATATAATTAAATTATTTTTTATCAAAAAAATAGATGGTTGAACCAGTGTGTTGGTTCAATTAGTTCAACTGGGTCAGGCAACTAGTTCAAATAGATGGTTGAACTGTGTTGGTTCAATTAGTTCAAAAAAATAGATGGTTGAAACATGGAATGCTAATTCTTTTGTATCCCTACTAGAACTTGTGCTATTCATTGTATTTTTGTTTTGACGATGACATGCACGCATGTTGCAAGTCGCTCGCATAGTCTATCTCTTCGACTTGGAGTATTATAGGTTATTTCAAAGATGAAGAAAAGCATCTGCAGTTTGATCAATCATCACCTGATCAACTAACCTCATATTCTGATTGACCAATACATGATCTATCAACTTTCAGTTATGATCAAATACTTCCTAATTACTGACTTTGTAGCCATAATCGATTAACTTTTGAATTCAAATTCAAGGGATCTTTAATGACTACTTTTGGTGATCAACTAAAGATAATTTGATCGATCGACCTTGTCAGATCGATCAACTGATAAAGACTAATACATCAACAAATAATATCTTTGTGATTTCATACCGGATTTGTTTTCAACTACTTTTTTAAAATCTTGACCCTACTATATAAAGGATCCTACACCAATTATTGACAAACACACCACTTCACATAATAGAAAGCAAAGCACTCTAAGAGCTCTCTCTCTCTCTCTCTCTCTCTCGCACTCTATGTTGGGCACTTCTCTTGGACCTTCTATTTTTCCATCTTGTATCGCACGATCGGTTATCTTCCCATCACCATCTTCAACGGAATTTGGATAGTGGTAGAGGGTTGATGCAAATTGCAGTTCAATTATAGAATAGTAAGGAGAGACACCCAGCTATGTCGGTTGACAATCATATAGTTCCTCAAGTACTCTTCTAGTAATCCATCAATGTTCTCTCTCTGCCCATCAATTTGCAGGTCGTTTCTAATCGAAAACTTGAGCTCCAAGCACAACATCTCAAAAAATGTTGTTCCTAATCTCCCTATAAACCTTGTATCATGATCACTCAAGATGTTCAGTGGTATGCATCAATATTTCACGACAATAATTGTGTCATGGTTTCTACTTTTCACTCTCATGTGTGGTCTCAAAGATCACATATAAGAGATCTATAACCAACAATACCATCATGTCTCATCAACCTTTGGGAACCTTGATATGTAGTCCGTGGATATGTTTTCCCATGGTTGAGAAGGAATTTGGAGTGTCTCTAGTAGTCATACCAACTTCTTCCTCTCGGTATTGTCTTTGTCACACAAGACTTGTTCGCATGTAAATTCCACATTTATCTCCATCTTTGGACGTTAATAATTTGATAAAAGGAATGGAAATGCTCGCTCGACACGTGGATGTCCTTCCCATAGTGCATCATATGTCTCCTTAAGGAGATGCCTTCACATGCCTTCATGTGTCGTTACATAAGGTATTCTTTCTTCGGCATAGATGATGTCGTCTTCTACCAACAATAGTCGGAGCTCGCCTCAGTTATCTGCTTCATTTAACGAGAGGTGATAGTATCGTGATTGATCTTATCTCAAATGTACTTGAGGATGTCACTTGACATCCTTGTGATTGTCTATATCAGAATATTGAAAATATTTTCTAGATCACGTCTATATCAGAATATTGAAAATATTTTCTAGATCACATTTTCTTGACAGTGAATTGGTGACTTGAATGGGGTCATGGATCATACCTTCATGCATCACATTCTTGTTTGCCAACATGATATGGCTATTTTTCTTGGTAATGGAGAGTCCTAGGTGCTAGAACTCTTTACTGAAGATGAAGTTATGGGTGGCTCACATGCCGACCATTGTCACGAGAGATGCCTTGTGCACCCGAAAGTTCGTATGAAGTAACTCTGGCACATCTTCATCCTTTGACATGTCCATACCATTGAGGGTACAAAGATTAGCATTCCATAATAATTGGAGGTTGGTGATGTGCATGTCGTGCTTTCCTCCCCCCTCGGTGGTCATGTCATTGATTCATGGCATTGGGTTTCTCCCTTTTTAGGTGATCCCTTGACCCATGGGGACCTTTAGAAAAGAAGTGTCTTTTTACCTTGGGTACCTCCCTCTTCATGAAGGTTTCAACACGTTCTTTGGCATGCTCATTCTTTTTGTACTTCATCTTTCTCTTGTCTTTCATCTTTCATTTTCCTTTGTTTTTATCCTTTCTCCATGAGGTGGATGCTTGTACCTTGAGTCGACTAAAGCATCAACTGCTACAAAAGCTACATGTAAGTCCTTGGCTCCTTGTCTTCGTAATGCAAATTGCGCCCACCTTTGCAATCTAACTATGAATTTGAATAGTTTGTCTTCTTGGATATTTCTTTGATATCATGCATTAATGAAGACGAATCCTTCACATAGTCTCGAAAAATCCCTATTTTCCAGAGGTGACACAATGCCTCTTGAGCCATCTATACCATGCTTGGCCTTCTCATTCTCAGCATCACTCCACAACCATAGCTTCACATCTCCACTGAGGTACATGGAGATGAGGACAACTTTCTCTACTTCAGGGTCTTGATGGTCTTGAAGTCTAGCTTTTTACCATTTCTCATTCTTATGAAAAACCTCCAATTCGGTATCTTGGGATGCCTTGCTACTAAGAAGTCATTCTCACAAGCATGCCTTTATTTTTTTAATCTTGAATGACATAATATAGTCATGAATTTTCACGGAAGTATTTTTCAAAAATAAAAAAAATAAAAAAAATAGAAAAATGGGGCGAGGCACTAAGTTAGCCCCCTAGGGGCAAGCCCATTTAACCCATATATATATATATATATATATATATATAGGAAAAATGAGGCTGCCCATTGCGGGCAGCCAACATGGCTGCCTTGCCCCTTTTTACGTATTTTTTTTATTTTTTTACAAAATTTCACCACGTTTATTCATCTATATATCCCTCTAATACATCAGAAACAGAGACTCATATGCCCTCCACTTAGAACATGTAATTTTAATGGTCTAAGAATTGTTGTATCCACATGTTCTTAGATGGATGACATAGGAGTCTCTGTTTCTGACGAAATTTGAATGGCGTATTGGAGGGATATATAGATGAATATACATGGTGAATTTTTTTCAAAAAAATAAAAAAAAATTACGAAAAAATGGGGTAGGGCAGTCCCATCAAACCCACATATGTATATATATGTAGAGAGAGAGAGAGAGCGAAACAAATGACTGATCCTGTGAGAGTTAAAAACTGTGAGAGCGCGAGAGTAGTGAGTCTGGACCATTAGATTCTGCTCATCTCTCTCCTCCTCCAACCAATCATAGAATCTAATGGTCCGTATTCACTGCTCTCATACTCTCACAACTTTTAGCTCTCACAGGATCAATTTGTGAGGGAAACCACATGGACGTACTTACCCTTCATATCTCACACTATAAGAAATTGGATCTAAAGCAATGAATAATTTGAATATTCGTTGATATATCTTCCGATGTTAAAGATACAACAACGAATATTATTTGTTGCCAAATGATCTTTTGTACTTGTAATTAACAACGAATATCATATGCGTTGTTAAATGTCCATATAACGATGATTTTTCGTTGAATTATTCGTTAAAATTCACGCTAATTGTTGTCTTATTTAGCAACGATTAGAAGAAAACACCAACAAATAATCATCGTTATATGATTCGTTGCGAGGAATATAGCAACGAATACCATTATTCGTTGCAAATTTAAAGAAGTAAGCAACGAATAATATTCGTTGTTATATATTTAACTACGGAAGATATGACAACAAATATTAAATTATTCGTCACCTTAGGTCAATTTTCTTGTAGTGTCATGGGTGAAAGCACACAAGCTCATGAATGGATAACGACTCTTAGTTCCATCCCATGGAGGTGAAGCTTTTCAGGTGAAGCTTTCGTGGAGGTCATCAAGATTGCTCCAACCAATATCGGATAAAATCCCCTTCAAAGCAATTCCGTGGTGTCGAAACGTTGAGGTTTCCCATTTATGTCAAAAAAAGGTGTGCCGTCCATGCTTATGCTGTTGAACATATTTGCGCTAGGTGTGGCCTCACGCCTTATCATACGTCCATTATCAAGATGAGTTCTCCGGGCCTGTTTGGTTGCAATCCAAAAGTCGACTTCTTGGACTCCCATATCTATTCTATATACTAAAGCCCGGTTCTCCCCAACTTTACCCATGCTTCCTACACGTGGCACACCCTAAGCTCTTCCTCACTTCTTCCCCGCGCGAATAGCTAATTCCCTTCCCATTGGACACATGGCACCTTCCGATGCTGTCTCATATCTGCATTCCCACCCCATGTGCTCTCTCTCCCATGTCTGAGTCTAACACGTGTCCCACTCCCAACTTCTGTAGGGCTTTTTCACTGTTCTACCATATTATTTCTTTCTATATTCTCCAGTGAGGCGGTGAAAAAGTTCGAAATACCCCTGTCAAATTAATCACTTGAGTACGTTTTGCATTCTTTGACCTGTTTTATTTATTATTTCTAAATAATGTTGGTACAACGTGAGTTTCTGTGCAAGATGAGGTAAAATTGTCTTTTAAAATAAAAGACATTTCTTTTTATAATTTTTTCTTAATTGCTTATAAGAGAAATTGATGACAATTATTGTTTTATATAAAACATAAAAATTGATTTTAGACCACGAAATGAAGAAGCAATTATAATTTATTTTTTAAGATTGTTTTCTTACTATTTACTGGTTACGAAACAACTATTCAAAGTAAAAAAATATTGAAATATGTCGGAATTAAAAAAAAGTATTGTTTCATCGTGGTAGAATACAATTTATAGTGTCCTAAATTGAAATTGTAAGGTAAATTGATTATCTTTTTTATTGTGACTAATAATGAGAGGCAGTTATGATATCTACAGATAAAGAATATACATCCTTGGATGTTCTTAAATAACGAAATGACTCTATAACTTGATTTTTAATTTTTAAGCCACTTTGCAGCTACGAAGTTTTTTAGAAAGTAACACCTTGAGTTGGAAAATCTTAAATCTCCTAAATGTTTGTGCAATTATTTTTATCTTATTTTTATGTGTTTGGTAATATATGATTTAGATAAAATTTATTGATGTAAGAGGCATGATTTTTATTAATTAAATATAATATTTTCTTTTAGGGATTTTTACCCAGCAGACCTTATAAATCGTTTTAAAATACCTGTACGACCTTTTGCACAACGAAATTACCCCGTCGACCCTATAAATTATCCCAAGAAGCCCCACGAGCTTAAAACATATTACCCTGAGGGTTCATGGGGTAAGAGTTGACAAGTTTACGGAGTCGAGAGGAGAATTAGGTTGTTTCGAAGGTCGTGGAGGTGATTGGCAAAATTTACAGGGTCTGTCGGGTGAAAATCCCTTTCTTTTACTTTTCTTCTGTGTTGTTATATTGTTTTTTCAGTAAGACACTTTTTTAAAACAGAAAATGCATAGGCATTTTTAATGTTAATGGTATATGTTTTTTCAATTTTCTTGGACTAAAAAAGTGTAATGTTGTCATATAGTTATTACATTTTGTTTAGAAAAATTATTGACTTGCCGATTCGTGAACTCTACGTCATTATAAAAGGTCATTTTGCTTACGAAATGTGAGGTTATGACGTAATTGGTAGTAATTGTTTGAATTTCTTTCCTCTAAGTAACTAACTTGCTTTATATGTAGTAGTATTTATATTTACATCAATAAATGTAATTAATTTTTATGTTTGGTAACATAATATATTTAGAGGGCAGCGAGCCTGCACCCAGTGGTGTAGGAAACTCCCTGCACCCACCCCATTTTTGCATTATTTTTTTACTTTTTTGAATGAAAAGATTAGGGGATTTACTTAATATGTTGAGGGGAATAAGTGTTTCAAATTTCATGTAAACTAAACATTCCTAACATGTTCATCTAAAAGGGGTCGATTTCAACAATTCTGAGACCGTTAAAATTTGGTAGTCTTGATGGAGATGATAGAAGTGTCGAATTAAATTGAATTTGGAATGACAACATGGTGATACAGGGTGATCTAAATTTCCCAAGGTTTCATTTCAAAAAAATCAAAAAATAATGAAAAAAATTAGGCCGGGTGTAGGGAATTTCCTCGCCGGTGTAGGGTCCTTTTTCCCTTATATTTAATATAAGGTTTGAATAAGTATTATTTTTTTAAGAAAAAGTATATTCTTCTTTTAAGTTGGATTCTTTTTCCATTTTAAGTAGGAAATGTATTTGCAATTTAATGCTCAATATAGTATATATTTTCCATTTTCCTTGGATTAATCATTTGTAATGTTATTATATGGTTACGCGTCTGTTGGAAAAGTTATTAATGTGCAAATGAATTGTGAACTTCGCATCATTATAGAAGGAATTTTTTCCTATGGCATGCGATATTAACTGTATTTTTTATTTTTCTAAATAAAAAATAGGTATTAATTCTTCTGTGAGTTATCTTGTAGGTTATTGATCAGTAAATGATATTAATTCATTTGATTTAATATTTGATGCAATGTTTGATGTTCATATGGTACGTGTAACGTTTGCCAAATTTGTGATTATGATTATGCATTGTTATTTTGATTTGTTGTTTAAACCCTTTTTCATGTATGTGATCCTTTGAATTTCATCCAATTGCATTTTACATGACTTTTTATAGTCGTAAATTATATTAGTTTGTTTGATTATATCTAAGACAATGTTGATTGTCCACGTGGTATATGTAACTTTTACGGATCTTATAATTACTATTATAAAGCATGATTCTGATTTGCTATTTAATCCCTCTTTATGTATGATTATCATGGTGGTTTTTATAAAGGCTAATTAGGCTGAGGTTGGAACTTTATTATCTGTTAATTTTTTGTGTACATTTCTATTGATTGCATGACATACATGTTTTGTATCCAATGATAATCAGAAACATCAAATAATAGGTTTCATTATGAAGCAATTTGTTTCTTTTTTCTTCTCATGGATGATAATGTTGCGATTTAATAGTGCGGGGTAAAATATGTTGAAAGAAATTGAGCTTGTGAGTTTTTTTGGATAGATACTTTCGATTAATAGTAAGGTAAAAAAATAACTTATAATTTGCATTTCTTCATCTATCTATCAAGGTTTTAGTTATGTTGTTCTTGGATTATATTCAGTTTTAGTTATATGTTGTTCTTGGATTGTAGTCACTTTTAGAGCCTTTTTAAATGTTGATCCTGGTAGTTGTTTTTTTGTTTGGTAAAAATGATCATTTCTATTTTTGATAGGTTGAATGTGATGTTGGTGTTCAAGATGTATTCTTATATTCTTTTCTTATTTTTCCGTTTTGACGAGTTTGGTTCCAAGATATATTTTATTTTTGGACTATATTGTTATTCTCTTGATTTCAAAAGAGATCGGACTTTCAACTTTAATTGTCGGTATATTGTTTACGTTGTGTCTGAAATTATTTTACTTATTTTCCTTTCTATAGTTGTTTAAATGGCGAGGTGACTTCAATTTCTTTCCGGAAGTCATGCTGCAATGGCATAGTATGTATATACAATTCCTTCTTGGCATACAAAAATTCTTTACTTATATTTTCGTGTTATTGTCGATACGAGAATCTTTTTTTAAGCTATGTTAATTATTTTATTCCTTTAATGCTGAAATAGCAAGGTAAATTATTTCTTTTTGGAATCATTTTTCAGCCTTTTAATATTAAAAAAATTAGTATTGTAGTTATTTAGAAGAGATGATAATAATAATATGTGCTACAAATAACATTGAAGCATTTGTTCTCAAACCATGAAATGTAGAGATGATTAGATTTTTTTTCTTTATAATTCTTAATAAGAGGCAATGCGAGTTTCTACAAACTTGGTACTAGCTGGTAAGGATTCCGAGAACTCGGGGTATTATTACTGAAATTTTATTTTTTTTAAAAGGATTTTTTTTAGTACTCTGAATAAATGTATTACACATCTAATAATATAGGTAACTCCAAATCTTACATCCATACAAGCTTTGAATCAGTAAATAATGATTGTTGAGCAAACAAAATCCATTTAGAGTTGAATCGAGTTGTTCCATTGATATTTTATAAGCATATTTATTTCGTTGAATATGCTTTTTATATCTAAATATTAAAGTTAATTAATTGTCCTAGGTGAAATATTGATGAGGACATGTTTTAATATCCAGTGTCTTGCTGATGTGACCACGTTATTTTTAAATGTGAAGTTTATTTTGCTATTGATTTTTCCCTTTGTTTCTTGTGAGGTTTAAACATAAATTTATTCGTACAGGAAGAAAATACAAAGCTATGTACTACTTTTATCACGCCTTTAATATTTTTTTTAAAAAAAATTGTATCACAAGTTATCAAATGTAAGAAATCACTCAACTTAATTTTGTTGATTGCTAAATCTAGATCAGAAAAATTTAAATAAACCTAAATATGCGTACTATCTATATCCCAAACTTTGTCATGTTTAAAAGGAAATTTGGATTTTAACAATATATCCTTAAATTCTATTGGGAAAACATTGGAAATGAAATTACATTACTTTGTTGTCTTTTTTGTCTTTCTTTTATATTGCTCTTTCTGAAAGCTTTACTTCAGACAAACTCTCTTATGTAAACCTTACGTCTACATGCATTATCGACAGAACTTCTCACCCATCCCCAATTTCAACCATTTGTTATGTTCATGGCAACCTTTTCAAGTTTGTGATATATACCTCGATTACATCTTGGTGCAACGATATGATGTTCGTTGTTTGTTATTTGTCAATATCTTAGTCTATTTCCTCCTAAAGAAAATTCAGATATTAATATGTCATTGTTTGTTTTTGTTGAGTAAATATCAGAAATGGAAGCTCTTTAGTTAGTTTTTTATTTCCCTTGATCTTGAAGCTTTCAAGCAAGGAAACTTGCTTAAATTTTCACGATTTCCTAATCCGCAGCGGAGCGCGGGACTATACACTAGTACCTTTGAAATTTGCATTATGCTACAGTTGCATGTAACACGCGTTACCTTGTACAAATGCATGCATCTTTGCAATCCGGACTTTAGGGGTTGCCATTTATGACAATAGTTAGACTTCTATTGCAATTGATTTCATTCAAAGATTGCGTACTTTTGCGTAGGAGAATAAAGAAAGTTCTAACACTGACGGCGACATTGCATTTCCAATTGGAGTCTAAATTCCAATTTCATTCCAAAAAGTACGCAATTGGAATGCAACAATGGACCACTAATACATGTTAAAAAACGTCAACACAGACATAAGCACAGGTCAAAATGACAGTAGAAGTAGCAGGCTTAGTAATTTCAGGAGTCTCGAGTGTCCTCCTTGGAATTCGAATCCAGATCCTTTAGGGTGCGTTCGGTTCGGGAATAAGCAGGAATAAGGATGGGGAATAAGGAGAATAAGGGTCTATTCTTTGCTCGACTGAAGGATAGAAATAAGGAGATTAATGTGAAATAAAGGTATGTAAGGTGGGATAAAGATAGGAATAAGAGTGAAATAAGATGGAATAACGGGGAATAGTCGTACCACTGTGAACCGTGTCGGGAGGAAAATTGACCCCTTATTCCAGGGCATATTCTCCAACCAAACAAGTGCATCCACACTGCATTACAACTAGACCACTCTTTGAGTTCGTAGATGGGATTATCGAGTTAAAGCTACTGGGCACAGAAAGATGTACCAACTCTGCTCTGATACCAGTTGACGGGAACACGACCCACCGGTATCGTGTCCTCCGGATACCGGAGCCCTGTATGAAGAAGCGGATGTAGATACGAGATGCGGATGCGCAATCAATCACCATCACAGAAACACATGGAGAAAAGAACAACCAAGTACAACGATGGTTGGTCACCTCTCATGACCACCGAAGAAAAAAGATCACTAAAAGAAGAACGAGTACAACTCTCTCCGTTCCCTCGCTCTCTTCTCTCCCTCTTCCCCTTTCTCTATAAGGGTTACATTGTTCTTGTGGTGGTGTCGAGTCAATGCATCATCCTATCCTTATATAATTCAAATACAACCTCATCAGGGGCGGAACCAGGAATTTTATGAAGGGGGGGCCAACTAAACAAAATAAAGGATAGAGGGAGATAAAGTGAGCAAAGCCAATTTTCTAACAAAATATAAAAGCATGAGATTCAAACCCTGGTTTGTTAGTTGGAGAAAACAAGACTTTGCCAGTGAGACAATCAGCATTTAGTGATACTACTTGACATTGTTTGCTATATATTTAACACTTAAGCAGGGGCCATATCAAAATTTAATAACATTATATAAGAGAAATGTAACAATTAAGGAGGGGTCATGGCCCCCCAAACTATATGCCAGTTCCGCCCCTGAACCTCATACTTCTATTCCTAATAGGACTATAAATAGAATACACCTCAACTACTATTAGGATTATGAGTCCAATCTCATTAGAATTCCTAATCTTAATTTGACTCTATTCCTAACAAAAGCTTGTGGCGTGGGATGGGTATCGCCTTGAGGCACTTGAATTGGATTTGGGTTGATGAAGTGAGTTTCTATGTCATCGTCGATTGCTTGAGGCGCCGAGGAGATATACTATCTATGACGTACTAGTCAAGTTATGGTCACCAAAATAGTACGGATAGCCTAAGCATAGATGAATTGATTGAGATAGAGTTCACGGAAACGGGATTGAGAACTTAAGTAGCAGAATGAGAATGAAAACTACAAATACACCAGGTTCTAAATATCGTATAGCAAATATATATTGATAGAGTTAGGTGGGTCCAAACCACGGATTAGCCACCGTGATAGTTTAAATTGTTTGGATTGGAAGAGATTAGATCCACTAAACAATATAATATCCATTGCAAGAATATGGTTTCGTTCTAAGCCGACGAGATCCAAATTACTCAAGTCATTGTCAATGATTTGATTGAATTATCTAAACAATGCAAATAATACCCAACCCCAGGTGTCGAGGAGACTAATTTTATAATTGTAAAATTAGATGGAGATGGGAGTGGAGACGTACACGATGGAAGACAACCAAAGAGGTTAGTATTAAGCCAGATCCTCAGATGTATTGTAGAGATATGTTCTATAGCCGGAGCAGTTCACGCGTAAAGGACCACAAAAACTCAAAATTCTTGTGAACCGCTTGATCATGATCGAACGTCTCTGACAGCATAAGAGCCAACCGTATACAAAAAGTCTAATTCTAACCACACCACCACCGTCACAAAATAAATGATTTGATTTACATAAAAAGGAAAGCAGTTAAGAAGTTAAACCGGACCGATGGTACAAAATGAGAACAAATCAAGATCATAAGAGAGCGGATGGGTTGGATTTGATCAGCATTTCAAACCGAGGAAGTCCATGGCGGATTTGGCCATGACCGTCTGGAACTCCCGGAAGGAGATGACCCCATCCCCATCGGCATCCGCCTCCCTCATCATCTCCCTCAGCTCTACGAACGTCAACGGATGCCCAATCCTCGCCATCGCCCGCGCAAGCTCCGGGGCCGAGATGACGCCGTTGCCATCGCGGTCGAAGGACCGGAATACATCGAGGAGGTGCCGGTGGTCGAGGAGGGAGTCGTCGGAGAGGACGGGCACGATGGCGGCGGCGAGTTCCTCGAACTCGATGGAGCCGTTGGAGTCGGAATCCATGGAAGATAGGAGAGAGGGGAGGAGGTCCCCCTTGGGGTTGAGCCCCAGCGACCGGAGGAGCGCCGCCAGCTCCAGGTGCGTGAGGCTCCCGTCCGAGTCCATGTCAAAGCGCGAGAAGATCTCCCGGAGTTCCGGGCTGTTGAGTCGCCGATGACCCATGAAAGTTGTAGTAGAAGGCGAGCACGGCAACGACGACGAGGGGCGGAGAGAGCGATCTGATCGGCTCTTGATTAAAACGTAATGCGTGTGCGCCGCGTACTGAAATGGGGGAAGCTTCGCACCGGACTGGTGTTGCAGACTTATAGGACGGTGAAAATATAAGAAAATATTTTTTTATTGATGTTTATTTTATTTGAAAGCATTCCATAATCGAATTTGATGAGGTGGAATTTCTCAATGTTCACAGTGAAAATTTACAATGTTCATTGTATAAGTATCGATACAGTGCATAATAAAAAAAATAATGTGAAATCATATGGTATAGAGAATCTTTTCCAAATCATTATGCATAATCACATGAGTATTGCAGTTACTCTTGAAGCGCGAGTCTCGAAACAAAGAGACCTCTCGAATGGAATTCGATCGAACAAAACTTCTATTGCAGTTGTGACGATGACTCACGTTGCACGTTGCCTCCTATGAACTTTGATGTAGACATCCGGAGAGTCTTGGAGAGAAGGAGACGACCAAGTAGAGAGTTATGTGCTCTCTCTTCTCTTGACTCTCATGGCAATATGGATCTTTTGGAATTGAAGGAAATTGTTGTAAAATAGTTGTATTCAAAAGAGAGGCCAAGTCCTCTCTTCAATAATTTGTGGACATCCAATAAGGAGTCCTAATCCTCATTGTTGATGTTTACAACACACACACATACATACTCTCTCTCTCTCCACTGTCATGATTGTCACGTAGGAGTCCTAATCATGTAAGAGTTTGTCTAACAATTTAATCAATATAGTCATTAAGATAGACATACAAAAATAAGAGAAAGACTATAACAAATAGGACTTGCATGGTGGACATCTACCTTGACATAATTTATTAAATTTTAATTCCAAAAAATGTTATGATATTATAATTCAATTATCTTTTGATAAATTAGATTACATATATCATAATTGGGTTATTTATGAGAGAAATATCTCAATTTATGAATCTAATCCACAAATCTAATAAAAATATAAATCCAATTTACATTTAAATTATCCAATGTGAAACATATTCACATATGCCTTGAAATAATATATGAATCATATTCACATAAATATTAAATAATATAAATCATTATTCATATTAGTTTATGACCAAAATTGTGAATCATATTCACACTATCCATGGATAATTATATTTATGGATATAATATTATTATGATAATATTTACATCATAATGTATGAGTCCTAACCTACTTAAGACTTGCGAGTAGCTTTCACGGAGACTTGAGAAGATGTGTTAGAGAGATCATATTATCCATATATAATGGCTAGAAATTTGGATATCCATCGAATTTTAGGGTTTAAACCATTTTCACGAAAACACATCATACTCTATTTCTAGCTCATCATTCGGGGCTTAGATATGAGCTATGGAAGTGAATCTATCTCCATTTTCATTTCCATTTTAAACATTTGAATATAAAATTGGATAATGGAATTGGATTCTATGATGTGAGACTTGATCCAACTAAATCTCATATCATTCACTCATAAAATGAAGTAACTAAAATCCATCAGATTTCATCACTCCCTCAGAATGGAAGTGTCATAGCATACGATTTGTTAAGAACACATCAACCTAGAGTATTTCTAATACTTCATCATCTTACATAATGGAAGACTTTGATATACCCAAAGTTAAAACCATTATTTGATTATTTCCTTTTATAGTATATTAGTTGATTTCTCAATAATTAGGCAGCAATACTAACCATACACTTTCCTAAAGTATATACTAATATTTCAAATATGTGTCTTCTTTCATAGAAAAGATGACCATGCATGGGTTTCTATTTGATCCCCGATATCTCATGAGTGAGCTCTGTCTCTCGGTTCATCAAGTATGAATATGTATGATCCTTTTGAGAGATCTTACACCTTATATATCTTCATATTTATCAACGCATCTGTGTATGGACCTTAGTTAGGTTTTCAACATAATGGTTTATTGACACACCAAGCAACTCGGGTTAAGTAATATCAAGGGTCGTTGCAACCCGAATCACCAAGCACGATCAACAAGAAAAATAATTACTCAAAATAGATTAATCAATCAAGCTTTGTAAGCAGATTGCTATTTATTTTACATACTATAGCAACTAGGGTCGAACACAAGGAGCACAAAAAATCTACGAAGTAATCAAATCTCAGAAATAAAATAAAACATTTTTAACTATTTTTAATTTTACATTTTTTATTTTAATGAGTAACAAAATAAACAACAAGGTAACACAACAATCTTTTGTATTTTTCTTTAAGGCGAAAAATACTCGAAAAATTAAGATAAAAGTATTTTTGGTTTTTGATGTATTAAAATATTTTTAGTATTTTTCTGGATTTTTCAGATGTTTTTGGAGTTTTATAAAATCGAATAAAGCTAAAAAAGACAAACAGTGCACAACCATGAATGTATTGCAAACTATAAATATCTAAAATGCCTTAAAGTCCTGTAATACTATCACAAATCAATGTGACATCACATCGCATTACTTATTTCAACCATCTACCAACCCTCAAAACCATCCAAACAACTACTATTCACATGAGATTGCCCCAATCCACTCCAACCCAATAACCAAAAGAACCCCAAGTAACAAACATCAGATTGCACTTCATGAAGAGAATCGTGATGCATTCGATGTCAAGCAACTCATCAAACGATGTGTTTTTCATACAAGAGAGATGATGGAACATAAATTTTGAATTATGGTTAAAGTAGGGCGTATCAGCATTTTTTACAATAAATGCATCTCTCTCTAAAAGACTAATCGGAATCCATTCAGGCATATAATATAAAAATAAGAGGGGATTTTACATCAATTGTCCCGTGATCTGGGCCTTGAGTCTAAGCTTACCACTAACTATCATCTCGGATTCTTATGTGGAATGTATGGGGAGGGGGCAAACAACAAAGAGCTGATCCTCCGTTGCACGACAAAGATCTAATGTAAATCCTGACCACGTTCCGACCGTTCGATCAAGATCAAACGGTTCACATGAAATTCAGATTATTGTTAGCTCTTATCGTGCACACCGCTCAATCTTGATCGAGCGGCTGGGCATGGTCCGAGTTTACAACAAATCCCTACTATACAACAGAGGATTTCCTCACAATGGTTGAAGGGTGTAGATCCTAACTGTACACAGTATTTAAGGACGTGTAATTACACAATTTCTAGCAAGAGTACGTACGTAAAACTCACAATACTAATTTTATTTAACCAGAAAATTTGCAATCTAAAACCTTTCTCATCTTTCAGTGAACCACTTCATTTATTTAAATTCCAACTTGAAATACTTGAGAGGCATGTGTAAGGATAAGGGCTAAATAGTATTTAAAGGATACAATCCCCTTATCAAAAGGCTTAGTGACTTCATTATACAGTAGGTGCCTTTTTAAAACAGCTTCTGGTGTTAAAAAAATCAAAAAATATCAAAATCAAAATGAATGAAAGTATATTATTGGACCTTTCTCTTTAGAAAAACAGAGATCCAAGAAGAAAATAACAACTACAGAGTTCCATATCAACTAAAAACTGCTGAAAAGATAGCAAATATGTCACACAGGAAGAGAAAAGCTATGTTCTTCTTCAGTCTCTAATAATGATGAAAAAAGAAAAAAAAAAGCAAGATAAAGATGGGTAAATCCTACTACTGCTATCACTACTTAATCTCCCGTCGCTCATACGGCTCCGGCTGCCACCGCGGACTTGGGCGGCCCACCTTGCATCTGCAACTCCGCCTTCGACGTCTCCTTCTTCGGTGTTGACTTGTAATAGATGGCGTAGAGCACCAACTGTACAAGGCCGAACAAGGCCCCCAATCCATTCGGGATCTGCAGCATCCAAACAAACGCAGCACATTAACGTGAGCACCCAAGATATAGTAATCAACAATGGAGAATATCACAAGCACTCACGATGACAAAGATGTCGAAGTGGAGGAGTGCGTATGCTGTCCAACAGAGCCCGTTCACGAAAGATGCCAACGAGAGCGTAAACGGCATGTACTCGACGCTCTTCGTCTCGATCACCATTTTCTACCAGACAAAATTTGTAAATTACGAAACAGTCGATATTCTAATCTTCTTTTTCCAAAAAAGAATATATTGCACGTACCATGACGGACAATGGCGAAGCATACATGCAGGTGCCGAAGACGACCGCCATTATACCGACGACCTTCATCCTGATAGCCATTTCATGGATAGCACCGACGACAATGGCGACGACAACTACCATGAAGACTATCTCTCCTGCAAGGATCCCAAGAACCTTGAGGCGACCGCGTCGGGGAGCATTGACAAGGAAGATGATGAGATAGATGGATTCCAGCACAATCCCGATGCCGTTGATGGTATAGATGAGGGTGTTCTTCTGCGACACAAACGGCATCCCGTAGAGATCCCATACTGCACAATTGAGCCAAGTAGCCAAGTATGGGATAGCTGAAAAGTCCTCCACTGCTTTATTCTTGATAATCCTCACAAACGTTGGTCTGCATTTTTAGCTCAATCCTCTAATTACATGTATTAATTATAATAACAAAGGCTTAATATAGTTAAATCGTAATGTACAGAACTTCCGACTTCATCCAAGTTATATAATCCTAAAGAACAAACATAAAAACGTAAAAAGCAGAGATGAGATTATCAAATAAAGCGTAAACCATAATATTCTCATCGGACATTTGCAATATGAAGATCATCATGAACATCATCAAGAGAAAACTTAATGATACTCACAAAGGCGACAGGAAGAGCCCAAAGGAGATCACATTTCCTGGAATGGACAAACAGCGAGTTATTAGCAGCAAAACCAAACAGAAAACATCTTTAATACACGAAACAAGAAACGGATCTCAATCGGAATGGAATCAGATGTAGAAAAGCAACCTGAACATCGTAATGTCTAAATGGATTGAAGCATTAGACGAAAAGAAAGAGCACTGACCGATGATCCCCACCACCCTCCGAATAGCCAATGGATTCATCTTCTCCTCCTCCTCGTCTCTGTCTCTCACTGTTTACAGATGCAGAGCTTAAGGAAGGGCGGACGGAGCACGTAATATATATAGGGGTGTGTGTGTTTTTCTGTATCTGTGTATCTATGTGTATTTATACGTGGGGGAGAAGGGGAGGGGGGCGATAACAAACAAACCGACTATATCCCAACAACTCCGTTTAGAATCAAAACCGTCTACCAGAGGAGAGCGGAAGGAGATATCGGAATAGGCGGGCGGTTATCTTTTGAGAGATGACCGAGCCCATCTCAGTCGCTAGTTAAGTTACTGAGCCGGGATTATTTACACTTGGCCCTGCAGCGTAGTTAGTTTGACGAGAACCACGAGTATCATTTGAAAGGTGGATATTCCGACGTGTAAATCGCCCATTTCCACTTATCCATTTTTTTCAATGCACGTAGTGTTACTTTGTGACGCACAATCGTAACTGATCTCAATTCCATAATCGACGAGGACTACTCTACATCTCCCAGCACGTATCCTATGCAGGGAGTGGGTTAGCTGCTGTTGTGCTAACCGTGGTGAGTTACAGCACTGCAGCACCACAGCAGACGATCCAATTTTTTCCATGTATGTAGTGTTATTTTGTGAGGCACAATCGTAACTGATCTCAATTCCATAATCGACGAGGACTACTCTACATCTCCCAGCACGTATCCTATGCAGGGAGTGGGTTAGCTGCTGTAGTGCTAACCGTGGTGAGTTACAGCACTGCAGCACCACAGCAGACGATCCAAATGCTCCTATGCAATACTACATAGGCTGGTTGTAAAGGAGAGGACGTCCCGAGCCGCTCAATTACGATTGAGTGATCCACACCCCAATAATTGAATACTTTTTTCTGTAAATACTGCATGTTTGATTCCATCCATAAATCAATTTTTTTCTTTATAAATTCTAGTATTGATATGAATTCTAATTTTTGTTGTTCATATGTTATGGTATAAATATACCATACCAATTCGTTTTGTATAGATGATGAGATTTCATTAATACAGAGCCAAATTTGTTGAAAAAATATCGTTACCAAAATTTTTTTGTCATATTTGCAATTAGGTGTTGTGTGAGAACCCAATCGAGTCCTTGTAATTGGAAGGATAGAACAAGTAAATGGTAAGTGCTACAATTATCCAATATACAAGAATTTCTATTATATTTTGGAATCGAAACTTCATAATGTGAGACTTATCCGATATTATTGATTCCTAAGAATCTTTTTTTCAAATAAATCATGAATTGAATGTTTTTTAGAAGAGTATTAGAAATTTCATCGAAAACTTACAACAGTTTGTCAACGGTAAGGGCTCAAAAATACTTGCTTCATGTGAACCGCTCAATCTGATCGAACGACTCGAGACATCCTCCCCTTTACAATCGACCTCTCCAGTACTAATAAGGATTCGTGCTCCAACTCTCCGTCTTGCACATGATGTCTAGATGATTGGAATTATTAAAATAACAAATGTGATGATATGATGCATTTTATTATTATTATTATGCATTCTTGATATTTATTTTGTGGGTTTAAAAGTTATTGGAAAATATTATACTAAAAAATCCTAAGATTTAAAAGTAAAAGTGGAGTTATTGCCATAATGAATAATTCATTTAGAATAACAAATAAAATAATAGACCTTTACTTTTAAAAAATAATTATTACAATAATCACAGTTAATTAAATAGGTAGGACGTTAGAAAAATTTTAAAAATTTATTTGGAGGAACTCGCGCCCAAATAAAATATATTTTGCAAAAATATTTCATAAGTTTTTATGGTTTTTGAAAAATATTATATTTTTAAGGGATTTTTAAAGTTGTAAATATTCAAAATAGTTTACAAAATAAATTAACATAGAGAATATACCACATACATTAATGAGAATATTTACTTACACAAAGATGTATATTTATTAAAATATTTAATTTGTTCTATAATATTACTGCTTATTTTTTAAATTCTTAGTAAAATTTAAAGTATAACATAATATTCATTTTTTGCTAACCATTGCTTACATCTGTCACTGGGCAACTTATTCTAATATTGCAATATGTAAAACACATTAAATTTAATAATCATTAAAACAACAATAAAATTTATTTGATAGTACTTAAACTTGCACGTCTATTTAAAGGCTAGATTAAAAAATAATATGTATAAATGTTAGTTATCTGGAAAACCATCTTCAAAGTGAGAAAATATATCCGATAAGAAATTGAAAGATATGACCGAATATCCGCAAAAAGATATTCTCCTTTGTTGATAAAAAATATGCAAAAAAAATGTTTATGAAAAAACATCTTATTCTTACTCGAATAAGAAAAAAGAAATCCATAGGTGGGAAGGGTTGCTCTAGAGATATCGAGAGAATTGAAAAGTAGAAATGAGGAGAGATTGAGAGAGATGAGAGGAGTTGTGAGGAAATGGAGATGGTGGGGGGTTTATATA
Source organism: Ottelia alismoides (assembly GCA_037367405.1). Lineage (NCBI taxonomy): Eukaryota > Viridiplantae > Streptophyta > Magnoliopsida > Alismatales > Hydrocharitaceae > Ottelia > Ottelia alismoides. The sequence goes on along the minus strand of JAZKJV010010712.1, from coordinate 76,095 downwards.
AGGGGAAGCTAAGGGGATTATTGGTAATTTCGCAAGGACTCTCTCCCAAGTCGGCATCTCTGGTGCTGATTTGGACTAGGCAACTTAAAATGGTACCTGAGGTGCCGATAGTTGTCTATTTTTTGAAATACATTGATATGATGCTTACTTAATTAATTATGATTATTGTAATAATTATTAAAAAAGTCGGATATTTCTTAATTACTTTCACATTAATGAATTATTGCATAATGAATCCATAAATTCTACACAAATGCCTCGAATTTACGGGGAAAAGGTATCTTAATTAATTGTTTAAATGACCAAATAAAAAAACGAGTTAAAATAATATGATCAGGTTCAATGTTCCGTATCTAACGAGGATGATGTTAAAAAACCTTTGGACCAGAATCTCTTTGCTGAGAGTTATGAGAAAGTCTCGAGACATGCCATTTGGAAAGTATATTTGTTTATACAACATGTAATTAAAGATACCTATGGGACATATGCCAACGATTAGCCACATATAAATTCAGGATGCAGAATTTACGCAATGAAAATAAATATATGGCTATATCTTGACAATAATCATTGCAATATATTATGATATCAAATATATTTAACAAATATTATTTTACAAAGTTATATAATTCATAAGATGTAAAATGGCTTATTAATCGTTATACATTTTACAAATATATTTTACAAATATATTTTCCCCTGACTTGAAAAAATTTTCTATGATGCGTAGGACTTGAAACTTCTCTGAAAGTTTCATTTCGACATATTCCAATCCTTGGAGCAAAATCAGAAAATCGTATGTCTGTTTAGAAACCAATTTTCCCTTGACCGTGGAACGAAGTATTTCTCAATATCGAGAACTTCGGTGTTATAATTGCCGAGTTCTTCTCATAGCCTCTTCATGGTTATGAGTGGACGGACAATACACATCAAACAAAATGTTGGGCGAAGGCAACAACATGCAAACATGACATATGTTGTCTTGTTTCTTCCATGCAGATTATGCCTTATGGATGTTGAGTGAGGGGTTTTCTGATTCGACCGTGGGATATTCGATTTCAAGCATTGAAATCAGTCCTACGGTAGTTAACTAGATCTTCATGAGTTGTTGAAAATATTTGAAGTTTTGTCCATAGAATTTTTTAGGCATCCGGTCATATCCACCCCCATTTAAGTTTTGTATCCATTATATTTTTAATCATGATTCCGGTTATCTTCTCTAAGATTGTTGTAACAAAAAATAATTAAATGTAAACAATAATTTTCAAAGTAACAAGAATCAATTTGATAGTATCACATAGCTCATAGAACGTCAAAGTACCCTTAAAGGACGAACTTTAGAGAAGACACACCCCCACAATAGTGGTACTAGGGCTGCTAATTGAACTGAATATGTTCGTATTCGATTAGAGTTCGTTCGATAATAGTTCGAAAAATGTTCATTTGTTTCTAAACGAACTGAACATAAAGTTCAAATTTTAGTTCGATAGCTCAGCAAACCGAATATGAACATAACATATGTTCATTCGATAAAAGTTCGAGCTCGATATATATTTATATGTGTGTAATTTGTATGTGTAACTTAGTATTTATACACTTAATAAATTTTGAGGTTAAAGTAGTGGTGGTGTTTATTAGACTTTGTACCACTTTAATTTGAATAATTTCTTATTTTTCATTGCTTATCAAACCCTGTTATCGAACTCCAGTTTCGAATTTGTTCATATAAACATGTTCTAGTTGAGTTAAATTGTTAACGAGTTGTTATCGAACTGAAGTCGAACGTTCTTTTTATAGATGAACTCTAACTCGAACATATCCTATCGAACATTTATCGAACCAAAGTCGAACTCGAACTTCCTTATCGAACCAAACTTGAACATAGGTCTGTCCCCGATCCCTTAGGAGGGCCGTTCGATTCTCATCTGACGCTCCCCGTCCTTTACAACAGATGTTGCATTTGCCCTTTACAGCAGACAATCTGTAACATCCCGGGCTTAAGTCCCAAATCCGTTATCGAGGAAAACTGACCCTGATAATTTGTGGGGTTCGGTCTCAAATGGGCTCGTTAGCAACCATCTAAAATACTTAAGCTCAAGTTGTCAAGTAGTAATCCCCACCGCTTATAAACCACATCCATATTTCGTGAGTTTTAGATGTGGCACTGTATTTTTTTTTTGGGGGGGGGGGGGAGGGGGTATGGGTGTTACAACCTCCTCCACTTATATTCGCAACGTCCTCCTTGTGACATGGCCCATCACTTATTCCCAGTGACAGTGGCGGCTGCACGCTCCGGGTAGCTTTTTCCTCCAACCTCTTTGTAGGGGTGGATCCACCTCTCGGGTAGCCCTTTCCACTATCAGAAGGAAATTGGTTCTGATATCATTTCTAACGTCCCGAGCTTAAGTGTAACACCCCAACCCCAAACATAGTACCATACCTAAAACTCACGAAGTGTGGTTGTGGTTTATAAGTGGTGGGGATTACTACTTGACAACTTGGGTTTAAGCATTTTGGGTGGTTGCCAACGGGTCCATCTGGGCCCGTACCTAACAAGTTGTCAGGGCCAATTTTCCTCGATAACGGACCGGGGACCTAAGCCCAGGACGTTACATTAAGACCACAGTCCGTTATCTACGAAAACTGATCCTGACAACTTTTGGGTTCAGGCCCAAATGGACTCGTTGGCAACCACTCAAAATGCTTAAGCTCAAGTTGTCAAGTAGTAATTCCCACCACTTATAAACCACGTCCACACTTCGTGAGTTTTAAATGTGGCACTATATTTTGAGGTATGGGTGTTCCACGATCAGCTTCCTTATGCAACACCTCACACCGTGGACAACATATTGTGCTTTTTCCAAGGATTTGCTCACAGGCCACTTCAAAATTTTAGTAGAGTTCTTTCTCCGCTTTCACAACGGTCTACTTTGTTGTTTTTAGATCAATATAATTAGGTTTAGATTGGTTACCTATGCAATTACATTTGGTAACTAACAAGTGGGAAGCTAAACTAATTGGAGGGAAAGTTGGAATTTTCCATTTGAAAAAAATAGAGTTTGTGCGGGGTTTATTAGGGGTGTTCAAAAATATCCGGGTCAATGGGTACCCAGCTTGACCCATCCATTTTCACTCTAAACTCTCGGGTACTCGTTTGAAAATGATGGGTCGGGTACCCGCAATGTCATGACCCATGCCTCATATAAAAAACCCGACGGGTACCCGCGGGTACCCAGTTGGAGGCTTACACTATAAATTGATTTCATAAAAATGCAAATGGTTAGATACAAACACCAATATATATGTTATATTATTCTTATCTATTTTAAAAATATAGAAATGAATGTGGATATAAATATCGGTGAATATGGAAAACATATTGCCAAGTCATTAAAAATGAATGACGGAATTAAATGGATGCAAATTAGAAAGGAAAAATAATATAATCAAAATTGTATAGATAAGATAAATTTATATGTTTGGAGTGGCTCATATATATTTCCTTTTTGAAATCGAAATATATATGGATGTCAAAATTTAATTAACATATATGTAATGAATCGGATACGATCCAAATCGATATACATACATTCCGGCATCCAAACATGATGATCATGAATACAATTGAATACGAATTGTCCCCTCACCCACACGCATGCCCGTGCTTGCGTACATGCAAATGCCCATTCCCACGTGCGCGCGCATGCGCCCACGCGCACACACGCACACACATAGTGTGGACGCACACATTGCGATAACCAATTGTGATGATAATTAATACACCCATGTACGAATAGGAATATATACTTATATATTGTTTGTCATGTTGTCCTCCGATTATATATATTTACATCTCTATCCGTTTTTGATTCATTATGAGGATGAACCTACGTGAATGTGTCACCATTGGATCCGTATTCGATGGTATTCCTTTCAGTTGCATGTATTCATATGGTTTACATCATCCACATAGTTGTATACATCCTCATTAATTTATTTATCTACGTTTATTTATCCCTATCTAAATGCATTCCCTACCATTCAGATTTTCGTATTCGGCATTATCATTACGAATATGATATAGATACGGATATAGATAGTTGGGCATATCGTTTGCATTTTTATATATGCCACCATTCATTAGAAGTATCTCTCTTTATTCACACGGGTACCCGCGGGTACCCACAAATAGCCAATATCCATTGTCATTGATCGGGTACCCGTTACAATTGGGTATCCGTTGGAATGGGGCGGGTCGACCCGTGACCCAATACTAACGGGGCGGGGCGGGTCACAATCAAATTGGGCGGGTACCCGCCCCATGAACACCCTCCTGTTTGGTTGCAAGGTTGGGCAGGGTTGGCCCAACCCTGGTTACTATTCACAAGGGTACTTTCTCCTCACAGATTACTATTCACCCATCCCAACCCCAGCCCAACCCAACCCAGTCTAACCCAGCAACCAAACAGGCCCCTAGGGTTTATAGTACCATGTAGAGTAATGACAAAACTTAAAGACTTTTTTTTATGTAATTTTGCTCGGAAGCTCTTATTAGTAACAGTAAAGAGGAGGAATGAAGGACTATACGTACGTGCGCTAAGCTCCGCTCGAGCTTGGACTCAGGAGAGTTATCTCGGATCTCGAATTGTTCATTGTAGGTTTCATTAAGCGTGTCGGAAAAATTAATTTAACAGATTAATTTGTAATCCTATTGGAATCTGAACCAACTCGAAGCTCTGGATTCCATCGTTCCCAGACTCGAGGAGATGCTCCACTTGTGGGTGGTTGCATATTGGAAGGTTCCGGCAAAACTTCTAAATACTCGCTCGTTTGTATGCACCACTGCCTACCATGTGTTGAATCCTGAAAGCAGATCACCAGATACCCTAAGCACCCATTAGGGTTGCAAATTGGATCGAACTGTAACGAATAGTGGATGCGCATATCGAGATCGGGAATAGGTGATCGGACGGTTGTAGGGTCCACAACAGAGTCTGCAACAACAGACCCTACAACGGACAATCCTCCCTAGCTGCATAAGCCCCACCATATTGTACATTACTATATTTTCTAATTAATTCCTCTAATTTAAAATAATATTAACATTAGCATTCTGTAGCTTGGAAAATGGAGAAACGATCATATGTTTTGCATTAGTAAAAGGGGTGGCATGAAAAGTGAACGAAAGCATGATCTCGATTTTGTTTTTTTTCCGTCTTTCACTTTCCATGTGGGTATCATCTTCAGCGAGAAGATCCTCTGCTACAGCAACAGACTCTGCAGTAGGGGTGATCGAGCGAGCGGTTCACAGCGATTTGCACGGTAGAACCTCACAAAAAGTGCAAATCGCTGCGAACCGCTCGATCAAGATCGAGCCGCTCCAGCCCCTACTGCAGAATCTGCTGCAGCAGGGGTACAGCAGAGGATCGGCTCCAATCATCTTCATACCTTTTCTATGCAGACTGCTTTTACTGGGTTAATTGCTTCGGTTGAGGAGAACGTTAATCAGCCATTCAGGCTTCATATGCACTCGATAGTTCAGATTTCATCGAGTTATGAGTTTCTAATCATGAGAATGCAAAATTATCTGCAACTGTCTGAGTAGTGTCCATTGTATTATTTTGATTCTAGCAGATCTTTGTATACAATTGCAGAGATGCTTCTTTTTCAAAATCAAGAACCATATCTGTCTTTAATCCATCCCTCTATTAATGATGGTAAAATTGATGTATGCCATCTTGGGGAGCATTGCAATATTAGTTTTCTATTACAATGCCTTCAAGAGGCTACTTTCTGAAAGATGAATGCTCGGAATAAGCTGCCTTTGACAATTGCTGCGAACAGATTTAAACATGCAGGCCTCTAAAATATTAGTATCTGATCATTCAGGATGAAACTGTAAGCTAAACCTCCCAACTCAAAGCTGCAGATATATAACATTACATCACAAGTCTTCAAGAAGGTCTATATGAGCATTCATTTAAAGGAGGCAAATGCATTATTAGTAGTTTCTTCTGCAGCCTTCAGACGCGGCGCTGCGCGCCTCAGAAGACGCCATCGCGGGCTACTTTTTAGATGCAGACTTCCCACCTTTTGCCTGCATTACCGAGAAAGATGTTATCGGGATATATTATCTTTCATTAAATAAGGAGAAAAGTTTACATCGAAACAGTAGGCAAGCGGGCAACAAGCTGCACCGCTAGTCCTTTTTGAGTTGTTTCTGGATGTTTACAGTAGTATATTTCTGGGTTGTGGCTTGATTAAGATGGAACAGTTTTGACGTAGATGGCTTTTGCTTAGAGATGTTGGATAAAAGATATCAGCCTTGAGGTTAAAAGCACAAGGATGTAGATAATAATGAAAGAGGAGTGGTGATTCTATGAGAGCCAAAACCTGTGAGAGCATGAAAGCATGCATTCTAGATCACATGATCCAACCAGGAGAGAGAAGATCAGGAGAGAAAAAACATGATCATGTGGTCTAGAATGCATGCTCTTATGCTCTCACATATTTTTGCTCTCATAGGATCACTCCTCAATCATGAAAATATTTCTAGTAGATAGAACAGATATGCTTATGCTTATGCTTGTAATTACCTTTTTCTTGGGCTCCCTTGGCTTCTGCTCTGCTTTCTTCCCTGGTGGTTTAACGGCTGTGGTCTTGGCTGGACCTTCAGTGGCCTTGGCCGGCTCTCTCTTGGCCTGTCCGAAGAGCGACGGGGTTCCAGCGGGTCTCTCGGCCTTCAATGATGCCATACCTACCTTTCAGCTGCAGGAGACCACAGGCAAGCAACTGCTCTGAGCCTGAGTTAGTGCAGTCTCTCTCCCCTATATCTGCCTCTTATAGTGCGAAAACAGAACCAAGCATCTTGTTGAAAAGGAATTCAGATGGTTCTGTCAGAAACCTCTGCCTCAGAATCCGATCCTTCATTATTAACTAGAGTTCCAAACGGCATTGCAAGATAAGAGTTAACGTGCTGTCTAAATTCTGGAATCTTAACATGCTTGTATAGATGGAGAATAATATTTTTGTTGGCGATGGTTTGGGAATACTTTTATTCTTGTGAGGGTATCCTATTTCACGTAGCCATCAACTTTGCATTGGATGGTTATGAACCGGCCAAAATATCATCATCGATATTCGAACAGAATAGTGGAAAGTGGATCATGGAATAATGAACAGAAAAGATTGCTTCGTATGCTCTTTCAACCTGCGAAGTTTTGCTGAGTTAGATTTTGGCGTAATGTCTGTTTTGTAACAAAGCAATCCGTCTACCGTGCCTTTCGATCGGCACGCGCCTTGGCCCTCTGATTCATTAAACAATAGTTGTCTTTGGTTTGGACATTTGCAAAGAAGGTCGGCTGATACACCGGTTAGAATATGCGAGATTTGAGATGTTGAGTCGGTTAAGAGAGAGGAAGGCCCAAAAGGTGTTGGAATGAAACTATAAGAATGGATTTTAGTTATTTGAGCTAAGCACGATAATGATGCAAGATAAATATGAATGCAGGCCGGGACAAGGCTTTGTTGTTGTTGCCATCCACGCTAGGGGTGTTCAAAATATTCGGGTCAAACGGGTACCCGATCCGACCCGGCTATTTCGACCTTAAGTTCATGGGTATCCGTGAAAGATGTTCGGGTCGGGTACCCATGAGAAGCTGACTCACTCGACCGTTGGCAAAACCCGATTGTCTCCCGGGTACCCGGTTGGAAAAACCCAACCATTCCACCTCGTGTATTGACCATTCTTTCCTCTCGTCAATTTCAAAAGGTGCAGGAATGTTACGGGGCAAATTGGAAGGGGACAAATGTATGGACCATTCTCTTCTAATCGATTTCGTTAGAAGCAACGTGTACTATGGATCAGATGGATTAAAAATTGTCCGATTTCAACTTTTTTCACCTGAAACTCAAATGTAAGTTTTCTAACATTTTTTTATCAGTATTCCAACTGATCAATCATTAATATGTTATTACGATTATATACACGATTATATATTTAATTACGACTTAATTATATCGCTAATTAATCTTATCTTAACGACACTATAGGGTCTTAAATTTAATTGATGTGTACCTGCAAGAACATGAATCCGTTGGATTAATCTCTTTTGCATTAGATACATATGATGTATAGCATAAATGTATACATAGATTCTTGTGCGTGAGACTTCCTAGGTAAATCATTGTAGCTTTAATATTTCAAAGCCTCGTAATGTTAATATCTTGTTCTTGGACATGGCCCATTCCACCTCGTGACCGGTGCCGACGTGAGGGATCACGATGAGGGCTAAGCCGAGGTGGGCGAGTGAAATGATGGCGCCAGAGGTGGAGGTTAGAAGGAGGGGCTCCCGTCCGAAGCGGTTGAAGAGGAGACAACAATGAGGATGAAGACCTTCTTGCCGACCGTGACGGTGGCCGGATTATTTGTTTTATATATATATATGTGTGTGTGTGTGTATCAAAAGGTTATGCATATACAAATGGACAAATATATATTCAAATTATTTGTAGTGACCCGCGGGTACCCGTTATCCATTCAAATTATTCGGGTATCCGTTGAAATGGGTCGGGTCGACCCGTTTACCCGATAAGGATGGATCGGGGCGGGTCATGTTTAAATGGGTTGGGTACCCGCCCCATGAACACCCCTAAGATTCCACGCAATCTAAAGGGTGCCCTTGTTTCTGAAAGTGGTGAGATTCTACTGGTAGTCAACAAAAAAAAGATGGAAATACATAGGCAAAATCGATTATTCTTTGATCAATTTGGTTGAGTTTTTGTTTAAGAATTAGGGAGCGAAAGTATAAAAAATGTAATTATGTAACTTTGTTCGATCTCGAGAATGAAATGGTTAATTTTGTTTAAGGATTTTTTTTAAAAAATATATCTTTCTAATCCTTCAAAATTAAATAATAATCCATGTAATTTGTGTAATTATGGCGTAATCCATGCAATTATGCTTTGTTTTACAACACATGTCTCTATCATATTAGTTTGTTGGTCAAAGTATTATGTTTAATCCTAAAAAATATCTTAAAATTTAGGATTTTTATCACTTGTGCCTCTCTTAGATGTTACAATATCAATTATGTCTCATCTTTTTTGAAATATCAGTTATGTTCATGACTTCTTCCAATTTTATCACTTGTACCCCTCAGGTTAGTTGTCTTCCATCCACATCCCAAATGAATATCAACTTTTTAACTTTTAGACACAAGGTAATTATATTCAATAGTTAGATTAGATATTTCATTCTCCTTGATCTTATTGTCTTCAACCTCCTTCATCCTCCTCTCCAAACCCATCACCACCACCTTCTTCTTTCACTTCTCCCCCCTTCTTCTCTTCTCTTCCACCTTCTTCTTTAACTCACCAGGTAACCTCCTTGCCAACCAATTTCCACGCACCAACAACCTCGCCAACTACCTCTTTGGAGGGTCTCCTCTTTCGTCGAGGCAAACACTCAGAAGCCATCCAGCTTTCATATTTTTAGGCGCGAACCTATCTAGCTCTCCTTCTTAGAAGAACCTATCTTCCTTGGGAACTGTTCTTTTACTTCTTCTACTTATTCCTTTCCTTCTTTCAATCTTTATCTTATTCTTATTATTATTATTCGAATTCAAGTGCTTGATTGATAATTTTTATAGATTTGTTTATTTTTTATATCAAATTTTAAAGTTGCACCACTGTAATCTGACACATTCTTTATGATTATACGATCTGTTTATTTCACCGTCGTTTCAATATCGCATCATTCATTTGTTATTAGATGTCCGTCTGAGTCTGATGGGATATGTAAGATGCGGATTTGTGAGGAAATCGATTAAGTGTATAGTTAACAGAGATTGAGACCTTTTAAATCCTTTTTTTCATCTGAGATAAAAAAATTGACTGGTTAGATTCCATTGAAATATCGATCATAGCAATTGTTGATGTTTCTTGCAAAGATCTCCAGTGCTCTTCTAAGATTTCTGCTAGCAATCATCTTGTAGTTGTTGCAAAAGATATTTTGCAGCTACATGTTTCAGGTCATGGACGGATCATTTGGATCTTATAGGAAAAATGCATAAATACCCATACAAGTATAAGTAATTGCATACAAGTCCAGTCAACATAATTTTTTCCCAATCTTATTCATGTATTTGCACGTAGATCCTTGTGTTTGCATATTTATTTGAGCGCACATTTCACATCATTTTCTTATTCCAAAAAATAGCATGTTGTAGAGAAACTTATTTTCCATCGAATGAGTATCCGTTTATATTTTTGCGATCAATTGATTATTTATTACAATTAATTTGTTGAAAACCACATTGTTATTATACTCTGAAATTGATATTTAATTATTTCATGGAAATAATCTGGCTTGCTATTTATTTAAATTAATTTAATGTTAATCACATTCTTTGCATTGTACAATTCATAAAAAATTCATTTCGTCTTGAAATTCCAAAAAAATACGGTAGCTTAATTTCATATCATGTCCAAGTTTGATGATTTTTTGACTTAATTTGATTGATATTTGTAGTTTAGACCTTGAAATTTGTCATAATTGCACTTCATTTATTATTTGCGTTAAAAAATGATTCATTGAAAATCTAACCTCTAAATCGCATAATAATTAACCTAAGGGAGATAATTGCCTCTTTAAGTTTGATCTTGGACTTTCCAAGCAAACAAAAATTAAACACTTGCTTTTAATTGAAAAATTAATTAAATATTCTTTGATTAATCCGAAGTTACCCGACTACAATGTAATTTAACACCAATTCTACCAAATTAACAGGGCATTCGAGGGTTCTTCAGGTGCCCAACAGAGATACCCGGAGTGACATCCCTATCCACATATGTATATGTATTTAAAAATGAATAAATATACGATAACACATATATTGTGTTGCATCGCTATTGAATGATTATTGCCCTGCCGGGTTGGAGGTGCTGGAAGAAGGGGCAACACAAGGTTAGGTATGTCTCGAGTTTTGGGGTTGTCCGTGGGTAGCCATTGATGATTAATTCGAATCGCCTTACACCATAAGTCAAATATTATTGGGCACCCCCCAACATGAATATTTTGTTGATATATATGTGTTTAAGGTCGAGTTTTCCACGTTTGCTATCAAGATATATAAAATACATATTTACGCAAAGGAATTTTTTTTGAAGAAGTTAATTATTTTCTTTTGTAGTAAGTACACATTAAAATATTTTTGTATCTCTTGCAGTCGGGTCGAGTTGTGCTCCGTGTTCACGAAGGATCCCATAATCGGGGAGATAGGATCCTCTGCTGCAATGGGTTTTACAATGGAGGTGATGTAAAACCCTTTTTACGTTGCAATTTTTATTTTTAAAAATCCAACCTTATGGATTATACACTCTACTAATGTCCTACATATCCTTCAAATTCGCTCAAATCTGAGACCATTTGCTATTTTATCTTAATGGTCAAATGTTCGGTTGACATTTAAGCAACTTAAATCCGATTTAAAAAAGAACCGGACTTTTGACCATCAAGATAAAATAGCAAATGACCTCAGATTTAAACGAATTTGGAAGATATGTAGAATATTATTAAAAGGTATAATCCATAAGGTTAAATATTTAATATGAAAATTGCAAAGAAAAAAAGATTTTACAGCACCTCTGCTGGAAAACCAATTACAGCAGACGATATTATATCGTGATCGGGACATTGTTTTTTGGGATTTTATCACTTGTGCCCCTCTGAGATGTTGCAATATCAGTTATGCCCCTATCTTTTTGGTAATATCAGTTGTGCCCCTCAAAAATTGCTATTTTATCACTTGTGCCCCTCGGGTTAGTGACCGTCCATCTCCAGTGCAAACGGACGTTAACTTTGAGGACATAAGCGGAATTATTTTTTTTAAAAGGTTATATGGTCATTTCATCCTCCTCTTCCCCAACCTCTTCTTCTTCCTCCTCTTCCCATCTTCTTCCTCCTCCTCCGACCTCCCCCTCCTCCCTCTCCGCCCCGAGCTCCGCGCAGCCCCTACCCTCCCCGGCGCCGCACCTCCTCCCCCCGCACCTCCTTCCAGCCCGCCGCCCCGCCGCCCCCTCCCCTCCTCGTGGAGGGCGTAGATCAAGGAATCCGATGCGGCAGAGCGGCTCTGCTCCTCGGCTTGGCGCTGCTTGACGCGCAGCTCCTCTTCGCGTTGGCGCGCAGAGGAGGCACGTCCGATGGCGAATTGGCCGAGGTTGCGGCTGACGACGCGTATGCGGACGAGCCAGTCGCTGAACTCGCGCGAGATCCGGCGTTCGGAGTAGGATCGGATGGCGGGGATGGTGGTCTCGAGCATGCGGCGGATGCAAGGGGAGGGGACGGAGTCGAGGAAGCCGCCGATCTCGACGGCGTCGACACAGCGGAGGGCGAGGTAGAGGTTGTTGTGTTCGGAGAGGTGGGAGTTGGCGCGGGAGCAGAGGTCGAGGAGGCGGACGCAGAGGAGGGAGGAGTTGAGGGCGAGGGAGAGGTTGCGGGATTGAGCGAGGGCTTCGAGATAGGAGTCGAGGGAGGAGAGGAGACGGCGGTCCTCGCCGTTGGAGACGGCGGAGGAGACGGACTGGAGGTCCAGCTTCGAGGCGCCATCTAGGTCCCCGGGCGGCACTGGGGAGGGGAGGGGGCACAGGGGGCGGTGTCGGGGAGGGAAGGGGGCGGCGCCGGGGAGGGGAGGGGGCGGCGGGGCGGCGGGCTGGAAGGAGGTGCGGGGGGGAGGAGGTGCGGCGCCGGGGAGGGTAGGGGCTGCGGGGTGTCGCCGGGGAGGGAGGGGAGCTAGGGGCGGCGTCGGGGAGGGGAGTGGAGCTCGGGGCGGAGCTCGGGCCGGAGAGGGAGGAGGAGGAGGTTGGAGGAGGAAGAAGAGGCCCCTGGACAATAATACCCCTCTTAAATGCACCAAGGTTTGAAAAAACCATGGTTAAGTCAATTCATTGACGGTCAACCTGACGGAAGGGCACAACTGATGACGGAGAAACTTTTGAGGGGCACAACTGATATTACCAAAAAGATAGGGGCATAACTGATATTGCAACATCTCGGAGGGGCACAAGTGATAAAATCCCTTGTTTTTTTGACCTTTTATCTTTTGCTGTGGTGTTCGCGGCGTAAAAAATTGCCAGACCTAAAACCTCTTCAACCCCACGGGCGCTCCCGCCCCCTACCTCCCACACTCTCCCTTCCGTCGTCACCGCCGTCCCCGACCGTATCCCTCTCCCTCAGCTCCCCCCTCCTCTCCGCCCCGTGGCCTCTCAAACCACCTCCACCTGACCTCCAATCACCTGCGTCGTCACCGCCGCAAACTTCTCTCTGCACCCGGCGTGAGGTCCGATGCAGCACGACGAGGTGATATGGCAGGTCATAAGGCACAACCACTGCAGCTTTATGACCAAGTAATCGATCTGTCGTCTTCTACAAACCATTGATCTCCCTTTTTATCGTCTCATGTTCCTCAAATCATCTCTGATTTTTTTTATTAATTTTCCTTGTAGGCTCGTCACGGGGGATTTCTGCAGGAATCCCTACAATGTCACTGGGATATGCAACAGGAGCTCCTGCCCCCTCGCCAACAGTCGCTATGCCACCATCCGCGACATCGACGGCGTCTTCTATTTATACATGAAGACTATTGAGAGGGCGCACAAGCCCAATGAATTATGGGAAAGGGTTAAACTTCCAAGAAACTACGAGAAGGCTCTGGATCTCATTGATAAACATTTGGTATATCACTTTAAATAACATGTAATTTCCATAAGAAACTGCTTCTCCTGGATCACTGCACGAGTCCATTTAGTTGATTTTGTTGTTGTTGTTGGACTGTTGCAGCAATATTGGCCTAAATTTCTTATTCACAAGACTAAGCAACGGCTCACAAGAATGACGCAAGTTCGCATACGCATGAGAAAGCTTGCTCTTAAAGTGAGGTATTCATGTTTTAATTCGTCGACTGCATTTCGGCAGTGAAGTCGTTAGCTTTGCTAGATGCTAATTGCCAATTATTTTGGCAATGTGGTGCAAGCATTCGATTCTTTGTAATCCTTTGAACATGAAACTTGATTACTCTTGTCCCATTAGTGAAGGTGGAGTAAGCTGTTCCGTATCTGCTTGTTAACATCCGCATTTTGCACCATGGTTTCAGAGCAACATAGTATGCTATTTTGTCGATTTTAGCACACTTTCTTTAGAAGGAGGTTATGGGTGTATGCAATTTGATGAAAGCACGGATTATGTAAACTGAATTATTAAAGTTTTTGTCAACTTGTGGATCAATTATTTTATTTACTGAGTCTAAACAAATTAAGATTTCATATATATTTGGTTAAATTAGAGTTATTTTATGGGTCAAGGGGTTAGTAGTCAATTAAGGTTTTGATTAGTGGTCATTTTTTTTATTTTTCTCGCAATTCATCCCTCCCTATATAAAGGGGTAGTAGGCTATTGCAAGGAACAAGTTATGATATATGAAATGAATATTGGTTTTTGGAGTACTCCAATTTTATCTCGCTTCCTCTAATTTTTCGGGTTTCTTTTCTTATCCCCTTATATCCTCTCAAGTCTCAACTAGTACGATGCCTTTGATTTCCATGCTTTGATACCACTTGATGCCGTCAAAGAATCATGGAAGGATAATAAGAGTAAAAGGCATTCAACGATCGCATCGTGTTTGGCAGACGAAGCTTGAGTTGAATCGTCTCATCCTGGGTTCATGCTCGCATCAGAAAAAGTCAAAGACTCGCATTCAATCAAGTGTAAGGGTGGTTGGACACGTGAATTGAGGAAGAAACATTCCACCACTGTGAAGATGCAAGCAATGCAACACCCACACAATGTTTATAAAGTGAAGATATATCCATTCAAGAGGAAGATTCCATTATTACAACTCCCATACAAGAAGACCAATAAGAAGAATAAATCATCTACGATGAAACATTGTGGATGGAGTTTCTGAAATCCTCACAAAATTATCCACCATTGCTATCCAACTCCCATCAGTGCCTACCCTAGTCGTCCATGTTCCTATCATCGAGCCACCTGCATGCTTGATCGTTGTAAGGTGCTACTAGTAACAATGAAACCTTCTACCCAACCATCGTTGACACTCTACCCTCCAACACAACTATTAGGATTGCAACATCCATAATTAATAATTTGGGTATTGGAGACATGGCATTATGTTTATTTTCGTGGAGCCCTTTAGATCTGAATGTGCTCCATAACTCTCCCGTATGTGATATTGACTGGCGATATCAATGATCGACATATAAACTTGCTCCTTAGGTCCTTTTGTCACCACCACGGGTGCGATAAAAAAGATGTCTGCCGCTTCTGTTGTGTATGGTGCAATAAACACAATGGCCATTGATTGATGCTCTGTTATTGGAGCTCTCAAACTCGATGCCGTCAACCCTGATCTCATTGCCTCTGTCCTCCTCTATCAAGTTTCAGCAACTGATATCGAAAGCGATGCCACCACGGGAGATTTAACGGTCACTACCACCATGGTTGTTGATTATGACTCCATTGCCAGAGCTCGTGATGCTCCCATGCTTGTTGGTGTTGGAGCATCACCATCATTTGAGCTGCTAGGTCCAGTGGGCCAAACCTTCGCTACCGATCTTTACTCGTTGTTCATCAACACAAGATTACTAATCATCACATGTTTGACATGCGACGTTCCTACGGCTCCATCCTTGATGTAGTCAACGCCCCAAACATGGTGGGGCGCACCACAAATCCCTTCGACCTCGTCGTTGCCGTGCTCTATGCCACCATAGTCATCTCTTCCACGGATGTCAACGCCTCCACCACATTTTATATTGTGGTCTTTGCCATATATATTGTTGGGGGAAACCCGGACCCTAATAATCAGACTCCTTATTGGAGTGGGATGGAAGGAATAATAAATGGAAAGAGGATGATATCTCCAACGGGGAGCAAATCCCAAAAATCAAGTGATAAAAGGTTGGCTTGGAAAAATGGTTGACAAATTCGTCCATTGAATTTTTTTATATTAAGGTTAAAACAGAGAGTTATATATGGGGAAGATTATGGTTAAATGAAGGGTTAGAGAAATTGCGATCCCCAACCCTCGGTGGAAAAAATGCAAAAAGAATGCTGAAAAGAAAAAATCAATGGTTTGAATTTGGGAAATTTTATCTAAAGTATTTACACGAATTCTCCAATACAACATCCAGTGACCGATCAAGCAATTCATCAGGAGATGTTTTTTCTAGTGGAGTATTGGAGGAGAATTGATTTTTTTGAAAAGAAAAAGGACCGCCACCGTATACGTGGATGCCCAAAAACTTTACCATTTATCACCTTTAAAAGACATTACATGCCCGTTTTAGTCAAGAGAAGGAAAAAGAAATTGGAAAAAAATTACATCACCCAACTCTCAGTAAGCATCCTAACATCCACCACTACATTCTCACCATACATTCTGTCCACACAGAAAATCACACCATTCTTGGCAATCGAAATCGCCCGGAGCAGCGCCAAGCACCCAATACGACCCCTCTCTCCTCACCAATGGACTTCCAGAAACCTGCCATGTTGTCGCATCGAATCGCCTGGTTCTCAAAGTTGGACCACACCTTTATAGAGTTCCTGCACTTGAAGAATAGATGATCCACGTCTTCCACCTGTGTTAGACAACACGAGAAAGATGAGTTGGTGTACATGATGAACCACGCTTTTCGATCCTCAATCAGCAATATGCCCCTTTGACACAACCACAGAAAGATCTGGGGTATGTTTGAGAAGCTTCATGGTTTCATTCCAAAACAAATCAAGGTGTACATAGATTTGGTGATGATCGGAGTTTTTCTAGTAGCTCTTGACCTTGAGTATGATACTGCTTGATCACATATTCTTACTGATGTCACCATGCTTCTAATGAAGGAGGCATATCACATACTGAGCATGCTCTCTATAGCTCATGGTGCTATTACTCAGCAGTTTCAGACCTCCTCGACTATGGCTGCATCTCGTGGTAGATGGAGCTCTACACTGTACCCTGGTCGTGATAATCATGGCAAGGGAGGGGGTGGTCGACCCCGTCAGCTGTGCACATATTGCCACATGCCATGCCACTCTGAGGATACATGGTATTCTGAGCATGACATTCTCGCTTCAGCACGGATTACAGAGCAGACTCAACAAGTTGGTATTCCACCTCCCGCATATGATCAGAGGTTCGATGAGATTGTAGCACGACTGAGAGAGATTATGCCCGTACTTGGGTCGAGCAACTCTCCTTCAAGATTCTCAGATGTAGGCTATGTAGCTGCCTCAACATCTGCATCCATGTCAGGTACAACATATGCTTTTACTAGCCATTACAGGGCAAATTTGTCAGAATCGATTATGGACTCAAGAGCTTCACACCATCTTTGTGACGATAGAGGATAATTTAGTACATATAGATTAACTTAGCCAAGTAGATTTGTAGTCATATCAGATGGGATACACTCTCCTATTGCTGGTCAGGGAGAGGTGCAGTTGACTAAAGCAATGTGCCTACGAAAATGTTCTTCATGCTCCTGATTTTTCTATGAATTTACTGTCTATTAGTCAAATCACCGCAGACTTACATTGTTGTGCCATATTTGATCCTTCGTCTCTCATGTTTCAGGACATTCTTATGGGCAGGGTGATTGGATCTGGCCGTGAGTATGGAGGTTTATATAGACTGGTTCAATCTCCACATGTTGGTACTTCAACTCTTCACAGGGATCGGTTTCCTTATGTGTGGCATCTCTAGTTTGATCATCTTCCTCTGCAGAAGATATGCCATGTTCTTCCTCAAATTTCTCCTCGCCAAGGCCCTAAATGTCGGTTTCGATCACCATTTCAGTGACCGACTGAAACGGAATTTTAGTGGAATTTCGATTGAAATTCGATCGAAATTTCGACTATTTCGGTCAATTTTTGTACTAGGGCTCCCATATTTCAGTCATTTCGGCCATTTCTATCGAATTTCGATTTCGGCTGGATATCGATTTTCGATAGAAATTCGACCAAATTTCGCTGAAATTGGAGGCCATAGTCCTCGCTATACTTTACAATGCGAGGCCTGCCAGCTTGGGAAGCACCATCGGTCTACCTTTCAGAGTCGCCAGGATCGAAGTAGACATAGTCTTCTTGAGTTGATTCATCTTGATATATGGGGTCCAAGTCGTGTCCCAGACCATCAGAGACATAGATTTTATCTTGTTGCTGTGGACACTTTTTCCAGACTAATCTTGGGTTTTCCTTCTTAAAAATAAGTGTGTTGTTGGTCATATTATTCAATATTCTATTAATGAAATAAAGAATGTTTTCTGAGGTGGGTCTCGATTTCTGGGACTGCACCTGTTTTATTTCTCAAAAAAATGAAATAAAGAATGTTTTTTCTGCAAATGTCAAATATATTTGTTCTGACAATGCACCGGAATTCTGTAGTCTTCATCTTTCATTGTTTCTCAAAACCCTTGGTATTGTCCATCGGACTTCTTGTGCTTATACATCCCAACAGAATGGGGTAGCTGAACGCAAACATTGTCACTTGTTGGATGTCACCAGAACCCTCTTGATCCAGAGTCGTGCTCTTCATTCATATTGGGGGGATGCGGTTCTAATTGCTTTCTACCTGGTAAATCGCATGCCCTTGTCTATGTTGGGAGGGAAGATTCCGTTCTTTATTGCATTTCGGTTTTGATTGGTCACCTAATCTTTTTCTTTTCCATCGATCTTCCGCGGGGAATAAGTAGAAGTTGTGACGAAGGATCTTTTCTCACTCAATCCATTTGTTTTTGGGTCAGTTGCCTTTGTTCATAATACATCTCCTGGCCATGACAAGCTCTCTCCTAGAGCTGTTAAGTGTGTCTTTCTGGGGTATTTCGGGACTCAAAAGGGATACTGTTGTTTTGATCATGTTCGTAGGAAGTATTATGTTAGTGCAGATGCATTTTCTTTGAGTCCATTTTGTTTTTCTCTCTACAGGCAATAAGTTGATTTCTTCAGAGGTTGGACAAGAAGTGTACATTCCTCTATCTCTGGTTGTGTCTACTCCAAGACCTACTTCATCATCGTCACGCCCACCATCACCTCCAACACCACCTTCCTCACCATCTTTTTGCCACACGTTTACAAGCATAGACCTCATGCTCGTGCGCCTCCTCCATCATCCAGCATGCCCCAAGTATGCCCTGAACACTAGGTTTTTACCGATGGCACTGGTGATTTGTATCTGCAACATGATGACCAGATGATTTTAGATACTCATGCCTCTAACATTGAGGAGGTTGATGACCTTGACGTGCCCATTACCTTACGAAAGTAGCGGTATACATGTGCTATATATCTCCCTGTTTCCCATATTTCTCTTGCACGTCTCTCCAAGGAATTTCAGAGGTTTGTTGTGGGATTGTCTGCAGTAGAGATACCTATGTCATATCAAGAGGCGTTACAGACCATTCAATGGCGTCTGATTATGGAGGAAGAAATGGTTGCGTTACAGTCTTATGGCACGTGGAGTATTGTACATGCTCCACTTGGCACATATGTTGTTTGGAGCAAGTTTGTGTTTTTGGTGAAACATCGTTAGGTCAGACTTGTTGCTCGTGGGTTCACCTAAACATATGGGGTGGATTATCAGGATGCATTTTCTCCAGTTGCTCGACATTCTACACTGAGGATTCTTATTTCTATCGTTGTGGTACGTGACTGGCTTCTACTTTAGTTAGATGCCAATAATGCCTTCTTGTATGGTGACTTGCACGAAGAAGTCTACATGCAACAGTCTCCATGATTTGCTACTGAGGGGGAGTCTCATATGTTGTTTAGACTTCATAAGGCTATTTATGGCCTTAAAGCATAGTTTGAGGGCTTGGTTTCAGAAGCTCTCAAAGTTTTTTGAACAACAGGGGTTTGCCAGATCTACTGCAGATCGCTTTCTTTTTGTTATGAGATCCTAGAGAGGTACTGTTGCTATTCTGGTCTACGTGGATGACATCATTGTTACAGAGGATGATGATCATGGTATTCAGGCAGGTAAGAATTTCCTTGGGCAATAGTTTGCGACTAAGGACCTTGGCAATCTTTGTTACTTTCTTGGTATTGAATTTGCATGGAATCAATTTGGCATGATGACGGCACAAAGGGAGTATGTTACTGATCTCCTAACTAAAACATGCATGACAAGATGTAGGCGTGCCACTACTCCTATGGATCCTAATGCTAAGCTCTATGATGATACTTCTGAGGAGGTTGACAAGAGACGATATAGAGAGCTAGTGGGGAAACTTTTAAATGTCACTTTTACTAGGCCTGCTATATCATTTGCAACGGCTGTTGCTCACCCGACACGATCGTACGAGGTCACAATCCACCCAATTCTATTAAAACATGGAAATGACTCTCTATTATATATATATATATTTGCTGGCAGAATCAGATCCTGGATCGTCGGGCATGGCAGGTGCGAGCACAACACCCCCTCCCAGTAGAGTCAGACAATTTATGGAGCAGCCCAGAAAGGTTCATATGGATGCGGTTAACATGATTATGAGTATCTGAAGTCTTATCTAGTAGCATGACTCTTATTCAGAAGAGACACGTCTCTTATGGTCACAGGATGTACTGATGCAAATTATGCATGGTGTCCTAAGGACATGAAGTTCACAACAGGCTTCAAGGTATTTGTTGGTAGTTCACTGGTTTCAAGAAAGAGTAAGAAACAGACGACTGTGGCTAGATATAGCGTTAAATCAGAATATAGAGCCTTGGCACAAGGGAGCACGGAAAAGATGTGGGTCATATCCGTCTTGATTGACCTAACAATTGATGTGCCACTTTCCATGCACCTCCAATGCGATAACCATGCTGCTATGTTCATAGAAAATAATCCAACCTTCCATTAACGAACCAGACACATCGAGGTAGTTTGTCATTTCACTCAAAATCTGATTCAGAAGGGACTTATCTCCAACTCTCACATTGCTTCAGGCGACCGAACTGCAGATATGTTCACCAACACACTTGGTAGTGGTCCTTTTCATCATTGTTGTTCCAAGTTGAGCATGGTAGACATATATGCTCCAGCTTGAGGGGGAGTGTTGAGATATTTGCATCTCTCAGTTCTTTATTTTATATTTCTTCTATTCTACGCCTTTTCACGATAAATATTATTAGCTAAATTTTTGTAGGGTTTCTGATTAATAAACTTGGATATTTTGCAATCTATTTGTCATGACTCGTACATTATGAAACACTGAAGTTTTGTTGCATAAAAATGTTTGTTTTATTATTTATACTAATATCTACCATTTTAGTAAAACGTATTGTATTTTTTCTAATCATTTTTGCTATCAAAATTGAGGCTTACACCTCACCTTGATTATGAAATACCGCCACTATCCGCCTCACGTTTTTTAAAGCCTTACATGGTACACTGTCTAGTCATATTGTGCAGAATTATTAGGTCAACTGCATCATCCATGGGGCCACTGGCAATACCTGTCTCTATTTCCATGGACGCAAAAATGCCATTAGCATGTAAAGGTTCAGTCGAAGGATGTACCCGAGGAGATTGTGGCAACTTCGACTGTACCCGAGGAGATTGTGGCAACTCAGAAGATGCACGTCTTTACAGAGTAGTAGTCTTGTAAAGATCAACTTGTAGAATTGGGACATAAAGAGGCGCAATTTAAGATGGAGGGGGAGGCATGTGTTCTGGACCTGGAGTAGAAGGGAAAGGAATCAAAGAATGTAAAATATGCTCTTATGTATTGCTTTGTAGACCAAGGATCTAGCATCTATAGCCTTTCTGATTCCCATCGTACCTTTGGAACACACTTTTCATTTCTTTGGGAGCCAACTTATCTTTGCCAGAACAGAGGAGATGAGCAAAGGAGGTAGAGGGCCTCAATGGAACATTGCTTCAATGCAATATTCATTGACCCTGGACGGAACATAGAACATTGCTTTTATTGGAAATAGGAACTCAATGGGACATCAATGGAGGTTAGATTGCATATGATTGATAAGAAAGATGGTGGTGATGGCCACATTGCTCCGATATGTAGATGGAACATGATAATTGATGAGCATGGTATAAGTAATGTCAAGAATATGCCTATGTTTGCGTTCAACCACTCTATTTTGCTGGATATGGGGACAAGTAGTTTGATGTAAAATCTCATGTGAGGATAGAAAAGATTGTATGTCATGGATAGAAACGCCCTAACATTATCAAATTAGAGAGCTTTGACGATGGTACCAAATGAGTCTTTATTTCATTTTAAAATGAACAATAATATGAAAAAAAATGTTAGATTTATTTCATGACACGCGAGAAATCATCTACAATAACCAAATAGTATTTGTTTTCCAGACGATCAGGATTTTGATCGAGTTCCCTTACGTCAAAATGGATAAGCTCAAAAAGACTATTGAAATGGATGGTACCAGATGAAGGAAAGAACTCCTGTGTCGCTTCCTCAGTTGGCAGGCCTCACACTCTGGACTGGCAAAATTTTTTGGTTTTTATATCTTCAGGTTGGGAAACTCCCCCTAGCTTCGAGCCACTGGTCGAATCATCTTCAAAACAAGAAGCTGCCGTTGGTTTCTTTCTCCAACAAAAATGGTGAAGCAACTTTTTGCGGGCTTGGTGGGCTAGGAGGGCTTCGTCTGGACCTTTACAAAATTGTTCCTTGGGCTATTTGTTTTGTGGTGACAAGATGACGGATTTCACAAAACAAAATTCTGAAGGATTTTGTGTTTCTTTTATCCCTTCAAGCTATCGGAAAATAAAGAAATGGTTGATATATTCAAGATAATTACATATTTACATAATACCATCTCAATTCATCCTATTTCATAAGATCGGGGACATGATATGGTTTCAAAGGATGAACCAGCTACAGAGAGTTTTAATAAGATTTCATTCTTGAATAAAAATCCTCTTTTGGGTTTCTTCCATCTATTCCATGTCCAGAACACAAGGGGATACACGTTACGCTGGGATTTTGAACCAAAAGAGTGATTTCAAGAAATGAAAGATCTATTCTAGCAATATGGGCTAAAAAGTTCCCATCTTCTTATCCAAACTGGAAAGGGATGAAATTTGACATTTTTCGTGGAGGGCGTGTGAACCTAATTTGCGGAGCTAGAGATAGCAGAGATACGATATAGGAGTATGCGGTCATTTCTCATGTTTCGTTTATATAGCAGATTGTTGACATTTTTATCAAGTCCCTTCTCCGCATTGCTTTGAAAGACATGGTTCCAAGCTGAGCATGATGGATCTCTATGCTTCAGCTCAAGGGAGTGCTGTGAGTTTTGTAGTTTTAGGATCTTTGCTTCTTTGTTCTCTATGTAATGGTAGTTTTAGGAGCTTTGCTTCTTTGTTCTCTATGTAATGGTCTCGTTGATTTTCACTGTATAAAAAATCACAGGATGCTTATTTTCACTATTATTATAATTCTATTCACAACATATCTGTTTCCTAATTTGGAATATGATTTTTAAATCATGTAAATGTAGCTTTAATTTCTTAACTTTTATTCTCAGTTGCATTTCCGAACCCACAGAACTGAATATTACCATGAGAGGAAATGTAAATTTCCATTGTCATCATTCGTTAACTGCTTAAAATCGGACTGGACTCTGTTGAATCTACGATAAATCTAGAATTATGCTAAATAAGTTGTGGTTGCAGAGAGAAGATAATGACAGTTCCCAGAAAGGAAAAAAAGAGGGAGGCTAGAAGAGAGGAAAAGGCTGAAAAAGCAGCAGTTCTGGACAAGGTGGGTGTAATTGGCATAATGGTAATCTTCAGTAGAATCTTGTCTTGTTGCTTTTATCTTTAATCATTTCTCATCTGTTGCAGAGCATTGAGAAGGAACTGTTAGAGCGTCTAAAGAGAGGTGTTTACGGCGACATCTATAATTATCCCGTTAAAGCGTATGATAAAATTCTTGAAATGGAGGAAATGCAAGTTCCAGCTGAGGTGGAGGAAGTAAGCTATTTTATCTGCTGTCTGTTTTTTAGTTCTCTTTTTATCATGTCCAATATTTTCTTTAACCAGGTGAAATGGTTCCCGACTTTTGAAGGAACCTGAGGTTGAATATGTTGAAGGATATGAAGAAGAAGAGGAAGACATGGAAGATTTTGGTGATTTTGTGAAGGACGAGTCCTTGATTGGTGCAGATAATGAGGACTATGGTAAGAAAGAAGCACTTTATATTATAGTCTTCAACTAGTATGCAAGTTTTGCTTCTTGGCTTGTAAAGAAACATAGTTCCTTAAATTAAATGATGATAGAGGAATTATTGATCTTGAAAGTCTTTAACAATCCAATCCTCACCAAGATAATGATGGAGACCCTAAAAATAACTTTTTAATGATCTCCACATTAATTAGAGCAACTAATAACTTTTAAGGTAGACCAATACCCATGAACTTGAAATGTTCATCACATGATTTCAACTTTTGGAGTCCGATTAAAAATGGTTCATACTACATAAAATGAGATTGTTTGAAGGGAATGCGGTCAAATTTCGGTTGCCCCAAGTCAGTGATATCAAAATCCCATCTGCTTTCCCTTTTCGGGGTATAGTTGAAATGTTGGCAAATGTGGCAAAATATCAACAAAATGTCGTGAAATTTTGGTGCAATGGGTGAAATCTAATGCTACTTTAGTGAACCTGGTATGTATTCTGAGTTTTATATGTTGGTTTGCGTATCACTAGATTGCAAACAAAATTTTTGATAATCATATAATTATTAGCATTGTTGAAAATATTAGATTATCTTATCTTATCTTTTCTTTATTTTATTATTTTATTTTATTGAGACCTGCAACCCTTCGAGGTTTCTTATGTAATTATCACATCTTGGTATCTAGGTATTTATGCAATTATAAGAGTCCCATACCCCTTGAATAAAGTATGCCATTTATTCTTAATTATTTTTCCACATGGTGCTAGAGGAACATTCCTTGATCGAGGTTCGTACCCAAAACCCTACCACTACATGTCAGCCCCTTCTATCCTCTTTTTCGCTGTTCATGCCACCGATGGGTGATGGCCCATCACATCACAAGGGAGTTCTCCGTGCGCCGCCACAAGGTCTCGTGCATGTCCACTCCACTTCCAT
This sequence comes from Ottelia alismoides, assembly GCA_037367405.1. NCBI lineage: Eukaryota > Viridiplantae > Streptophyta > Magnoliopsida > Alismatales > Hydrocharitaceae > Ottelia > Ottelia alismoides. The sequence continues at coordinate 50,942 of JAZKJV010010712.1, read as the reverse complement.
CGGAATTTGCGCGAGTCCCTAGTGCCTAATCCGGATTTCTTGCACCATCGCTATCCACCTACACACACTTTTCTTCTTCGCCGAATGAAGGCCGGTGTCACGGTAGATCTCCAGCGACATTGCCTTGTGGTATTTGAGGCCCAACACCTGCTGCTCCCTCCCTTTCTCCTCCAGACCTCAACACCTCATCGCTTGAGGCCTAACCCGAGCTGCAACTCTCTTTTCATTGTGTATGTCTATGCACGTCATCATAATGCTCCTTCCTTCATCGCGTGAGGCCTAAACACCTCACTGTGAGTGTTTCTTCCCCTCTGTGGCCCTCTTGTACGTGAGACCTTGGCTGAAAAACAGGGCCTGCCACCCTAATCTTGTGCATGCTTAAATCTCGACAACTACTTCTTGATCTCCGTATATGACTTCAATGACCACGACTTCTATTGAGTCCAAACCCATGTATTCTACATCTTAGTGAGATAAAGTAATTTGATTTCTCTTACCATACAGACCATTTATCTGATTAAAACTGTAATTAGGGAACAAGAGCTGGATGGAAGTATTGACTTAATCTATATCTTTGATTGAATAATCCGAACAATATTTGGCCTGTTCCATTAACCTAGAGTCTTTAGCAAATTTGTTTTATACTCGTTGGAAGCATCTGCGTACACGGTGAGGTCCATGGTACTAGAAGGAAGGGTGAGGATAGGTGCAGTAGTCAATCGGAAGCTTGACCCGCATTTGTCACTCCAGACAAATGGCACGTCCTTCTGCATCAGCCGAGTGAGGGGTAGGCCAACTGGGAGAACCCTCTGAAAAATCTCTAGTAATACCCTAGCAATTCCAAGGAAGCTGCGGATCTCTGTAACCGCCTTGGGCCGCTCCCATGACACCACTGCCTCTGTCTTGGTAGGGTCAATTGAATTCCCTTCTCCTGAAACCACATGGCCCAGAAATGCCACTTCAGAAAGACAAAACTCGCAACTATTGTATTTAGCATACACCATGTGTTTTTGGAGTGTCTCTAGCGCGTTGCGAAGGTGAGACTCATGCTCGTATTCATCATGAGAGTAGATTAGAACATCGTCAATAAACACGATCATGAATCTGTCCAAATGCATACTGATGCAAACGGTTTTCGCGGCGTCGATAAATAATATTTTTTTTATAGTGGATATTTGGTAGAAGACGAGATGGGTTGAGAAGAGAACTTGGAAGGGTTGAGAAGAGAACTCACCGGGAATACGAGAGGTTGAAGGAGGAGAACCGCGGAGATCGCGTGGAGGGAGAAGAGAAAGAGGGAGATACTGAGATAAACTCAATTTTTCATTAATACTGGACTGAATTAAAACAATGGGCTACCCTCTCTTTATATAGGAGAGATGGGTTTACAAGAATAGTAAACTAATTTAAATTGACAACCAACTTGCCTAAACTGACTCTAACTAATTAGTTGACCCAAATTCAAATTAAAATCTACGAAATAAACGTTGAGATCACATGCCATCTCAATTATTTAATTAAACAATTATGACAGCTTTAAAACGTAAATAAAATTGACAATTAAAATTAAATAAATATTTGGCCCTATATTTGGGGCCCACGCTGCATCAAGTCTCCTCCGCTTTTAAAATTTCGGCTCCTGACGAATTGCGGGATCTGCAGGCTTGGAGGATGATTCGGCGCATTCCGTCGTCTTCTGGAAGAACTGATGGGGAGCGAACGCCGGGATCCATACGCGGGCGGGGATGATGCGGTCGTCGTGGTTAAAGAACATGTGCGGTGCGAACATTGGCGTCGTCTTGATTGTTGGCTCCTTCCCGTGATGTTCAAAAAATTGATGTGGCATGGAGAATAGGGTCCTTGGAGAAGCCATAATGAAGCAATGGCACAAGGAGAGGAGAAGAGATGTGGCTAAGGAATGAAGCCATGGGGTCCTTAAATAGGGAAAACCCAAGGTCCTGATCCTATTTGGATAAGGAGGATCCCCATAATTCTGGTTTGCAGCCCTTTTCTTTAAATATTTTCGCCACCAGGGGTATGGGTGCAATTTTCGCACCCCTCATTCTTAGTGCCCCCTTTTTTTCTGCAAATAGGGGATTCTTGGGAATTATTTTTGCAATTTTTCCAAATGATTTCCCAATCCCTCAAATCGTGGATTGCGTATCCTGTGGGCTTCGGGATTCTTGTTAGGGCTTGCGCGCTATGCGCGGGGGCATCTACCGCATAAGGGCGACGCGGTTGTGGACGCTCGAGCAGGGCGGCGACTCGCGAGGAAGCAGGCGGCGCTGGTGATCGAGATGCTTTGGGGAGGAGGCGGCGGGGGGGTCGCGTTGCAAGTGCGGGAAAGCGGATGGCGACCTCCAGCGGTCTGGCGGCGGGAGTGAGTCGGGCCGACCGCTCCAAAGACCTCCAGCGCCTCCTCCTCTGTGGCGGTGGCGGCCGAGTGCCTGGTGATGCGAACAGCTCCGGGCTGCGGGGACGGGAGATGGCGATCGGGCCCAGTACGGATGGGGGGTCGGTAAAGGCCTGCCGGTGGTTGGTGCGGGCGCGGTTCCGCGCGTGGAGGCAAACGCGGGAGGAGGGTGCTGCATCATTTTTGTTCCTCTCGTGTTGGTATTGCATATTGTGGAGTTTTTTGGGCAGATTTGGATTATTTTGCGAGATATATCGAAGATAAATTTGGGATTTTTGTGTTTTATTACAGAATTAAGTTGAGTTTTCAAAGGAGAAACTCGTTTCTTATGTTTAACACTTAGAAAACAAGATTTTGAGAATCTTTTAATTAAAATCAATCGATTAATTCTGAGAATTAAACCTTAGATTTATATATGATTTTCATATTTTGTGTCTCTTACGTGATTTTTTCTCAAAAATGTTCGCCTCAACCTCTAGATCTAAGATGTTTTTACCTTATAGAAATCTATATACTACTTTAAACACCAAATATACATGACTTTATGCATATTAAGTGTTAGAACTCTATTTCCACTATATGTGTGATGTAAGTATATAAGTGTATTTTTTGTTATATACGCGTGATATAAACTATCAATATCATTGTGGCATAGTACTTTAAACACTAAATCAACATGTATGATATAAATGTATATTTGTAAGTTATTTACTATCTTAAGAACTTGAATGAACTCCATTTCCATTATCTATCAGTCAACAATCAACATTAACATTTATATGACGATATAAGATATTTGTGTGATATAAGTTGGTATTTGTAAGTTATTTATTCATCTAATAACTTGGATGATCTTAATTCGGGAAAAAGCTGACAATAATTTTTTGAGCCAATTTTGAGATTTTCACTGAAATTGTCAAAATAACCCGAAATTTCATCGAATATTCCATGTAGAGGGGGGGGGGGGTGTAATCAAAATCGAGGGTGGGGGGGGGGTAATCAAAATCGAGGGTGGGGGGGGGGGGATGCGAAACGAAATCGAACTAGAGATTTCGAACCTTGCCTGGCATTTTACTTCTTAAATTGCATTGAAAATATGTCACAAGGATACGAAAAAGAAGTTTGTTTTGAGTAGTTATAAATACTGATCAATATGATTTTGGTTCTAAAATCAATGATCTCTTGGTCAGGAACCACTGCCGTTAGTTGCTCTAGATCAATCTCTTGTGAGACAAGATCTTGCAGGATGTAGGGAGGAGGGTAGAATAAACGAGAGTGGTTTTCACATGCCCTATAAATGGACCCTCTTATGAGGAGGGGAAGAATAATGATCACACAATCTGGACCTCACCGAGGGGGAGGGGGGCGTCTCCCAACTCCATCTCTCTCAAGAATGATCCTTTGTTACCTCCACATGGTACCAAAACAGTTTTGATCCTAATCAACTATCATTGCCAATCGTTTTTGAGACACCCTTCTAATCGCCCACCACCATTCTCTTTTCTCAAAAGCCACCTCGATCGTTGCTCATTCATTTCCAAGAACCCTATAACTACATCAGATCTAAAATGACAAGAACAATTAGTGTTGAGGTTGGAAAAATTAAGTACCTTACTGGTACATTTGAGTTGTGTAATTGGAAAATATATTTCAGCATGTTATATGATAGCATTCACTCCATAATCGATAAATCATGCTCTATATTTTTTGAAAATCTAACAATGGAGGAAATTAGGTATTGTCAATAGGGAGAAAGTATATAATAGGTTAGTAGTTTTATGTCGACCCACATGGACCTTAATATGATCAGAATCCTTCGAGACTCTCGAATTGGCACACGAGTTTTGGATTACGGTGAAGGACAAATATCACTCCAAATCGGTTGTGAATCTCCAACTTCCTATACACAAGTAAACATTGTGTAGAATGAAGGAATTTGAAAGCATCCTATAGCACATGAAAAAGGTGATTGTGATAACCACATACCTAGCAATTGTTGAATGAATGATTAGGAGAGAATGCAAATAATGATATTCCTAAGAAGCCTCCATTGTCTCTCGATACAGTCGTAACTTCTTTAGAAGTGAATCTCATTGATGAACCGCTAAATGCATAAGTTAATTTGGATCCGTTGTAGCATAGGCACTTAACATGTACATGTCATACATAATCGAATGAATAATCTCAATGAAGAGGATTCAGCTTTAATTTTTAACCTAAGAAGTCCAGAGTTGAACACTTGGATGCGAGCAATTTAGTAATGAGATTTAAATGTCAAATATTTTAGGTAGCACGTCTAACTATATTGAACAAATGCACAAATCACAACAATGCAAATTTTTAAAACATAAGTTATATAAAGACAATAATGCAGAAAGACAGAAACTTGTGCTAATCATAAAGAAAACTTCCTGAATTTATTGATTTTTATTTTGGCAAAAAGACAGTCTCAATGATTCAGTCCTAAGCAATTTTAAAAGCAATTCAACTAATTTCTATCTTTCAATTTCACTTAGATGCTTATTAGTTTCGGTACATAATTGAATCATTTAATAAGTAATGACAATTATTAAAAAGTGACTACATTAAGAATCAATACGACTAACAGGTTCAAATACCAATTGCTTACATACATGTGCATTCTTAATTTGATTTAAAGCTTCAAATAAGCACTCAGAAGAGAAAATAATTCGAGCGTGAATTTTAAATCAACGTTAAGAACAAAGCTTGCCTCAAGATAGAGCATCAAATTAGTTTTAAAACGAGACCAAAATCACTTCATTTGGATAAATGGATAAAAAAAATTAGATATTCAATCCAGGGACATTTTTGCAAGAAAAGCTCAAGTTTTATTACAAAACAGAACAAAATAGGATTGTAATGCGAATACAATAACCCGCAAGGGCTAATATAGAATTATCACACAGGCGGGAGGACTTAATCTGCATTATCTGGAGAGGTCGAGGTAGTTGCTGCAATTTGCCCAATCACGTTTGTGAATCACGTGATACTATCAGGCTCGGGAATAAAGGCTCGGGCAACGTGTCCCCTTCTGATGCTTCATGCGAGGTTCGAGTCAGAGGTTCGGATTATGGAATCTAAACCTGAGGTTTGAAACGTTGCCTCGGATGGCAACGCGGCTTGATGATAACCAAGGTTGCAAAAAGCGGTATGCGATATTCAGTCAGTAGGGTCATTGATTACTGATTAAACAGTATGTGGGAGTTTAAACGGAAATTAAATGGGTTATGCGGTTTTGCATTTTTAATTAATAAAAAATTATTACATATATATAATTAATAAAAAATATAAATAAATAAGAAATATAATCATAAATTCACAATATAGATCAAATATTGTCAAATTCATGGTATGTTTCATCCAAATTTCAAAATAGATAACATAAACAACAAGAATTCATAGTCAAATGTCGAAATAGACAACATAAAAGTCATGGATAATGGTGATCCTATGAAGAAGGTAGATCAATGTGTTTAAAAGGCCGTTTAAGACCGTTTAAAAGGCCGTTTTTGGACCGTTTTTCATTAAACGATGCGGTCGGGCACCGCATGCGTGTAAACGACCGTTTAGACCGTTTTTTGCATCCTTGATGATAACTGTTGGATCACGTCTAATTCTTGGGGATCCAATAACAAATGCTCAACTTGCATTTTTTAGCTCCTCCTCAGTGGCGCTTGGGCGGTGCTTCGGTGAGGCTGCTCCTGCTCCTTCTCCTTCTTGCTCCTCCACTACCAATGAAGGTTGGATGAATTTCGTAGATGCTCTGCGAAGATGGTCGAGGGCTAAAGAAGATGGAAAGCGCCTTGTATGGAATCTGTTGATGAAGTACTGCCGGAGTGGAAGATGGAGATCGGGGCTTGGTTTCATAATCCGACCATTGAAGTCATACCGACCTGTAATGCTAGTAGAACTGCAGATAAGGACCATACGAATTGGTTTTAATTGGATATGGGATAGAATGAAGGGATCGAATGACATGAGAGAAAGGATCCCTAGATTGGGTTCCAGCCAGGGTCAAAAAACCACCTGAAATGGATCGACGTAGGTACGAAGATGGAGAAGCGATTAGATTAACTGGAGGTATATGTATGATAATAGATCGAATACGAAGATGTTCAGATGCTTAGAACATGGGATAAGTGAACATACGATCTGGGATAAATGAGCAAACACGGAATGAAAGGAAGATTGACTGATTTACTTACCTGGATGATGAAGGATTGAATCGGTGATTTTGAAGACTTTTAAGCCCAATGCAAAGCTTGAAAACTTCGCAGGTCGTCGCTTGACAATCCGAGCAAGGGATTGAAGCCCAGGCAACACGAAGTGACAACTGCAACACGGGGTGATGCTCGTGGATCTTGCCGGAGTTTACGTACGTCGTCACTTAATCTCGGTCACAATCTCTGTCACAGGAAGGGCAAGATGGATAGGGACTAAGCTCGCGAAGTGGCGGATACCCTGGAAGTTGGCTGACGATCAGGGTTTTGAAGCGAAGATGGTCGACGACCTGCGGTTGAAGATGTTTGTTTCAACCACCATTCTTAGCGAAGAGAGAAGTGATGAGGAGAAGTTATCGTTCGGGTGAAGATCAGGTTTGATCAATCTAACGCCTGGCGGTGGTGGTTGAGAAAGAAGTTCTAGATGTAGTTATGAAAATGGTGAGAAGTTGGAGAGAAACTGAGAGACACATCTCTTGAAGGTTCAACGGTTGGAGGTTGAAGGGGAAGCTTCAGTCGTTGGATGAAGATTGAGTGGCCTCGAAACAGAGTGAATGAGACGATGGGGCATAGCCACGTGGTCAGCTGTGAAGGCGCCATGTGGCCCAATAGGATTTGGGATAAATAGGTAAAACATGTGAAATTCAATAATAAATAATAAAAATCAGAATCGGAAAAAATGATGAACATGAAAGTTGTAGATCTCGATGAGATCTACAATTCATGTAGAAGTCAAAGCGATCAGAGGTCATTTTTATAGAGATAAAAAATAAATACTAATGAAAACAATATAAAATAATTTCTTTTATTTTTTTACTTTTTTTGTATTTTTATTTTGTTAGTTTATTTATGCACAATATTAATCTAATTTTTATTTGATTTTTAATAAGAATCAAATACATAAATATACACCATAGTAGTGTTATATTAATCGATATTAAATAGTGTCAATTATTTACAACACAATAATAAGTAGTTAGTGTTATTTGTTCTTGAATCTTTATCATTAACTTAAGCAAGAGAGATAAATATATTAAATAAAGCTGATAAATCTGGGATTTATCACTTGTGCTTAAAACTCTGATGGACCTATCGGTACATATGGCAATTGAACATCATCTCTCGAAGTAAAGATTGACAGGAGAACTTTGAGATTGAGGAAGATGGTGTAGTAATTGTGGTGCACTCCAAGAAAAGACAATGACATTCCAAGGCACACTTTAAGGGAAAGTTGGAGGTACCCATGTGATTCCTGCCATAATTATGACGAATATGCTTATTCAAAGTCAACTGCCCTTGTAAAAAAACTAAGAGATTATAAAGCGCCCGGTAACAAGTAAAAAAGATTGAATTTGCGACTGTTGTGGAATGTAACTATGCAGACGCTGATAGTGATCGGTGATGGATAAACCCTAATGTAATGTACTACATTGCCAAGATGAAGCAAGAGCTAGTGGACCATATCGAGTTGTTGAATGGGGAAGAAGATATTTTCATAGAGACCAACACCTACTTGTATATGGAAGGTGATACGCTTCAGGTACTTCATGATGTAGCATACGCTTCAGGTAGATGCCGGAATCTCATGTGTCCCCATTCTACCCCAGAAGGATTTTAAAGTCCATTTTTATAATAAACATGTAGTAATTGAAGGAATTATATGTTTATGCCACAAGAAAGTTTGTACCCGAGCATGTTATGTTATGTCCATGTAATAAGTTCAAGTGAATCTATGAATGCAGTTTTCGAGCATTCTTTGTGTTATTTGTCTGATTATAATTTGTGGCACATGAGACTGAGGCCGAGGTATCTAGGAAACTCGTATATAAATCAAACAATTAAAGCCAATCTTTTTCCTAAAATTACATGTGCAAGGACATTGCCTTGTAAACATTGTCTGAACGGGAAAATGATGAGAAAACCTTCCTCAATGAGAGATTGGTTGATTGAAATATTGTGTTTGATCCATTTGGATATATATGGACCACTTAGTGTTTATACATATAGGAATATACTTAACATTCGTTATTTATTACTCAAAGTATTCCTACGTATATCTCTTTTAAAGAAATTCCAAGGCTTTTGTAATGTTTAAGAGACAAGATACAAATGAATTAAGAGACAAGATATATATGAAGATAAAATTAAGAAAATCAATTAAGACTTTTAGAACTTGTAGAAGTGGATAATATACTTAGTGGCGTTTGAGGAATACTGCATTCAAGCAATCTTTTGTAGGTTTATTGCGATTCCTTACGTGCCACAATAAAATGATGGTGTTGACAGAGAATAAAACACCGTTGGATGCCGTAAGTATATCTTGTCAGTCTCATGTCTTTTTTAGGAAGAAGTATGTAACATATTTCCACCAAGTCTATAGAATTATCATTATATGAAATTTGGAATGGTAGGAAAGTGTTGATACCGAAAATGAGAATGTGTTGCATATGTCTTGATACTGAGTTAGCTTAGTGAAAGCTAGACTGCAAGATATTCAAGTACACATTTACTGTATCCCGTGAACATTCTAAATGATATAGATTTTTCTACGAGTCAAAAGGTCCTATCAAAAGTTGTGATACAATTTTTTTTGAAAATCTTGAAGAGAAGGGGCATGAAATAGAGGAATCGAATCTTGTAATTGTCTTGCTACATAGTGAAGATGACTTGGATATAAGACATGAGTAATACTTATTATTCATATATAGGAATGAAACAATGAATAATAATGCTTCTTTAGAGGAAATGGTTTGAACATATATAATCCATGAGTATAATCGGCAACAAGAGGCTCAGAACACAACATGCATGGATGAAGATTACTATTTCTATGAATGTGAGGTATCATGTTACACCGTAGATGTGGAAGTAGCGGATTATACATATTCCATATCCTTTGATAAACAATGACTTTAAATGAGCATTAATCATGGACGTTCGCTAGGAGGGATGGGTTGGACTCGATTAAGCGAAATTTTGAGAGCTATGTTATTTGCGAGAAGGTAGGCAATACATAGGATGTAAATGGCCTTTCAAGAAAAAACATCAACTTGATAGTGCTATTGATAAATACAAAACAAAATTAGTTGAAAAAGCTACTACTCAAAAAGTTAGAATAAATTTTGAGTTAACCTACTCTTCGATTATGAAGTTTGTATCCATACTGGTGATCTTAGTTATAGTTGTATTTTTGATTTTGGAATTGGTGAAGGCTATTTTCTAATGGAGAATTAAGAGAAAATGTTGGTGAGAAAGGTCAACAAATTAAGAAATTATTTGGCTTGAAACAGTCTTCACCATAATGAAATTTAATATTTCATGAGAAAATTATCCAATTTGATTTTATTGCAAATAAATTATATAATTGTGTATTTATCATGGGGAGTTGAACCAATTTGCAATTATTTCATTGTATGCAGATGACAACCTACTTGCGGTTAATTCAATGGCATGGCAATGCTTAATGGATTAAAACAAAAATTGAACAATGAATTTGAGAGGAAGAACGTGGGCGAATCATCCTATGTTGTAGGAATTCAAATAATAAGAAATAGAGATTCAATGGCATTTAAGTCAAGAAATATATTGCATAAAGTATTGAAGAAATTTTTTAGAAAGAAAACAATACCGACATTCCTAAACCACTTGTAATCGGAAAGAGACGTGGTAAGACTCAATGTCATGGAAATGAGTATATCTTTGGATGTTCCATAATATATGCACGCAGTGATGTTTATTCAGCCTGACATGGCTTATCTTGTAAGCGTAGGTAATAGACGACGAAGTAATTCTGGACCAACATATTGGCAAGCTTTGACTCTAAAAAACATATTGGCAGCTGTTTGCAGGATTTAATGAATCTGGAAGGAACTGTACATTCGAAATTCGTGTCAAGTTGGATCGCCTGAGTTGGTAGGACCAAGGTTATAAAAATCAAATTGAACATCAACTCGGGCAGGTATCGATTTGAAGTTTTTATAGTCGGACCATTGGGACCGACCGATCGAACCGGCGATGACGTCAACAACTCACAAAAATTGAATAAGATTGAACCATTGTCTTGTTGGTTTGTATGGTTCATTCTGGTCAAACCGAGTTAGACCAGTATATCATAGAAATAAAAATGCACTAACCCTTATCCCACTATAAGTAGGGTCGACTACATGGATTCTTGCTCAAATCCATGTTGAAAGATTCAACCATTTTTTACGCCGGCCGTCGACTATCTAACGCAACCCCTACAGGAGTGGGATTTGAACCCTGTGTGGTAGACACACTGTACTACCACTAGACCATTATGTGGGTAGCGGTATATCATACAAAATTACATATAATATAAAAAATGCTATACCATATTTTTAGAGAGTTTGTACACGTGTCTTTTCAAGTTTTTCTAATAACACATGCACCCCTTTTTTACAATTACACGAGAGCTTATATATTTTTACAAAATGCATAATAGTGACTTTTTATTAGTTTACTTGTGTTCCTTTATTATACAAACATAAGGGTAATATTGTGGGTTTTTAATAATATTGGAGCACAATCATGGCATGAAAAATCGCGCCTCGAGGCGAGGCGGTCACTTTTGGTCTTGAGGTGTACGCCTTAGCCTTCTTCTGTGAGACAGACGCCTTGAAGGGGAAAAACACCTTGAGGCGGTTGTGCCTCAAGATGTTATGAGGCGATAGTTGAGGCGTTCTTAAGTTTTTTCATCCATTTTTAAAAGAAAATAATTAGTCATGTTGGTATTTTCCGATGTTTATAAAGGCCTAGTTGTTGAGTATATATTTATGCAAGATGAATGCTTAAATTTGACCTCTTATTCATATTTACCATTAACATGGCCAATTATTTCAGTGAACTCTTACCATTACACCCTTATTTATGCGACAAGACCCACATACTAATAGGGTATGGTGGCACTTGGGGACATCCGACCGTTCTTCATCTCGGTTCAATATAACATATGATTATGATTCAAATCATATGATTCATATCAACAAATTGGATCTCTTTAATGACAACTATTGCCAATCCCTTTTTGATAAATATTTTAGTGATAGTTATAGCCAATGATTTCCTTTTGACTGGGCATAAATTTAGTAGAAATGTGTATGGCATTGACATATCCTTTTTTCATGTTCTTATCTTCATAATATCATCACATATTACATTGTTATATATTATATGTTTGTCAGATTAGATTATTTCACCAATAAATATATTTATTATACATTTTGTAATTTATTTTCCTATACGAACTGAGGCTTATGCTTCGACCGCCTCAAGACTACGCCTCGCCTCGTTTTCAGGGAAAATGCCTCGTTCTACCTTTCGTTTTTTTTCGAACCTGGATCACAATTGAGTTGCTAAAACGTTAGGGGTAATCATCTTATTCGAAAAACTCAAAAAGGCATAATAAATATATTGTAAAATTCATATAAATACATATATGTGATGTATAAAATTAACAATTTAAAAACTAATTAGACTCCAATTAATGACAAGTATTATTAATTTATCGATTCTCATAGTATGATTGGTACAACGTCTTTGTTTATTTTTGTTGAAAGTAGACAACCTCATGCATAATGCGAGAAGAGAGAGGCAATGCTCGTATGCCAAGAAGGGACATGCAATAATGAGTCATTGACACATATAGAAGAAGAGATAAATGAGTTATGTACCCGGGGGAAGAATAAGATTGGATCATGAATATTTCTAAAATTTTGTATTTTATTAAATTATTAGAATTTATTTTTTGTCATACAATGGATAGTTGAACCGATGGTTTGGTTCAATTGGTTCAATCGGGTTTAAGTGGTCCAAACGGATTTTGGCCAGTTTTGACTAGTTTTTATTTTTTGAATAAAAACCCATGGTAGTTATACCGTTCTTCTTCTTCTTCTGATTCTTAGTTTAACTGGTTGAACCAACAAGCTTGGTTTGGTTTTTAAAATCATGGGTAAGACAGAGGGGATGTAGGTGATAAGATATCTACATTTGGTTACTTGTTCATGTTTGGTGGAACAATTGTTTTTTGGTGTAGCAAGAAATCAAGATACGAGTCTAGACAATACTCATGAGGCAAAAAAACATTGCATATAACATGACTTAGGTTTTAAAAAAGGTGAGATGTATCGAGGCATTTTCCCAGTATCGCATTGAGGCGTAAGCATCACTCCAAGAAGAAAACCAATTCATAAAACACCATAATTAATCGTAATTATATTTTGCAAATTCTAGAAACTAAATAGCTTTGATAAATAAACGCAGCTCCATGACATTTCAAGGCTAATTTCATGTTTCAAACATCCAAGTTTGCACTATGTGGGAGCTAAATTATCTCAAATCCCCAACATCAAAAGTTCAGAATATAAATAATTTGACCATCAAATACATGAAAGGCTAATAAAGCAAATTCAAATATAAACAAGTTATCATTACATCTCTAAACATTGATGCCACGCCTCTAAACAAGAAGGAAAATATTAAATTTAAGCATGAGTTGTTGTAAGCTGTTAAATACTCTCTACTTTTGGATTCTCAAACTATAGGTAGCCAAGTAAATATGGATTTGCAAGCACAACAATGGGTAAGTCTAAGTAATTGTAAAGTTCCGAACAAAATATAACTAAAGGGCCTAGATGTCCACATCTTTTTAAAAATTGGTTAAGGCATGTGTGCCAACTAATTGAGAAAGACGAGTAAGCATTGATCATTTTTTACTTTACCATAAGGATTGTGCAATAAAATACTGAATATCACATGTTATGACCATCCTTATTCATGCATTCTTTGATGTGTATTATTTTGCTCCTGATTGAATAGAAGCAAAGATGTGACATGTTTACAAAACATACTCTTCTAAATTTAGATCAAAGTAGAAGACTTGCATGTAAACATTTCAATAAAGAAAGTATTTATGCTTGATTCATACTAAAGAGTAGAGGCATTAGATTTAATGAATTAAGAATATTTTTTGTTCATGCTGATTTATAAAGAACATGCATAAGAAAGTAAAAATAAGCTTAATATTGTAACAAACTACACAAATAAATGCCTTTCAGTGAATCACGAGCTCAAGAACTTGAAAGTTGAAACTACTTGTCTTCGAAAGATGAAAAGCTCACAATCAAAGAGAAGAAAACAATATATAGCAGAAAACAATAAAAAATCAGCAGAGGTCTGAGGCAACGCTCCGAGGCATGCATTTTTAATAATAAGCATGACTACATATGATGTTGTTTGGATTAAACTCTTTTTTGAAAACTTAACCATTGGTCAAGTACTTGAAATGTATTGTGATAATCAAACCGCAACAAGCTTGATCAATAGAGCTAATTATTCTAAGAAAAGTACATGCAGATTTAATACCACCATATATAAGGTATTGTGACAAAACAAGAAATTAAATTGCGGTAACATAAATACCTGCAAGAAATATGTTAGTTGATTTTCTAACCAAGGAAATAACAGTATGCCCATACATTAAACATGTTTGTTTGATGTGACTCATGAATGTACGAGTCAACCGAGAAGTATTAAAGAATGGTTACCTTATATAAAACATCTTCAAGCATACACTTCACGAACTGTTTGGATTAAACGCTTTCTTGAAAACTTAACCATTGAATTGGTCAACTACTTGAAATATATCGTGATAATCAAGCTGCAATAAGCTTGATCAATGGCGGAGCTAGTGGTTCAATGGCGGAGCTAGTGGTTCTAAAAAAAGTGTATTAAGATTCAATATCACTATATACTGCAGTGACAAAACACAAAACTAAGATAACTATATACCTACAAGAAACATGTTAGTTGCTTTTCTCACCAAGGAAACAACAACATACACCTAAATTAACTGCTGCTAGTCATTGCACGAGGCCGGCGGTTGCTCGAGATCAGATCTCATGTGAGACTGGATCTTACAGGGCATGGGGATCAGGGCAGACTAAGCGAGGGTTTTTACATGTCATATAAATGGAACCTCTCATGGGGAGAGAACAACAACAATTTCATGATCCCATCCCTCTCTCATTCTATCTCAAGATAGGAAGTCTATATTCCTAGAAACCTCCACGCAAGGTAAACGCTGATGGACGGAAACTCATGGGAGCGGGGAGATTTGAGCGGAACTTATGTTGCTTAGATAGAGATGGACAAGTCAAATGCCGGTGCATCCGTTCCTTGGTCAATGCAAGTTAATTACTGGAAATTGTTGATTGAGGTTTTGAATCACGATCTGAGTTCCGATCACGTGCTCTATACGAATTTCTCTCTCTTTTACAAAAGAAACGATAAGATCCAATGCTGCTTATGTTTTTATAGTGAGAGATCCATTGTCAAAACTATTGTGATTATGTATATCATGTACTTGCAGATGAAGAGGATTTGCCTAAGCAGACTGCTGGGAAGAGGAAATCATCCGATCACGACGCAGCAACCAAAGCAATGGATGCTCTCAGCGCGAAGCGGAAAGGGAAGGCGAAGGTTCACGTAGAGGTAACATGAACGCTTTATAAGAAGTCTCTGGTCAATAATATTCCTATTCATTATGATTTAGTTTCATTTTTGTTTTGGCAGGTCGAGCATGACGAAGACAGGGGACAGCGGAAAACGATGCGCTTATAAGTGGAAGTGATACCCTGGAAAACCTTTTTCTCATACTCTCCAGTTTTGTAGCAGTAAGTCACATTGCTACATCTTAAGCGATATCATGCGTTGAGGATGTAGATACTAAGGGTGAAAAAGTGTCCTGATTTAAATATTTAGACACTCTTTAATTTTAATTAAATCATCATAATCACCTCCCCAGTTTGCTTTCAATACTTTGCAGTGTTGTAAAATATGCCATAGCTTGTATTATTGTGTTTATCAACATTACGCGGGAACAGAGACATTTTGTTGTTGAGCGGCTCAGCGGATTTGCTTTTCAGAGTTCAATAGTTTCAAAAAACCGCTTCCTACAGGACCTTCCTTGTTGGAGGCCAACCTCGAAGCAAGCCCTATGGTTTGTTCTTCTTATACAAGAATGGAAATTTGCTTTAGGTGAGAAAATTGTTCAAGAGAAGGTTGATTTGCCTGTAAAAACAGAGTACAAAGCTGAAAGGAAAAAAGGCTATAATAAACATTCAATTAATTATAGTATTGATTTTGGAGTATGTATATTTTGTGGTAACTGTGTCGAGTATTGTCCAATAAATTGTTTATCAATGACCGAAGAATATGAGCTTTCCACTTATGATTACCACAAATTGAATCACAATCAAATAGCTTTGGGTCGGTTACCTATGTCAGTAATTGGAGATTACACAATTCAAGCGGGGTCTTACCTTTTACTAAGAGGAGCAATTAGAAATGTTGTATTGTATTCATGTTGCTTTTCCAAGTAGTTAGAGTTAGATGGATACATTGACTGTTGTGTAGATTTTAAGGTGATTCCTATATACGTTTCCTTTTTCAAACTAATACATTGATTCAAACAACATAAATGGTGTAACACCCTAAACATGCAATGTGTTTTGCCTCTTGCAAGGTACACATCCTTGTTTCTCGCTACATCAAGAAACGGTAACGCTATAAACATGAGAAGCTAACATGATGTAGAGTTCCTATCATCCAATTTCTTACACTAGTTTTAGTTGTACTGTCAGATATCTTAGAATGCGAGATATCCTAGAATAATCTTTACTGTTGCCCAATGTGTTAGTCCTGTAATTACCTTGATGTCTATTGATATATAAAGTAGCAGAAATTAATGTGCTTCCTTTTTGGGATCCACAAAAAATTAGAAATATACCGAAGTTAGAGATGCCTTTTAGATACAATTGAATCTATATGCAAGTGTGAATTGATTGATAAAAAAGCGGGCATCGAAATCAATCGAGAAGGATTCACATATGGTTTATGTTGCAAGTGTTATGTAGATAGCCCCGTCTTTGATGATATAGTAATTATTAGGGTGAAGGTAAAGATTGAGCCAAAAGTGATATAGTAATTAGTTAGGAGGTACCCTCTCAAAAGTGGCTCAAATTCTCATCAAAATCAAGACTAACCCTCTTGCTAAATAGTTCTTCACAACCAACATGAAATTATAAGTGTAGGATAGCTTTTGCTCAATCCTTCCTTTAGTCCCCAAGTAGATTCTTCCTATTGTAATGCCACCGCGAAGAGAATTCGACATTCTTAAGTGCATAAGCATAGTCTAACGTTATGGATTATACAACTTTTGCGTTGACTCTATTGGTGTGGAACTCCCTATGTATGTGTATTGGGATAATAAAGCAACTATCTATTTTACATTGAATCCAATGCTTAGCAAGAAACTGCTTCTTTTGTCTTTTTTTCTTCTAATTTTCACACCCAACACACAAGACCTACCATTACCATTAAGCATGTAACTTACCCATACCAACCTGTCTGACCTTCACAACATCAAACCCCTCAAATTACACCACCATCACAAGAACAATGCATGGTCTGCCATTCTCCTCTGCTATTGCCAAACATAACATTATCCCAAAGCCACTCTTTCACCCCCTTGAATATATAGCTGACACAGAACCATCACCCAGAGCATAAGCTAGTGAACTCTGATAAACC
Source organism: Ottelia alismoides (assembly GCA_037367405.1). Classification (NCBI taxonomy): domain Eukaryota; kingdom Viridiplantae; phylum Streptophyta; class Magnoliopsida; order Alismatales; family Hydrocharitaceae; genus Ottelia; species Ottelia alismoides. The sequence continues at coordinate 33,680 of JAZKJV010010712.1, read as the reverse complement.
TGAAATCGATCCGAGTTCAAGGGTAACAGAATATCTGATACCATTGCGCTGACCTTTGTTGTTGGAGTAGATCAAACCACAAAGGAGCCCTGGATCTTCATCTCGAATGTATGCCTCTTTAGCTCTCTCTTATCGATGGAAAACAATAGAGAAAAGAACATACTCCATTTGAGGATCCTTGGACTTATTTTATTTGGCTAGACAACAAAAAACGGTTGCGCAACCACCTTCGTCTTTTGTCCATCATTAAGAGATTATATTCTCTTATTATGGGTCAATAACGGGTGCACTATTGGCAATTCTTAATGCCATATCAACGGGACTTTTTCAAATCCCAACCATCTCCCACCGGACATTAATAATGACCATATAATGTGTCTATTTTATGAGCTCAAAAAAATTTATTGCCACCGATCGAGATATAATCAAACAATCTTGTCCATTAGTTATGATAATATGAAATCAAGGAGGTATTTATCGCATTAAGCACGATTAAACCCATCAATGGTCACCAATATTAACACAACTGAATGACATAGATCAATCACACAACAACAACGACAACAACAACAACAAAGCCTTTTCCCACAATTAAGTAGGGTCGGCTACATGAATTCTTCACCTCCATTCAGATCTGTCTTGGGTCAATCCCAAGCTTATATCTAAAAAATTAAGATCCCTTCATATAGTCTCTTTCCAACACTTCTTGGGTCGTCCTCGCTCTCTCTTAGCCGGCTCAACATTCCAACACTCACATCTCCTAATTGGTGCTTCTTTGCAAATGACCAACACTTCTTTGCAAATGACCAAACCATCTTTAGCCGTTTTCTCGCATCTTATCCTAGATCAGAGCTACACCAACTTTCTTTCTGATTGCATCATTCCGAATCCGATCTTTACATGCGCGTCCACATATCCACCTTAGCATTTTCATTTCTGCTACAGTCATTCTCTGCACATGTCTATGGTTCACAGGCCAACATTCACATTCATAGAGCATAGCAGGTCTCACATCTACTTTTTAAAACTTTTCTTTAATTTTTAAAGGAATTTTCTTATCACAGAGAACAACAGAGACTCCTCTCCACTTTAACCAGCCTGCATTCATTCTATTAGTAACATCTCCATCATTTTCCCCATCATGTTGCAAAATAGTTCCTAGATATCTAAAAGAATCTCTCTTCCGAATGTTATCGTCATCAATCTTCACATCTATTCCTTCGCCATTGCTTCCATCAAAAGTGCACTCCAATACCGTCTTAGCCCTACTTATACGAAATCCTTTAGTCTCTAACTCATGTCTCCAGATCTTAAGCTTCTCATTTACTCCATCTTTAGTCTCGTCAATCAACACAATATCATCAGCAAATAACATGCACTAAGGTAGCTCACCCCGACTGTGACTTGTCAACTCATACATAATCAAAGTAAAAAGAAATGGACTCAAAGCTAAACCTTGATGTAAATCAATGTTGATGTCAAAATAGCCAGTCTTCCCATACGAGGTCCTTACACAAGATAAAACCCTATCATACATGTCCTTTATGAGGTTAATGTATAGGACATGTACTTGTATCTTCTCCAAAGTCCAAAAGTCTCCACAATATCTCTCACGAGACAGAATCATAAGCCTTCTCCAAATCAATAAAGATCAATGTCAAATAAATAAATTCGGATGTATATCCAAAGTAGTATTTATAATGAAAGGTACATATTCTTAATGGAGACCCTTTAGTGAGAGAACATGGGAGCAAAAATAAATACTTTATCATGCATATAAATTATTGAACTTCAAATGTTCTAGAACTGTAATGGACTGAGCAAAATAATACAAACTCCTATTAGAAGTACACATCTTTACTTGACACAACACCCATACGAATCATATGTTCATGAAATATATTGGGTATCATTGCTTTGGTTAGTGGGTTCACTACCATGGAATTTATTCCAATATACTCTATGGAACATGTCCACTTTGTACTCTCTCTTTCACAAACAAGAACTCTATGTTAATGTGTTTTGACTTGGTAGAGCTTCTATTGTTGTTGGAATAAAGGTTTGTTGAATCGTTGTCACAAAATAATTTCAATGGTCTATGGATGTTGTTTACAATGCACACCCCATTGACAAAATTCTTTAGCCATATTCCATGATTTGATGCCTCATAACATACTATGATCTCAATCGTCATGGTGGAGGATGCTATAATTGTTCGTTTAGCACTCCTCCATGATGTGGCTCCTCCATTTATCAAGAATACATAGCCCAAAGGGGATCTTCTACTATCTTAGCATCCGAAAAAATCAGAGTCGGAATACCCAATGATCTCCAATATATTTAACCTTTGATAAGAAAGTCTGTCGTCTTTTGTTCTTTGAAGATATCTCATGACAGGTTGGGAAGCTCTCCAATAATCCATGCATGGATTCACCATATATCTGCCTAGCATGCCCATAATAAATGCTAGATCTGGACGTGTGCGCACTTGTGCATACATAAGACTCCAAATTGCGGATATGTAAGGATCATACCCATTTCCTAAATTTCAATATCATTCTTAGGGCATTTATTAAGACTGAATTTTTCTTCTTTAGCAACTGGGTTATCAATTAGTTGACCAAAGTACATGCCAAATTTTCGAAGCACCTAATGGATGTAATTCTTTTGTGTCAATTCAACTATACATCTATTTCGATCTCAGTGTATCTGGATTCCTAATACAAAAGAAGTATCCCCAAGATCTTTCATTTATAAATTATTTGAAAGAAATTTCTTTCTTTCATGCAACAAATTCATATCATTACTAGCAAGCAGTATGCGATCAACATATAAAATCAAGAAAATATGTTTACTCCCAAAAAACTTGTGATATACACACTCATCCACTAGATTAGTCTCGAAACCGAATGAGATTATTACTTGATGGAATTTGTGATACCATTGATGCGATGCTTGCTTGAGTGCATAGATGGATTTTTTAATTTACAAATCATATTCTTTGCTTCTCCATGAACATGGTTTCTGGTTGAACCATATAGATCACCCCCTCAATATCTCCATTGAGAAAGACAGTCTTAACATTCATCTGATGATGCTTAAGATCAAAGTGCGCAATTAATGCCTTGATAATTCTAAAGGAATCTGTACCGGAAACAAGAGAAAATGTTTCCTTGTGATCAATTCCATCTCTTTGAGTAAATCCTTTAGCTAGAAAACGTGCCTTAAACCTTTTAATATTACCATTTGAACCCCTTTTAATTTTAAATATTCATTTGGAACCAACGGGTCCCGCACTTTTTGGCAATGGTGCAAGGTCCCAAACTTGATTATATTGCATCGATTTGTATTCCTCATTCATTGCTTCGATCCATTTTGCAGAGTTAGAACCTTTCATGGCTTGATGGAAGGTGGATCTTCTTCCCTAATTTCATCTTGTTCTTGAAGAAATACTATATAGTCATCTGAGATTGCACTTCTTCGTTCTCTAATAGATCTCCTTGGTTTTTGAGGTTGTTGATTTTGATCTTGTATAACAAAATCTTGTATGAGGGGTTGTTGAATATTGTCATCTTGAGGTTCTTGATTTGTTTCTTGCCCAATGATTGCAATGCATTCTTGTGCATTTTCAATCACGACATTAGGAATTGTGATTGATTCCTCCTCAAAGACAATATCCCTAATATGCATTTTTCCCTCCAAATCAACATCCTCAAAAAAGGTTGTGGTTCCCGTTTCGAATATTTTTTTAAGTGTGGGATCATAAAATTAGTAGCCCCTTGATCACTCTGAATAACCAATAAAGTAGATGGTCACTATTTTGGAGTCTAAATTTTTCTCGTATGGCCTATACGGTCTTGCCTCAGCTGGACATCCCCATCTACGTAAATACTTTAGACTAGGTCTTTTACTTGTCCAAAGAAGCTCATATGGTGTTTTTGCAACTGCTTTTTTGGGTACTCTATTCAAAATGTAAGCCGCCATTTTTAATTTTTCTCCTCATAGGGATTCTGGTGAGGTAGAATGACTAATCACGCTCCTCACTGTATCTTTAAGAGTCATGTTACGTCTCTCAATCACAACATTCATGCTAGCTGAACCTGGCATTGTACACTGAGGGATAGTTCCACATTCTTATGGGGATAAAGCAAAAGCACCTCGATGTTGTTCGTCTGAACCATCATATCTGCCATTGTATTTACCGCCACGATCAGATGTGATGCACTTCAGATGTGATGCGCTTTATGCTTTTGTTGAGTTGGAGCTCAACTTCGGCCTTAAATGATTTGAACATATCCAGAGCTTGTGATTTTCGTGAAAGAGATATAGGTAACCGTATCTTGAGTAGTCACCTACGAATGATACAAAATATTATTGACTATTACATGATGTGTAGGGAATGGACCATATATATCAGTATGTATCAATTCTAAGACATTGGAAGCTTTATTGACACATGATCTCCTTGATTTGGTTTGTTTTCCTTTAATGCAATTGATACATGCATTCAAATCTGAAAAATCTAATGAATTTAGGATGTTATCAATTACTTGTCGATCCATTCTCAAACGCTTCTGCCACGTTGATGCTGAATTTTCTGAGGTATTTTTTTACTTAGTGCCTCGTGATTCAACAACCATAGATTCATTATACAAGGCAATGATATCAAGTAAGTAAAGCTCTTCACTAGAAATTAATAATCATGTATTAATCACAATAGAGTTGAATGAAAAACTAAATTTTCCATCTCTAAAATTTAGAAAATAACCTATATCATCCAATGCAGAAACGGAAATCGAATTTCACCTAAAAGATGGAACAACAAAATTATTATTTAACTCTAGATAATGACCAATTCCTAGTAAAAGCTTAAAAAATCCAACTGCCTCGACTTCTGCTTTCTTTCCATCGCCTACTTAGATGTATCTTTCAGCATCAGTTGGATTTTGGTAGTTCAAGCAACTCTGCATATAAACACTTATGCGAGTAGAGGCGTCGGAATCTTACCACCAAGTGTTTCTTGGAACTGAAGCTAAATTAACTTCAAAACAAACGAAAGTATGGATTGTACCTTTCTCAGACTTATCTATTCGGTGGAGCACGAATGCTCATTGGTTCCTCTGTAATTATTCACAGCAAGGAGAATACACACATATTGGAATAACGAGTGGTTGGGTAAAGAGCATAGTCAGCACTTCGAATCTACCAACACCTAAATGCTGCTGGGATTCTTGGATGGATACAGCACCTGCTGTAAAGCAGGGATCCGTCCGATGGGATTGGACGAACCCTCATCGGGGCAGATCCTCCCTGCGAGCGGATCCTCTGCTGGCCTCTGATTTCGTGCGAACCGCTCGATCTCGAACGAGCGGCTCGGACACCCTCTCCCCTTACAGCAGGTCCCCGCTGGCCAGCAGAGGACCCGCTCCCGATCATCCCTGGCCTCTTACGGGGGTTGCCCGATCTTGATTGGATGGATCCTTGCATTACAGTAGGTACTGTATTACAGCAGAGTATCCTCTTTGGGGATTCTCATCATCTTCCATGGATTTAAAGACCTTCCAATTACCTGCGTTCCGTTATTACCTTCCGCCCGTATGCTTTTCTTATTTGAATGCAATTCCAATTTTAGGATTTGAGATCAACGTCTCATCTTATTTTAGTGCATTTTTTTTCCAGATTTTGTGCTCCGCTTCTTGGAAATCAACTTTCGTATTTGGCACTTCATATCAGAGTAATGAAGCAGTGGTTTACATGCAGCAAGCAAAAAAAAAAAGAAACACGGAATATCGCTCTTGCCTCCCAGAGTTCGGCTCGTCCCTCGCTACTATACACCCACATACATTGTGTTTTTCTACTGGTTTGAGTCCGTTGCACGGACGACGATTTGGTTTTCACATCAATTAACATGCACTGTTTTCGCGGATTAATTATGCTCATGCGTTGTGTGGGTTACCCACTTCCTCCAAATGTTCATCATTATTTAGAAGCTCATTCTCCAAGTTTGGATGATTAACATTATCTAAAGTTTTTGTCTTATCTCCAAGTTGTCTCCTTATCTAGCAAGACAATTGGAGGATACGATTCCTCTATTTCACGCTCATTCTCTTCATGATTTTGAGGATTGGCAATGTCATAAGTTTTTATAAATCCGTTAAATGTAGAACCTATATCTTTTGGAATGTTTACATTATACAATAATATATACTTTGTTCTCTTGAAGTCTCCCTTTAAGGTGACTCCATACCAAGGCATATGCTACACATGCACATTTTTTCAGATGATCTAATTCATAATGCCTTCCTTCCATTTCGAGTTTTATATCCTTCATTCCATGGTCCATGTGTGGATTCTGTTTGGTGTATCGTTGGTAGTGAACATCGCGTTGAGTCCCTGCTAGCTATCAAGTGTCAATCCTAGCTTGCTCTTTACTAAACATGATAGTCCATCACTCTAGGAATAAGTATGTTGGAAATATTTGCCTTTAAAGAACCTTCTTCTCTAGCCCTCTTGACTTGAAACTTGATAGTAAGAACTACCCGACATCGACCTCTTGGATATGTAGAGAAGATAACTGATTATCGAATCAACATGTCATTAAGACTAGGTGTCTTCTCTTGGGATATTCTTCAAAAGATGTGACCATGACAACATATGTCTTGCTACGTTCATCAATATTCCATTCTTTCTTTTAGACACACTATCATGCCATGATCGATGCATTAGGGCAATATAATATGCTTACGAATGGTTGTGTAAATGTAGTAGTCCTTAGATACCTTTGAGGTATATTAATTTCAATTTTCAATCAATAACATTCATAAGAAAAGTAATTGATCCCCCCTCCAATTTTTCTTTAGTTCTTTCTTATGAAAAAGAATTTTAATAACCATCAATCAATGTCATAAAGTTGTCCTCACTTCTATGTGCAGTGACACCTTGTGCACCACATACATCCGAAATTGATTGAGTTTAATACTTCATTCAACCTTCTCCCTTTCATCAAAGGTTTTCAGTTATTTTTCTAGTCATATAATATTCACAAGTCAATTTCATTACACATGTAATATAAAATAACATGCTAGTTTTAATCATTTAATAAAAATTTAAAAGTCCTAGATATTCAAGTTTCATATTTCATAAATTATAATTAATGGAGAAATACAAATAATACTTATAAATTACAATAAATTGCTTCATTGGAACTAGTTATTATCTGAAAATAGATTTGATCATATTGGCTATAATACTTTCATATGGAACACAACCTATATTTCGAATTGACATACATCTATTTTAAAAATACATATGAAAACCTTGAACAAATATGAGGTTCCAACATATACCTGGAGTGTCGAGTACATCGTAGAATACAGTGATGCAATCTCCCATATCGAGCATATATATCCCATCATTGTCAATATTCAAGGATGTGTTTTTACTCAGAGATTATGATCCATTTGTCTTTCTTTGATTCTTGAAGTCTACTAGCCTCTTATTAATTTTGACAATGTGATATGATGCATTCACGCTGATCCATCGATTGTCATAAACTGCGATCGTAGTATAGCACTCCACAACATCATCTAATTCCATCCTTTTCTTATTTATGTGATAAATCTTTTAATTTCTCACCTTCATATGCGGTAATTGACATGAAGTGGAAAAAATTGCCACAACCATTGTAGGAACCACATGGGTATTTCTTGCTTTTTCCTTCGAAGTTTTGCCTTGGAGGTCCTAGATGTTTCATTTTACGTGCTATATTTGCTTCTTTGTCTTCATCCAAGTCAAATATTTTTAATTTTTGCTTTGAAACATCCTTCTCAGTTGCTAACTTGGCTAGTAGGTCTTCAACAATCTTAGTGAACTCATTCTTAAAGAAGTTCTGACCTTTGTTTAAAGATGGTGAAAAGCTGCCTAATATGATTCCAAGTTGCACCCTTTCTCGAACCACACATTCTATAATTAGTAAATCATTAGCTGCATCGATCACCTTATGTTATGTACATACTCTAAGCTCAGTTATGTTTACCATACAGTGGATGGTATCATGCAACCTGCCCAAATAGATTTTGTACCTCCAAAATTCATTATTGGCACCCTTAGGATAACATTTCTATCTCATGAAACTATAGGCTTGATGCCCATTTTTGTCTATCCAAGTAAAATATAACCAATATAAAGCCAATATGAAGCCACACAAATATAGTTGAATATTCGATTGAAAGAACAATTTCTTATTCAAGTTATGCAGGCAATTGGGGAAAAATAATGTGAATTAAAACTACCCTAATTATTTACCAATGTTAACTAGTGAAACAAACAATTAATTTGACGATTCACTTTTTCCAAAATTAAAGACCATTAGATGTTTTTTAAAAGTAGACTTAAAATGTGCTAATTTCAATGGACCAAATAGAATAGATTAAAAAAAAGAAAAAAAGTAGACAGTGCTTAGTTAATATGTTATATTAAATTATGTTATGAAAGCAAGTGGAAAATTTAAGACATTTATATATACAAATATGAGATATATTCTTACATGTCCACACTTATGCAATGGTAAATAAAAATAACTATAAATAAAGAATGGGAGTATGGCCAATGGCAAATGAATAAGGGAAATACAAAGCTAGGACTTAATATATCGTGGTAGGTCATCTCTATTAGATGTCCAACTCCTTATGACTTAATCTTTTTATACCGGGTCCCATCCACTAATTGAAGTCCTCTTTCATTATTGAGTATTGAGACATCCATATTAGAGATAAGGTCACATGCAATGTAAGATTAGCCTCTTAATCATCTTAAGGAGAGGAAAAATTGCGCACAAGAGTAGAAAGATCTCAAGTTAGGCAAAATTGATATTAAAGATGATTCGTCTTTCTCGCAGAGAGATCTCATTACATTTTTTACAATGTTCTTACTCATCATCAAAACATATTAAGCATGAGTCATTGCAATATGAATCCTTAAGATTGGCAAAAAGAATATATGATCCAAATTGATTGCTAGGGTAGAGGTTTCCAAAAAAAGTAGGAAATGTAGGTCCTCCTTGTAAACTCAATATGAAAATAAAAAAGCATTTATGTCCATGAGCCTCTATAATATTAGGTTTTTACTAATGGGTTACGTCAACATTGATTTGGGATGATCCAAGAAAGAGACATCGTCGAGAGATGCACAGTACTGTTTACTATAGATATGGCTCCGATTCCATCTGAAGGTATGCTTGTACTTGGAGAGGATGATAAAACGATTCGGATGTGAGATTGATCCCATTTTGAGGTTTTAGACTGATCAATGATCACTTTTTTAGGCTGACATGACAATTGCCTCGTATGTTCATCCTCTTCCTCCACATCAACAAGTATCGTGTTGACCAAAAAACTCATATGATTAGAGGAAATTTGGAATTTCCAGTGCATTTTGACTAAACCTCAATGTTGTACATATCGATGCCCTTTCAATCTGTTCTAAATGTAACATGTCAGACCAGATTGTTAGGATATTTGGTTTTAGGAATAGATCTCCCAAAACTACCATGACTTGATCATAAGGTCACCACAAACTCAAATCTGCTTGATTCATTCTACATCTCCTACTTGACAGAAATTGTCAAGCCATCTATGCAATATTCATGTAATATAAGATATGCTTAGAAATTTATCTAAAGAGGATAATTACAGATAAATACCTTTCACAGACTCATATAAATCTATGTGTTTAATATTATTTTGTTGGTCACAAAATTAGTAAAAAGTTGCTTGTTAGTATGTAGGTTACATAATTTCTTATTCTGCCTTTATAACTTGTATATATGATGTCATATTTCAATAAGTATCCTTTTGGAACTAAAAGCATCATCAGTAGTCAGTCTTATTATGAATTGATCATTTCGGTATACATCAACTGGTTTTTTAATTGATTTAAGACCTAAAATCTCTAGGAAAAATGTTTGATCCAAACACTATAGTGCTTTCTATGGTACATACATTATATTCGTCCTCATGTGCATGTTAATTACATCTTTATTTATTGCTATCTCGAGAAGCAACTACACCACCAAATATGAATATTTAACCCAATGTAGATTTCTTATCACTATATCCCTTTCAAAATCTGAATTGGAGAATCCGACTACCTTATAAAATGAAACTTGTTACACCTAATTTTGCTTTGTCATTCTTTTTAGATATCTCAGAATCTTCTTTACAACTTCTCAATACGTGGGCCAAAGATTCTATCGTTATCTATTGACTAGACTTACTATATAACCCAAGTCAATTATATGTCATCAAACATTAAAGTTTTCTCTACGTGTACATTCCATCCTTTTTCCACATACTACTCTTCTAGAGCCTCTTTCAAACCATAATTGGTGTAGGAGTTAAAGTGGTGTTCTGCATTCCAAGCCTCTTTAGGATTTTATGCAAGTATTTTCTAGATGAAACTTAATGTTTGTGAGAATTTGTCTCTTATAACTTGAATTCCTATAACATAGGATGCTTTAACCCATGCCATTCATCTTAAATTCTTCCATCGATTTCTCCTTTTATATCCATATATGTATAGTGACATATCAACATGATTATATATTTGTTTAACTAAGATATTTTGCAAGTCATTACAACCTTAATATTGTAGTTAAATTTACAATTTATATCATATAGTGGAAAATATGATTCGAACCATGATGAGCAAAGTAATCTATATATAACTCGTTAATATTTATAACAATATTCCATCATTACAATAAAATTTTAAGCTAACATAATCGGATATACAAGCTAAGCTATTATTAAGCCAAAAAACTAGGATAAAAATGAAAAATGTATTTATAACACCTGAGTTTGTGTTGCTTCTCTGATGACTTCCAAAAGTTCTTGGCAACTTAAAGGTTGTTTACTCTCCAATAGTGGTGACTAGAAGGGCTATCTCTATGTTGTAGTTACTCCTAGACAGATGTTAACAAATCTGACAATTACAATTGGACCATTGATTTTTATAAATTATGTTCTTCCATCCAAAACTAAATGTAAATCACATTTAAATTTAATTATACAATGTGAATCTAATTTACATTATATTTAAATTGTGGATCCTATTCAAATTCTCTCTTTTATATTGTGGGTATCCAATTATCAGTAATTATTGTGGATAATATTATCCACATTAATTTCATCCATGATAAGTAAATCTAATTTAATATAAGATCTCTCTCTACACACGTCTAAATGTTGTGAGTACATTCATATTATTTATTATAATTAACTCTAATTTATCATATTTCTCTTTAATTTACAATGCTCAGGTACTATCTCATGGAACTATTCTTCAACTCTTTCAATTATAGTGTGCCTTCTCCTTGGATACTTGGAGATAAGGACATGATGAGTGTATAATCCATGCATACTTACTTGGATAGTGAGATGTAATCTCATATCTAGATTTGGAAAACCTCTCAAAAATGTTTGACCATATCATACAGTATATCTAATCTTCTCATTGCCTGTTCAAAGTGAAGGATATGGGAAGATCCTTAAGCGCATCACAGAAGTGTAAGGATCGCATCATATGTGATCAGGAGCGACTAGTCGCACTAGGACTCGAGCAACGGAATTTTAAAAAATTCAACGCGATGAAACTACGTGATATAAGAACACTTCTCGGATCGTTTCATATAAACTACAAATAAGTATAAGGTTTACCTCTTGAAGCGTGGTTGCGATCGAGTCTCTAAAAGAAGAGACGTCATGTCTAAAGTTCGATCCAACCGAGGAGATGCTTGCGAGCACGTTGATGAGACGTGTGCCCCTCACAATCCATGTTGATGATCCAAGCGGCGAATCTCCTGATCTCGTCACACGAGATCCAACATCTTCTTCACGAGTGAGGTGTACCGAAGGAGACGAGGATCACGAGTAAACAATCTGACAACATAACGACGATGTTGCGATGATGGCGACTCTCTTAGGACTCCATGGTGGATGGCCATAATAAGTGAGAGAGAGAGTTGACGTGTAGATAATGAGAGAGAGAGAGGGAAAATGTTGTATCGCTTGTTGTTGTAACTTGAAAAGCAAGGGGCGCCTCTTCTTATATTGTATTTTGGGATCCACGGATCTCAATCCATAGACAACACAAAATCAATGGATGAGATTGATTTGTGTTTTTTTTCAATGGCCATGATCTTGTTATAAAAACAAAACAACAATTAAATTAAATAAATTAAATATATTGAATAATCAATAAGAATTAATTTCAAATTAAATCAAATTTTTGGAGATAATTGGAAGGAGATATCACCCATCAACTTTGTTGGTGGATGGCAATCTTTTTCCAATGAATTTACATTATCTCATTTCCAACAATATCTCACAATGATGATTCACAATTATCTTGTGAACATTGCAATCATGCCATTGGAAATTTGTGAATCACATTCACAATCTAAAATAAAATGTAAATTATATTTTCAATTAATTATCCAATGTGAGCAATTCACATCAATAATTAATTAACAGATATAAATCACAATATTCTCTCTAATAAATCACATTTATAATATATATGAATAATTGGATAGTGCTATCCACATTATTCATATCCATGATAATTAAATCACATTTAATCATCTTAGATCTCCATTATCAAGAGCACAATTAACATGAATCACATTCACATTCTCCACATCTTTGATAATTAAATCACATTTATCTTAGATAACTCTCCCTTATAATATGAATCAAATTCATATTATTCATGTTAATTACATCGCATTTAATTATAAATTTTCTCAATGCTCGGATACATACAACAGTGAAATTATCCATGAACTCTTTCAAGGATAATGCACTTTCTCTGCGGATACTTGGAGATAAGGATAGGACGATTGTATTATTTTTCATATAGTGACTTGGATATGATATCACATCTCAAATCTAGATCTTGGGGATCTCCAAAAGATGCTTGATTAAATCAAGGCCGTAGATCTAATCTTCTCATTTCATCTGAATCACATTTAGATTATTATCCAATACTTGGACCAAGATTAGATCACTTATTTATTGAGAGACATCACTAAAATCCAGACCTGTTTCATCACTCCCTCAAAATGGAAACATCATGGTTATACAATCTTTTATGATGACATCACCCTCAGGTATTCCTAATACATGTATCCTGCACATCAGAAGATCAAGAATAAACCCGAAGTTTTAGATTTCTTTTGGAATGTCTCCTTTTGGATTTTATCATTAATTTTCTCATTTGATCATTGGGAGTTGGTATCAATCATATACTTATCAAAAGCATATATCTTACCCAGGAGTTGATCATACACTTTCTAAAAGCATTTATCAAACCTACAAATTTAGTCAAGCTTCCAAAGCGAGACGAATATGCACAGGATTTGATCCTTTCTAATATCTCATGAGTGAGCTCATGTCTTCCGGTTCAGTAAATGAACACGTATGATCCCTTTGAGAGATCGTATTACTCATATGCCCTTGAATGCACAACAACGCGCTTGTGTATAGACCTTGATCAGGTCATCAACATATTGGTCTGCTAAATGTACATACTCAGACATATAGTAACACATTTGTTTCTGGTCAGAGGATGTGTGTCTATATCGTGACTGCATACGACATATGTCTTTAGTTATCCCGATCCCGTTAAGTCAACTCTTTGACCTAACTAATCGGACACCTCCAAATCTCTATTCCTATACAGAGGACCTGCATCAAGAGGTCGGTCAGATATCATTCTTTAGAGAAAGGATCAACATCTACTTCTCGGGTTGGAGATCATCTCTTAATAACCATTTGATGGTGCTTGATGAGTCCTCAATCTAACTCTTTACATATTCACCCAAGCATCCTCCTCTATCATTCAATAATTGAATCAACAACTATATGATCATTAAGATGGCCATGGTACACAACCCTATTTGTACTAAGGGACCTATTATGCAAATTAATCATTCTTTATTTCAGATCAGGGAATGATATTCACAATAAAAATTATTGCATAATGGCTCATCGTGGGCTCACATGTCCAACAGTTTTCCACTAGCCCAAAGAGTTATTAATGGACTAATATTTAAACCCACACTCGTGTGATAATCATAGGCTATTTAAAAAATAGCTAGGTAAGATGGTCGGTCCCTTTGTTCCTGAGAGACTACACCAAGTCCTTTTACAACACTTGCATATCCCTAAGTAACAGTGCTTGCATTCACTGCAATGTTGCATCTTATGCAACCAATACTCAATTTTGTCAATTATAGTATCCTTGACACTACAGCTTAATAATTATTGTTACCAGTATGTATTTTCCATTATCCTTATAAGAATACCATTATTCCCGGAGATCTCTATCTCATAAGGTATCCACAGTTAAGACCCTTTGTAGATCACTATATATAAAGTCTTAAGTTCTTGAAGATAAGATCTAGAAATTACTATCTCTAAAGTCTTGTCATCTTTGAAGATATTGTAAATACTGCTATCAAGTGTTTTATTTCCACAGTAGGATTAGTAACAGTTTACTACTCCCACTGCATGCCAAACATTTGACTTTTGTACACATCTTGCAAACACCCGGCTTCACATAACTGATGTACAAGGGCAAGCAGTTTTAGCATTCAATTCCTCAACTCCTTGAGGTGTTATCCCTTTAGACAGGTCGGTACCATATCTTAAGGAAAAGAAGCATTTCTTTGATTTTTTTCGAAAATAGAAATGTCCAAGCTGTACCACTAATGTGACGATCCCAATACCCCCTTCTCTTTGCTTCTGAACAATTTCAGAACTAAGATCTAAGAGGTGTCCTTGAGATCATATATCAAGGTATGGAATAGCCAGTCTATAAAACACTTATTATCATCCTTATATCATTCTAAATTATTAGGATATCATCTAAATTTAGCACGATGAACACAATGACACTCCCACTAAGCTCCATATGGTTCATCCAGATTCTATCTGACATCATAACCTTTATAATTTCATCAAATCTTATGTTCCAATTAAAAGAACATTATTTGAGTCTATAGATGGAGTTCTTTAGCTTGCACACCTTGCTTCCTCATCCATGAAGCCATGGGGCTACTTCGTATGAATATCTTCGAAGAGGTATTCATAGAAGAATGCAATCTTGATTTCCATCTCGAAGATGTCAAAGTCAAGTTGTGTATCTATAGGTAACAATATTCTGATGGGTTTAAACAAGGTCACTGAAGAGCAAGTCTCATCGCAAGTGATGTCTTCTCTTCGGTGTGTAGCTCATGACTATGAGTCGTGCTTTGAAGGTGTATACCTTCTCATCAGGTTCCCTCTTTCTTTTGAAGATCCATTTACACCTTAACGGATCTTACCCATATAGGTGGATCCTCGAGGGTCCATATACAACACTTGTATATGAAGTCTACTTTAGTATTTTATTGCTAACATCCATCTTTCCATGACACGATCTTCAGAAGCTTCATCACATGAAGTTCGATCATTGTCATATTTTTCTAACACATGGAATACATCCTCATACTCATTTGAAGAGGTATTAGTGTTTCATCTTTAATTGTCCTTCTAGTTTCTGATTTCAGGAGCCTCATTATCTTCTCAATATTAAACGAGTTCCTTCACTTCATTTTCATCTTGATTTTCAAGAATCTCATCCTTTAAGAATCATATTTTTAGAGATGAAATCTTTTAAGAATCTCAAGGTCATAAAGTAGGTATCCAATACCATCCTTTATTTTCTTAATGAAGTAGCACTTCTCCGGTGCTAGATTCCAGCTTACATGCATGGAACCTTATTAAGGATATATATTGTAGTCTCTAGCACATATATATCTTGGAAACTAAGAGGTAATTTTGCTAATATGCATCATTGATCAAATCATGTCATACATGATCAATTGTATCTCCCTACAACTCCACTGAGTTAAAGTGAATTAAGAGTGAGATAGGAATGGTATTCCTTTCTCCATAAAGTATTCCTTGAATTCATCTAATAGGTATATGATACCTACGTTAGATCAAATTCATTTCATCTTCCTTCAAACTTTGGTTCTAACCAAAATTACGAAATCATTGAACATTTCAAAGGTTCTAAGGTGAAGGGAAGAAATCTCATATCATAAATAATCATCGAATGATATCACATATCATCAGTGTCTATCATGATATAAATAATCCACATACATCAATATGTACGAGATCTTGAATACATTGGCATCTTACACCATTCTCAGAGAAGGGTGCATTGGACATTTTCTACTTTGAATATAATATTCATAAGTATGTAAGATTTGAAAGTTTAGATATTCTAAAGCTTCATCTCTTACTAGTCTATTGATCTCATTAATAGAAAAATGTTCAAAGCTTGATGCTAGATCATTATCAAATGATCTTCATCCTCCTATTGATCTTTAAGATTTTAAAATTTCAGTACTAGAAAATTCAATGAACCATTCATTAATATTGTAATTTATCAGAGTCCTCCAGACGTCGGATACTATCTAAAATATATCCATCATATTTCTTTATGATAGGTCTACTACATAATTCATGTTTATTTCCAATATTTAGAAATAAACAATGAGTGTATTTTAATATCTAGGTCATAGAGACATTCTCTAAGATTAAGGGCTCTCTCTCTGAAAATTATGAAGTCCATCTATCTAATATAAATTGTTGCAACAATTGCATCAAAATCCATGTGGATGACTATTAAACCTTAAGATCAAAATTATAGTCTTCTAATACATATGCAACCGATTGCAAGTGTTATTAGAAGAATGAGATACGATTATTAGACGTTTATTCTTATCCAATAAGTAAGTCAATTTCAATGATCAAATATAGATATAGATTATTCTGATGCACTATCTGGGTCCGTCTCTAAGGATCCAAGATAGTCTAGATAGTCATACTACCTGAACATCGGCTTACTGCAGTATTGCTTTCATGAAACTCTTTGGATGTCATATGGAAATTATAGATATATAGTCAACTCCTTGACTTTCCTTCTTGCTTGGGTTAGACCCATGCTTCCACTATGTTCCCTTCATCTATAAACAACCATTGCTTAAGACAAAGGGTCTCTTATGTTGAATTCAAAAAGATTTCAATATAAGAGTATTTCAATATTTATGCATGCTTTATTTAATTCATATAATGTGAATATTAATAGATTCGCGAATGACTTGAGTATAGATAGTAGAATGATGACACTCATCATATCTAAATACATCTTAACTCTTAAAGACTTTGGTTCAGGTAGGTACTCAATCATTTTGAGCACATCATCTCTTATCGAGCCACCATCCTGCATGATACAGTGAACCATGTCATTTATGATTAAATGTCGAGAGCACATATGTATGCCAAACATCTTCTTAGATTTTTATAAGGATTATTTGACAATTTCGATCATCATTGACATGTCACTTACAAAGTACATTCGATGAGAGATCAAGACTATAGAGACATACAGACCCTAGGTTATTGTCATATTGTACATTTTATTGTCATTCCTCATTATTATGAGGAAAATCACATATTGCAACCACATACATTATGCGTCCAACTACAAGTACAATATCTTGATCATGGATCAAATTCATGATATTATACTAGTTATTATTAAGTGTAGTATTGAGTGGGTTTAATGAAGGATTATCTGAAATAAGATATTTGCATAAATATATAAGTTACTTTGATTTAGGAATTTTTATATCAAAGTTTTCTTGCCTTGTCAATACTGAAAGTTCATCCCTTAATCCCTTTCAGTGTAAGAGATATAGTTACCATTATATCTCAAGCAAGATATGGGATATCCTTCCTTATCTTTATCACATCCCAATAATACGAGAACATGTAACTCGAATAAAAAGAAATGTGAACATATTCCGCCTTGCAAGTCAAACTTGCATTCCCCATTTGGTCTTTAACACCTGGACCCACAAGTTGTCACGACCCGTCCCGCTAACCGGAACGTGCCGCGACAGAGATCTTTCTTCTTTACCTTTTTTTTCCTCAAGTAAACATGTGGCAATCTCAAAAAAACATAATATCTTTGTATTTCAAGTTCACAACACCAAGAAGTGTATTACACAAGTTCTATCTATTACAACTTCTTATAAAATAACACAGTCAGTACAAAAACAACGAAAAGCAAAAGACACCTCCTCCAAGTGTATCCGTGGTCCTTTCACCTGCTAGTCGTGATTCTGCTGATCTGTATATAATATAATATAACGGGATGAGTCTAAACCCATTTATGAGCTTAGACCCAGTGAAAGGATCTCAAGCTTTTTACATATAACTAAAAGTTGAAATATGAGCAGTATGCCAAAATTTATGCTAATAACTTTGAAATATCTTGAAAAAGAGACTTTATGACAGTAAACATATAACAACATGCTAGATTTGCAAATAAATGCTGAAATCATCTCAAAGGCAGATAAACTGAAACATAATCATCACTATCAAGCTGTTTGTACTAATCACCACTGTGGCTAAATTATTGACTCATGAACGTTGAAACAAAGCTAAGTCATACGCGCAGACGGTCCCAAAGACCAAAAACACCCTGCATACGGCCAAAGCCTATATGTATACAGAATGCGGACCCAAAGTCCTCTTGATACCATATCTAATGGTTTGCCATATCTAATGGCGGTTTCAGGGTCATATCTAATGACATCACCATATCTAATGGCTAGTTCATGATTTGTATAAAAGAGCTACTGTGGTGCTTATCTTCTAATTCTGATCCTTTTCTTGTTACTAATAAACCGTAAACTTGCTATTTCAAGCTCATAACAGCTAATTCATGAACATAAAACACTTTTGACATAGCATGCATATTCTGACAACTAAAACCATTAAGAACTTGAAATCTGATTCATATTGCATAATAACTGCACATAACATATTTCTTATATAAAAAGCTTGAATCTAGGCAATGAAACTTACGATTCGTATTCCACAAAGAACGAAATGCTTAAAAACGTGCTATCATGATAAAACACCTGAAACGACTTCTGAAATACGTTCTAAAGCCCTGATTTCATATCAATTGTACGGTACTTGTAATTTATGCGTAAAAGCTTTAGAAAACGCGATTTCATACTTGATATTCAAAACCATGCATAAAAGCTAAAGACTAGTGCTTTAAAATAGCGCTTGAGAATCCCTCACCTGATTGTTGTCTAACTTGGGTCGAAAACGTTTCTTTAGTGAAAACCTCCTCTATAGACGTCTTAGATTGAATACTACGGCTTGGTGCGGACAGAACTTCGTTACGGCTTCAAAAACACTCTCGATCACTGACAGGGCTTCGCCGCGGTTCCTCTCGTGCTCCTCCCGCAACCTCGGCGGCCTTGCGGCTCTAAGGTGGAGAGATGGGCGTGGGATGAAGTGAGGAGGAGTATGGGGGGTCATGGGTATTTATAGGCCCCCTCCCCCTTTACATGTGTGACATGTGTCAACATGTAATGGAGCCTCTAAGCCACATGTTGCCTCTCTTCCATGTATGACGACACATGGCATGCCACATGTCTAAATCATGAGAAGACTTGTTGTCCAAGTAATGGGTTTGATTTATCCATGAGATAACTTGTTTCTCAAGCAAGGTTTGGCTTATCCACGAGGTAACTTGCTGCCCAAGCAAGTGGTTTGGCTTCTACACGAGATAACTTGTTGCCCAAGCAAGCGGCTTCACCATGACACGTGTTAGACTTAGGATGTTGACACATGGCGCTATTGAGTTTTTGACACTTGTTCTGACTATAAAACAACATGTGTCTCATGATTTCCACTCCATGTGTCCTACTCTTGCTAATGACGCTTAATTATCACTAATGACGGGTAATTAGCACTAATCATACTTAATTAGTCTTAATGATGTGATTACGGCTAATGAGTATAAGTCTATAACATTATGGGCACTTTGCAAGTAGTGGCTTCTACTACTTATAAGGTACTACCAAAAATCCAGATTACTAGATGTGGTACTATGTTTTGATGTGCTACACAATTCATAGAATCTTTTTGAAGTCCATTTTACACAAGACGGTCTCTGATATAAACACAACAAGTTTAAATGAAATCATTGCAGAAAGGCGAATCTATTGACTATGGTATCCGTAAAGTGTGAACACTATCAATCCAATATTTCCTTGTAATAACACTTGATATCATTCAAAAGCATAGTGGACCCACCACCCCCTAAGGTGATGTTGACCCTTCCTTAATTGAACCAACCATCAACATGAATAGCACTCGTTATGCACAATCCAGTATCACCCCAACAATATGAGGACTCGATATTGGGGTCACTACGCATACGTCCTTACTATTTTGAGAAGCAAAGAGCCCGATCCAGATGCACTTGTATGCGGGAGCTGTCACTTCGGACAGGTGTCTCCTATAAACAATCCCTGACGATGGAACCCTTCGCCTTGACGGGAGACCATGGATGCCACTTATGTGATCCTTCGTATCATGTTTAAATTATAATTAATCATTATGAATCATATTCATTATGATTAATTCTTCCAAGAAAAATACAACTCTATTCATAATGTAGTGTTTTAATTTTAATTTGATCTAATTAATTTAATCACATTAAATTAAATATTAATCCAATTCAATCAACCAACAAACTTGATTGTTACTTGAAAGGATGGTATTATCTCAAAGTATGTATTATTCAAATTTTAATAATTAGAAAAATACATCATGATCTCTCAAGCATTATCCCTTCTCTACCCGTTGTCATGGCCAATACCGACGAGAGTGGGACAGATCGCTGGAGGACCTGCTACCCCAACGCTCCTCGACTAGACACCGTATCCGCCTCGAGCAAGGATAATGTCATATTGATCGCTTTGTACTTGAGATGATAATCGATTTTTCAATCAAAGTTATACCATATAGTAACAATCAAAATCATTTTGATTATAAGGAAATTTGCTAAACAAATTTCCAATCCTATTCAAGCAACTTTTATTGAAAAGTAGATTGAGTAACCAATTGTGATCTAGATCATATCTAATCAATTATTAGTTAATTCAATGTCATTTAATGAAATAATTATAATCAAATATTTTCAAATATTTATCCATAATTATTCTAGGAAATTGACCATTAATTTCATTAATTTCTTAAATGACAATCACAAGGTCCTTGATTAGGGATGTAATTTCCAGGAGTGACCCTCACTCACTAAAATTATCATATCTCAATCAATTTGAGTCCAAGTCAAGAAAAGTAGGTTTCCAAAGTTTGCTAATTTGATTTATAACAGAAACCAAGTGATAAGCACACATTTCCAAGTATTTTAAAATAGTAACTAACTTTTTAATTACGTCAAGATTCGTCATCCCCAAAACAATAGATATATATTCATTAAAATGATCATAAATTGAGTTATCGGATTCCAAAACATGCAAACTCAAATCCCATCATTTTCTTATTTAATGGGGGAACACTATCCAAGTTATAATTTTTTGTTTAAATATTTTAAACAGATCCAAAAATAATCACAAAAAGGGCTACGAGATTGAAATGCAATAAAATTTTCATCAACTCTATTGAGCCTAAGTCTTCCTAAGTTTATGGATCGTATCCAAAATCTCCGACCTACGGCTCTGATACCACTTGAAGGATATAGGAATATCCTTAAGTGCATCAAAGAAGTGTGACGATCGCATTGTATGCGATCGGGAGTGACTAGTCACACTAGTTGCTCAAGGCAGCATAATTAAAAAATTCAATGAGATGAAACTATGTGATCCAAGAACACTTCTCGGATCATTTCATATAAACCACAAATAAGTATAAGGTTTACCTCTTGAAGCGTGGTTGCGATCGAGTCTCTAAACAAAGAGACCTCATGTCTCAAGTCGAATCCAACGGAGGAGATGCTTGCGAGCACATTGATGAGATGCATGCTCCTCACAATCCATGTTGAATATCTAAGCGGTGAATCTCTTGATCTCATCACGTGAGATCCAACATCGTCTTCACGAGTGAAGCATACTGAAGAAGGCAGAGATCCACAAGCAAGTAATCCGACAGCATAACGATGATGCTGTAGCGATGGCAACTCTCTCTAGGGCTCCATGGCGGATGACCACAATAAGAGAGAGAGAGAGTTGTTGTGTAGAGAATGAGAGAGAGAGATAGCAAATGCTGTATAGTATTTTGGGATCCATGGATCTCAATCCATGGATAACACAAAATCAATGGATGAGATTGATTTGTGTTTCTTTCAATGGCCTTGATCTTGTCGTAGAAACACAACAATAATTAATTTAATAAAAATAAATATATTGAATAATCTATATAAATTTATTTCAAATTAAATCAATCATCTTTTCTTTTTTCAATGAGATTACATTATCTCATTTCCAACATTTTATCTCACAATGATAATTCATAATTATCTTGTGAACATTGCAATCATGCCATTGGAAATTTGTGAATCACATTCACAACCCAAAGTAAAATGTAAATTATATTTTCAATTAATTATCCAATGTGAATCCAATTCACATCAATAATTAATTAACAAATATAAATAATAATATTCTCTCTAATATATTATAAATTACATCTATAATATATATGAATAATTGGATAGTATTTTCCACATTATTCATATCCATGATAACTAAATCACATTTAATCATCTTGGATCTCCACTATCATGTGCACAAATAACATGAATCGTATTCACATTATTCATATCTTTGATAATTAAATCACATTTAATTATCTTAGATAACTTCCCTTATAATATGAATCAAATTCATATTATTCATGATAATTACACCACATTTAATGATCAATTTTCTCAATGCTCGGATACATATATCAACAGTGAAATGATCCATAAACTCTTTCAGGGATAATGCGCTTTCTCTGAGGATATTTGGAGATAAAGACATGGCGATTGTATTGTTCCACATATAGTGACTAAGATATTGAGATCACATCTCAAATCCAGATCTTGGGGATCTCCCAAAGATGCTTGATTTAATCAAGGTCGTAGATCTAATCTTCTCATTGTATCTGAATCGCATTCAAATTATTATCCAATACTTGGACCAAGATTAGACCACTTCTCTATTGAGAGGAGTCATTGAAATCTAGACCTGTTTCATCACTCCCCCGTAATGGAAGCATCATGGTTATATACTTGTTTATGATTACATCACCCTCAGTCATTCCTAATACCTGTATATCATGCATAATGGCAGACCAAGAATAAACCCGAAGTTTTAGATCTCTTTTAGATTGTCTCCTTCATGATTTTTATCGTTAAGTTTCTCATTTTATCATTGGGAGTTGGTATCGATCATATACTTATCAAAAGCATATATCATACCCATGTGTTGATCATACACTTTCCAAAAGCATATATCAAACCAATATTCAGTCAAGCTTCCAAAACGTGATGCCCGTGCACAGAATTTGATCCTTCCCAATGTCTCATGAGTGAGCTCATGTCTTCTAGTTCAGTAAATAAACCTATATGATCCCTTTAAGAGATTGTATTACTCATATGCCCTTACATGCACAGCAGCGCGCTGGTGTATAGAC
Organism: Ottelia alismoides; assembly: GCA_037367405.1. Classification (NCBI taxonomy): domain Eukaryota; kingdom Viridiplantae; phylum Streptophyta; class Magnoliopsida; order Alismatales; family Hydrocharitaceae; genus Ottelia; species Ottelia alismoides. The sequence continues at coordinate 10,056 of JAZKJV010010712.1, read as the reverse complement.
CTTGATTAGGTCATTAACCTATTGGTCTGCCAAATGTACATACTCATACATATAGTAACAATCTATCTCCGGTCAGAGGATGCATGCCTATATCATGACAACATATGACATAGATGTTTGGTTATCTAGATTCCATTACGTTAAGTCTTTAACCTAACTAATCTGACAACTCTGAATATCTATTCCCATGCAGAGGACCTACATCAAGAGGTTGGTCAGATACCAACCTTTAGAAAAAGGATTGCCATCTCCTTCTCGGGCTAGAGGTCATCTCTTAATAATCATTTAACGGTGCTTGATGAGTCCTCAATCTAAATCTTTACATATTCACCCAAGAACCAACCTCTATGATTCAATAATTAAATCAACAGTTGTATGATCATTAAGATGACCATGGTACATAACCCTAATTGTACTAAGGGGCTTATTATGCAAATTAATTGATATTCGCAATAATATTTATTGTATAATGGCCCGATGTGGGCTCGCGTGTCCAACACAAATTAATATCCAACATTTTGACTAAGATTGGATAGTAATCTACCAACTGCAGTCACTAAAATCCAAACATGTTTCATCACTCCCTCAGAATGGAAGCGTCATGGTATAAGATCGATTAAGATCACATCACCTTCGAGTATTCCTAATGCATGTATATATATCATACTGGAAGAATGTGATTAAACCTGAAGTTCTGGTACCATTCTGGATTTTCTCCTTTATAGTATTATCAGTAAGTTTCTCACTCGATTATTGGGAGTTGGTATCAATCATATGCTTCCCAAAAGCATATATCATTCCTTCAAATCATATCTTGTTTCCAAAAGAAGATGACCAACGTTGAAATTTAGTTTATCTCAATATCTCATGAGTGAGCTCATGTCTTCCAGTTTAGTAGAGAACATTTAGGATCCCTTTGAGAGATCATATTACTCGTATATGCACCAGCTCGTTGGTATATAGACCTTGATTAGGTCATCAATATAATGGTATGCCTAATGTACATATTTAGAAATATAGTAGAATATGTCTGTAGTCAGAGGATGTGTGCTTGTATCGTGAAAGCTTACGATATAGGTCTTGGTTGTCTGATTATCTTTTATTTAACTCATATGATACCTCTGAATATATGTCCTTATGCAGAGGACCTGCATCAAGTGTTCGGTCGGATATCATCATTTGGAGTAAGGATTATCGTCTCCTTCTTAAACTGGAGATCCCTTCTAGATAATCACTTGAGGGTGCGGTTGAGTCCTCAATCTAACTATTTAGATACCCAACCCTGTACCGGTCTCTATGATCCAACCTCTGGATCAACAACTATATGATATCAATATGGCCGTGGTACATAATCTAAATTATAATAAGGGATATACTAGTCTTCATTTCAAATTAAGGAGTGATCTGTAATAATCTTTATTGCATAATGATTCCTCGTGGGCTCACATGTTCAACAAAACCTATTGGGTGCAAATGGACCTTCAAAAGAAAGAGGTGAGCTTATGTTAAGTTAAATACCTTCAAAGTACTTCTCGTAGCCAGGGGCTACACACATAAAGAAAGAATCAATTACGACGAGACATTCTCTCCTATAGCCATGCTTAAATCCATAGTGCATTACTAGCTACATAAGCACATCTTAACTTTGACTTATGCCGGATGGATGTCAAGATTGCATTCCTCAATAGATACCTTGAAGAGGATATCTATATGAAGTATGCTAGAGGATTCATATCTGAGGAAGGCAAAGTGTGCAAGTTAAAAGAAATTCACATATAGTCTCAAAAAAGTTTCTCGATGTTGGAACATCCGATTTGATGAAACCCTATAGAGTTATGATTTCATTCAGAATAGATATGAGCCATGTATATATAAGAAGCTTAGCAGGAGCACCTAATTAAGCACTAACTGGATATCTTAAAAATAAGTCATTTTAATACAATCTATTAACAATTACTGAAAATTGAGTTAAATCTCTGTGAAGAGTGTCTCGACTAAAATTTATCGTAGATAAGTTCAGGGTAAAAAACAAGGACACTTATCAATACAATTAATTAAATCACAACAGTTGCGAGGGAAGGGGTGAGGGGAAAGGGGGGTCCATATCCACGCACTCATTCTTCCCACCTATTCCCTGAGCTAGTCTTTGCATTTAGCGCCAGAGGTTAGAAGATCAAGTAGTCCTGTTATATCGGAAAGTCATCCACGAAGATGGTGACCAGCTTTGATATTAGTAGTTGTCGTCTTTTCTGACTCCTCTTCCCCTGCCTTCTTCTTCTTGAGAGATTCAGTCAAATATTGAATAACAAACTCATCCGCTTTTTCGACGCACCCCACACCTTTGATTAAATATAGATAATATATATTAGTAGCGAGACTCCCCCAAATATCAATATAGAAAATCTATAGTAGCACTGCTTGCTCCGCCGAGCTAGGACTGGGGCTGACCTGAAGAACCTCAATATCTATGCTAAGTGATCAGTACATTATCTAGATTAAAATTAACAAGCCACAATGCATTAAAATAACATAATGAATGAGCGTGCAATTTATGTGATTTTTGTTCAAGTTAAATGAATGATAAAATGGATAAATTGCAAATAAATATTGAAGTGGTATAGAGACATAATTTAGCTCATGAATTAATTATACAACTCAAACAATATAATAATTTCAACTATGGGATCGATGGAGTATTTAATTGAAGCTAAAGTAATTGAATGGCCATTATATCTGAATGAATAAAACAATATAGATCGCTAATTAATTCATGATATTTTGATGATCAAATCAGAGATACTACAAGTATAACGCATTAAAGAAATTAAATTAGCTTTCAATGAAATTGAAATCACATCATTCAGATTTGTTTTTTTAGGATATGACATAATCAATCCAGAGGCATAAGTGAAATAAAATATAATAAAAATAGCACAAATAGGTCACAAAATGATTCCTTGAGGGATTGATATGAAATTAAAATAAGCCACACTCATCTTTTTAATATTTACCCCTTGCGTAGGGGTATTTAAGCAAAATAGATAACCCAACTGGACATGAGAGAAAAGTGCCCAAGGGCCACATGTAGAGCATGCGCCCTTGGATTTAATTGTAGTTTTGGAGAACAATGGGTGCTTGGCTGCAATTATCCAACCCTCTCACACATACGTACACTTGTGAGATTTGGAGTGAAGCTCGGGTCGGGGACATGTGGTCTGGGCCACGTGGCTTGATCGGATGCTTTAGAAGGTGGTTCAACTCCTTCGAGGCACCCGACTTGGTGATGAAGACGTGGCTGCTCCTCTGCACTAGAATTTGTCCCGGTTGGGTTAAATCCAACGATGATTGTGCTTCGGTGGTTCCTCCTCCCCCTTCATTGCACGTCGAAGAAGGAGGGCCTCTAGCGAGAGCTCCAATGCTCCTATGTGATCCTCCTCTAGGAGTAATGATCGAGCACGCTTTGCAATCATCTCACGAAGCTCCTAGATGGGAGGAGATGCCCTAAATACCTCCGAAACAGCTGGTCATTTGTCACCCACTAGTGGAGAATCTCTAGAAGCGAGATCCTTCCAGGCTCTCTGACCAATGAAGAATTCATACATGCAATTGTTTATGTTGCATAGCCGAAGCAAAGTCACATGGAATGGAGGTGAAATGGGGGCCAAAAGAGGTGTAGAAGATGATGGCATGTTGTAGTGGTGGAGGGTTACAGGAGATGGTGGAGTCCTCCTACATTTGTCATCGATGAATGGCGGAGGTCGGCACAGATAAAATCGAAGTGGGGGCCTATGTAAACTATGAGATAAATCAAATAAAACAAGCATAAAATAAAACCTAAACCAGAAAATTGATGAAGCTTGCTGATGGATGAATTAGAAAGGGATGAGGCCCTCGTCAGGATCCGCCGAACCATGAAGCTCAAAAGGTTGCATGTAAATACGTGGTATGGACACTACATGCCATGGGTCACACTAGGGAAGAAGGTATCTTGGCATCAGTAATCGACCCTACCTTTATCACTACAGGGTTGAGAGATGTTGGGCCTTTACTCGCTAATGAATCTCCATTTCATCATCTTTATTCTTTTAGTTTGACCTAAAATCTCTAGTTAAATGCATGTAATATAATTAATTTGTACAAAATAATACTCAATAATTACATGATAAATATCGTGTAAATATATGTATTTAATTCCAAAATAAAAGAATAACGAAAATAAAAGAAAAAGAAATGAAGTGTCAAAGACATGAATAACCCTAGATCCCGAGACCAAGTAAATATTTACATATTTAATCAAGAATAAAGTAGAGGAAGATAGGCCAATTAACTATAAATAAATATACCTAAGAACCATAATTTTATTTACCAATAAATAATGATTTGGACCCTATTTAATTTTCCATTTTTAGACCTCAAATAATAAAATCCTCAACATGAAAGTGATATATAAAAATACAAGAAAAATACAAAATTTATTTCGCACAGAAATAATGCATAGTGTGTCCGGGACACATGGAACAAAAGTCGTAAGCAAAACTTCATAGACCTATACTCCGTCCATACAAACGTAAAATTGACCAAACTCACCTTTATTCTTCATAAAATTAAATTATATATTTAACGAAGGTGGTTTCATTAGCTTTTGGATCCCCATTGTATTGTATACTTGTATATAAATAATCAACAAAAATATATCTTTTTATTTTTATTCTTTTATATTTTTATATACTTATATTATTACCTAAATCACACTAAGAATATAAATATAAAATAAATAAATTAAAAATATGTCAAAATAAGTAATATGTTAAAATGAGTAGGTAAACTATACATATGTTATACATATACTTATTTATTTATGTAAAAAATATAATCAAAAAATATATTAAAATAATTTAAATATGTATTTAATTATACTTTAAATATATAAAACATGTAAATAAATAATAAAATTTAAAGTATAAAATACAAAAATACCTAAAATATAGGTAAATATACCCATATATATGTATATGTATATGTAAATATTAGTACTTATTAAATGAGCTTGTAAAAATAAATAAAAAATCATAATTAAGCACTATATTAAATATGAAACATCTTTCATGTTTTGATCTAAACTTAATAAAATCATTTACTAATTTAATCCATTTAATAAGGGATTTATTTACTCTAATTTCTTGGTTGGTCAACGTGGACCAACCATGGCATTGCGATTGTCGACCAATGGTCAACAATCCTTTCCACCCGCTGCCTGTGTCATAACACGTGACCCTGACTTTCTCAAATTTTCTACCCATGATCCTGGGCTCGCAACTCCTTAGTTCCTTCACCAATCTTGAGCCCCTCATCTTCCTCCTTCTCGCCTATACTTCTGATCACCCAAATGACCGCTCCATCTCCTGCAATCTCGCAACCCTTTTCGCTAGAAACTTAGTCTATAAAATAATCTTCCTTTGCCTTATTTGACTTTTTGGTGTCTCTTGAATATTTCTTTAACCCCTCATATCGAGCATAAGGTGTGCTCTTGGTGACAGGAAGCAATACCCTTTGATTTACAACGAGGAGGAGGTGTTCTTCAGCCGATCCAACCCTCATCGGAGCTACTTCGGCGAGCCAACCTATGCTCTTGAAATAAGTAAGGTATGAGCTGCTTTCTTTAGCTTTTCTTATTGCATTTTATTTCTGCATCCTAGTTGAGGTCTTGTTTTAGTTAATTAGCCAGTATGTTAGTCTAATTTTGGATATTTAGTTTGCTAGAGCTTTAGACTCCAACTCGTAATCATTATGATTTAGTTATCTCTGACCCGGCATTTCACTTCATCTTTCATCCCTTTCGCATTCTCCACCAGATCCCTATGTTTCCCCCTTGATTCTACATGAATTAAGGTCCACCAAAGCTCGATTCCTTCCACCACTGAAGCTTCATCACACTGCCACTCCATCGTATGTACAACTTCAATCATTGGTTGAGACTTGTTGCCTCGAGCCAATGAAGTTTTTATGCAGGTGTCAGGCCTTGAGGAACCTCCTAGATCCCCTCCAATTCCCATTTTATGCTTCAGGCGATACTGAACCACCGAAGGCCCCAAGTCCCGTTCGAGGGGACCTGGAACCCATTGGAGCCACCTGGAGGTGCGGTCGACCCCTAGCAACAATTTGGGACTTTCAGAAGCACCAGAGGATACTGTAGCTCCAGAAATCAACGATGAAAGTTGCCCCCAGCCATGTTCTTATGTGTTCTTCTAAAGGGTCTTAGAGTTGTCGAATCATGTTTCTCTCCAAGTCTTATCACAGTTGTTGGATCTGAGGTGAATCGAAGCCCTTCGCAACCGTTGATCAAGTTAAGTGACATTGACGTGGAGCACGTTTAGTCGATGGATTGTGTATATTTCCCTTCTACCCCATTGTCTTTTTTTGTATTTAGCATTTAGTCTTATAAATATTAACTTTACTTTAAATGTTTCTTTATATTTTACAAAAGGGTTTTTGAACTTCTTGTATAATGTAGTTAGGTCCTTTACCAACTTGGGCTTTTTGCATAAAATCTCTCACAACTTTTGGTATTTGTACTTAGTCTCATAACTTGGTTAATTAGGGTTAACTTTTGGGGAAATTTGCATGCAGACCCTTATATTTTATTTTATTTAAAAAAATATCCTTTTCAAGCATGTATTTTTATTTATGCTTTTCTATTTTTATTAAATATAGTTTGTGATTATTAAATTTTGGGAAAATTATAGTAAATGCTTCTCGACATGCTAGTACTCGTACGCATTTTCATTTAGCATTTTATTGTGTTTTACCGTTTATAAAAAATAAATTAGGACCTACTTATTCCCTGCTTACATATAAAAATCTAAAAAATATAAAACCATCTTTAAAAATTCCAAAAAAATAGTACATAAAACTCTAGATGAAAAATCACAAAAAGGAAACCTTAAAAATATAAAATCCTAAAAACTTATAAAAATCATTAAAAAAATGTTAAAATTTGTTTTCCATACTATATTTTTATTTATATTATATAGAACATATTAAAAATAGTTAAAAATAGTTATATACTAATACAAATAATATAAATTGTTATTTATATTATTTATATTATATAGAATACCATATACACTGCATATATCTTATAATAGTTATATTCTAAATATTACTTAAAATTATATATATATATATATTATATTTAAACCCTTTAAAAAAGGATTGTTTCTTTTTATATTTACATATATTATATCCTATTATATTTATAATATCTATATTATCATCATATATACATACATATTATAGTTTTAAAACAAAAGAAAAATATAAATTTGGAAAATTAAAAAGAAAATAAAATTTTAAAAAGTATATATAAATAAAATAATAAAAAATACAAAAAATTGAATTTGATTAAAAGTCCATAAAATGCCTAAAAAGCATAAAAAGTTCAAAATATTTCTTATTAGTTATTAATTAATAATAATAATACATATCCTCAAGTTTGTTCTCAGTGGTTCGACCACTACATCTTCTTGATATACACATTTATTTGTAGGGTACAATAAATTTCACCCCGCATTTCATTTATTTTGTATCTATAATGTGGGTGGATTCTTGATGATTCATTGAGATACGTTCTGAGTATCATGAGAGAGGCCACTACAACGATTGTCAGATCCAACTTGTTGGACACTGCATGCCCTCTAAGATCGAGCATTAGGAACCTCTATCTTAATCTCTCGATCAAATGGAACCGTTGCTAAGGAGAAACATGGAGGATATGATATTGTGCATATTAACTATCATATTATCTGTCTGTTCTTTTTAAAAATAATTGTTTATCTATTCTGACCAATTTCCTTGGTTGACTTCTTTGCGAGGGCCCACTACATGAGGATGGTCTTCTAAGAGGCCGAAGCAGCCAAGCAGAGTGGAGATCGACTTTCATTGCTCAGCTAGTAGGAGAGAGCTAGGAGACAAGGAGAGAGAAGATCATCTTAGTTTAGTCTAGAATTTCTTTTATTTTTATTGAGAGTGCGAGAGAGAGAGAGAGAGATACTCAATTAATTTGTAATAATAAAGGGACTTAAACACTTGGACAATCAGACTCTCACAAACCTATTTTACCAAGTGTCTGTTTAAGGGGCTCACTTGATTTTTCTGCTTATTCATCGCTTTCTGCATTTTTGCTCTCCCTATTTTTCCACTTATTTTTATTTATTTTCTATGATTTGAGTTTTCCACCTTTCTTTTATTTATTTTACATAAATGGGCCCTTAGATTTTAGGATTGCTTGACTTGATAATTTAGGACCAAATCCCTAATATCTGCATGCTCGTATAGTCTCTGATATGTTTGGACCTAGATTAAATAAAAATTGTTCTTCATAATAATAGCTATTCCTGCTTAGTGTGATTTCATCAGCTTGCATACCGCATGTAGTGTAATTTAATTTTCTATCTTGCATCGTGCATGAAGAGCACTTGAGGTACTGCTAGTCTTATTACTGAGCATCCATCATTCTGATACTGGGTGAGATTTCAATCCTAGTATCAACTTGCATTGTTTTTCTTCTATCTCCCTCTGTTTTTATTCATTTAGGTTTAAAGAAAATCTAAAAAATCATTAGGCAGATATTGTCTTGAAAAATACTCAAAAAAGTGAAAATTTAAAAAAATAAAATTAAGGAATTGCTAATAAAACTTTGACCTTAAACAAAATTCACAATAGACTTCATTGTATTGGGTTCATAAAGCCCACATTGTTTTCAGGTATACTCTAGACAGAGTGAGGCACAACCCTAGGACATAAAGCCAAAATCCCATCCTAAGTATTGCCTTATTGTTGACCGGATTCACGAAGTATTGGCACTTCTATCGTACGTGGACAAGTAGGGGTTCGTCGACTTGTAGATTTAGTCTAAAGTATTGAGCTTAGGCCATCCCTTCACATGGGTGTTTGTCTCATCGTTCCGCGTCCAAGTACCCTGCAAGGGGAAATATAAGTTTTGCCTATATGCTTCCTTTATTCTTTAACTGAGTAGTGGATCTAGACCCATTAGCAAAGATTCTCTTAAAAAGAAAAGGTTATAGGTTACAGAGGAAGTAGGAAATACGAGATACTTTTTTAGCAGTACTCACTCTTTTATAGGGCTATCCTCTACGGACTTGCTACAATTTTGCTTGAATAATAATTAAAACTAAAAAGATAAAAATAGTTGAACTCTTATGACTTCACAGAGTTAAGTTGGTAGATGCTTTGCATTGTGTTTGCTTGAATTAGTTTAATGCCAAAGACTAATCACACGTACTTGCACCCTTTTTCTTCACTTCTGTTTTCATTCCTCTTTATCTTTGCTCACCGTGATCCTTCTCTTTTTATTCTCTTTATTTCATCTTCTTTTTTATCACTATATTCTCTACTCCTCATCCATTCCTCTTGTATTCCAGGATATCGACTCATGGTTGGTTTAGTCGGGACCCTATCGATACCAACATCGATTCCATGAACTCAACATCTCCAATAATTCAGGGCGATTCCCGAGAGACTGATCTGGACTTTGCGGGTCACTCTCAAGACTACCTGCTTCTTCTTTCTCAAACAGATCGAGAAAACTCTTTTCCCGAATTCTGTCCCTTTTGGATGGAGATTGGTTTCACTCCTTGCACTTCTCCATCCTTAATAAAGTTCATAATTGACCATAATTTTGAACTCTTCTCTACATCTGGTACTTGCTTTCAAACTGATCTGGGCATCTTTCCTATTACATACCAAGAGCCCGATCTGGAGCCCGAGACCCATTCTGATGTAGAGATGGCTCCACAAGGTCGTGGGAAGGGACCACAAAAGCACAAATCAGGGCACAGACATATCGAAGTGAATATTCAGATACTGACATCAATTCAGTTTATTCGTCAACAATTGAGTAATTAAGCATTAGCCCATGTCACCTTTTACGAAAAGTTGCATGAATTGAGGAGGAGATCAAAAGAAAGAGAAACACGAGGAGGAGGAGGAGAGGATAAACAACATAGAGATGACGAAGATGACTGGTATGTGGGATGA